>OZ018324.1:101172914-101772914 GCA_963969495.1 Ceratothoa steindachneri | reverse complement strand
GTAAGATACCCGAAACGTTGTACTTAATTAAATGATAAATTTTACATGTCTTATATACATATATATATATATATATATATATATATATATATAATATATATATATATATATATATATATATATATATATATATTCCAGTTTAGTTGGTTTGTTTATGCATTGCATGTTATTTTAAAAAAACAATCAATAATCATAAAGCGAATTTTATTGCATTATAAATCACCCACTCTTTCGAAAGTGAAGGGTAAATCACAATAGCAAAAGTTTAATACATAGATCTTGATGAGTATACTTGTAATACGGCTTTCTAAATTATCAGCTACACATATAGTAACCGTATTAGAGGTATTTCAATATTTTATTTTCTCACTCCTAATCAACTTTGACTCACATTTACTACATTCAGGGGGAATTTATCAAATTTTGCTACGAACTATTTGGGTTATTTACATATTACATTACATCCTTCCTATTCAGCTAGCATATATTAATATGGAGTATTTCTGATATAATAACTTATCCATTGGCGGATATATCTTAATATATTGTACAATAATTGACATATTATTAGTTGGTTCACCGAAATAAACTCTGTAATCTTCTATTTATATTTATTTGCTATTGAACCGAAAGATGAGGGCAATCAAACTTATTTGCATTTGCAGTAAATAAAGTTGGGAGTTAGAGTGGAGGAAGCATTAGATATCTTTTACGATAAAAACTGACTCCGGAATGGAAATTTTGCAATAACCTCAAAAATTATGAACTGTATTTTGAACCTAGAAAAACAACTTGAGACCGTCAATCATATAATGATCCTTTTTCCTGATTTTATAGCTGCCGAATTTGTAAAGCTGAACGTATCTCAAACTTTGAACTCTTCTCTTTGATAGGTCCACCCTAGAAATGAATTCTTTTTCAACTTTTGTATGAAACGGACAATAAATAAACTATGAGTGTCTCTCTCTCTTTCTCTCTCTCTCTCTCTCTCTCTCTCTCTCTCTCTCTCTCTCTCTCTCTATCTTAGTCTGTCTGTGTGTATATGTCTGTCAATTTTTAGGAATCAAAAATTCCCGTTCTAGCACTCCCCCCTCCCCCACAAAAGGATAGCCAATTCAAGAGAAAATAATTAACTCTCCTTCTTACCCATCTCTCTTGCCTTCCCTACTCTTATAAAAGAACATCCAAAGCAAGAGAAAAAAATTTAATAAATCAGTTCGTTAAATATAGAATTACATATAGATGAGAAAATATTCTTGCTATAACTCTGAAACTAAACAAAATTAAAAAAGATAATATGTAGCAAAATTAATGATCAATTACATCTCAATACATCACCGAATTCAGAGCTTACTACTATCTTAAACTGTTGTCCAGTTATCTGACCTAGCGTGTTGATAATATACATCATAATTTGTCCAATAACATTCACAAGACTACATTTCACAATCGTTGTAAGTTTTGCCATGTAAATTATAGAATCGTATTATAAAACTTTATTATTGTTTTTCTCATTGTCATTTTATGCGATTGCTCTAGATTTGAAAAAAAAAATTGTAGTTGCTCCACACGGAAAACTATGAATACTTTGTACCAAGAAGATCTGTAGCGCTGCTGAACAACATTGTTTATGTCGTAGGTTAACCCTACACACCTTACACCAGTTTAATATAGATGTCGTAGAACAGGGTCAAGTTCACCCTTTCTGCTTTACGAGTGCTTTGGAAGTTTACAAAATAAGCAGAGTGCAAATTAACTGAAAGTAGGTTGGCCAATATTCGACTATCTTGGTGCTCTGGGATAACAGAAAAACGGGTTCAAAAATTACTTTACTATTATGCAAGTGATTTGGTTCGATGGAGTAATCTTTGCCTTGGCGCAAAGCACAAACAATAGTCTGGATAATTATTATTACGGGGGCGAACTTAAATCTTGCTTTCTAGTAAGACCAATCGAGATTGAGCGAGCTGCTTTCGAGGGGCGCGAAAGTGGGTCAAGGTAGACTCATGTGAATTAACGAGAATACCTGGAGTTTGAGGGATTCTTCGAAAATTGTGCAGAGTCCTACGGAACGCGAATAGCGTGTACCGACGGGGGCGGACAAAGAATAATGGCGGGGCAGGAGGAGGTGGCGGCGGATACTGCCCTCCAACTCTGGCGCCGCTGGAGCATTTATAGAGGTCGAATGGGGTTTTCCCCGTTCCGTCCGAAGGAGAGGGTTCTTGGGTCAGACGCATCGGCAGACGAGAATAGACTCGGCCTTTTAGCGGTAGGGCAAGAAGGTTCTTAAGTTGGTGAGGCGAACTTTGTCTGACTTCAGATGGGACCTTCTGGGCTCTCACACTTGTCGTAGGGTTCTGTGATGGTGGCAATTTAGGTCACTGGGGCGTCTCACAGCGTCTCATAATTTCGCACCTCCATTAGCGCAGACAAAAAGGGTCGCCCAGGTGACTGTTGTCTCGCTCTCTATTGAAGGGCGAGATGCTGCTTATCTTCTTCTGTCTCTCTCTGTGATCTCCGACACTCCTCCTTCCCCAGAATGAGTAGTGGTGGAGGAATATAACTTAAGTCGCATTACAATAGCCAAAATATACAGTAGTGGAGCTAGTGGGAGGTAGGGGTTATACCATTCACATACACAAGGTTATTATACAATGCTACGGCATGGTTGCCGAAGGGTATTTTTCTATATGATACCATTAAGAGGGGCTTACTTGCCCGATAGTGAGTTATCCTACGATTATACATAAAGGATACGCGTTTTCTTATTATATGGTTAATTATACCAATTTATTTAATGAACGAAATTCATACATGGATTTAAAAAAGGAAATGGCACGGATTAGTTTGGAGAAGGATCTAACGGGTTCCTAGTTAAACTATCAGCTATGCAGTTATCGGTGCCTTTTAATACAAAATGCGAAATTGAAATTCTTGGTGCAACAAACTCCAAAGCATGAACCCACCATTATCCTTCTTGGAGTTACGTAGGTATGATAGGGTTTGTGGTCCGTTTCAAATACAAATTCTTTGCCTAATAAATACATTCTAAATTTTAAATTCTCCAAATGATAGCGAGTGCCTCTTTCTTAATTACCGCGGAATTTTTATCACGCGTGAGTATTTCTCTGCCTGCGAAACCGATGGGAAAGCTTTCGCCGTTATCCTCAAATTGGAGGAAAAGTTAGAATTATTACTGCGAAAGTAAGCCACGGCTAAGAAAGATGGTGGCGCCTAAGTGAGAGACATCAGACTCCAATTGAGAGTAAAGTTTAGTGATCTCTCCAGAGAGGGCTTATTCGAAAAGATGTTTAGTTCCGAATGCTCTCGTTAGTTAGAGGTTAAATAAGGATAGTTTAAGAGTTTGAGAGAAGTTTGATGGATCCGAAATGGATAAAAGTTTAAGAGTTTGAAAGACCAAAGTTTAAAAGAATTTATGTGAGAGAGCAGGGCAAAAAAAGAGAAAGAGGTTGATGGGAATTCGGGGTGAACTCGCAGAACCAATGCGAGAAATAGGGTATACAAACTTACCTTGGCCGTAGAACCCGAGGCGCTCGCTATGCCACACACTTCAGAAGTTTTCCCCCGGTAGAGTCCCAGCGTTTTTAGAGAGTTTTAAGTGTAGACGGTTCATTATTCTTCAAGCTTCGCACGGTTCTGTCCAGAGATCAGGAGTTTGGGTAGATTGTGGTTTCAACGAGTTATTTCTTCCTCTAGCTTGTCAAAATAGTGGCTGTTTTTCCCTCCTGAACGGAGGGAATTGGGGGTTGTGATTAGGGTGAACGAGTCGAGGGACGGTTTTCGAGCCCAAAGCCCTCTAACAATAGTAAATCATATACCAGCGTGTCCACTGTGCAAATCGCTGGGGAGATGTAGAAGGGCAATATTCGTCCATCTGTCCAGGACGGTGGTAAGCTCACAACACCCTCTCTAACAATAAAGATTCTTAAGCAATATGGTCAGTCTTTGAACGCTAAAAAGTGGGCCATAGAGAGAGGGGAAGGGGTCGATAACCCAATAGAAAAGGAAACCCAAACTATCTTCTTTGGACTTACATTCGTTCAGGCACGCCCACGCAGACACAAGTACAAGACTTTGCAATAAGCCCTGCAATCCTATCAACATTCTGGCCAGGGAAGCTTAACACGGCATAAGGTTGTGAAGCTTAAGCAATGGCTCATGAAATTTAGTTAGCGTAAACTCAGATATCAGAACAGGGTATTTGTAATGCGACATTTGAATGAGGTACTAAAATATGTACTCGAGGGGAAGTATTTGAAGGGGGAACATTAGGGAAGAATTTCAAGTTTTGAATGTAGTTTGAGGTGATCAAGTGTCAGACTTCATCACAAGTTTGAAGTTTTGAAGCGATTAAGTATTAGACCTGATCATAAGTTTGAAGTTTTGAAATGATCAAGTATTAGGCTTGATAATGGATTTGATGAAGTTTGAATGATTTTTGATAAATTTTAGGTGATTAGGTGTCATAGTGATCACGAACTTGAAGTTTAGAATAAGCTTGATCATCAATGTGAAGTTTTAAGACCATTAAGTATTATAGGTGATCATGGGTTTAAAATTTGGGATGACGTTTGATTAGTTACGAGATGATCAGGTGTCAGACTTGATCATGAATGATGAGGTTTTGAAATTATCAAGCATTATGCTTAATCATGGGTTTGAAATTTTGAAATGATCTATTGTCTGACTCGATCATGACTAGTGAGGTTTTGAAGCGATCAATCATTCGATTTGATCATGCAATTGATGAAGATTTTTGAATGATCTTTGACAATTTTTCATGTAATCAAGTGTCATACTTGATCACGAGTTTGAAGTTTTTGATGAAGTTTGAGGTAATCAAGTGTCAGACTTGATCACGAATTTGTTGAAGTTTTGAAACGATAAAGTATTAGACTAGCACATGAATGATGAGGTTTTGAGATGATCAAGTGTCTGACTCGATTATGAAACGTGAAGTTTCAAAATTATGTTTGATAAGTTTTGAGGTGATCAAGTATCATAGTTGATCACGAATTTGAAATTTTTAAAGAAGTTTGAGTTGATCAAGTGTCAGACTTGATCACGAGTTTGACGTTTTGAAATGATGTTTGAGCCATCGGGAAATTGATCATATGGTGATAAAAGCAAAGGAATTGAACCTTTTGCAGATAAGCAATCGCTAAGAATTTATTTTATCACTTTGGCGGGTGGAGGCAAACCAAAATTCTTCCTTTTCAAGGAGGGTGAGAGTGTAGTCATGCCCGAGATGTTTGCATTTCAAATGAAAGATTTGAATGATTAAACGATCAATTTTTCGAAACAATCGATCCAAATCTGTAGTGAAACGTGCTCGCATCGCAAATTATTATAAGTTCTGCCCCACCATCATCCGCAATAGCATATTCTGGAATTTTCACTTCGACCAACTAAACCAAATAGGTGGAAGTTTTTCCCAAGATACGACATCGGGGCAAGAAATTGGACTATCCCAATCTAACCTCTTAGACCACAGCTTTATTAAGAGCCGTATACTACGAATAAGAAATGGCTGATATAATCCGAAGGGGAGGGGAGGCAAACAATTTAGATATCATCGATAGGACTGTACGCTTAGTTTTAATGATTTCATCGGATTTAGAGGCAATTAATTATTTAAAACTTGAGGGACACAATATTTAGAAAACTGTCGAAATGATGTTTTAAATTAAATTTACCACAGAGGTGGAGCAGGTTAGACCAAAGACGAACGACTTGTATCTATAAGAATTTAATCTGCCTTCTTTAAGTCAAAAAAGCAGGAACGATTCTTGTCGCTTTCTGATTTCACTCCAATTTAAAGGAAGGCTTGTTTGATGTCGTAAAGTTGAACAAATTATTTAGAGCGAAATCTACAAAGAAGCAAGTAAATTTACTCCTACGAAGGAAGCCTCGTTTAGAAATGGTGCCTGGCAACATTTCAGAGAGCATTTAACTACAGGTCGTACTTTCGTGGTAGTCTGATAAAATGCTTAATTTTACATCTGTCAATCGACTCCGCGTCGGCATCTTTTAACTAGAGAAATTCTAACGAAAACAGATACTCTAGGCCCAAATCTAATTCAAGTTCCGGTTTTCTGATATTCAAAGGGTGGAAATAAGAAGACAACGGACTTAGAACACAGTTGACTGCATATTCGAAAATTTCGTCAGCCTCTGGTTCCAAATTTGGCTCTTGGGGCAATTAATTTCATTTCTCACTTCGATCCCCACCTCGTTCTCAGAGTCGGTGGAGCCCACCCCCTTCGGATTACCATCTAGAAGGAAGTTACCATTATCCATATACAAGTCCTTTGAGTGTTGTGGGGGATGTTTGTAGTTATTTGGGATGAAGTGCTTCCCAACGGACCAGCACACCACGGAATTGGTAATTTAACCAACTGAGAATCAATGGCTGTTTTTTGAAGCATGGCGGCCTGGGGCCATGGATACTGCGAGTGACCGCTTATTATCAAGTTATTGCTTATTTGGTAAATAATTCCGTAAGGTATCACGCCCTTCTTTGTCTCCAGAGAAGCTTTCCCCCATTCAACGCTTATATGAGAAGTCCATATCTTCTATAGCGTCAACCCCAAGCAGACAACCTATTCCCGTTATTCTATCCCTTTAACCGTCAAATCCAAGTTTAAATTGGAATCGACCAAGAATTTGATCGGCATTTAGAGAGATCCGAAGCGAAAGACCACCTTCAAATCCAATATGCGTGTGATTTGGGACCTAATGATTGTTATGATCCTACATGAATACGAGGATAATCCCTACAGATTGGCACCTATTTGGAAAGCGACGGATTCAGAGATGCACGAGCTTTGGCTAACTAGATCAAGTAAGCAAGGTTCAGACAAGAATATACTTTCCAATCCAAGATACCCGGTCAGAGGAGGAAGTAGGAAATCTAAATGGAGTTTTGAATTCAGGGATACATTGGCTACTTCTACATCCGACTCTAGAGTCATAATCTGTCACAGATTTAGTCACAAATTTACATCGCGTTTGACAGGGATAGAGTAAAGAGCAGATATGTGCGTTTTCTCCTGGCAGAATTTACACGGGTACGAGAGGACGCGATTGATCGCTGCACAGGATTATGGAGAATGTCGCGTGGAGGAACAACGCGAATACACACTTAGTTCTAAGCAACGATGAATCCTACTATTAAAGCTTTTGTATAAGAAACAATTAACCACGTCGTGAGTTTCGGAGCACAACTTGCACTTAGAAAAAAGGGAGTTTGAGTTTAAGTTTAACGGAAGGATTGAATTCGAAGTTTGAGTTTTGATATTATGATTAGGTTTAGACTTGGTCATTGAAAGTGACGCCTCTTAGCCGAGAGTGGACAAAATATTAGTTTTAAAAGTTTAGACGGAAGTGGAGGCTTAGTGAATGGTTACTGAGAAGTATAAAGAATTTTGAATGGAGGAAGTCAAGGAAGCCCAAATATCACCTCAATTTTTCGAGTCCTCTCATTATTCTACTATAGGTGTATAAGATTTGTGCCGGGGAAGGATAGTCAGTCATGGTAGTAAACTCTAGCTCCTTCTTAAAGTTCGAGGGTAATTTACTATAAATTACATGGGATATCATGTTACTTCCGGCACTGACTTCCTTGAAAAAATCAATCTCAAATCCTTTCAATTCGTACAAGATGCCCCGGAGTTCATTAAGGAACACTGATAGTTCGTGGAAACTCGAGTCGGGGATAATCTCAGAGTTTAAGATTGTCGTGGTACAACCACTCTATATCATACAATACTCTTATATTATGTCGGGGAAGTGACTTAATTACCTACTGCAACGCGAACTGTTGAAAGACTTTTCGCAAGTATTAACTACCGAAGAGGAGGTGACACTGGAGGCGTTAGGTTTTAAATCCTTATTAATCAAACAGAGTGCATAAATGGTTGGCCAGATTTACTTGAATGGGCCAAGAGTATCGTTCAAGGTTAGTTAAAGATAAAACAATAAAAATATAATTTTATTTATAAAGATCAAAATAAGAATAATAAAGGCAGAGGAGAATTATTTAAATTGAAAGAGTCTCTGAATAATTATTATAAGGAGGGTTTTTTAAATGGAATTATTTGATTAATGTAACTAGGCTCAGATCAAATAGGGAGAACTTGACAACACTAATAAGGGAGGGGGTTTCATTATTACGGGTCGTTGACTTCCTCTAAAGGTCTTTCTTGCGATGAGACGAGTGAGGAACTATCCGATGAGGCTTGTGGGGCATGATCCGAATGAGGGAGGTGAAGCACGATCCGATCTAACCTTTTGATGAAGAATAGCCAAATTTAAAGATGATCTTCGACGGAGCATGTGGGAATTCTTGTAATTCCACTGAAAGAGGAATCTTCTTTCCTAAAGGTAATCGATGTAGATTTTCTTTGATTCGATTAAACGAAAGGAGATTGTTGCGACAAATTTAAAGGCTTGCAGTTCACACAAGCTACCAATGAACTGGGGTAGAATCACAGCTCAAGAAGTCTTGCTGTCTGACGAATGCTCACTGGACGGGGCGATAAGGACGACCTTGAACTGTGGGCTGGACTTTTCGAAATACAGAATAACCCGAGTATTTGCATTCCCGATTCTGTAGGAGAAGGAGGAGTTTTGAAAAAAGAGTCACAATTTCCAGACATCTTAATCCGGAGCCGGTTTCGATTCATCATTTAGCAGCAAGGCACGAGACATAGCGGCTTTTTGACAATTCATCACCGGGTGGGGGTAAGGGGGGGAAGGCTTGGCACCAATTCGCAAGTTTGGGAAATATTTTTACAACGTGATCGGGAGTCAAAAATTCGAGAATGTTAGAATAGGAAATGACGTCGTCAAAGTCGGGATACCATAGAACGTGGTCTCCGATCACATTGGGGTGGGGTCAGAGGTTGTTCTTTTACACCATAAGATGGAAATTTTCTGAGAGGGAAAAACAAGGGACATCGGAAATTTGTATAGGAGGAATTATTATTAAGGCGTCAACCGGATAAAAAGGGGGACCTGACAGGGATTCGATAGGCTTACAAAAAGGCTATGTTATTGATCTAAGCAAAAATTAATGTAAATGGGTATACAAAAATACTTACCTTTAAATTACGGAACAAAATTAGAACATTGTCTAAAAGGTTAGTGGAACAAACAAACAAACACATACACACAAAAATACTAAATTAAATATGTATCTACAGGGACCATATATATATATATATATATATATATATATATATATATATATATATATATATATATGTATAGAGTTAAATAAAAAGAAAAATAATATATACATGATTAGCTGACGGGTTTACAGGCGACCTAAAATTTATTGGATTAGCCAGCATTGTTGGCTAATGGATTCCGGCTAAGATTATCAGCTATACAATTTTTTGTACCACGCATATACCAAACTTTAAACTGATATGTTTAGAGTATCAAATCCCTCGCATTATACATCCGTTCTTGCTCTTAGTAATTTGGAGGTACGACAAAGAGCGATGGTCAGTCTCCACAATAAACTCTTTCCCTATTAAATACATGCTAAACTTGGTAATATTCCAATAGCTTTCGGCTCGTGTAAGCCTACAGGTGGCTTTCACCTTCGTCGGAGTATTCGAACAGCACGCATCGAATTACTTCGTCACTCGCATCCGTCCGGATGCTGAAGGGTTTAGAGGAATTAGGGAGACTCAAAATGTGGGGGGACACTAGCTTGTCCTTGAGCCTCTGTAATCTAGCAATAGCTTCGCAGTTCCATGAAAGTACATCTCGGGATCTCTTCTGAAGGAGGGTACTTAAATGAGCGGAAATAGATGGGAAGTTAGGGAGAAATCTACGGTAAAGGAGGTCTATTCCATGAATGACCTAAGCTGTCTCTTCCTATGGGGAGGGGGCATCTCGACAATGGCTCTGATCTTTTCGTCATTAGGGCCCATCGGATTCTTCGAGCGAACAGACCCTTGAGTTGTAGGGACGATTATATGCTCAAAATGATTGGAACAACCGGGGGTCTCAGAGATGAAATTTTCGAATCCATTTTGCAACTGTTGCAGGCAACTCTTTTGAAGAGGCGCTAGCCTGGGAAAGATATCCAGCACGCGGAATGATGATTCCGGGAGTCCATGCAGAGGTCAATGCATACTACTAGCACGACATTGAAGGGGTCAGCGGGATACACCGCTTCGAAGGAGGACACTTCATCGAGGGCCACAATATTGTTGATACACGCAAGGTGGTGATATTTTTTTAACATATTGATGTGAAAATCCTTATCTCCTGAGTGGGTTCGAATCAGGTAATCCACTGGTCTTTTCATCTCCAAAACGAAAAAATGGGCCCTTTCACTAGCTCAGGAGTTTGATACCTTTCATGGGAAGTAAACAAAGCACCTACTCGTCAAGCCTAAATCTTCTTTCCTTTGCCTTTAAATCAAAATAAGTTCGATACTTCTCCAAATTTACCTCAGCATTTTGGTACGCTATATCGGCACATATTTCAAGGCGCTTTCGGAAGTGTAGGAGTTACGAATAGCAGGATTGGATTTCGTTATCCAGACGAGGAATGGTGAAAAGTTCCTTTAAAATAGAGAGGGGGGCCTTGAAAATTACGGCCATACAGTAATTCGAAGGGAGCGAATCCTAGGGTCCTATGGGGGATTTCACTACTCGCAAACAGTGCCTCGGGTAAAAAGCGGTGCCATTCTCGGGGCTGATAGATACATAATTTTCTGAGGATCGCTTTCATTGAGCTTTTCGCAAACCCCGTTTTCGGCTGCGTGGTATAGGATGGTTAACAAAGGTTTGACATGAGAAGCTTGTCGACATACTCTATAAGCTCGGAGGTAAATTGTCTTCCTTGATCCAATAATACCTCTTTAGGAATTCCTACTTGAGAAAAAAGGGAAATGAGCGCTTCAGCGCACGAAACTATCAATGCGCTTAAGGGGAACTGGCTCGGGTAAACTAGTAGCGAAGTCTATCAAAGTGAGTACGTAACTGTGTTCTTCGCTAGAAGGGAGATCAATTGGGGCCAATAAGATCAATCGCTACCTGAGAAAAAGAATTCGAGATGATCGGGCCTTTCTGAAGGGGGGCTGACTTGACGAGTCCTTTTACAGATCTCCTTTGGCAGGCATCACATGATTTTCAGTACTCTGCAATTTCTATGGCCACAATTGGCCAATAAAAATACTTAAAAACCATCTTAGAGGTTTTATTATGACTAAAATGATCGGAGAATAAACTATCGTGAAAGATCTGGAGGACATGGAGGCCGTGAGAGCGGAGAACACACAACTTTTGTGTCTCAGGTTTGGTTCCGTCGGAACATTTACGATGTAACAGCTCATCTTTTACAAGGTATCAGATGGTTTTCTACCACAGGAAGACTCTTGCTCCTGATTCCTGGCTTTCCCCAAAGAGGGAGGGGAATTGCGCACCCTATCTGGACGCAGGAAAAATCCTCGTTCCGGAGGGTGTCGATCTTCGGATCGTCGAGGTTTTCTAAAGGATCGTGTTCTAGGGAACCTTGGCGGCTTTGACACGGGTTGCCACGGGTTCTTCTACGGAATTACTTGTAACCTAGGGACTCTGACCAATCAGTACAGAGCAAAACTTGATTGAGGCTGCTAGCACTTCGACCCAACCAGCTAAATACTCACATTCGATGTGGCATTTTAGGATATGGAAATGATTCGCTCGGCCCACAGCAAACTTTTGGTGGTCAGGACAGACTGAAGTGAGTAAATTATTGGATACTACGATGCATGTGCAACTAGTGTCATGTACAAGGCTTGACACATACGATTCGTTCACAGCTCTATTTTCAAATTGCAAACCACCGGGAGATCTCTTATTAAAAAGAACTTAATTAATTCTAAACTTGCGAGGAGACAGGGAAGGCTTCTTCTTAACCCTGGGATACAATTTATGCCTACTTACATAAAGAGCAGCCTCTTCTAGGCATTTCCTGAACTTAAATCAGCACTTGTCCTTACAAAGGCATGGAAATTCGAGAGTCAGGGAAGCTAAGACTTGACCTTTTAGGATGAATTCCAGAATCGACACCTACTCTTAGGTTGACTTTACATGCATCTACCCGAACTTGGAGGTGTTTCTGGAAGGTATGCCCCAAATGGAGAAAGGTCCGACCGTGGCGGATCTTTTCGTGACGGAAACACGCACGATAGAAGTCGAGGTCATATGTACGGTAACTAAGAGTTCAGACTTGAGGGTAGAGTAGTCCACCATGAACACTCAGGGAAGCAAAATATATATTTCTCAACTGAGAGTTTAGGAGGGCAAGCAATTTGGCGACACTATCTACCTAGATGTTCCAATTTTTTATTTAAAAAATCTTCTCAAAATGCGTAAGATATGATCCAAATTCTTCTCCTTTTTTACAGACGGGTAATCTGACTGAGGGGTACTGTGAACTTTTGGTCCGGTAGTTATTTCACATTGACTCCAATTAATTACGGCTTAATTCCAGTGCATGCTGCCTTATTCTCTCACTTTCTTACATTTCTGCTTCTCTTAGTTCTTTTTCTTGCGCTCTTATGTCTTGTTCCTTTGATCTTAGTTTTTGTTCCTGTGCTGTTCTCTCTTCTCTTTCATTTCTCTCTTCTTCCTGAATACAAGTTACTACTTCTCAGCCCGACAGGCCCAACGACTCTCCTTGAGTCTTGAAACGATCAAACGAAGAAGACATCTTGTTGGCTTAGTATGGAGAACGTAACACGCAAACGGGGCTATTGACGTTAAGAAATTACTTGGCAATATAAGTGAAGCCTAACTTTTCCCGAAAATATATATTTAAGAATTATTCCACTAAAGGAACACAAAAACTCTTCCTAAACGGTTAGGGTGGGTTAATCTTTCTAATTAGGCTGAGGATTAACACAAATATTCCGGTAAATGGAATACACAAACACATAGAACGGATCCCAACTAATAATCTAAATTTTAAATAGTTAATAGACTAAGGTTACACTGATCTAGAACTAACCTGAACCTACTTTTGCCAAAAGAGAAAAAAAACCTTCAATAATGAAAGGGAACTACTGAAACTCTAAAGGGATGTAAATCAACTAAACTGATTTAGTATGTTATAGACCTCACACACTTGACACCAGTTTATATAATATTGAAGTAATATATATATATATATATATATATATATATATATATATATATATATATATATATATATATATATATATAAATAATATATGTCATGGTACAACCACTCTATACTATACACTACTCCGATCTTTTGCGCGGGGATGACTTAATCACCTATTGCAATGCGAACCGTTGAAGGATGTTCGCAAGGATTAACGAACGAAGAGGAGGTCACACTGGAGGCGATGAATTTCAAGTCCTTAATAATCTAACAGAGTGCATAAATGGCTGGCGAGATTTACTTAAAGAGGCCGAGAGTATCGTTCAAGGTTAGTTTAGAGAGAAACAACAAAAATATAATTTTGTTTACAAAGATCAAAATAAGAATAATAATAGGCAAAGGGGAATTATTTAAATTGAAAGGTTCTCTTATAATTATTATGATTAGGGTTTCTCAAATTGAATTAATTAATTAATTAATGTAACTAGGCTCAGGTCAAAAGTGGCAACTTGACAATACTACTAATGGAGAGGGTTTCAGTCTTACTAGTCGATGACTTTATAGAAGGTCCTTCTTGCGATGAGGCAAGTCGGGAACGAATCAATGAGGTAAGTAGGGAAAGATCCGAATGAGGCAGATAGGGCACCATCTGAGCCAACCTTCCGATAAAGATAACCAAACTTCAAAGATGATGTTCGACGGAGAATGTGGGAATTCTTCTAATTGCACTAAAAGAGGAATCTTCTTTCCTCAAAGATAATCGATGAAGATTTTCTTCGGTTCGATTAAACGAAGGGAGACTGTTTCTCAAATTTAAAGGCTTGCCGTTCACAGAAGCTACCAATTGACTTGGGTAGAATCACGGCTGAAGAAGTCTTGCTGTCGACGAATGCTCACGGGACGGGACGATAAGGACGGCCTTGCGGTGAAGGCTGGACTCTTTGAACTACAGAATAACCCGAGTATTTCTATGCCCGATTCTGGAGGAGAAAGGGGAGTTTAGAGAAAAGGGTCACAAGCCCAGAGGTTGTTCTTTTAAAAATATCTTAGAGAAATCGCAATCAATAACCGCGTTTTTGTCGATGAATTCCCTTTCGAGTTATTCCAAAGTAACCACATAGTTGGCATCTGTACTTCCCAGATGCTTGACTATGGACTATGCGTAATCGTTAAGACAACCCTTTAAATACGCAAGTTTGGTGGCAGAAGAAAGGTTACTCCTAGAACCCATAAGGTTTTCACATTGTAATATCAATCAATTATAATTAAGTTTATATGTAGTTCCGTGAAAGGCGATGAATGGTAATACAGGTGGGGGAGTTCTCATATTACGGGTTTGCCCAAGGCAATCAAAATATCTTTGAGATCCAAAAATTTAGCCTAGGAGGCCTGAGCGAAAAGCTCTCTGTCTATAATTGATTCGCCCTTTCCCTCTGCGCCGAGGGATTTGCAAGCCTCAAGAATCTGACTATCTAAATTATTCACAAAAGCAAAGTGAGACTTGATCGCATCTATCTTAGTTTGCAATACATCGGGGTATATGACTTCAACCTCTTCTAACTCAGGGATAATTTTATTAAAGATCACAGTGATTTTACGTTTAAACAATGCCCTATCTCTAAAAAAGACTTTGATGTGGGATTAAATTTCATCGGAAATTGCAATTTTAGAATTTTCGGCCATTTTGCGTTTGAAAAGAAAACAGGAAGCTCCGTTGAGCAAAAAGTTAACCAAGGAGGGTATCTCTTGTAAGATCGACTTCTCCAAATCAATGGGGAATTTCCCTTAGAGTAACTAAAGGAAATAAATACTAAACTTTCCACTATTGTTAGAATTATTATCCCGAAAGCAAGACAGGGCTAAGAAAGATGGTTGCGCTTAAATGAGAGACATTAGAGTCCAATTGATTTGGAAATTTAGTGATCTCTCTAGAGAACTTATGCGAAACGATGTTTCGTTCCGAATGCCCTCGTTAGTTAGAGTTTAGTTAAGGGTAGTTTGAGAGTTTGAGGGGAGTTTGAGAGAATTTTGATGGTTCTGAAATGGATAGAAGGTTAAGAGTTTGAATCACCGATGGTTAAAAGAATTTATGCGAGAGAGGAGGGCAAAGGGGAGAGAGAGTTTGATTAGAATTCGGGGAGAACTAGCAGAACCAATGCGAGAAAGAGGGTATATAAACCTTACCACGGCCAAAGAACCCTGGCAAGGACTTTACTTGTGAGGAGTTTGAGTTCGCTATGCCTTATACTTCAGAAGTTTCCGTCCGGCCGAGTCTCAGTGTTTGTAGAGTTTTGAGTGGAGACGGCTCCTTCTTCTTCAAACTTCGCAACGGTTCTGCCCAGAGACCAGAAGTTTGACTAGATAGGGATTTCAGCGAATTGGTTCTTCCTCCAGCTTGTGATGAATAGTGATTGTTTGTCCCTACTGCAAGGGGTTTTCAAGCAATCGAAAAGGGGAGAGTTGGGGGATAATTAGGGGAAAGGGGTCGAGGGACGGCTTTCGAACCCAAAGCCCTCTACCCATACTAAAGCCATAAACCAGCATGTTCACTGTGCTGATCGCCGAGTGGGTGGAAAAGGGCAATTTTGGTCCATCTGTCCAGGACTGTCCTGAGATCACAACTTCCTCTCCAACCATAAATACTCATAAACCATATGCTCAGTTTTCGATCGCTAAAGAGTGGGTCATAGAGAGAGATGACGGGAGGGGGGAAGAACCCAATACAGGACAGGAGTATATCCAAACTGTTTTCTTTGAACCTACGTGCGTTCAGGCACGCCCACAAAGACACAAGTACAAGACTGTGTAATAAGCCCTACAATCTTAACCGAGCACACATCCTATACCATCATTACTCGCCCCACTGCGAATACCAAACAGTTTGCACGAATTAGGGAGGATGAGGATTACGGGCGGATGCCAGATTCTCTTCGAGTTTGCTGATTTTGTGAGGGGAAAATGACGTCTACCCGATGAGTTCGGGGGCCTGCTTCTTTAATAGCTGTGAGAGGGGGGCAAAAACAGTCCAAAATATGGTATGAAGCGACGATAGAACGATATAGAGCCTATGAAGGATCGCACCTACTTTTTATTAGTGTGCCACGGCATGTCCACGATGGCCGGGATCTTTACCTTGCTGCGTGGCTAATCGATTATTGCTGATATGGGAGTCAAGATAATCGATAGTGGCAAAAACGAAGTGGCAATTGCTGGAGCCAATTGTCAAGTTGTGTTCTTGGTTTCGATACAGAAGGGTTTGAAGGGTGTTTAAGTATTCATTCCAATCTTCGGTGGCCACATAACATTATCGAAATAGAAGGTGCTGGTGATGTACTAGTCCTCATAAGTTTCAGATCCGTAAGGCGCAACCTATACTTGTACAATCGCTCAAATCGATTTGAAATCAGATAAAGGGAGCAACAGTAGAACTTAGACCTATTTGGCATACTTATGAACAATAGATAATAAGTAGTTAATCCCATTGGTTTCGTAGTAGGGTCCATTGAAGTTTTCATTAACTACACTTAGTCTCGAGTCTGGCCAGAAAGATTGGCTAAAACGAGGTTTGGTTAATATGTTTATGCTCCTTGTTGAGAGACAATGCAAGTAGGAACAAGATTCTTGACATTTTAGCATATTTGAAGCCCCACAAAGTGCCTAGGAAGACAAGAACGTGTCAATTTTACAGAAGAGTAACCTAAACAAGGATAAGAGTTTGAATACTTTCTTTAATTTTTAGTGTTTGTCGTAGAATAGGCTCTCGACGATATACCATATGTAACTATTCGTTAAGGGAATTATTCTATATTTCGAGTGCATGGTAATCTGATTGACCGAGGTTAGTTCAAAAAGGGACGGGGAGCCTGGAGAGACTTATTTATCTTCAATATGGTTAAGAAGTGGAAAGGGGCACAAGGATAAATAATATGGCTACCATAAATAAAATAGAGTTTTATTAATTAAACTATCAACAACACACAAAAAAATGTTTACATAAACGGGGAATGAAGTAATGAAAAGGGTCATGGCAATATCTGACTAATCTGAGGATTAAGATTTGGAGAGATTTAAAACGGTAAACAAACAAACAAATAAAGTAGGGAATGGTTCTCTAAACTATAAAAAGCACAGGGTTGCGTTGAAAAAAGGTTAAATGATTAAAAGTAATGCTCAGCTTACGTAACTACAAAGTTATTGTGCAGAGGAAGACGATGCGAAGGAATCTTCGGGCCAACTGGTGATTTCCAGCAGAAGGGTTCTTCGGTGGGTTGTCCTTAACGAGGGGGGAGGACTGTCTTCGAGGAGTGAGAGCGAAGTGGAGCTCGGAAGTACGAGTAATCCTTGTGACAGCAAATCGGAGATGTTCTAAATGAAAAATGGAGGTTATTGTTGAAACCAAGCGTTCTCTTAAAGAACGTTAAAAAAGGGAGACTTAAATTATCCGGAGGTGATATCTTGAGAACGAGAACCGTTTCTTGACGGACGGGCTTGAAGAACAATGGCTGTTCTAACGTTGTTCTCTTTCTGAACAACAGAGGTGGGGTGAGAACCGTTTCTACTCAAACGGGCTCAAAGAATAATGGCTCTTCTTACGTTGTTCTCTTTCTGAACAACAGGGGGGCCTTGTTGACTTAGCGTCTCGAAGGGTGAGAACCTTGGCCCTCAAAGGATATTGTCTTCTTCTGGACAATAAGGGATTTCTCGGCAGAGTTCTTCGGTGCACAAGGGAGACCGGATCGGCTTGATGCCTCGTGAAGATAATCTGGATCTGCCTCAATTGGGAAAAGCTACGGTATAATAGCCCGAGCCATCTCCATGGCGTAGGGGATAAATGGCTGTTCTAACGTTGTTCTCTTTCTGAACAACAGGGCAGACTTGTTGACTTGGCGTCTCGAAGGGCACGAACCTAGTTACTCTAAGAATATTGTCCTCTTCTGGACAATAATGGGTTTCTCGGCAGAGTTCCTAGTTGCACAAGGGAGACCGGATCGGCTTAATGCCTCGCGAAGATAATCTGGATCTGCCTCAATTGGGAAAAGCTACGGTATAAAAAGCCGGAGTCATCTCCATGGCGTAGGGGATAATTAAGTAGGGGACTTCAGGGGAATGTCCCAGTGGCGCCTGGGAAAATACCTTATCTGCCCATAAGCCTAATTCAATCTGGCGAGATCGACGTATAGAGGCGAAACGGAGGAGTTAACCTCCTTGTTTAAACATTGGCTATGATGGGAGATAACGCGCTTCTGCTTCCTCTCGCAGGTAGGATGCACGTGGGTAAGCATGTGGGTAAGCTTGGTTAACATGTGATAGAGGCTGAATTAACGCGGCCTCAAACCGTTCTATCACAGTGATGAGTACCTTTAGCCTATTCAGTGAGGAGTCCACAATAATTTTTTCTACGTTTAAGCATGGATAGGAAGTATATTTGAAGATTTGAGTTTTCTCTACTTGCGAAGCGAGTAATAATCTGGGTCTGCGGCTATCAGGGAATAAGTCAGCCGTTTGAAACGACGGGAGACAAACTTCAGTGCCATCTAAGAGAGTAATTTGTAAGAGAAGGCTGTGGTGGAACAGTGCAATATGAAAATCATCATCTGAAAACGGTAAAGAAGATTTCAGTGGTCGGTGTATTCTTAGAGAGATGATCAGCAGTTATGGAAAAGTACTTGGTGTGTGAAGGTTGTACACATATTGTTTAATGAAATGTAGCTATCGAGTATCCAGAGAAGATGAAAAGAGATTGGAGAAAGAAATACCAAACGGAAATCCTTCTGATCAGTAAAATGGATATCTTAAAAGCAAATATCATAGGCAATATTTTTTATGCAGCAACCTGCAAGGGCCAATCTTACAAGCATAAACATATTTGTTTCACTCTTCGTACATTTTTGGGGGGAAAAAAGGTAACGCGGGTGAGGTTCCCTTCTGATGTTTTATAAGGTGCCCCTATCACCCGTGGCACTTGCATCAACCAAAATACGAATTGGAGCATTCTATAATGAGTGCCTTTAGTTCGCTGCCGGATTAAATAGCAAGTTAGACATCGCAAAAGGCATTAGGAGCAATTATACAACAAATGTAATAAGGATTTGCTTCATTTGTGTGCAGCATTTAAGAGGCCATTTAGCGAGAAAAGATCTATGCCCTCTATTTTACATGATCCTGGTAAAAGTTGAAAAGGCTTTGGAAATTCTTAACTGATTTAGATGAGGTGTGTATAGGGAATTTTTTTAGGCTTTAATCTACTCCTAATTTCCATTAGTGTAGTGACAACTTTAAATGCTAAGCTAGTCCGTGGTCAAATACCTGATTTATGTTTAGTAATTGAGATTCGTGGTCTATAAAGTAGACAAATATTTCGTCTATAAATTTGAAAACTATGACTAATCTTTCAGAACTTCGTTCAAAAAACACAGAAACATTTGTAGAGACAACCTCAATCCATGTGGTATGTGAAAAAGAACGTAACGCCAAAGGGCGGGTACTGGAATTTGATGGATAACATTTAGCAGGTCGAGTTTGCAAAATACGTGTTCACTGCGATTTGAGTTTAAAAAGTCTAGGAGGAACCCATTTGGATCTGCTATCGGACTTAGTTACTGTTTAAAACACGGAAGTCATGCCCTGGCATATAGGACCGGTCTTTAGTAGAAACTTTCTGTCTATCACTTCGCACATATTTTCTTTATCAAGTTATTTAGCTTGTGGTGGATGCGTGTTAGTTTGCGTGCCAAATACACAGCCTTATAGTTTTCGGTCGTATAAAGAAGGGATGCGTGTATTTCTGTTTTCATCCTCTCTATTATTTAGGTACAGTTTCATTTGGGCGATGGTCTTTGGACCTGAGAAAGAAGTTAAATTGATAAAATATGTTTCATTGCTCATTCGTCCCGTTAGCTTAGCTGGTAGGGCACTAGCCGAGTTAAGCAGAGGTCTGAAGTTCGAATCTTGGCCGGAAATGAGGGATATGCCATACTCTGCTAGGCAAGCCTAGAATAGGCTATACTATGCTAGGCTATATTATGCTAAGATAAAATGTACAAGGGTAAGATATACTATGCTAATTTAGGCTATAAAATTCTATGCTAGGAATGCATATAGTATGTTAGGCTATATACCCTTATGTTGTTCTACATTCTCTTTCGAATGATATAATTGCCAAATTATTTTGGTTTGGCAATAACATCATAACTATTCGTCCGATTCTAACGAAATCTTTAACCTTTAGATTTGTTTACATTCTCTTTTGAATAATATAATTGCAAAGGTCCTTTTAAGGTTCGCCCTGGAATTAGTTTCTTTTGTCAATAACATCATAACTATTCGGTCGATTATTTCGAAATTTAAAATCCATATATTGTTTTGCATTCCCTTTAAAATAATATAATTTCCAAGGTCCTCTCAGTTAAAAATAACTGAGGCCACGCGACTTTTTGGTCAGCAGACCTTGTTATAGTACGACTTTAAGCTACGAAAGAGACATTTGTACGATGTTATTAGGACTTATTTTGAAGCTCTATCAAATAACCAGTTGCATGTACATTTGATTGGACAATAATCTTATGGTATCCGTCTCCTTTCTAGCACAAATAAGATGCGTATTAATTAGCTATTTTAATTGTTATTAGGTTGGATTATGCGATATTACCTCGTGACTAGGAGAAGAGCTCTTTCCTAGGGCTTGATAAAGAACTTAGTTATAATATTGCCTTTTTAACGGCATATTTATAATAACCACATTGCATATAATTCTCGATTTATAAGGCTGAGCTAGAATGACTAGAGTGAAATTCCCATTCTCTTTGAAAGCAGGGATAACAATTAAAATAACTTATTGATACGCAAAATTAGTTTGTGTTAGAAAGGATGGCTTATGCGATATCCCTTAATGGCTGTGACAAGAGCTCCTTCCGAGGACTTGATAAAGAGCTTAGTGAGCTACATTGCTTTTTTTAACCGCATAATTATAATTACGCCATTGCAAATAATTATCAATTTTTTCCCAGCTAGAATGGATAAAATAAATGAATTTTCCAATCTATACAATATCCAGGATAACACTTAAATTAACTAATTAATACGAAAACTTTGGTTATGTTAGGAAGGCTGGCTTATGCAATATCCCCTCGTCACTGAAAAGAGCCCCTTCCTTCCGATTGTTTGATGAAGTGCATAGAAATAGAACTTTCATTTTATGAATTCTAAGTCGGTATAATAAATCGAGAATTATTAACACTGGCGTAATTATAATTATTCGGTTAAAAATGCAATAATTACGCCATTGTTAATAATTCTCGATTTATTAGACCGAGTTAGAATTCATAAAATGAAAGTTCTATTTCTTTAGAAAGTAGGGATAACAAATATAATAGGTAGTTAATGCGTAAACTTAATTTGGGTTAGAAAGGCTGGCTTATGCGGTATCCTATTGTTACTGTGAGAATAGCTCATTACGACGGCTTGATGACGAGCTTAGTTAGCATTAACATTGCCTTTTTAACCGCATATATATAAATATATATATATACATATAATATTCATTAGTTTATCAAAAAATCATTGATTCATAGAATGACTGGCCACCAATGATGGTGGTTGGCCTGCTCAAAATGCAGAGGGTTAAATACTTCCAAACTAACAGGAGCAGATAGGCATTTGTGTGTTACTTGGATAGTTGTGGAAACTTTTTTTAATATAGACCTTAGCTATAAAAATCTGTATATACCCCATAGTATACATTTTGTTAATTACGCCATCCAATCGTTTTTAATCAAGGTCAAAGTTCACATAAAGATGAGAATGAGAGTTTCTGGCAAACCTCAATTGTAAGAAGCGGCAGGTACTCTTTAGATTATGTGAAGGGAAGAGCGATTGTTTGTAATTCCGTTTACTTCAATACAGTGTAGTTATTGAAACTATTTTGGCATATTTTGAGAAGAAAGATGGATGTGTTGTGCACAATGGAATGGGAAAAAAGATTGAAAAGATAAATAATTTGTCCTTAGCTATGTCCTCATGATCTGTATAGATGTATGTATCTGCCTGCTTGTAAACATAAGAACCACAACGGCACTTATGTGTCAAACTATGTACTACCACCCAAATTTCTTTTTGTTTGCTCACGCCGGAATAAACTTAAGTATAAAAATCCAGGTAGAATGATGGATGGAGTAGAAACAAGACTTTTGCTATGAATATATCTGTATGTCTGCTTTTTCCTTCCAACTGACTAATAGTTAGTCGTATTTAGGAGAGAAGAGGAAATAGAAAGGAATGTTGCAAACACGTGTTGCTTAGAGGAAATAATTTCGGAGAAATAAAATTGATGATAAGTGATAGAGGAAGCAGGAAAACATCATGCAATTGTAAAATAATTTAGAAGCCATTTTACAAAAATCCACCAACATAACTGGCATCAGATAAGTTTGATTACTGGCAATCATGCATAACCTACGTAAACGATTTTCAGAAAGACTTCGCTCATCAACCATTCCAGGAGAGGAAGAACAATTGTTGGATAACCACTTCCGATCCGCAGAAATCTGTATGACAAATAGCTCGTGAGACAAGCATCCTAAAATTAAGTGTTCATCTCATTTTGAAGTGAGTTGATTTGGAAAGATAACATTCCAACATTAATCCACGCTCCAAAGGAAGACCCTCTAGACCGGACACGTAAAATTTGTGGTCGGACACTTTGCATCCTAAATTGTTTGGAATGATCAGGGCAACTTTTCTTTAAATTTTTCATTTAACTAACACAATCATACTGGAGTCCTCAAAATCCGGATATTATTATTAAAAACCATTTAAACGTGCCGAGGAATTCCTCGGCTCACGCCTCGATGAGTTTTTTGTTGACAATTTGATTTACATTTAGCAAGATGGAGCACTTACCCACTAGCTTCCTGATGTAACGAACTATCTCGATGAAGGTCTTCCAAACTTATGAATTAGCTGAAGAGGTTTTGTTGAATTCCCTTCACGTTTTCCAGACCACACTTCAATGGATTTCATTGATGGGGATATTTCAAGAGTACGCTTAATGCTCAAAACCAGCAGGACTTCGACACATACCGTATGATTTTTGCCTGAACTTTGTGTGAGTGAGAGTAACAAAACACTGGGGAATCGCTTCACTAATCCGTGGGGGAGAGCCACCTCGAATAATCTCTCTATAATGTCTTCATGGATTTCACACTTGAAATTTCCCACCCTGAGACTTTATATCACATGGTAGAGACTGACCTCCTTAGGAAGCAGGTAGTTTTCCTCGGTATCATATACTGTACCTTTAAGTATAGTTTCATTGATATATTCATGGTCATAGACTCACGGTTGTAGATAGAGAAGGACCTACGTGGACGACCCTGAAACTGGAAGGCCTTTATGTCGAAAAAGCTACTGATCCACCCATTTGAGCTTCCTTCTTATAGGTAACATTTGACTTTTGTTTCCGCTCTCTTTTTTTCTCTTTTTTTCCTGCCTCACGTGTCATTTTAAAGTCCAACTCATAAATATGGTACTATAGTTACCTATACCTAGTGGAGTTTCAATGGAAATCTTGACTTGTATTCTATGCACACACATCATTATCAGTGGACAAGCAGCAACATTAACTTTGAAAACAATAAATATGCTCGAAAGGAAGGTTGAATCCGTTATTGCTATAAAAATAGTGACCCTCTTCCGAAATTCTAAATTTGAGAGTTACTAATACATTGAGACAAAATTTAAAGGATGCAAATTCAAATTTGCCTAGGATTACCTCAGACTAGACCTGCCTCAACCCCATGCTGTAGTCGATCTATACAGCCTACAAGCCACTGCCATGAATCTCTGAATGGCAAAATATCCTAAATTCACTGAAGCCATCAGTCAATTCGGAAATTTAAGCATGGAGGTTGGGCATCGAGATCAGCAAAATCAACAAACTCGTTAACAACTGGAAAATAACAACAAACACAAAAGCTTACCAATATTCCCACTCTCACGATAAAAGGTAGCGTTATCGAATTAACAGAAGATCTCTACCGATATCATCCAGAAGGTAAAGTACTGGTAGTAAAGGAAACTTAAGCAGGCTACATATATGTAAGTGAAAGAATATCGAAAGCCACATCTGTGCTAAGCCACATATAATAATAAAATGATTAGGTAGAAAGAAGGAAAGAAAGACCTATCTCGCAATAGGAAATGATGGCACTCATATACCCTCTCATTTTGCTAAAGAGCTTACCAACTTCAAAGAAACGGGTACTAAAAAGAGTTCAAAAAGAAGAACCCAAAGTTCCTTACATCAAGAAATGAAGCTGGAATCGCCTTCCATTTTATAATAAATGAGTGAAAAATAGTTCGAGGAAGAATACCCCTCTTCCTCCAATCTTTGCAGAAAATACCAACTCCAGAACAAATGCTTTTTTCAACTACAGCTACCCCTATGAAAAAGTTCAAAAGTGAATGGTAGAAGCACCATTTTATACTTGAGAGAATACAGAAGATCATAAAAGTGATAGGCTGATAAAAAGAACAAACGTTTTTTGAAAAATACACCAGATAAATATTCCAAATGATTATGAATAAATACCTCAATTAAGACTCAACGAGCAATCCAAAATCAAAGTATAGGTAGTTAAAGGGAAGTGTTTAGAAACTGTTAAAAATGTAATCAGGTAAACCTCAATTGGATTTATTGAATAATAGTGAGTGTCACAAGTAATTTGTGAAAAGCTAGTGTGAATAAGAACGATAATGAAATTAGTTAACGAAAAGAGTAAAGTGAATGACAAAACCTTCAAACGTACATATATTTAACACATATCCAAAACAAGCAAACTAATCAGTCATAACAAACGACAAAAATATACACAACACTATACAGGTAAGCAATAGCTCAACACAAAAATTAGCACAAAAGGAGGAATGCTACGGTATACAAAAGAATGAGAGAACAACCCAAATCGACATAAATTAGTTGGCTATCTCGACAATTATAAACAATTTATGATTCACAACAGTAGAACGATAGAAAATAAGAAACTACTATAATGGAACTTGACGTAAATACAAGTATTAAGGATTCT
Source organism: Ceratothoa steindachneri (assembly GCA_963969495.1). Classification (NCBI taxonomy): domain Eukaryota; kingdom Metazoa; phylum Arthropoda; class Malacostraca; order Isopoda; family Cymothoidae; genus Ceratothoa; species Ceratothoa steindachneri. The sequence continues at coordinate 101,747,676 of OZ018324.1, read as the reverse complement.
ACGTTATTCACTAGGCCTAAAATAAAGGAAGTATTCCATTCTATCACCTATTCCCTCTATGAATAAGAAGGAGAACATAGATTAACATTTTTTTATTCTAATATACTTTCTCTTTCTACCTTTTTTTATCCCCCTTACATCCTTATACCTTCCATGGCCTACGCAACACCTTCTCTCCCCGGGTGATCTAGACCTGGAGCACGATGATGATGGGATGGACTGAGAGGGATGGCTTGATGCTCGCCTTCCTTTCCACCCCTGACGGGGATAGAAAGTGCTCGGACCAGCGGAAAAAAATCTTTTCCTTTCTTACACATCCGAAAGGAAATTTGCATACATGATTCGACTCTGAAATTTGAACCGATGAGACTTTGAATAATAAAGGTGTCAATGCGAAGGAAAAATGGTATCAACACCTACTTCGGAGTGTTCTATTACATCGAGCTGTTGTTGGATTGTTTCGGGCTCGAGTTGCACATTAATTGTAGGATTTCTTTGCCAGATGATGGCCACTCCAGCCAATCTCAGTCATCGAACAATCACTAATGCAAAGGAGGGAAGAGGTATTTTTACAAACCATTTCGCGGGTTTAAGTTGTGCCATACATCTGGCTGTCTTCTCGTGGCTTAATGTTGTAACTTGGCGATCAAGATAGTATGCTGGGTTGTGAATATCACGCCTATGTACGTCTTATTGTTGTTTTAGCAGTCACCGACATTGCATGAAGTCTCTTACACCACATTTGTTTCCTGTAGAAGGTGGCTAGTGTTTTCGTAATGAAAACAACTGTCTTCCACCGGCCGTTTTACTACAAGAAACCTTCTACATACGAGAGGCGGTCAATAGGTTTTGAGAATCGGTAGGGCAAAGCAGAGGAAGGGGGATAGCTGTTTATGGGGGTGTTAGTGCAAGTTATGACAAGTCAGGACCTGCAGCTGCACGCTCCTGCCTCGTCTATCTAAGAAGCCGCAGCTGATCGCAGATCGTCAGTCACAAATCTTTTAACAATGGAGAAGGTTGAGAACCGCGCAGTGATCAGATATTTGACCAAGGAAGGCAAGAAAGCAAAGGAGATCCATGAACGCATGGCTGCAGTGTACACCGACACCGCCCCTTCCTATGCAACCATTGCTCGTTGGAATAGGGAGTTCCGCCATGGTCGTGAGTCCCTTGAAGATGACCCCCGTCCAGAACGCCCGTCAGATGTGACCAACGAAGACAATGTGACCCGTGTGGAGAGGATGATCCTTGAAAATGGACGTGTGAAGGTCGAATAAATCGAGCGATAACTTGGAATACAACATGGAAGTGTTATCAACATCATCCACGACAATTTGGCCATGACCAAGGTCTGTGCCCGTTGGATCCCTAGAAACCTCACGCCCCATGATCGACTTCAACGTCGTCAAAGTCCACAAGGCCAGAGTTTCACAAGCTGCCATGCGCGAGTGCGGATTCGAGGAGCTAAACCATCCCCGCTACAGTCTAGATCTGGCCCCTAGCGACTACTTTTTATTTCGCCAGCTCAAGGCTGCACGGCGTCAACGCCGGTTTTGGGACGATGAAGATGTCCAGCTCGCCGTCCAGGAGTGGATTGAACGGCAGTCTGCAGATTTCTGGTTTTCGGGAACTCGAATACTCAGGGACAAGTGGCGCAAGTGCATTAAAGTCGAGGGTAGTTATATTGAAAATTAGTAAAACACTTTTCCTCATATCTCGTTTCCTTATAACTGAATTGCAAAACTTATTAACCGCCACTCGTATATTACCAGGATGAATAATCGAATCAATAATGACAAAATAATATTTAAATTTTATTTTTATTTGTAAAGTGTAATTTTTATGATTAATACCAACACCTAAAGGCATCTTGGCAAATATGTTTATTTTGTTGTCATACGTTCAAATAGGAAAAAAATACGCAGACAGTTTTTTCGACATCATAAATGAAAATCCTTCTCCCATAATTTACATACTATAGGTTTTCTTCAACGAAATCGTTAAAATTAATTTTTTGCCCTCAATAATTGCAAACAGTGAACTCAATGGCGCTAACCTTCCTTTTAATTTCCATATTACTCTGCGTAACATTGAGCCAGTTATACCTGTATATTGACTTTTCATCCTTCTATCGCTAATATAATATTTATCCCATCACCCTCAAAGCCATAAAATGCTATGTTAATCATCCTACTATAACGAATCTTCAAAAAGATACTGGGACTGCAAAGCCACATTCTTTTTTAATTATAATGGTTTTTACAGATTACTTCTCTCACTTTCTCATTTTTACCAGAAAATGATAACAAACAAAGGTAAGAACTTAGTTTACCCAAATCATTTCAATCGAGTCCCTAGTATTCAATTAAAATTTATGCAATCGTCGCTTCCGTTACTGAGCCCAGTCGTCAGGACATCACATAGTATCAATTAAGTATGTGTCCTATTCCTTCTCTTTACTAACACTAGTTTATCCCAAAGATTTTTGCTTTGAGGCAAGGATGGAAATAGATGTTTTTTACTAATTTTCTTATGATGAATTCAAATTTCTTAGCAGTTTTGCTCTATGACCTCTAGTGTTTTGCTTTCACATACCCCATTTTTATTATACTGCATATAAATTCAAAATATAATCTGTTTATTTCACCTGTTACAAAAGTATATTAGACAAAAAACAGCATAGATACAGAACATTAATGAAAATAAATTATTTTAGATAATAAGATAAACACAAATCATAGTACAGCAGACAGTTAGAACTGAGCTTTTTGGACGATCTTTTGCACTTTGCCTCCAGGCTCTCATGCAAGACCATCCGGCAGAAGTCCTCCATCATGCTGGGATTTCACGTGCCTTCGTAATTGCACTCCTTCTTGGAAATGTCTTGATGAAAACTTTCACCATGCTCATCACGCACTGCCCCGAGGTTATGAGGGAAGGAGTTGAGGTGGAGTGGATAGAGTGAATTTTGAGTGAAATTTGGCATTCCATATCCTCATAAGACTGTAGCAACTTTTCGATACACTCTTGCTAAGCTAGTACCCTTGTCTTACCAAGGAAGCCATGGCAGACTGACTTAAATGCTTTCCATGCTCTCAGTTACTTTAAGGTAAGAAGCTCTTCAAATTTTTTTCCTTCAGCACCTCTCGGATCTGAGGACCGACCAAGATGCTCTCCTTGAGCTTAACAGAACTCAGAGCTGGGAATAGATTTCACAAGCGTTGGAAGGCACCGCCATTTTTGTACATGACCTTCACGAAATTCTTCATTAGCAACAGCTTGATATGAATAGGAGGAAGAAACACATTGTTCATATCCACCAGAGGATATTCTTGGACACTGTGTTCACCGGGCACGAAAGTGCTCCTATACTCCTAGTCCTTCTGATTATAGTGCATGGACACAGTCCGACTGTCCCAGAGACAGAAATAGCAACAGTAATTTGTGAAGCCCGCTTGCATACCCATACGGAGCTCAATGACGTTGAGGTCCCCGCAGAAACTACATTGGACTGATTGTACTTAACTGCTTCCAAAAGGAACTCCATATTGTTATACGACTCTTTCAGATGGACTGAGTGCGCAGTGGGAATGTTGCAGTATTTATTTCCATTGTGCAGGAGCACAGCCTTCTGACTTTGCTTGTGTGGGATGCTAAAGAAAGTGATCAAGCCAGAGAGATTTTTGCAGTAGCAGAACCTGTTTTTTTATGTCAAAGAATGAAGTTAAGTCCTTGTACCGTGTCCCGAAACTGGTGATCCTTACATGTGCCTTGACCAGGTTCCACTGCTTAAGTAGAGATGTCAGGAGCTTTGCTTGCTGCTTAGATATATAAAAATCACGGGCAAGGTCATTCAGGTGTTTCTGCTTGACACAGTGGGTCTAATTGCTACTTGATCCTGAATTAACAGACATTTTCTTCAGAAGAGATCGAATTTGCCTAATATTTCTCAGAAGGCATTTCTTCATCTGATGAAGAAAGAAGATATTTATTTGCTGGGAGTGTAGGGACAGGAAGATCATCTGAATGAGGATCCAATCTCATAGCTGAGGGAAGGTCGGGATATTTTATCTCTTTTTCTAGAAGAAGCATTGAAACCAATTATATTTGTCAGCCAAAAAAAATAATCATCTTCATGGCTTTTTGGCTTTTTAGCTCTCTACAGACCATCTGGACAGCAAAGTGGAATGCTGTTTTCTTGCCATTAAACCATGCAGTTAGTCCATTGTAACAGGGTTTACAACAGATATGTGGGTCCTAGTATTTGTCCCGATCTCTAATTTTACAGTCAGAAAATTAAAGTAAGCAGCTCTCAGGAAGGAAGTAATTGTTCGGCGCTGTGCAACTGTCGTGAAATCTCCACACACGTAACAGAATGAATTTGCCTTATTGATGCATCCTCGGTGTTTTGAAGTGCCTGAAGCCATTGTAGATATATGTATCAACTCACAAAAATCTGGAAAAAAAAAATAAATATTAATCATATGTGTGGTTACAAGATACATATGGTTGAAAAATCATAATATAAACATGTGTCCAACATATTAAATGGTTGTGTAACATGATTGTCAAGCAGCCCTAATCTCACAATCTAAGAATAAAAAATTTAATTTTTTTAACCCTTTCACTACCAGAATATTTTTTATTCCAAATAATATCATAAAAGATTTTAAAACATTAAAGTTTAGTTAGAGGGGGTTGAAATTTTGTGCAGCCGGTTAGCTTGAATTTAGCTACGTAGATATATTATATTGAGTAGAAAGCCTAAATATAGTTAGTGCAAGATATATATTTTCTAATATATGTAATATAGATATATTATAATATACCTGAGAACTAATTAAAGAATTAGTTCTCATAAAATTAATAAAACAAATGATAACCTTTCAGCAAGTGTTCACTTCAATGGCTATCAAAAACAATTGAGGAGTAATAGAGAGTTACGAGATATTTACTATTATGCTACTACATTAGAACTATCATTGGGATAAAAATATACACTAATTTTAGCTGAATTCTGCCCACAGGTCCTTTTTTACAACTTATGGGATGTATTGTCCAATTATACTACATGTATACCTCAAACACTAGAGGTGATGAATAAAAACTGGTTTCGTATCTGAAATTAGCAGCCCAGAATTAGGCTAGAACAACTATTTTGTGCGAGCCTAAATTTATCTGTAAACCAGTGTAATAAGAACAATTTGTATCGTCCTCACGAGTGTTTGAAGCCTTATTAAGATCTAACAGCTTACCCAATAACAGTTTTTGTAATATTTTACCTTATCTCACGACGATTATACCTAACTTCTAACAAAGGATGATAACTCCAAATTTAAACCTTGTAGTTCAAAGCTATTAACTTTCACGTGTCCTTCAAGTACCTAACATAATCCACTAGCGAAGGCATTAATATGATCAAATCCCTGCTCAAACACACCCACGATCCTCATCTCATTTAACTATGCTATTTAAGAAAATAACATATTAAGTGAGGAATAAGTTCTTGCTTTTTTTTAATGTTGTGTTGATTTAAGTTTTGTTGATGTGATTTGTGCACATATTAAGAAACAATAATAAATAACACAGGCCTGTTCCCCTAAATTGAAATATGACATTCATTTTGCTCAATCAGGTCTGGTTTTTGAGATACATCGCACTACTGTTTTTAGAAAAAGGCCATCTTTGAAAAAATCCCTTATTTATATAAAAGTTATTTAATAAATTACAATTACTTGTAATAAAAAAATACCGACTCAATTCGACTTTCTTTTAATTAATTTTAAACTTACAGACTACTTATGAGCTTACCCAGGAGTGCAAAGAAACTATTTTCCAAGAAAAGAAGTCCTGGATGACTTCCGCTTGTAAAGCGATGTTGGTTCGTCGCGTTTAAGAGACCAGCAATAGTCAGCTAACATGTTGATATCCCAGCGTCCTTGATATCTTGTCTCCATCGTCTTTATGTCTTGGTGAAATCTTTCTTCTTGTTCCTCGCTATAATCTCCACAGTTTGCCGGAAAATAGTCAAGATGTGACTGGATAAAATGCATTTTTATCGACATGCGAGCCTTCATTTTTTCGAAGCTTTTCATAAGCTCATTAACATGTGAGATATATTCTGAGCTTCTTTTATTTCCCAGAAAACCGTTGATTACTTTACTAAACGCTCGCTATGCTTCTTGTTCACTGGCTTATATATTGGTGTAAAAATGCTTGTCCTTTAACAGAGTTCTATTTTGGTGACCATCAAATATGCCTGCATGGAGCTTGGCATCACTGATCTGTGGGAATTTTTGCAGTAGATACTTAAAAGCTTGGCCTTCTTTATTCAGGGCTTTGACAAAGTTCTTCATCAGGCCAAGCTTTATATCAGGAGGCAGTAAAACATTTTTGGGAGGGACTAGAGGTTGAGCTACCACATTGTGGCAGCCAATTTGGAATGCCTCTCGAGATGGCCAGTCTTTTTGCTTATAGTGAAGACTATCCGCCCGGCTATCCCATAAGCACATGAAGCATGGATATTTTGTGTAGCCTCCTGGCATCCCAAGTAGAAGTCACACAACCTGAAAAAAAAACATATTGATGCATATTGATGTACATGGTTTCTAAGAACTTCGATTTTTTGCATAGGCAATTTTCACTAAGTTTATTAGGGGTAGGGAGAAACTAATATGTGTATAATATCCTTCTGTCATTGGTATTTAGAAACAAACATTCCTTGAAATATTTAACAAGTTCAATAAAGTAAAATATATCTTACCTTGAGATCAGCACATATTAACCAGTTCTGGTTAGAGTACTTGATTATATTAATCAATACTTTCATATTTTCGTAGCTTTCTGTTAACTGAACTGAATGGCCAAGAGGCACAGATGCCATTTGATTGCCAATATTTTAGAGTACTGCCTTCAATCTTCTGCTAGAAGAATCAATAAAGAGCCTCTATTCACTTGGTTGGTAAGGAACGCCAAGTGCCTCAATTAAACCTTTTACATCATTGCAATATACCAAAGAGCTGCAAGAATCAACTGCAAAGAACTTTCGAAACTCATCGTCTCTATTTCTGAACAAAAAGTATGTTGTTTCTTGAGAGAGGAGGTTGCTCTCACTAACACGGGATGCAAGAAGTTGTGCGTTCTCTTTAGAAAGACCAAGATCTCTAGTCAAGTCATTTAAATGACCTTGAGTGAGTGGTCTTGGCAAAGTCATTGTAGACGTAGGCTGATATGTCACTGAAGTGTCAGTGTCATCCACTTCTATATCTTCTATATTGTCTTGTAGCTCAGTATTTTTAGGTGGAGAAGGAACTGAAACTCCTAGACCATGTAGTTGTGGCTTAATGGCAGAAGGAACATCAGGATAGACTACAGTGTGTTTGTTCTTCTTATTGACACCTGAAAAAAAGTTTCGCATACTTAATTTACATACTTTTAATTCACTGGACCCTCGTTTCCACATTTTTATACACATTTTTCATACCAGATAAATTTAAAATTTTTAAATACAATCAATTTTTATATACAATTTAACCACAATTTTTCTACCAGCATAATATACTATTTTTATATACAATTACAATTTTAATAGGCTACCAAAAGATTTGTATACACATTTCTAGATTTGTCAAGGACTATATTGTTAAAGTAATTATCTCACCTTTAAGATTTGTCATGCAAAAATAGCAGTCTGTAATGTGGTCCTTGCCTTCTTTCCACACCATAGGTACACCAAATGACAAACAGTTCGTTTTGCCCGCACTCCAGCATCTTAAGGCTATGACACAGGCTTTGCAGCACATATGTGGAGCAAAGTTTTGGTCTTGATGACCTAGCTTCATTCCAAAATATGCATTGTAAAGGAACTTTACTAACGGCGTTATAGTGCATTGCTGGTCACTAAAAGTTACCTTTCCACAAACAAAACGAAATCTATCAGGACTGTTTTTACACTCTCTATTCATTTTTAAGAAATATAAGGAGTTTTGCTAATGTATTTGCCTGCTAAAAAATTCACATAGATAAATAAAGTTTTGGAAATACATTTTAAACACTGTTCATAGATGAGAAAAGTCATGGATCAAAAAACCAACACTCAGTTGGAGAGTGAGCAAGCAACACACAACCACTCGTGCTTGCGGTCAGGTAGAGACTGAGCTCTCTAATGCCATCTAGGGAGCTTGATCTGTATCTTAAAAACTAAACCTGATTGAGCAATAGGAATGCTTGATTCGGATTTAGGAGACAAATTTCATTAGGAATCACCTATGAAACACTTAGGAACATTTTTGACGCAGACCAGTGTAATGAGAGCAAAATTTGCAGAGGTTAGGCTTTGTCTCTTAACAGTGTAGACTATTAGGCTTTTGCTTAGGCTATGTCTTGAAGTTGAGTAATAAGTCATTGCCGTTGATTTAAAAGTTGTAATTTAATTTTTGTTCTGTACCCTTAAAATGGGAAGTCAAGTTAAAAGAAAGGCGCATTTTCAATCGAGACGGAAACAATGCAAACGCAGCCAAAGCTCGTCGTGATATTTGTGCTGTGTACGGAGAAAATGCTTTATCAGAAAGGCCAGCTCAATGGTGGTTTTCACGTTTCAAAAACGGTCATTTCAATCTTAATGACGAAGAACGTTCTGGTCACCCCATTAAGTTGGATGAAGATCGATTGAACGACCTTCTTTATGAAAATCCTCGTCAATCAACTAGAGAATTAGCTGTACAATTGGCGTGTGATCAGAAAACTGTAGTGAATTACCTTCATTCGATGGGAAGAATTCAAAACTCGGTGCATGGGTTCCGCACGCTTTCAGTGAAAGCAACAAACTTCAACCCTCTACGATTGCCGCAGGTTTGCTTGCTCGTCACAAGGTTACTCGTGGATATAAGGACAGATTTCTTCACCACATCATCACTGGCGACGAAAGGTGGTGTGTTTCTGTCAACATGAACCATCGAAAACAATAGCTTAACCCCAATAAAAAACCACCTGCGTGATTAAAGCAAAGACTTCATCCACGAAAAACCATGCTGTGTTTGGGGGGGATTGTGAAGGCATCATTCTTTATGAGCTCCTTGCGAACAACGAGATGTCAATGCAGAACCCTACGTTCAACAAATATATCGACTCGTCGAAGCTATTCGTGAAAAACGACCTCAGCGATGTTATGGAGTCCTTCTGCAACACAACACTGCTCGTCCTCACATTGCCAATATGACAAAAGACGCCATCCAAACACTTAATTTGGAAATCCTGCCGCATCCACCATATTCGCCAGATTTGGCTCCATTGGATTTCCATCTGTTCCGATCGCTCTCCAACAATTTGTGCGGCGTTTCGTTCAATACTGATGTGGAATTAAGAACCTGGTTAGGTAAATTCTTCGAGTCAAAATCCACTGATGTTTATTGCATAGGGATCGTAAAACTAGTTGAACTTATGGAAGAAATCTTACATTACAACGGAGAATACCTTATTGATTAAATTGCATATTTTTATCAAATAAAAATGAAGTTTTTCTAAAATTGTTTATGGCAATGAATAAATTTGATAAAACCGCAAGAACTTATTCCTTAACCCATTATAATTCGTCGATTTTTATTGATTATACGCTTTCTCAACACACCCGATACTCATTATTTGGATATGAACCTTTATGTGATAGTTCTTGCTTAAACCTAGTTCTCAATTTTTTCAACTAATATTAATAGTTATAACATTTTCTAGAGTTTCAAACAAGGCATAGGGGTTGGGGGGCGAAATCTCTGCTTACATGTATACTATCCTTGTATAAAGTTTAATCAAAAGACTAGTGTTTCCTTATTTATAATATAATTGAAGTCTACTTTTGTGTCTTTGTTCACTCTTTGATTAAGTATAATATCGTAAGGATATAATACTTCCCTATGTAAGACTCTTATGTGGTATGCCTCACTTCCATGACACTATATCCTCTATACTTTAAAATTATAGTCTCTCCAATCCAAACTCACTCTTAACTTGATAACTTCAATCTCTGTCACAATTTTCCTTTCCTTTTATTACACATGTTAGCTATTTATAGAATATTGCATTTCACATTCATATATTAACAATATTTAGTACTATCTACTTTCATCCCCTTCTCGGTAATATTTGAAAAAGTCCTAACTGACCAGATGCCCATTTTCGATAGTTTCCTCTACAAAATAAAAAAAAACTCTTCATGCACCTAGGAAATATTTTGTGACTACAGTCAATCAAACCTCTTTGATATGCTTAATTATCTCAGGACTTACTGAAAATCTGGCCACCTTAAAAAGAGTGAAAGAAAAAATCAGTCAAAGATAGCGAAAAAGGATTAAGAAAGACATTAAATGTCATTACCCCTATTGATAAGCACAAGCTTCACGAATCTCAAAACTATAGCAATTACCACTTATCTCCAAGCAATCTGTTTAAAATATTTTCTTAAATGCATATTGTCCTATCTCTATGAAATATATGTCATCTTAAAAGTTGCCAATAAAGAAATAAAGAGCCTTTGGAGAATTATGATCCTAAATGCCTATCATTCATCAAAAACATTTAAGCAATTTCTCCTTAATGCTATTATAATACCATACTACAGAAAGATGATAAGTAGGCTAATGTCTTGCCTAATATAACGTCTTTAAGCAAATTTTATTCATATGATCGTAGGAAGAGTTTTATAACCTAGATGATCACTTTGCCTATATTTTGGAAAGGAAGGTTGCAAGCATTTTCTTATACAAATATGTCACAATGTCCATGGGAAAGATAACATTATATGTCTGTTCATATTTATTGAAGATGTAATATGGTATATTGCTCAGAAATTTGTGATTAGCCTGTAGTTAAACTAATTAATATTTTCTTCAGGATTTTGTGTCTTAAAATAGCACTTAGCTATCTAGTGTGGCCGGAACTTAACAAGGGCATATCCCCTGAAGTAAGTATTAAATAAGAAAATGATGTAGAGGAGGTGGATCTTTCTTTATTTAATTAAACGAAACCCTTTAGAAAACTAGCCTACAGTAATATATTTGGTGCATTAATAACTTTCTTTTTATAGAAAAGTCAACAAAAAATAATTGATCCAGCAAGAAAAAAACATGATATAGTAAAGAATTCATGAGGAAAAATTACAGGATTATTCTTTGAATAGAGAATGATGTAGTAAGTGAAATATTGATATGTAATTACTATAATAACTGCGTTTTCCTGAAAAACAAGAGATAGAAAAAAATGGTTGGATATATGTATCCATGTTAAATTCTTTTAGCCTTACACATGAAATTGATATTCAGAGAAACGTCTTCTAATATCATTAATTTGACTAGTGTCCTGAATATAGGACTTGAGTAATCTAAATTAAACGCTTAAGTTTAGTTGAAGCTTTATTTGCATATTAGTTTTTAAAGTGCGTAGACTTTTATTTTCAGTGAAACAATCATTGTTGGACTGACAGTAACGGTCCTTAACTACATTCTAAAACAAAAGCTTAGCTTTTTCTGTATTATTGATGATGAACATGTTCAAGATTAGTCGGTTTAGCTGAGCTTAGTTTTTTAAATGTATGTTTTAAGGCCTCTAAATGCAAGTGCTAAATAATTATTGTACAGAGGATGGGGGTCTAAAAACATTCACATTAAAATCTAAATTAATATTTTTTATTATATATCTTTTGATTCTTTCGGTCCCTCCTGTTAATAGGTCCAAAACGTGCAAAGCTCAATTTTGGAGATTACCTATAATGTCAATAGTTTGAATAATCCTACTCAACTTAATGAAGCTTTAAACTCTTACTTTATTAACATTGCTACTAAAATAGAATCCTGAATACCCCCAACTCAAATCTATCCGATGAGATACAACCTGATAAAAACGCTAATTAATTTTTTGCTTTTACCTTAACCCACAATATATAAATGGGACCTATCCTAAAACTATAAAAACTCTTCTCCCTTAATTATGTTGTTTCCAATTAAATTGCAATCCTTACCTGTAATATCACTAGGTCATTAATAACTTTTCTCTTTAATGAATCTTTATCTGATGGGGTTTTCTCTTCCTCCCTGAAATATACTAGAGTTATTTCAAACTTTATATTAGTTGCATAACTTTCCTTTAAATTACAATTCTATTTTCACATTTTTAACTTTATCCAAAATATTAGAAAAAAAGTAATGTTTAAAAAGTCCATTCATTTCATAGTGTTACCAAAATCCTATTACCGAAATATATGATAATATAAATTTCTCACGCCCACTTATTCGAGTTTTTCTTGAGATTTCTAAAGCTTATGACACTGTAAATCATAAAATTATTCTCTATAAGCTTAATTGAATTGGACTCCAATGTATAATAATCTCTTGTTTACATTCGAACTTATCCACCGTCAAAAATTACTGACCTCTGATTAGTTTCTTTTACCAACCTCACATATCTTAATTAGAGTTCTTTTAGGAAGTGTTCTGAGTGGCCTACTCTTTTTAATTTACATTAAGCACACGTCCAATTCGTACAGCTTACTAGATTTAAAACACTGGTGATGATACTTCTCTATCATTGACCCACTTGTACCTACGTCCTTTAATAACTACCCTCAATATTGAGCTCAACAATATCTATCACTGGCTAATACAAATGAACTATCATTGAAGATAAATAAAGTAACTTATATGATATTCTTCTTTAATAAGCCATTTATCTTGCCTCTCATAATAATACACAACTAATCTCTCAATTAATCTTACTCTCTCAACATTCTTGGTCTTTCACATAGAAAGACACCCCCTTGCAATTACTCTGCAACCACTTTTCCCAGGTTACTTTTGGCTCTTTAAAATAAATTTCACAACTCCGGTCTTGATTTTTTTATTTTTAGGGCCCATGTGGTGAAAACTTCCAAGAGCATAATTTGCCTCATAACTAAACTCACCTATATGGTATTAATATAGCATCACTTGGTGTTTTATTAAAACAACCAAATACACCAAAAAACATAATTTTCTCCTAAAAATAAAGAAAATAATTGGGATTTCTTCCCCCGCCAATAACTATCTTTAAAATCTCTTGTTATCTCATATTTTCCACAATCATTTACTTTAAAAATTATAGTAGCAAGCGTTTCAATTCCATACTGTGTACACATGGTTACATAAGTTGTTTCTCTTTTCCACATTTCAACCTTACTATGCAGTGCTTAGCTTACAGAGAGCTATATTCTTTAAATAAATAAAAAGAACTTTGTTTGTCATAGACATCATAATTAGAATAATATTTAGAGTTATTCATTGGGCACCCTTTAATATATATATCAAAATGTATTAATCTGTATAGGTTTGATAAGTCTAAAAAGATTTACTTAAAATTTCATGATCATATTTAAAAATATAATAATTATATAAATTAATACAATATTATTTCACATTTATTTGAGGAAAATACAAAGCAAAAATTAAGTTTTGGATGTATTTGTAATTTTCTTTCTCTCATAATTATGAAAAGTTTAAATTTATAAATTATTTCAAATTATGCCAACCATGAGTAAAGTCAAATATAAAATTCATCCTTAGCTTATTTGTACTTGTCGGATACGTAATCACTCTAATCATATTTTAGAACGCAATTTTTGCAATATTTTGAATTTTTAAATTTTCTTCCCTTAGTTTATGTATGACTACTTATTGATGTGAGAGGTGGACTCTGTAAAGACGATACTTGAGAGCGATGGAACAGTTTCACATGTGCAGCCTGAGGTCGATACTCAGCATCCGATGACAGGACTGTATTATAAAATTGGAGGTCCTCGAAAAGGCTGAGACCACTAGCATTGAAGCTATGATACTGAAGAGCCAGCTACGATGAACAGGAGAAGTCATCCGAATCGACTCCAGAATGCCGAAGCAGCTGCTGTACGGAGAGCTCTCCTCAGTAAAGCGAAATCAGGGTAGGCTTCGCAAGCGTTTCAAGGACTGTTTGAAAGCGAACATAACCCTCACCAAAATCGCTCCAAAACAACTAGAGGAATGTGCACGGGCAGAATGTACTGGCGTGCTCTGACAAAGAAGGCCCATTACCACTTTGAAGAGGAGCGGCATGCATGTGTCACTGAGGCCTGAGAGAGAAAGAAGGCGGCAGCAGCGTGCCTGCAGTGCTGAACAGTTTCCTTGCCCCAATGCTAACGACCATTCCGTTCCTGACTTTGACTACATAGTCACCTGCGAATCCATAACAGATGAGATGCGCAGAGAGAAGTCATCGTCTTAATCGATGGACTACCTAGTCTTATTAAGAAAATTAAGCGTATTAAAGATTTTCCAATTAAACGTTATTTGTCAATGTTTTGAGATTTTTTTAAAAGAATATGGATTGGAAAAGAGATATTCCGAGATTTTCCCAAATTATTAAAATACAGATTGTTTTTTTTTATATATTTGAATCCTTTATCAAATTTCTCTCTAAGAGTTCCGAAAAATGAATATGATTATCGAAAGGTTTGGAATTAAAAATAATAATTACAAATCGTGAAGTTAAAAAATGCATTAAATTAAGGCATGGCTGTTTTCTCTGTAATTTTTCACTTATAAAAGCAAATTTATATGAAAAAATAGAGCTGTGAACATAAACATGGATCTGAGAAACCTAGACCAAGAGAAAATTATTGGTAGATATGTAGGTACGGAATACCTTTTAATTTTCTTTAGATCCAAACCGCGTTGCTTGATTCAGATATGCTCTAGGCCACAGCACAGACCAAAGGTAAGCCTGCGAAGCCAAAGTTTTTACTCTAAGGAGGAGTAGCGGGGCAGCTCCTCTTGTTTTTTAACTTCTAAACTTTTGAGCTGTATTTTGATTGGTAGCAATAGTATAAATGTCAATTTATTAGTTACGTTTAGTTAATAATAGTATATTTCGATAATTGGCATTATTTTGAGATATTTCCAGAAATAGTTAGGTTATTTTGGGAGGATATTTTGAATTAAATTCTATATTTCATTCTTTTGAAATACGAAAACAATTCGAAAAAAAATGAATGAAAAATCATGGATACATAAGGTGGTATCCATCGTTTTGGTATGCAAATAATGATTTACAAATCATCAAAGTAATAACATATCAAAGCAACGTTCCTTCTAGGTAATTGAAACTCGTCCGCTTTATAAAGACACCAGGTCACTTCTTCACTTTCTTTCTTGATACAACGCTTGAAAAAATATATAGTTACTTTGTATTTCTAAACTATATGGCACTATTAAATGACTTGCCCGTAAATGTTTGGCAGGACAATAAGCGTATCTGCAGTAACATCCAATTTCGGCGATGTAAATAGCTAATGAGGTGTAGTAGCCGATTTTCAGTTTTACGGATGTTTTTCTTATTCGAACAAATTCGGAATAACAAGGAAAGTTTTACGACTGCAGATATACACACATCTATCTGGTTTATAGGGATTCTAATAAAAAGAAAGGGCTTGCCTTGAATTTCATCTATCCAGTTACAAAAGTAGAATGTTCAAAATCATTAAACTTTTATGTGTTTGCATTTACGACTGAGAGAAACTGAAATATCCCATACAAACATGAATGAATTTTTATACACATAGCCGATGCGTAAATTTAACATCGAGGGGAAGATCCTACGCTTAGACGAGGAGAACCAAGAAATAAAATTTCCACCTGGAGTTTCAGTGCGAATCACGCTATGGCCTGGAAAAAATTGCACAAGCATGACTTACATTCATTTCATAGTAAGAGAGTCCAAACTTTGTAACTTCAGCATCACTATCCACGTGTGGAATTTGCATACTTGTTTCGGAAAGACACCCCTGACTCTCCACGTGAGCCATTGTACACCTATTGGCTTATTTATCACGCAAAATAGTCACATTTGGTTTAACTCAAAACCCATTGTAACTGTGGCATATAATCATCAACTCCAGTTTGCCTTTCAATTTTTAGGTAGTTATTTAAAAAAAAAACCTGAAATTGATTCCTGTCTAAAACAATGGCTAATTTTTTTTTCTAATAAAAATGATGCTATATTATTTAAAAATGACTGGGAACTAACAGTCCAGCACCGATATTTGTAATTATCTGAATGAAACTATAATGAAAGATTGATAGGCCGTAATAAGCCTGTAGCATGGCCATCAAGAACCCCTCAATTTAATATGGATCCGTCTCCACATCTAAAGACCTCAAGAACCTTATGAACGAGAGAATTATTGAATCAGATAAAGAACTCACTAGATTCTCATCGCCGCTGTAACTGTTTCTCAAAATGCGGGTAATATTTTGATGTGTACGTCTTTAAATGTTTTGACTCAACTGACAATGTATTGATGAACAATGTCAAGACTTCGTGCTATTGTCTTCAAATATGATTTTTGAGTACACTTGTTATATTCTTCGTTAAACTTTCTCCGCCAATTGCTCTTTTACTAACCCATAACCACCAAATGGTACGTCAGTTGTCATAAATTATAGAGAAAAATGCGAAAATAGTTCTCTCTATTCTTTACTTACACTATGTGAATAGATCATAGAAGCAATATGGATATATGTGTTTTTGTTAAGACTCAATCGATATGTTAAAATGTTGCCAAGTTTTACTAGTGATGAAAAAATATGTGAACGAATGTTTACCATCAAACTTTAGTTCATTCAAAATTTAGATTTAATTGACTTATTTCAGGCAAATAATATTATGCATTTGTATTGTTTGATATACCACGCGCATTTAGCAGGCATCAGTGGCCGTGGAGGGTGGATAGGAGCAGAAGCCTGGAAAGGAAAGTTGAGAATATGAGCAGACGTTCTTCTCAGGTCACCGACTGCTTATAGCTGGGAATAGAAGGAAAGAATGGAATAGCTCCATATGTTTGGGCCTACTGATTAATGTGAAATCCAATTACAATCTTCTATTACATCATTTACTTTTGCTCTACTGGTAAACATTTTCACCTTCTGTAAATTTGTCAAGTTATGCGACCAATCTGTTCTTTTTATTCAGTCTATCAGTCTAGTTTGTGATGTAGCATTCATACCCTTATGTGTACGTGTTGTTTCACTATCTTGTTTTATATGATCGTCTGGAGTTTTCAGCTTTTACACTTGAGCACTTCTTTATTCTTTCTTTTGGTAGTTTTCCTATTTAACTATTCTTTGTCACTTCACTATGATTGAGAAAATTTGTCTTGATTTTCTATTGTTAAGCAATATTAGTTGTCACTTCAATAATTTTCAATGTTATTTACTGCTATTTATTCCCTTTTAGTGGCAATATGTTTAGACTTGGAAGAGGAGGGGGAGTTATATTTTTTTGCTATGTTTCATCTTTGTCTCGTTGGGGTAAGGTCCAAAGGAGCTAGTTTCTTGATTCGGTAATTTTCATAGTTGTAGGCTCTTATTCCTCATCTCTTGTGTCCATCGTATTTGAGGGAGCCTGCCATGTCTTGTTTTAGGTAGGTCCTTGTTCGCTATCTCAATGAGATATGATCTTATAAGCTTAATTTATTCATTAATTTCTTCTTGATTTGCTCCAGTAAGATGTCCTGGGACGAATCTTCTAAGATTCTCTTTGTGTTCTCCCAGGTTTGTCTATTGTAGCTCTATCTTTGCTGTACCTGTAACTGTATTGGGTTCTTTTTTACTTCCAGTAGTGTTCTCATGTGAAGACTACATACTACGTTGAAGGACGGCAATTGTATGTTGTATGGAATATATTGGCTGATTAACGTTATGTCTGGATTTGTAGCAGCTCTGACAATAAGGTACAAAGGGAAGTTTGACCCGATTGTGTTGAATATATTTCTTTTATATATATTTCGAAGTTCCCACCCCTTCGAGTTTTGTTTCGGTAGCAATTCGCTCTGCACCGTACATTCAGGTCTCTCATAAATACTGTTAGGAGCCCCTTGCTGAAGATAATCAACATATTGTGCATACGAATAAAATTGCCTCTCGGCGGTTAATATTCAGTGGATATTATTTTTGGTAATATCTCTGTTTAGATTTTTAAATGTCAAGTAGGTTTCAACTAAGATATCAATTTATTTATAATCTACGTCCGTCCTCATTAGTATGGCCGTTCTCTTGTGCGCTTTCCCTGTTAGTTTAACGTTTCTTATTTTATGAGTGAAAATCTTCATTGCTCTTGTATCTGACTTCACTCCATGTTTAAATATTAAAATTATGTAAGGATAGTTTAACTGAAGTTGTTTCCAAGGGTTCATGATTTTTTGAGGCATCTATTTGTATTTATGTGGAGAATTCTGAGTTTATTCTTTTTCTGTAATCCTTTGTTTACTGTTTTTCTTTCGTTTCAAGCGGTTTAGTTGCTTGGAGTGACTAAACCAAATTATCGATTTTAAATACTAGATGAGTTTTTGTGGTTGAGAGACACGAAGTCTGCAGGGTAAACTCTGATTTTTTCATGCATGAGCATCTCTTTCACCTCATGCTCATCTTTGTTACCGTTTTTACCTTTAAAATCCAACTTGCATGTGCCTTCATTTAACTCTTATATTATGTCAGCTTGTTTCTTTCCTCTGGGTAGGAGTAAGTCGTGCTGACAAATATTTTGAATCTGAGCTCAGCGGCCTCATTCTTCTTAGTTAAGGTAGTCCTTTTTTCTATTGTTGCCTTTTCTTTGCACAGGTTTTATTCAATTGCTACGTTTTTTTTCCTTCTCTTTTAATTACGGTTGCCGTTTATTTTGAAAGGTTCTCTCCCAGAGTTTTGTCCACACTTAGGTTAAGCCATTTTGAAGATGTAGGATTTTTAGAAAATCGCATCTTCTCCATACCTTTCTTCACTGCAGGTCGCTTATGATGGTTCAAACGCTCATTTTATGCCAATATTCATGACATGAGTTTATATGATGCATGTTAATACTTCCAGCAATGCAGCATTTGGTGCGGTCACGTGTATTTTTGCCTCCCTCATTTCATTTAGGCTGGATTCGCAACTCCTGCAAAGGTGGCGTTTCTTTTTTTCTATCGATGTTTCTTTTTTTTTCAAGAATTTCTTTGCGTTTTGTCATGTCAATGCCATGAAGCAGAGAGGTATCAACCAAAAATTAATTTCCTAGTGGTAGCCGCTGTGTTGAAAACTTAAAATTAACTGTATCAACCAAGGTACCATTTTTACTTTGCGTATTTCCAATATTTAGGATTTTATACAAGTTTAGGAGCTATCATATAATTTTTATGTTGATAATTCAACGTTAAAATGACAAAAGTAACACCAAATTTTAATTAAGAAATACAAAAATCCAATAATTGATCAATTTTGGATTAAGTCTTCTTTAAGGCACATCAGATTATTATTTTCTGCACATAAAATATATATTTGAAAGGTAAATTATCTTAGTAATTTAAGATTTTCAGTTTTTAAAGAAGACACAAAATTGATTGAACTGAAGGTGAAATGTCGAACGACAAAATATAATATGAACTATTAAACTGTTTGACCAGATAATTCTAACAGACGACTTCGTGCTGTTTGACATTCTGGTGTAAACAGCCTTTGTTCATAAGCTTCAAACTCAAATTTAGGCCAGAAACAGTGGAAATTATAATTATAAGCCAAAGTCAGAAAATTCAACTAGAATCGTGTGCACTTTTATTTTGGATCTCATGTCAATCCATTTAGAAATACG
Source organism: Ceratothoa steindachneri (assembly GCA_963969495.1). Taxonomy (NCBI): domain Eukaryota; kingdom Metazoa; phylum Arthropoda; class Malacostraca; order Isopoda; family Cymothoidae; genus Ceratothoa; species Ceratothoa steindachneri. The sequence goes on along the minus strand of OZ018324.1, from coordinate 101,728,008 downwards.
GCTTCTTGTGTTTCAGATTGCATTTGCATCTCACTTTATGTCTCCGTACTTTGGTAATATAAACTTAAAGAGACAAAAATAATAAAGAATTACTAGCGTATTGTAAGTGTATGGAGGATGTACCTAATTAATTCATTATAGAATAGAAGTTGATTCTCTAAAATATGAGTCACATATCTTAGGTTTTAAAGATAAGAATAATTTATATTGATTAGTCAAAATGTCTCACTTTTCTAGATGTTGGAATATAGAGGTAAAGAAATATTGTGTAGCTGTTATTGGTGTCGGAGCTGTGTAGAAGAATGGTAGGTCATAAAAGGTCAAAAGTGTCGTTAGCAATAATTCCCAGAAAATATATTTTTATTCCAAGTGTATCTATAAGCATACCAATATATTAAGAGCACATTAATGATAGTCAATACGGTTTTAGACAGAAACTTTCATGGTTAACTAATCTTTTATAATTTTACGACAGCATGATTTACAGCTATGACTAAAGTAGAGCTATGGATGTAGTTCACTTAGACTTCCCTAAGGCATTTGCCACCGTTCGGCGATTAATAACTAAACATTTTGCTCATGAAATTAGGGAAAATCGCCTACACTGGATATGACTGTGGCTAAGTAATCGTAGTTTTTACAGTAAATTTTCGGAGTGGAAAAGTGTAACTAGCGGTGTGCCCCAAGGGTCTATGTTGTGACCACTATTGTTCCTTATTTTTGTAAATCATATGGACACTGATTCACCTGCTCCAGATTATGCTCATTTACATCTACATCTGGAACAAAAGCTCCTTTAGCAATGCATTGGAAGTCATTTGGTGATACTGGTAGAATTTCATAGGTGGTTAAATCACTACCAAGTCGTCCTTTTTATTGAGTTCCACTTTTTGTTGCACCAATTTATTTCCTATACAGGTGCCTCAAATGAAGCTCATTTAGATGCAAGCTACAGATAATCCCCTGGAAAAGACGATGTAATTGACCTTTCAGCCCTCTTATGGCTCCATTCTTGTAGCTAGTATTAGTTGCCGTGCTGTCAGCTCCCACTGCCTTTATCTCATCTTTAATTTCATTTTTAACAATCCATTTTATCAATGGGTCTGCACTACCTCCACCTTTTCCAGGTTCAATAGTTATATGATCTAAATATAAATTACCAGCTTATCGTACAAGCACATAGTAATCTCAAATTTCTTTCGCCCCATACCATTTGTTCCCTTTCTTCTTTTTAATTAATATTGTGACTCTCCTGCCATCAAAACACATTCAGATTTGATGAAATACCTACTTAACTTCTGTCATGCCCTCCAGACTTTGTGATGAGCAATTACATGGCAGCGGTCTTCTGATTTAGTCAAATAGGGCTGCACTACTAAGACCAGCAGCTGCTCTATTTGACACAAAATACAGATCTGCTTTCATGGCAATTGTGGGATTGGTATGATATGGTTTTCTGTTCAAGAAAAGAGTCCTTACATTTATCATCAGAAATGTGAGAAAAAGAGGTATCTTCATCGCAGAATTCGTCTAAAGTTGTAGTTTTCTCTTCACTCTTCTCATTTTGTGACTCTTCTTCTTCTCTTCTGTGATTTTCCCTTTTTTTAATCGTTTGAATTGATTTTACATCCACTCCTCCAATTTTTATGTGACGCCCACTAAGAAATTCATGATCTCGGTGTGGCACTTTCATGTTCTACTTCTTACTCTTAGTTGCATTCATCGTTGTTTTGAGGCCTCAGACGCTTCTTCCATCCTTTGGAGTAATTTGGTTTTAACATTTTTGATCGCCTGAACTGGAGTACTGGCTTTAATCCTAAATGTCAGTAATACACTCAGATACTTTAGGAATAACTTTCTTGTTACCCTTGTATATATTGTCTTTTACATACTGAATATGTCTTCCAACCTTTTATTTTGTGTTCTGCTCATAATGAGAAAGTTCGGATTGTGGGAAGCCAAAGAAACTGTGACGTTGTAATTCTTGTTCTTTTACTCATTTTATCCATAAAAATTAATAATAGATAGACCCTGTAGTATGAAACAGAAATAATACTTGTGATGACTGAATCTATAACATAAATTCCAAAATGTGAAGCCATATATAGTGCCCTCCAAGTAGGTTACAAACAAGGAATACCTCAATGTAAAATTTCCTAAACCTTAGATACATTGAGAGGTAAAGAGCAAACTTCTTCCTGTACGAAAACTACCCATTTCTAGTTTCAAAGACAAGAACTATAATAACTGAATACAACCAGCCTCATCCTACGGAAAACACAATTTTAAGGATAAAGTGGCCACTAAAAAGGGGTGTTACGATTCTTTCAGATTTTTTTGTCTTCATTTCCAAATTTTGGATGGTTTGGTCGACAAAACCTGAAATTTTACTTATAATTGGTTGCAACACTACGGCCTAACTACTATGGTATCACATGTAACAACGGGTTCACCTTTAAAAACATTAATAAATTAAACGCACTCCCTGCGGAGGTAGTCAATGCTAGTAGTGTAAATAGTTTAAAAAAAAAATTGACAGGTATTTTACGAATAATGATAGAGATTAAATACGGAGCCCTCTTGTGAAATGAATGTCGCGCGAGTAGGTATCGTGGCGACAATGTCCAAAAAGGCCTAATAGCATATTCGTATAGAATGGGACTGGCCTTTGAGTGGAGTAAGTAGTCCCTGCTGGCTGCATGTAACTATATAGCTATGTAATTACTTCTCTCTGTTCTTTATAAATACATTTCGAGCTCCTTTCAAAAAAGAATGGAACGATGCTAAAAGCTGAATAATATTAATATTTGACAGCAAATAATGAAACTTCATTTAAATGGATTAACCCATAGGACTATTTCTGAGCAGATAAATTACCTTATAAACCTAGCATCAATAATTCGAAAGAATTTGGACTATTAAATCACCTAAAACAATCCAAGAGCCGGTAGCTCTCTCAAGATTATTGATTAGTCGCAACTTGACATGCTTCAAAAGCTAAAGAATAATCTACTGATTACTATGAATGATCTACAAAACTATCTACAATTGTCAGAAGCTAAAGTGAGTATAAGTTCTATTAGTAGAGAGCTCCATCATGATGATCTAGATTTTTACAGTTTCGGCAAAACTGAACTTTCTAATAAAAAAATATGTACCAAAAGCTTTAAAATTTGCTAGAGAGTATTTTCAAAAGTGAATCGGATTTTTAAACAATATTATATTGTCAGATAAGAAAGCAATTAAAGTTTTCTGCCGAAAATGATGCTTGGACTCCTAAAGTTCTTACAAGGAATCCGTTTATAGGCTGGTTTTGAAAGGTAACTTAGTTATCGCTGGGTTAAAGGAAGGATTCGAAAGGAAACTGGGCTTTATAGGATTTATTCTTGACTTAAGTCTACTTGAATTGGAGCAAGTGAAAAGTCGAGTGTTACGCCGCCTTATCATGTTTCCCTCTATGTTAGATAAATGAGGCTAAGGACGCCTGAATTTAATGACAAGGAACGGACTCATGAACCCAATAAGATTAATGTAAATCTGGAATCAAGAGGGATCAATGTATCCTAATAATAATAGTGATTTTCTTCACGTTTCTTTCTTCCTATATTTCTTTGGAATTCTGTCTGTTTTATTTATATGTATCTCTATTAAGGAGGCGTAATTAGGCACCCTTAATTTGAGCCAAAGACGGAAACTCACAGGTTTAAGTATGTTCGTTTGTTGTTTTGTTGCGACGAATGGACGGAGTAAAAGGGTGTGTATATTTAAATGTAAACTTATCTGACCGCATCCGGGCTGGCAGTGATAGCATGGTGATATCAAAGTTGATTTTTTCGTTTTGCAGGTCCACATAATCTTTAGCTGGTCAAGCCCAACTCCATTCCAGCTGCCTCGTTATCTTGTATCGAGACTTTTCAGTTTGTAACTGTTTCCTCGCTTGTGTATGTTTATGTGTTCGTATGAGGACCTATAACTATTCGTTGACCTTTTTACACTCATGTTTTTCTTAATACATGTACAATTGTGATATAAGTATTTCGCTCTATTATATATTGGTTCATTGTGACTACATGGCATGTTATTTCAGTAGTTAATCTGTGTGCTCAATTTTAAGATTTCATAGGTCAAACAGGGTGCTCATTTGTAAGGTTTCTAGTTGAGCCTACTTTACCTTGCATTTCGGGCGTCGCGAAACATGTACAATTTTGATTTAACATTATATATATATAAGTATTTCGCTTTATTCTACATTGATTCATTGCTACTACATGAAAAATTATTTCAGTATTTTATATGTGTGCCAAGATTCAAAATTTGATAGGTCCAACACGGTGGTCATTTGTGAAGTTCCTCGTTGAGCCTACTTCACCTTGCAATTCGGGAGTCGCTACAAGCACAGCATCCCAACCTTCAAATACGAAGGAGGAAGGATCATTAAAGGTGCTGATTTACTGCACAATGCACATGAGACAGACGTACTCGATATCCTTGATGGGAAAATTAAAAGTGCTACGTATCGACAAATACCCGAGTAAAAGTTTTCTCAACTAAGAAATAGATAGAGTGAACTTCAACAGAAAATGATCCTAAGCACGGCCAAATTAACTCATGAATATTTTCATAAGAAGAAAATAAACTTTCTTTCATGGGGACATCAATCTTTAGATTTCAATTCATTTGTGGCAAATACTAAAGCCTCAAACCAAAATAGAAAGACACAGGTCCTTGACTCTTTGAGGCAATTTTCAAAGAGGAGTGGAGAAAAAAATATCCATCCAATATTATTCGCCATCAATACCCCAAACTTTAACCTAGCTCAGTTTTGAGACCCCATCATTGACCCACTCACTTACAATAATTTCACATTGCAAGATTCATTTGAATTTGTAAACTTCATTTTAGAATTAGATTTAAGCGACACGTTTATGACTTTTATCGATTGGAGTGATTGTTTACAAATATTCTGGTCCTGGAATCTTGTAAATCATAACGGATATTCTTTACCAATCCAAAGATAACGTTTTTGGTTTAACCATGTCTCTTTTTACAACTCTCTTAAAGTTCAGAGTAGAAAATACATTGTTCCGTTTTAAAGAGATTCTCTACCTTCAACCCAATGTGATAGCCATGAGCTCTCCAATAGGTCCCAGCTTTGCAAACATTTTTCTTTGTTACCATGAAAAAAGCTGGTTAAGGAACTTTCCCGCTGAATTTAAGCCGATATTGTTTAAAAGATATGTTGACGACTGATTTCTCATTTTTAAACACAAAGACCATTCCTCTTTATTTTTTAATTACTTAAATCAACAACACCCTAATATTAAATATTTATTGGAAACAGAAACAAACAATAAAATCTCGTTTCTTGACGTCATCATTAAAAAATTTGCTCCAGATTCAGTAATTCAGTTTACCGAAAACCCACTACTAGCAAACTTGGCACACATTTCTTTAATTACATGCCTACGCATTTTAAACTTGCCTGCATCAAATGCCATATATAAAGAGCGTACACGATCTGTTCAAATTGTTTGCTCTTTAATTCTGAAATAGAATATTTTAGGAACGTTTTTCACTTCAATTCTTCCTAGACCACATATATGACAGATAAACCTCTAATTTCTCATCCAATCTTTTTCTCACCAAATTCAACCAACTACAGTCCCTAAACAAAAAATATTCATGAAGCTTCTATATCTTTAACATTTTATCAATATATTGAATAAAAATTTACTCTTGATTCTTAATAAGTACTTTCCTCAATGCCAGTTCTTTCCTATTATTCTTATCCTCTTTCTATCAATTCTTTCCTTCGACACAATGAATCAACCCATTATGCTTGCGATCCTCTATTATTTATAAATTTACGTGTGCGATCTGCCAAAATCGCTATGTAGGCCAAACTAGTCTACAATTAAAATGTACGATTGCTTAGCATATGGGAATGTCATATAGAACTAACATGCCTATCTCTAAAACTGAACACTCTTTAATACGAGTACACTCTCAAAAATCTTAACCACCCGCTCGACCCTGATTCTTCTAGTTTATTATTTTCGTTTCCTCTTCTCTGGATTCAAAAATTCTGTAATCACTTTTCATAAACTAGAAAACCCAGAACTTAATGATTATTCATTCTGTCTCAAATTGTTTATTATATAGTCAAATAAAGAAAAATACAAATAACCGAGGTCTCCCGCCCCTACATAGTTTTAATCCTGGCTAATCGCAATCAATCGATAAAGTCACATCCCAAAAATGAGGTTAGTTTCTGTCGAAACGTTCTCAGGGCGATTCTTATTCTTTGTGTTTATTTTAAAACATTTGTCCCTTGGTTCTCTAAATGCTCTTATATATAAAAGTTTTCAATTAGTTTCATGTTTTTCATTTTTTGCTTAACTATTGCATTATTAATTTTAAACTTTCGTTTACTCGCATTTATTGATCGTTTGAATTACCCTTACCGTACCCTGTATTCAATGGTTTTTATCTATATTTCTCACTATTATATATTTGTATTTTAACTTAGCTTCTTGATTGACTTACCTTATATTTTTCATTGTCTGCCCTGCGCTTACCATTTTGTCGAGTATTACTTTAGAAACAACTTTCTTATATTCCTATTGCGTTTAATTCATGTTTATTATTCATATTCGTTATTGCAGGAAAATTGTTTAATTAAGTTTCAGAATTTCCTTTCTTGGTCAAACTTGTATTTATCGATAGCTTTATCCCTTGCATTCAACTATTTTTAACATATTTTTTCAATATCATATATCCGTAAATTAACTTATATTTAAGTACTTGCTTAGTATTGTTGTTTCATTTCTGTTTTATTTCTTGTTAAGTTTGAGTTATTTTTCATATTGTAACTAATATTGAATTGTTCATGCTATATATATATATATATATATATATATATATATATATATATATATATGAATAACGTTATAGCCACGAGGAAAATGAAACAACGGAGAACTGCGAGGCCTTTCGACTAATGGTCCTTTACTGAGCAGTCTGCTCAGTAAAGGACCATTAGTCGAAAGGCCTCGCAGTTCTCCGTTGTTTCATTTTCCTCGTGGCTATAACGTTATTCATAAATTCCTCACGTTCCTTATTTTCGTGATTCAGTTATACATATATATATATATATATATATATATATATAAATATATAAATATATATATATATATATATATATATATATATATATATATATATATATATATATATATATATATATATATATATATATATATATATGTGTGATAAAACGGGTTGAGGCCGCGTAACTTCAACCACTATCACATGTTATTTAGAACCACGATGCTACCCACGTGCATCTTCGCTTTGAAGACTGGCACCTTATCGCAGCCCCCCGAGTCAATGTTTGAACAAGGAGGTTTATCTTCCCCCGTCCGCCCCACGCGTCGCCCTTGCCAGATTGAGTTAGGCTTATGGGCAGATAAGGCATTGTTCTCATGCATGGCTGTGCATTCCCTCGAAGCCCCCACTCCAGTGTCCCCCACGCCAAGGGGCTGTCCGGACTATTTATTTGGAAACCTTACCACTAAGATCAGATTGGAGATCCATATTTTCGTCGTGAAACATCACTACGATCCATTCTCACCTTGTGCGCCAAGGGACCTCGACCTCGAGATTCACCATCACTTGTCCAGAAGAAGGACAATATCCCTTGAGTGCCAAGGTTAGAGCCTTCGTGACGCCAAGTCCACACGGTTTCCCTTATTGTTCAGAAAGAGAACAACGTCAGAACAGCCATTGTTCTTTTAAGACCGTTGACAAGAAACGGTTCTCACCCCCCCCCCCCCACTGTTGTTCAGAAATAGAACAACGTTAGAACAGCCATTGTTCTTTTAAGCCCGTTGACAAGAAACGGTTCTCACCCTTCCACTGTTGTTCAGAAAGAGAACAACGTTAGAACAGCCATTGTTCATTCGAGCCCGTTGACAAGAAACAGTTCTCCCCCCCCCCCCTGTTGTTCAGAAGAAAAAAACGTAGAACAGCTATTGTTCTTTTGAGCCCGTTTGCTAAGAAACGGTTCTCACCTTTTCCCCTTGTTGTTCAGAAGAGAACAACGTAGAACAGCCATTGTTCTTTTAAGGCCGTTCGCCAAGAAACGGTTCTCACCCTTTTCCCTTGTTGTTCAGAAGAGAACAACATTAGAACAGCCATTGTTCTTGAGCCCGTAGACAAGAGACGGTTCTCACCCCCCGCCTGTTGTTCAGAAGAGAACAACGTAGAATAGCCATTGTTTTTTAAGCCGTTTGTCAAGAAACCGTTCTCATTCCAAAGACGCCAGGTCAGGATCATTTAATTCCCCCCCCCCCCCCTTCGGCTGGAATTTGCCAGTGGACCGAAAATTCCTTTACGTCGCCTTCCTCTGCACAACAAGTATAATTACGTAAGCCGAACGTTACCTTTGAGTATTTATCCCTTTTTGTCAACTCTATTCTCTGCTTTAAATGGTTTTAGCGAACCATCTCATCCCTTAAATTTATATTTTTTTACCTTTTTAAATCTTTTAATCTTCGGATTAGCTAGATTTCTCACGACCCTTACCTTCTCTGTTTATGTCAATATTTTCCGTTTTGTGTGTTGTTGATAGTTTTTATTAATAGAACTCTATTTTATTAATGATAGCAATATTATTATCCTTGAGCTCAGTTCCACTTCTTAAGCATATCGAAGATACATAATATTGGCCAGCCTAGACATCCACACACTCTAAAGATAATTAAAAAGGGCCCTTAACGAATAGTTATATATAGTGTATCGTCGAGAGTCCATTCTACGACAATATGTATATATATCTCAAAGTAGCACGAGAAAATGATGAAAATTAATCCATTAAACCACATTGAAAGAGAAAACGGAATAATTTTTCCTTGCAGCAATATTTTTATTACCTTTTTTCGAAAAATCCGTGCAGGGAAGCGATTCAAACCAGGCATACTTTTAACTGTGATCAAAGCGGTGCTCGCTGCCTCAGTGTGCCTGGTTCGAATCGCTTCCCTGCACGGATTTTTCGAAAAAAGGTAACAAAAATATTACTGCAAGGAAAAATTATTCCCTTTTCTCTTTTAATGTGGTTTGATGGATTCATATAAATATATATATATATATATATATATATATATATATATATATATATATATTTATATATATATATTACAAACAATAGCTTCCTTATGTGTATTTTTTCTCTTAAGTGTATGTTTACTTAGATTCCTCATAGTTGTATAACGAGATGATAGTAGCTATATTTTAGAAATATTAAAAATTTAGTTTGCAAATACTTATGTCAACTAATGATAATACAGGAGGAAACTTTTTCTACTCTCTTCATTAAAAATAAATAAAAGTGCCGTAAACAGGCATGGCCTTTTCCTTCATTCAGAAAGATGACCCGAAATAGATAATTGAAGAAAATGTAAATATTGAGAGAGCAAAAATATTATAAACGACTTAAAATGATAAACTTTCCGAAAATAAGTTCGTGCTAAGAACAATGTTCATGAAAGAGTATTATAATTCTTCTGGATATAGGTCGTATAACGGGTACAGCAACTTAAAAGCACCCACATGAATCTGCTAGTCTAGTAGATGCAGAGAGCACAGCTAAATTAACCTTAAAATTAAAACAATTATTAATCGGCTTGTCTACCGGACTATTCTCGCTGTGGAAATTATATTTCTTAGTGGAAAGATTTAAAAATAGATTTAAACAACGGGAATTTGCATCCTATAAAGCTGTTACGAATTCTACCAGGATCGGGAATAGTTTTGAAGCCTTATGACATCTATGGCTTTAACCTTTTATCTAATAGGGAGTAATGCTTCCACTCCACTCCACCAAAGCAGCCGATTGAAACTGTTACGGCTCATTCTCTACTCGCGATTCAATTTAGACCCACCACTGTTATCAAGACCTACAAATTTAGCCTGAAAACAACTTCTGTAATTTAGAAGCAATTTAAATATTAATTTTGCCTAAAAACTAAAAACTGTTAAACTTGCTCTTAAGGTCGTAAATTTACATAAGAGAAAGTATTTGGAACGTCCAGCGGCGGGACAATGTTTAAAGACACCTGTAATTTCTTTTATTCCGTGGATATCTAAGAATATGTTGATGTTGGTTTTCATGCATATGCCTAAAACACAGGGTAGAGTAAAATAAAAGTAGAATCTTCCTTAGGACTTTATTTGGAATCTATAAAATGGTGACGCTATTGAAATGTATGAAATTCTGGTAACAGTATGCGGAATAATTGTTACAGTTAAAATGTCTTCTTTATCCCATCATATCTGTTGATTAATATGATATTTCAAGTATACATAATGTAAAAATTATAGGATAATGACGAAAACACGTAACTATACTGTGAATGAAAGAAGTCTGATTGGTATTTTGCCCGAGAAGGCTTTCAACTCTCGACAAATCACCCAGTCGTCATCGGATTTCATTGTGTTCCAGAAGTGTTAAATAGAAAAAGAGCATGTGGAATCATCAAAGCATTTTCGATTAGTTTCAACTTATTTCCGACCATAAAAGAGCATTTACGCTCAATTGGAAATTATTTTCGAGCTAAATAATGTATTTCCGAACAATTCATTAATCATTACTAAGGTTGGCGTTAAGCATTGTCTTAAAAACAACCTTAAGTTTATTTAAACAGACCGTACTTAGTCATTTTGTACCTGATTGGGTTAACTCACATACATCGGTAGCGAGGATCATTTCCGCTGCCCGGATGGGGTTCTTAAAGAGATCCAGTTATCCGTGTATCTCAAGGTTTGTTAAACTTTTGCTTCTTGGGGGCTTGTCAATGGATGTTTAGCTGTGCTTTGTTCCTGATTGCAGTATGGGAATAGTTGCCTGTGACTGTTAGTTCAGGGCCTAATTTGTATGTGTTTATTTTTGTTTTGTGAGAGCAGAAGAGCTTAGTTTGGGCAACCCATTTTCGCTATGGGAGCCATCTCTATTATTTTGATTTCTGTTGAAATAGCGTAAATAGAATACACTATACGACAAATTTCAGTGTCAAGAATAAACATAGGTCACGTGTATATTATATTATGAAGTTGAATGTGCTGAATTCCAATTTGATAAAAAAATCCTATCACGTAGCATTTTCTTTTAAATTGCCCATTAATATTATGGAATCGATACCGATTTCCAAGATACAATAAATGTGTTTCGCTCCCAAAGTCAGATTAAATGTGTCAATTGTAATGGATTCATGAATATATAATAAATCAGCATGTTTTTTATTATTATATACTGTATAAATCTACATTTTAGTATTTACCTATTTATTTGTGAGACATCTCAGGTGTCTCACTCTTCAGGTCCCAGCACAAGTGAGCCAGCATAGCAGAGCTCCATTTTCCCTTGTACCTGTTTTCCATTGACGCCATATTTTAATGGAACGTCTCTACATGTTCATTACTCACATCTTCTGCATTCTCTGGCAAGAAAGGCAGATGAGAATGAAGAAAGTGTATCTCTAGTGACATATTGCATACGAGATCTTGGTATCATTCGATTAGGCTCTCCACCCTTCGCTCTCACTTGGTGCTTTCCCAGAAGTCATTTGCATACATCTTTGAACGCATGACAGGCCGCTAGTGCAGTTTCATCCATTGTCACCTCGAGGTCCTCATCAGCTATAGGTTACCAAACCTGAGGGCCTATGAATATGCCTTCCTTAATCTTGGTATCACTTATCTTTAGAAAGTTTGCTTTTGTGAAACTGGAAATATGGCTTGTTATGTTGCTGTACTTTGTAAAATTGCGTCATTAGGTCTAGTTTCATATGCAGTGGTGGCAAATTGATTTTCTCGTTTTTTAAGAAGTGGCTCATGAATTACATTATGGCATCCAAGTGTAATAATATACCGAGCCTACATAATGTGCTGATCTGGCCCTACTCTCACACTTGAAAAGGAAGCACATAAATTTGGTGTATCTAGTTTGTAGTCCATTAGGGTACGGCTACTATTTTAAACTCCGAACATATTAGCTACTCATGCTCCCAATAATTTATGCGGTCTAGAATAAAAGCAAAGGTTCTCATATGTCTCTCTAAGTGAGCAGCTGGAACTGAAGCATTGTGGTCATAATGTGCAACAGAACGGCTTTTATGCTCAGTGGAACAATTTCCACTCATTTGCTTCATAGGTCAACTCAAGGGCATTAAATAGGCATCTGATATCATTACAATAATTCAAGGTGATTTCAAAAGTGAAGAATTGCTGAACGCAACCTAAATATTGTAATTAGAGCATGTTTATCCACCACATCCATTGTTGCAGACCAAGAGTTCACTCTTTTGAATAGTAAGTGTTATATCACGAATTAGATCCTTGAGTTCTGGTTGGGTGATGAGGTGTGGTTCTTTGTCAGGTTCAAGCTCTACCTCATATGGTGTATATTGAGATTCTCAATCGCCTGAGCTGCTTGTCTCATCGTTTGGTAGTTAAGAAAGCGGCTATAGTACACGAATAGCACATGAATGTCGAATAGAGCGTATATCAGACTGAAGATCTGGATCCATGATCGATTTCTTGCCTTCTCTGTTGCGACCTGCAGTGAAATAAATAAAATCAAGCACAAAATTGATATTTCTGGCTGTGATCACTTGCAGAATTAGTTGAAGTACAACATAGCATATATTTTTATTTTTTTAAATGATACATCTCTCCGAAAATTTATTAGAGCTTAGGAAATAAAACGGTGAATACACACTTTTAATATTTCTGTAACAGAAGTAGCAATCCGGTGAGTGGTCCTTTGGCTCCCTCCAGAATATTTGTACACCAAACATGAGTCATGCGCTATACCTCTCACCCAGGTGAAAGGGAACTTGTACGTACACCTATACAACATATAGGAGATTCCCAGCGTTTGTCCTGTCACTCACTTTACAATCAAAGTACAGCTCATAAAGGTTCTTCACATGTTTAGTCAACTGTCTCTTGTATTGTCTTAATGTAAGTGATCCACATATATAGCATAAACTGTCTGGGGAATTTTTGAATTCTCTAGGCATTTTAGCTCTGTCTTCTCTAAAGAAAACAAGGTCGTGCGTTCTCAATTATTTTGATTTAAGACCTTACGACGTTCAAAACTTTTAATATTTCCAGGACTCACCTTGGAACTACTTTGGCAATTATATCATTTGAAAGAAAATGAAAAACATCAGCATTTCAATTTTTTCTATAATCAGTCGAATAGTTAGAAGTTATTGCTAAATAATTCCAGGGCTAACCTTGGGATGACTTTCCCATTTATATCATTCGAAAGAGAATGTAAAGCAACATAAGGGTTACATATTTCTTTAGAATCTGCCTAATAGTTATGATGTTATTGCCAAAACAAAATAATTTATGGGATAGCCTTGAGATGACCTTGGCAATTATATCATTCGAAATAAAATATAAAACAACATAAGGAATTCAAATTTTGTTAGAATCACCCTAATACTTACATTGTTATTACAAAAACAGAAATTAGCAAAACGGGGAGCGGCCGCCCGTACGACATAGTCTCGACTAGACTCGCATGCTACTTAAAACGGAAATAAGAATAACCTTTTCTAGGGATCTTTTTGCCGTAAATCACGAATAAAACATCCCTCTATTTCTGAGACCCTCCAGTTTTACGTAAATCAACATCTTACTTACGTTAAATAAACTGCTGGTTGCGAAGAGATTGAATGTAAACAGTTTTGGCCCGAAACTGACAACTCTAAAAGATCGTAAGGTTATAAATGACAACAAGTAAGATCACGCGACTTTATGGCTAGCAGACCTTGTATGCCGAATGTTTAATCAAATATACTTTCTTTAATATTTGTATCTGATAAAACAGACAATTTTCTATTTTTGTTTCACGTTGTCAATGAGGTTAAACTTACAATGTAGTTCAAAATACAATTATATTAGAAAATGTCTAAAAATTTAAATAAACAAACGTGAAGACAACGTTGATTAAATTATTATCATTTGGATTCATTAGAAAAACAATAGGGAACAATTGATTATGTTTGCCTTGTAAATTTGAAATCTGTCTGCAAATTTACATTTTAATTAAAAGGTAATCTCTTATGTAAGAGAAAAAATATTGTATTGCACGTGGGTTTAAGGGAGGTCACTATTGTGTTGATTAGCCAAAATCTCTTGAATTTCAACAGAACAAGGCAAAATTGTGGACGGTATATTTAAAAAAGTTGTGTGTACTGCTAGGACTCATCTAATATTTGAGTGTTTATGTCTCACTCTCTTCCTACCTATTTAAACTTAACAGGCTTCGAGACTAATTTGCCAAATCTCTTTATTAAAATCCTCTCATGAAGGTGTTTTCCAAGATGCTTCCGTTCACCATTATAACTCTAAATAAACAAAATTAAAATTAAATGCCTAATAAAAATATATAAAAAATATAGAGGAAAAATAAAGAAAAAATATTGATTTCATAATATTAAAGAACATGTGTGCAATCCTTATCCGAATTAGAGAGCGAAAGAAGTTGAAATGGCATTTCTTTCTCTTCAGAGAGAGAGTAAGAAAAGTACTTTTACATAAATTTATTCCTAAACCTCTCCCATTTGTTAAGCAATAATCAATATATTTTCTTCTATATTTTCAAATTAAGTGAACACAAAGCTTAATTATAGTAGTTTCCTGTTTCCCTTTGTTTCTTAAATATTTACAGAAATTACCCTCACCTGCAAAAATGGGTTTATAGGAGGTAAACATGAACACAGTAATAATAAATTATCTTGAAAATTCCTTCTCACGTAGTCTGAGTTAAGATCTGTAAATGCAGAATAGTAGCGAATATATTTATGATATTGTACAGAATATTTCCATAACGATGGTAATATGTATGGATGAAATGGCCAGTATTTGTAAATTCTTCGCTTACTTAAACAGCATCGCCTGTCTACTGACTGGCAAGGAAAGGACTAATTGGTGCTATTTAGTATACAATGTCACCCATTACTTCTTAACTGCTACTTTTAGTGTTTCTATGCCTCAACTTTGTTTTCCTTGAACATTCTATTACCAAGTGGAGACGATTGAAACTTAATTAGCTTCGATTTGTAGTTTTATAGCAAACACCCATTACTAAATGTATATATATATATATATATATTAAATGAATAACTAACAAAGTAGCATGTAAGGTTAGCAATGAATGCCACGTCCTCACCACCCTCCTAGCGTACTGTAGCTTCTTGCGTTTCTCTTAATCTTCTTCTTTAGACTATTTTATTTAATCCACTCTGGCTCTGTTATTTAAACTTCCTGCCTCTTCGTTTGCCCTTGCTACCTGCGCATGATAAATCTTTATGTGAATTTACCCTCCCTCTCCTACTTTCTCATTTGTGATATCTTGTCTTAGAGGTGATCTAATATATACCCTTATTATATTATTTTTACTTGTACTAATCCTTGATAAGGAACTGAATAACGTTCGAAAGTACTCTGGAAATCCTCTAGAGAAAGAAAGAAAAATTTAATGCGAATGAGCAATGAGACAAGAAACAGGAGATTTTTAAAAGTATGAGGAAGACACATTGGAAGAGCACTAGGATAGGTTCGAAGAGAGCAAAGGGCCGCAAAATGAAGGAAATACTTACTAAACAGAAAGAAATCCCACCAGAGAAAAAATTTATTTACAAATCTGATCACTTTGTTCAAACAAATATTGTCGAATGCTCATTCATTAATTCCTCCCCTAACTTTAATATATCCCCCGGTCTCTTTAAACTAGAGTCTGTTATTAAAAGGCTTATTTACAAGTATAACGAAATTGTCCATTTTAAATCTTTGGCCTTTTATTTATTAATTTAGTTACTTTACTATTTTTTGTGACCTAAATGTCTACATTCTTTGTTCACATTGGAAATTTCCGGAAGTAGTCCTTATCTATTTGGGTTTATCCTTCATATCCGGTATCTAAAACAGTCTTTGATAATATTTTTCAATTATGTGTCCTTTCTTTATACATGGGAGGTGCATCACGCTGTTGTTTTTCATATATATATATATATATATATATATATATAAATATATATATATATATGTATATATATATATATATATAAATACCATCTTTGTAAAATTATTCGTTAGAACTTGAGAATGAGGTAAACAAGTTCGAAAGTACTTGGAATCCTCCTTTCATTTTTCTTTTGGCTTCTTTGCTTATAAATATACATATAATTATATATACATATATATATATATATATATATATATATATATATATATATATATATATATATATATATATATTATAAAGAGGCCATGTTGGATATAGTAATTGTTAAATTTGACAGCAGAAGAGGCATTTTATAGTTTCTTGATAACTTTCATAAATGATTATTCCTTAAAAGAGGGGCGACCATAAATATCATTCCAAATCATCATTTATTATTCAAAATCTTGTAAAATATCTCCCTATATTTTGTATTTATAGAGCACAAATTCTTTAAATTTATGAAAGTTAGCAAGGAACTAAAAAATATTTCTTCTGCTGTCAAATTTAACAATTAATATATATATATATATATATATATATATATATATATATATATATATATATATATATATATATATTTATGAATATATATATATATATATATATATATATATATATATATATATTCATAAATATATATATATATATATATATATATATATATATATATATATATATATATAATTTCCCACGAAGGCAAGGACGCAGAAGATGCTCAAGTACATAAATTTATTTAATTTTGGAAACAACATTTCGGGCAACATGCCCATCTTCAGGTTCTAAGATTAAAACTGTAAAAAAATATTAATTATAATAACATTAAAGTTGTGAAAAAGTAAAGAATTTCAAATTCTTTTCTTGTTCACAACTTTAATGACATTATAATTTTTTTTTTTTTACAATTTTAATCTTAGAACCTGAAGATGGGCATCTTGCCCGAAACGTTGTTTCCGAAATTGAAATAAATTTATGTACTTGAGCATCTTATGCGCCCTTGCCTTCTCTGTGAAGTAAAAAATCAGCCTGGTTAGCAGCAATACTTACGACTTCATATATATATATATATATATATATATATATATATATATATATATATATATATATATATATATATATATATATATATATATATATATATATATATATACATATATATATAAATATATATATATTTTTTTTTATAGGCAATTTCTTTTGAAGACTATGGTGTATTTCGCCTTAGTTAATTTCCTTTGGCAACTTTCTCTTCTTCTAATTATCTCTTTATTCCATCCTTTAGATGGTAGGATCACTTGTCCTGTATTGACCTCTCTTTTAAATGAATGGGTTTGGTAAAAACTAAACTGAATTTCTGAGCTTTCGAAATACAACATGGTCTTCAACAAAATTTGCATTCAAGAAAGATTGCTACCCATCTACACTAATATATATATATATATATATATATATATATATATATATATATATATAATAAACTGGAAAGAATGATGGAAATATATCATTGATACCACAGAAAATGAGAAGATAAGCGAATTAATTTTTGCCTATTACGGAAAAAATAGTGCAGAGATAAAATCCTAACCAGGCAACGTCCAGCGGCAAGCTACCGTTTTTATCTATATTAAAGTAACCTCTTAAGGGCTGAAGAATAAATTTATATCTAATAAGCAAGCTTTTGAGGCCTGCTTCGCTAGGTTGATCAGAGGTAGAATGAAATAGAGAGAAAATTAAATGGTAATTCAAAGGAAATATTATAAATAGAGTTAAACGCTAGGCGAAAATACTAAGTATATCCTCATGAACGCGAGAGAATGATGAAAACTTCGCTACTTCGAACAGAATGAGAATGATGGAGAGAGAAAATTAAATGGCAATTCAGAAAAAAAAATTAGAAATAGTATTAAACACTACGAGAAAATACAAAGAATATCTCGCTAGGTTGATCAGAATGAGAATGAAGGAGAAAATAATTAAATTAGAATTCAAAGGGAAAATAGGAAATACAGTTAAACCTTACTACAACTACAAACTATATCTCTCATGAGCTCGAGAGAATGATGAAAACTTCACTTTGTCGATCAGAAAGAGAAGGAAGGAGAAAGACAATTAAATGGGAATTTAAATGAAAAATTAAAAAGATTTAAACGGTAGGCGATATACAAAGTATATCCCTCATAACCGTGAGAAAATGATAAAAGCTTATCTAAGTCGAGGGTCGCAGAGAATGAAGGAGAGAGAAATTTAGATGGGAATTCAAAGGAAAAATTATAAATTAAGTTAAATTCTGGACGAAAATACAAAATATATCTCTCATGAAGCGAGGGAATGATGAAAAATTCGCTACGTCGATGAGCAGGAGATCGAATGAGAGATAAATTTAATGGTAATTCTAAGAGAAAATTAGAAATAGATTTAGTTAAACGCTAGGCTAAAATATAAAGTATATCTCTCCTTAAGGCGAAGGAATAATGAAAACTTCTCTAGGGCGATCAGTAGGAGAATGAAGGAGAGAGATAATTAATGGGAATTCACGGGGAAAATTAGAAATATAGTTAAACGCTAGGCGAAAATACAAAGAATATCTCTCATCAAGACAATAGAATGATGAAAACTTCGCTAGGTCGATCAGGAAGATAAAATTAAATGGGAATTAGAGGAAAATTAGAAATGGAGTTAAACCATAGGAAAAACTACATATGTTCTATGAAAGTGATAGAATGATGCAATCTTTGCTTCGTCGATCAGAAGGAGAGAAAAATTAAATTGAAATTCAAGGGAAAACTTAGAAATAGAGTTAAACGCTCGGCGAAAATACAAAGTATATCGCTCAAGAAATCCAGCTTCTCCCCCAAATAACATTCGTTTCCAACATTGCACGATACCCATTCCCTATCTTGAGCGAGTCATAATTAGGTGTATTGCAATTCATATCACGATGGCTCTCATCGTTTTACAACTTGAACCCTACCTCTGTATATACCAGGCCACATATTAAGAGATCTTGGCCATTGCTTTAGGAATGTCCACCCCAGGACCTAACACGTTCAGAGGGATGAGTATTCACTAAATCAATATTCATTTATCACCGATTTTATCCCAATTACAAACTACTTCATTTAAGAAAATAAGAAATATATAGATATAAAAGGAATAAAATACCTTACTAATAATAATAATGAAAATGAAAACGCTTAAATTGCATTTGAACGAGGCAAGATTTTAATTGGTTAAGGAAATAGTGAGAACCTTTGAAATTATGTCTATTATAGAATTTTGAGAAACTGGTTCGTAAAAAAGGTTATTTAGAGTAAATGTGTTGGGTGAGACACATACCATAATTTTTATATTTATTTAATGATTATGGCAACTTGGGAATAAACATAATGGAGTCTATTAAATCTAAGCCTACAAGCATGTATTTAGAGTGTGGTGAATTTATAAATTAACATCTTAAATGTTGATGAAAAAGGAGCAAACTTAAGAGAGATTTTAAGACTCATCCTAGAAGTCTGTTACATTAAAAGCAAAATAAATAATAATAAACCTAATAGGAAAGTTAAAGAAAATAAAATTGCACAGCAATATGTAACAGTAATTATATTACTATGAATTGTTCAATTAAGATTGTGATGTTAAGGAGATTTTCCCTTCTTCCAGTGATAGCACTCATTGATCTTGTAAAAGGGCTACTAACTGAATAAAAATGCCAGTTCTCACAATGAGCTTAATTAAACACATTGGATACGAGTGTAGGGACATGATTTAAACTAAATCTATCAGGTTGGAACGAAGAACTGTGCGATTTTGTGGATTTAATTGAAGATCATAAAACAATAGAAAAATTGAATAATGAAAATAACCTCCATAGCTTTCTAAAACCTCGTTCCATCTTTCAACAATTTTATAAATGCCATGCTTGTTAAATAGTTTAGCCTTCAATGCAAAATAAGAATCGAACTCATGTTCAACGTTTTCTCTCGATTTTATGGATTTAATTGAAGATCATAAAACAATAGAAAAATTAAATAATGAAAATAACCTCCATAGCTTTCTAAAACCTCGTTCCATCTTTCAACAATTTTATAAATGCCATGCTTGTTAAATAGTTTAGCCTTCAATGCAAAATAAGAATCGAACTCATTTTCAACGTCTTCTCTCGATGTCACAATACGACCCTACAACCTTCCAAGTGGTTCTGTAATTCCATTAACAGTGATAATTATAAGAACTACAGAAAATAGAACCGCAAAGACCCTAAGGTCCGCTCAAGGCTAGCATCTTACACAAACGGTGTTAGACTACCACTAAGTAATGTTAGTGTATCATAATTTTGTTTAGTTTTTTTAATATCATGTTCTTTTAACTATTTCAATTCTACAGTGCACACTTATCTATATATGTACCATTGACATGCAGGTTCAGTAGTGCGGTTTTTTGAAAATGTTTCAATTCTATGGTACACACTTATCTACCTGTGTACCCTTGATTTGATAGTTCAGTTATCCCTCAACTGCACGTACACGCTTGCCCAAAAGGGGGAGGGGTGATAGGACATTACTCTCTCCTCCCACAGGCTTTGGCTGCCAGTAATGAAGACATTATATGTATAGGACAAACAGAAAGGGAAACAGGTAATTCACATTCAGTCCATGCCATGTAGGGAAACGTCTTTGGCATCTTTTTGTTCATCATTTCATTTTATTCCTTAACTCTTGTTTATGTAGGTCATTTTCAACTATGCTACTATTCTCTTATATTTACATTATTAAATATAAAAGAAGAACCTCTGCCTCTCTCCCCCCAAAAAATTATTGGAAACCACGTGCTATGGTATCACGCCATGCGCGAAGTCATTACCTTTTCGGACATTTTCGAATTTTTTACTCCTGAGCACGTGCGGAAAATATTTTCCAATCCTTAGAACTCATCCTAAGTCGCCCCCCCCCCTCTGCCACGCCGGTGACGAGGTGTGAAAGAGCAGCTCTGTCTCGCACTTGCTGCTAAATTATGAATCGACTCTGCCTCCGGATTAAGATGTCTGAAGCTTGTGACTCCTTTCTCCAAACTCTCCCTTCTCCCCCAGAAACGGGGATACAAATACCTGGGCTATTCTGTAGTTTGACTAGTCCAGCCCGCATCTCAAGGCCATCCTTATCGTATCTACCTTTCTTCAGACACAAGGCCTTCTTCAGCCGTGATTCTACCCAAGTCAAGTGGTAGTTTCTGTAAACGGTAAGCCTTTGAATTTGCGCATCATTCTCCCTTCGTTTAATCGAACGAAAGAGTATCTCCACCTATTACCTTTGAGGAAAAGGAAGATTACTCTTTCAGCAGAATTACGAGAATTCCCACATTCCGCGTCGAGCATCATCTTTAAAATCTAGTTATCTTCATCGGAAGGTTGGTTCGGATCGTGCCCCATCTGCCCCATTCGGATTGTGCTCCACTTGCCTCATCGAATCGTTCCCCACTCGCCTCATAGCAAGAAGGAACTTCCTCGAAGTCATCGACCCGTAAGACTAAAACCCTCTCCATTATTAGTATTGTCAAGTTCGCCCTTTAGATTCAAGTTAACAAAGTCGAAGATATGGCCTTTCATATGGTATTCTATTTTTCAAAATTATGACATCATCAATGTATGACTTTGCATTTACTTATGTTGAAGCCCATCTTTCATTTGCCTGAACATTCGAAAATTTTATCAAGGTCCTTAGCATTTGCTCAACATCAGATCTAGAAGAGGCTCGGCTTCCTAGCTTAGTGTCATAAACAAATTTACAGATCTGAGTACTCACTCCATAATCCAGGTCTCTAATGTAAACAATAAATAATAATGGGCCTAGGACTGATCCCTGTGGAACCCCGCTGGTTTCTTTGAACACTTCTGAGCACGCTCCATTTACAACAACCCACTGTGAATGATTTGAGAGCAAGATTTTAATCACTTTGAGTGTTTCTACTCTCGCTAATCGCTAAAATTTTTATCAAAATCCTTTCGTGTGGGACTCTATCAAAGGCCTTTTCTTAAGTCAAGGTAAATTATATCCAGCGCTTTAGTTCCTTCGTAGATCCAAATCATGTTATAAAAGAATTCTAGTAAATTGGATAGACACGAGCGCCTTTGTCTGAACCCAATCTGGGTGTCTATGGTTAAATTATTCGCCCCAAGATGTGCAACCAATCTATGTCTAATTATCAACTCCAAAAGCTTCCTAATTACATAAAATAGGCTGATGGGAGATAAATTAGTAGGCTTACATTTTTTGCCTTTTTTAATATCGGCGTAACATTTGCACGTTTTAGCTGGATTGGAACTAGGCCTTCCTCGATTGATCGATTGAAAATCGTGCTGAGCGGTCTTGCTAATTCATTGATTAGTTCTTTAAGATGGGTTGTGTAGACCCTATCTCAGGCCATGTAGCTTCGAATTTTTCATTTTAATAATGTATGTGATTTTTTCCTTTTCATTTACACTTATGGTGGATAGAATATCTTGTCTTTCATGATTTATTTCCTAGGCATAATATTGCTAATTGTGTCAAGTTCACCACATTGAATACGGTTGCGAAGTGCTGTTAAAAATTTTAGAAATTTGTTCTGGGTCGTTTTTCATAACAGCTTTCCTTCTGATTGGCCCTATTAAACACTGTATGGGCTCGCTAGTCTTTAGGTATTTAAGCTTAGCTTTCCTAACGGCCCGCCTTACGAGCCTTCGAAAATGTACATATCTTTCTCGATTTACTACTTTTTCTTGTTTTAAAACTTTGATAGTCTTTATTTCGCTCACAAATTAAGTTTAATATTAAAGGGTTAACTCACGGTGCCCTCTTTGATTTCCCATTCTTACGGCGAACATACTTAACCAAGCCGAAATGCACAGTAAACAAAAATTGATAAAGCTCCGAGTACCTGCCATTACTGTCCTATTATAAAAGCAACATTCCCAGTTTATCCTTCCAATCCTGTCAAGAAAAGTCTGGAGTTTAAAGCTCCAAAATCGCTGGATTAGTTGTATACTCTCCTTCACCTCTACGTTTGTATTAGTTTAGAACTTAATTACATTATGATCACTCGTCGCCAATTGCTCACCCAGGTGACTTATGCCCAAGTGGGCAGTCGCCAGATAGCCCGTTGAAAAAAAAAAAGAAGCCAACTGCTCACCCAGGTGAAACATTTTCTACTAAAATCTCTTCTGTTGTAATGAATAAATCAAGTATATTTTGATCACGCATAGCTACCTTTTCATTTTGAATGTCAAAATTATCCTGAATAAAATAGAAAAATCTTTCCACTACTTTATCGGAAGTTTATTTTGTAGAGTTAATGTTAGGATGATTGAAATTGCCCACAAATTATTGCTTTTCCTATTCTTACCCTAGATAAATTGCAGTCAAAGAGAAATACGACCTGTGTTTCTATTCGGGATGGGGGGGTAATAAGTAACAGTTAAATTAATTTTATTATTTTTAGCACACTCGAGCTCTATTAACAGAACGTCACTCTTCTTAAGTATGGTCTTCACGCCCATCGATCTAATATTTATTGCTTTTTTTACGTAAGCTAACACTCCACGGCCTGTCCCGTTTAAACAGACTTTGATATGGATTTTGTACCCTTCTATAGTAAATTCCCCAATATAGTCTCTTGTACTAGTATCCAACCAGGTCTAGAAAATACATACGATGTCGTAATCGCCCTCTTGGATCCTGAATTTAAATTTGGGTAGTTTGTTCCTTATACTTGGAACATTTGCGAAAATGCATTTTAATTTTCCTTTTAAATAACAGCGTCCCTCTCTTCTAGGCGTTGGGCATTTCCATGCAAACTCGAGTTTAAATACTCTTCGCGTGAAATCCGTCAAGGTGTGTCTGTGCCTTAGAGGCAAATAATTTGCGGACAATAAAGATCATGCAAGCTTTTATATATTATTCTGCCCCGCCTCTAATTCCCGATAAGGATAAAATGAAAGCCATCATTAGGTAAAAGCGACAGTTGCTTTGAAAATCGTTAAAGGATTTGAAAAACTTAACACCCATTTCCTGACATAAATGTTTAAGGCAGTAATTAGTTTAGATTGATTGACCTTGACTGCATTCTCTAATTAGGTCTCTCGTTCGGTGAACTATTTCGGTTGGGGTTATGTCGAATCGGTGTATGTCGTTTTCACCAAAAATGGTAAGGATAGCACGGTATTTCCACTGTATATTGAGTTTTTCAATTTCTCTGACTACGTGGGTTAGAAAAATATGGATGATCAAGCAATATTCCACATCTAAGCTCCGGCTAGAAATTTTATTTATCTGTTGTTTAGAAATTATGCTCCTAAAGTGATCTACGAAAGGCGACGATTTATGTTATGATAAAGGATCCTTTTCCCATTACCAGTAATGAGCCTGCCCCAAAATGGTACCTAAATGTATCGTTAAAGCTTAAACTCAGCAAGAAAGGCACTGTTGTAGATTCACCGTGAATACTTCGTACGGGACTCATTTTTCAATCATTGGAATCTTTCCATTTTATTCATTATTGTAGCACAGTCGTATGGATTACAATAAAGTGTTCTCTGAGTTGCGTAGAAGTTGTAGCAGGATATGCCATGATATCAGCTTCTAAATCTTCGGAATCAAGTTCTTTTGAACATACCTGAAATCCCCGCTTGGATGTCGAAAAAAACAACTCTGGCAACTTCCTATATTTATGGCATCATCCTTTTAAGTGTTATGAATGTATTTTCCCGCTGTACTTGCTTCGACATCCTAAGAAATTCCTAGAGGAAAACTTCTAATATAATCTTTAGATAGGAGGCCTTCAGAATGAATGCCGAAGAAGATTATGATAGCACAACTCTAGGCTCGAGAACAAGAAGGGCCAATGTCAAAAAATGGCCCTTTTGAGATAAGCCTACCAGGGAACTGGAATTACACGTTTCTATCGTGCTATAACAACCAAATTCGGTGGCACGATAGGGAAGCCACACCAGCACTCTGTTCTGATCCAAAGTCAATGATCAGTCAGAAATCTTTTAACTATAACAGCCAGTGTCTTAATTGACCCTTCTTGTATTACACAACTTAAGAGATAATAAGTGTCAGTGAAAAACTAGTGTAAACAATTGTCTTTCTTGCATGGTGTACTGTTGACAGGACATGTAAAAGTATGTGATTTATTTCAGAAAATTTTATGATGAATTTTTTGTTAACCTTATTATCTAGAGCATTAGTAAGTGATACTAGTAGTAACATTCATGATGCAAATACGTTGAAATATAATTACAGCAATGCACTGCAACCTGCAACATGTATGAACACACCAATCACCGCTTACCTGATACCTCTTACGACAATGCTCTGCAAGGTACAATGTGTTTACGCATGCCAACTACAGCTCCCTGGTAGTTTCTGGCTCCTGGCTCCAGTTTTCTCAAAGGCGTCTTATTAGCTGGATATCTTGCTCAGTACGATATTACCAACATTCACTTCATTTGAGAGCCATGTTAGGTTGGTTAAGTGGTGAAGTATTAATATTTTTTTTCATAATCAATATGCAAAAAACCTTTTAATATCTACGAAACCATTTCTGTTTAGAAAAAAAACATTATTATTTTTGGTGGAGTATAATTATTAGTAATATCGTGGGTATGTGTGTGTGTGCGTGCGTAGATGTATTAAGTTAATCATTTATGTTGCTCTTTTATCCTACAGAGAAGGCCACAGTAAATAATGATGACAGCGATTGAAGCCTTAAGCCAGAAAAATGATGAAAAGGAGGAGAGTAATACAGATGACAGTGTTGTTGATAATGACTAGAAACCGTCTACAAGTGATTCTGATGAAGAGAAGGAATCCTTTTCAGGTAAAACTTAATAAAGTAATAAGGTTGCAAGTAGTATGCATGATAAGCGACAAAACTGGATTTTTTGTCTAATAATACCCTGCAAAAGGAATTTCATTCTTTACTTATTAGAACTTAAAAATCTGATTAACTGTAGTAAAATACTGATATTTTTCCATTTCGTCTTGCAGTATGTGTTGAATCTGCAGCAGGCAAACGTTTGAGTAGAAAAGGTACAACACAGCCCTCACTATGGAAGAGAAATGTTCGTAAAAACAAGAAGGCGAGAGGGGAAGCGTATATTTCCACAACCGAAAAATCAGTTGTAGGGTAGCCTATCAGAAGCCCTTGTAGAAAATGCTGTCGCAAAAGATGCAGTGAGAAGTTTACAGATGGGGAACGAAGGAAGATATACCAGAAATATCGAAACGCAACACCAGAAGCACAAAATCAAGCCCTATGTGGTTTGATTCAAGAAGAAGTTAAGATAACACAGAGGTTACAGCAAATGGATGAGAGAGCCAGCAGAAGAAAATTTACAAGGCGTTACTTTCTTAAGTACCTGAAAGGGAGTGGGCTAAACCATGTGTTACGCTTAAGAAAGCTTCAATATTGTCAGAAAACAAGTGACAGTCAACAGCTGGGATTCTACCACTAGATGTAAGAGGGAAGCATGGGATACAGAAGAAAATATCCTTGGAATCACTTAATGATATTAAGGATCATATAGGTAAATTCCCGACCTATAAAGGTCACTACACTAGTGGAATCTCAGAGCGGAAATATTTAAATCCTAATCGTACCATAGTTCAGATGTATCGCTTGTAGAAAGAACACTGCCAAGAGAACAACATTGCCCCAGAAAAGGAACATACTTATCGAAAATTGTTCAACAAAGACTTCAATCTGTCGTTTCATTACCCACTCCAGGATACTTGTGAGAAATGTGATGCTTTATAGGCATCATTAGACCCGCATTTAAGATCAATTGGCAAAGACTGCTTACAAATAGAAGAAAACTGATGAGAGTTTGCTATGAAAAATAAAGGAATTATCACTGCATCGTTTGACCTCCAAAAAGTTCTGCCATGCTCAATGTTGCAGACAGGAATTGTCCACTATAAGAGACAACTGGCAGTGTACAATCTAACCATTTATGAAACCAGTATGGAGAGAAATAAATGACACTGTATGATGTGGGATGAAACAATTGCAAAAAGAGGTGGACAAGAAATTAAATCGTGTGTACTGAAATTTGTTTAGTGGATTGCCAAATAAGATGAGGAGGTCAGACGCTAAAGCGATTCATGTGGTGGCCAAAATAGAAATTATTTAATTGCATCTATGCTTATGCACATGTGTAGGTATAAGGGGATAAAAATCACGCATTCCTTTTCGGAACCCGGACATACACACATGGAAGCTGACACTATACATGACGCCATTGAAGAACATAAGAAATCTACTAGAAACATTATTGAGGTCCCAAGGGACTGGATCACAACAGTCAGAGCTATCTACATAAAGCTTAAGATACAGGTAACAGAAATGCAATCAACTGACTTCCAGAACTCCAAGATTTTTTATATGCATGATGGTCCTCTGTTGAATCATCACAAAAACACAATGGGACACAAATAAATTTGATGAAGATGAATGTTATGAAATACTCTCCAGATGGAACTGGAAAAATCATGTGCTTCCTATTCTTCAATCAAGATGCCTCATCACAGCACTTAGACTTAAAGAGAAAAAGAAAGGGAAGAACATCAAACTGGACCCTCTCCAAGCTGGAAGATGGACCAAGGAAACTCTCATCAAAGAAGCTAAAGGACTTGATGGATCTCCTTCCACTTAGTTCTGAAGGAAGTAGGCACTTCTACAGGAGATTACAGGCAGCAGATCATCTAGATGATGACGATTATATTGATGATGATCCTACGGTCAAATTGCCATAAGTTGGTACTTTTGATGACTTTGTATTTTAATTTATTGAGAATATGATATGGATACTGTACTTATTGAAACAGGTGGTATTGTTGCAGTCTAAGTAACACTAAATAGGTTTTTCTTTAGTAAAATACCTTGAAAATGGGTTCGAAAGTCAATGAAACATGTTACCCTATTAAAATATTACTTGCTTTAAATATTTTTGGAAGGCAAAGCAGCACTATTATGTTTGTAAAAAGCTGTCAAATTATAGATTTAAATTGATATATTTATTGAAAAAATAAACTTAGTTCAGCTGTTAGTAGCGGATTTTCAGTTGAGCGTTAAAACATTTAAATGCGTTTATCTCAAAACCTAACCTTTTGATATTGGCCCCTCTTGTTGTTGGGCCTAGAATTGATGTATGGTTGATTGGCCAACAAATAGATACATTAAATCAAAGTGCGTTGCCATCAAGTAAAGAAGTACTTTCCTTATTCATGAATTACAGAAATTTTAAAAGCGAAACCGTTCGAGAAGCTTTGACTTCGACTGTTGATGAAGTAATGAACGTTTGGTAGAAGGCAGTAATACCAAAGACGCAGAAAAGAAACTAAGCAAATTGCACGATGAGTGGCAAATATTGAAAAAGAGCAAAGGAAAGAAATCAAAGTTTTCAATAGCAAAAGATAATAAATGTAAGGAAATTTTGTGTCAATTATTTGACATTGCGCATGCCAAGGCTGATGAACTAATAATTAGTAAAGAAGATAAATAATTTCTCCATTTGCATATGAGAGGTCATAAAGGTAAGATCATTTGAGTAGATGATGAAGATGAAAAGCGCCGAGAATTAGCAGCGAAGAAGCAAACATCTTTAGAAAAGTTGCGTATTCGACAATAAAGTTATATAGATGAAACTAGTTCAAGAAGACAGCAAGGCCAGCACTAGTGCATTCAGAAGTGACACAATATCAAGTGCAGAAGAGATTGATCTAAACAACCTTTAACATCTAAACAAAGGCTTACAAGAAAGAAAAAAAGAGTTATTAATGAAAATCTACTATCTTCATTAGATGAGTCTAAAGTCAGTGATTGATCTACTTTTCTAATTCTTATTCCAGCTATATCAAATGTGGCTCAAAATCCTGAAGATTACAGCGTAAGATACTCCATACTTCCTAGAGCAAGACAGCATGAAAGAAAAAGATGAGCCAAAATATCACTAAAAGATGAAGTATTTGATTGTCCTCCAGATCTAATATCTGGTAGTGAAGCATCATTACTGCTTGGAGTAACAACGATAGATCATTGAACAGGTAAAAACACTGCAACTGCTGTATATACAGGAATTTATGGTTGGAATGTAACAGAAAAGGTAAAAGAAATCTGCTTTGATACAACAGCATCAAACACAGGGCATAAAAATGGAGCTTGTGTACTAATCGAATTAAATATGGAAAAAGATTTGCTATGGGTTCCTTGTAGACATCCTTTTTTTTCAAATCCTCTTAGAAGCAGTGGTAGGCCCTACATTACAACCATCTTCAGGCATTAGCATTGAAGTATTCAAACGATTTAGGTCAAACTAAAAACACTGAAATTCAAATATTGGATTTATTATAAAACTTTCCTTTGCATCCAAACAACTGAGTCAACAGTAATCTCGTGATGATTTTAAACAGTTTTTAGGACTGACAATAATCTTGCTAGGCGGCGCTCCACCCACTGGAATATATTTCAAGAAATCAAGAGCTTATCACAGAGCTCGTTGGATGGAGAAGTTGCTATATTCGATACAAATCTTTATGTTCTAACAGCAATTTTAAATAACAGCAAAACAAGGGAAAGTTCTGAGAAAAGTTTGTTGGTTTTCTGCTTCAAGTTATATCAAACATTGTTTCTCTACTTCCAGTGCTGGAAAAGCTTTACATAATGACTTGTGCCTACTGAAGAGCCTTAAAAATTACACAAGTATAAATGAAGAATTAGCTCGTAAAGTTTGGCCAAAATTAAAGAATAATTTGTGGTATTTGTCAGAAGAGTTAGTTAGTATGGCTTTCTCTGACAATCAAATCAGTCATTAGGCAAGATAATGAAAGAAGCTCTTACATCATAGCCAGATCCACCAAAGAAAACACAAGCAGATATTGAAACTTTGGAAAAGAAGCAAATTCAAGATTTTCTTACTACTGATACAATGTCCTTCTTCAAAATTATGAGTTTATATTCTTCTTTTTTGACAAACCGGTGAAAGATTGGCATCAAGAAGAGAGGTTTTGGGTAGCAAAATGTTGTTAACCGCATGGCATTTGTTAATGACAATGCTGAAAGAGGAATAAAACTGATAGAAGATTACAACAAAATTCTAACTAATGATGAACGACAGAGACAGTATTTCCTGCAAGTTGTATCTTACTAAGTAAGATATAAATTTGATAAAAAACACTATATCAAGTTTAATCTGAATCATGATGTAATGAATGACAGAAAAGTGGTATAAGAGGCCTCCTAGGGAACTTTCACTTAAAATAAAAGTACGACACACTTGCTGATACCTCCTTGTTGTCTTGTACATCAACGAAGTTTCATAGAGCTGCGCGACCTTAATATATTTTAATTTTGACCTGAAATTTAGCCAATCATTTATTTTATAACACAAATTCATTTAAGATGGTATCTTGGGGTTTCTAAACAAAAAATGTTTTGACCCCCATTTAGCACACTCCTAGTCTACACCGATTATAAAATTTTATAAAACTAAAAATGGTCATTTTTTAGCTACTTTTGAGTTATATATGATTCTACAATGTGCTTCTAAAATACATATTAAACCTAAGAATTTCTTGAGATTCAACTTCATTCAGTCCAATTTGATCGTAAACACTCGAAATCAGCACCATTTAGGATCCTAGGATCTGTAAAATGTTGTTTATATTGGAAAAAACTTTTGGAAATGGTTTATTGTATACATAATTCCTACCCCTAAAGAGGAAGATACTTGCATGGCAGAAGACTCAATGTATGAATTTTAAAATATATACCTTAGTTAGGAACTGATTATATAATAAAGATTAGTAATGCAAACTACTTAAAAGAGTAAAACAAATCTCTAATAGAATACATATTACACACAAAAATCTTTTAAATTCACTATCATTTTCTGACAGAGACAAACCTCACGCATTTTAAAGGTAGAATGTCATAAAATTTTATACCTGATATATTTTATAAAATAATTTTCAAAAAACTATGAGTAAGTGACCAGGAGTGTAGCAGGTGCCATACAATGAAGAATGTAGACGTGATAAATTTTTTTGGTTTCATTCGTTTCCTGTTTGTACTTCATTTCGAATTTTCAGCATTTTTGAGAGATGAAAAGTGCGTATCTTAAGAAAATTTCGTGACTGTATTCGGATGTAAGGGCATGCAATAGAAAATGACGTCAGACCGGCTGGGTGGCACGTGATGGCGAGATGAAGGCCGTCATGCAGCTAGTCACTTACGCACTCCCTGCCAAAGGTAATAAATAGGACCCGTGACGTGAAGAAACTCAGAGTGGAAAAAGAGGTGGAACACAGAGGAGGTGCTGTTACCTGTATAGTCTTACCAGACATCTGCTAGGACTGGTCACCATTACCTCTGCCCCTGCACCTGTTGTCAGCTCCCGATCCACCTTTCTCTGTAGATCTCACCGGAAAGTCGGATACATCTGAGATTGTTAAGAATCTCACCTGTTTCCAGAAGAATAACCATCTGTGTATTGCCTCACTACTTTCGTGACAGGTATTTTGAGTATTTATTATTATCTTTCTCCCGGCTCTATGGTTCTCGTTATCGAGACATACTGTACAGTTACTTAAAATGGGCGTAAAACGCGGCATCTTCCTGTCCTGATTGTCCGGAGTAGCAGTGCTTATTTTAAACGACCTGTTGCCGTTAGTGATTTCTTCCTGTGTTATATATTTGTAACATATTTGTGCACTATGTATTTTTATTTTATACATTTAAGACAACATTGCTTTTGTTATTTTACCCTAGCAGATATCTGAGCACCTTCGATTTGGACTTCGCTTTATTTCTGTTTTTGGCCGATTGAAAACAATCGGATCTTCAGTAATCGACATGTTTATGAATACGTCCACTATGAGAAGTGCGTTCGTTGTTTTCTTCTTTTTAAGTGGTGCGGGCAGCATTATCAACTTGAGTTCTTATTGTTTTGCGACAGACTCTCGAAACGAAATATTATTATTGATGTTTACTTTATTATGATTAAAAACGACAAGTCTGACTGTGAGGGAATACCCTCGAAGCAACACCGTGAGAGGAAGCCCCTTCGGAAATACCCCTTTCTTCTTTCAATACCACGTGCACCTAGCGTGAGAATTTTAGAAAGTTCAAGAAAGAATTAGTCCCTCACTGGATCACCCGTCACATCTATGTTTGTTTTGGACGCCACTCGTCCCCCCACTTCCCTGCGATAACACCGACTAGTTATTATGAAATGTGTTTGCATAGACTGGCGCCAGGCCCTGAGGCGTATATTGGACTAGCAACTTAGATATTTAACCCGAATCTCACCCTTTCTGGAGGTGATTAAAAGCTCGCCACTCAATCCGTTTAGACTACCGTCTGTTTCCCGTGAACCCCTGTAACCCGTCGTTGAGTCGACGTCCTTCGTCAAAGATATGGCCCGCAGATCTACCTTCGTTAAGCTTTGGCCCTTGTTCAGAGGAAAGGTATTCCGCCCCCTTCTTTCCGGAAAGTTGTGCGGCCTCTCATCTTCACCAATCCTTCAAGATTCCCGTTCTTTCGAGACTGAGACTCCCAACCGATCAGCAAAATTATCTGGAATTGATATTACGCCCCTCTTTCACCCCCACGTCCTTTTCGCCCGCGCTTGAAGGTTAAGCCATCTTATAATGTTATCCCCGAATACCTCGTTAATCTTCACATAATTCATTTAACTACCTTTATTAATTAATTTGTTCACCCCTTTGGGATATATATAAATTGACTCCTTGTATTATATATATTAAAATTATATTTTGGGTATTGTTCTTTATATATCCTTTGAAATGCAACTTGGAAAGCCATTGGTCAAAACCCAGGCAACCGTAATACGCACTCTTTATCAATCGCCCCAGAACATATCTCAAGCGGCCTTTCGTCAGCTGACTGCCCTTGTTTGTGTACGACTATGTGCACCGAGATAGTCTAAACAGGCATAACTTGACACTGACATTAAACAATATCAATCAAGATACGCTGGAAATTGATCAATTGGTCAATAAGTATCTTTTTAAGCTAAAATAATAGCTAAAGTTACAATATATTATGCAGTGTTCAGATCAATTTAACCAAAACTAGGTGGGGAAGGTATATTAAAACAAAATCAGAACTAGCCGGTGGTAAAAGCTGAATAACTTAACGGAGGAAGGCATATATCATAGAGGTAGTGTAGTTTTAAAGATTCATCCAATGAACGCCCTAAGTTAGACTATATGAGTTCAGAATTCGCTAAGGTCATTAAACCGGCGTTGAGATTTGATTCAGGTGGATAGGTAACATGAGTCAACAGATAAAAGAAATACAAGATCTCTTTTAACAAGATGGCTTCTTGATTCTGCTGAATTCCTAAATAACTAAGGCCATTTTCTTTGCAAAAAACAATATGTTTTCTATTCATTCGGGTCGAAGCTTACTACATTCTGTTGTTACTTCATTATTAAACTTAATTTTTTATTATATTTTCTTGTTATTTATGATCAATTTTATTAGCACCTCCTGCTAATATTTCATCATTATAATGATTTATTTTCATGGACCTCAGCACTATTTTCTTGATTATTATAAAACCATTCGTTTGGATTATGTCACATCTCGGCTGCTAAACAGGGTCGTCAATACGACTCAGTCAATGACAACGTCACCCATCTTATCCGCAGTAATGGCTCTGTCCTAAAAAATCACCTGTAGTTGTCGTGTAAGAATTTATCTTTTTAATCCTCACTTAGTTCGAAATGCCCTAAAGAAAGATTTAGCGGCACCTATTTTTTCAAACGTTTAAACTTGATCAAGGTTATAATTGGTTTAATACAGCCGTAATCACAGCCTTTGTTATAACAGACTCTTACATGTCCTCTGAATATAGTCAATTTAAATTCACCTACTTTGGCTCAAACTTTACTTCAATTGTATAATATGTTAAAAGAAAAAAAAACACCTTATTCATTTGCAAAATGTATCAACATTACATTTCTCTAAATTGATTTTTAAGCTGTACATGTGTTGGCCCTTCTATGAAACTCGTAGAACTTAACATGTCGAATTTGTTCTTTAGTTGGTTCAAAGATAAAGTAAATTTGAGGGATTTTTCTTAAAAAAACATTTGAATTGCCAGGTTTTCGATAAATTTTCCATATAATTCTTTAAAATTTCTTCTGAAAAATCAGTGAGAATTTCGTTCACGCCTATGTTATTAAATTACCTTAAACAATTTTCTGAAATCTCATAGCAAGCATGCAGAACATTAACAGACCATACCTAATTTTATGGTTTCTCCATAAGGATATAAAATGACGAGTGAAGAATTTGTCACTCTTGCAAATAAATACCAAAAATAAAAGATTTAAAGAATCTTATGCAATGCCGAAATGACGATAAAACTATTGTGAGTACAACACAGCTAAATTCTCTGGATCTCTAAAATACTTAAGACCAGGAACGTTTCTGACTAGGTTTTAGTTACTGAAGAAAAGGAACGCGATCTCTGGTTGAAATATAGCAGAAACCCATTTCTTAATGAAACAACATTATTTTGTTTAAGGACTTTGGTAAGGAAATATTCCAAGCTATACGCAGAAGGTAAACGAAACTGTAGCGACATTAGTAAAAGGAGTAGAATAAGACTACTAAATAAAACAATATTCTCTATATTATTGCTGCACCAAAATGACCTAGTGATTACCATGATAGATTTAACGATGTTGCAGAATCACATACTTTCTAGCAAACCGTAAAATGTTAAAAAGCGAAACAATGCTTTAAGATTTCGAAGTATTTTCAGGAGACGAAATCATTAAAAGCCAATGATTGAAATGAGCGATAAATATGAACATATATTCACTATAACTCAAAAAGGAAATATAAATATCAGCTAAATTTGAAAGCAACTTTATAGATTAACTTTATGCGCAATTATATCAGACTTACACTACGAATAATAATACACAGACATGCAAATTACGAACCAACCAACTGGATTTCAGCAGTCAATCTCGAAACTACACTAAAATCCTTTCGTCAAAGCGAACCGTGGCCGAAAGGGCTGACCTTAACGTACGATATAATGGTCCAACCTACATCCCCAAGGGCTTTCTACATATCGTGAACGTTTCCTCAATCGTGGGCTTTATTTCTTTCCTCGGAAAGATAACGAAAATTATATATATTCTTAAATCACGAAAACTCTCTGACAGTCCAGCCAACACCTCTCTCCTTGAGTTTGTCGATAATGTCTTTTAAAAGATAATTTCCAATAGTGTACAGGTATTCCTTGACGAGAAAATCAGTAATTCATCCACCCGAATGGATTTACTAGAAGCAGAGAGACGAACTCACACTTGGCCTTGATATCGGAAAAAATAGAAAAGTTGTGGGATAAAAAAGAAACATATATAAAGTGTTCTGTCACAGCAGAGAAGCATTTGACAACGTATGGAAGAGGTATGGAAAAGAAAGCATTTATTCAAATTAAAGAACTCAGTGACTGTAGTGCCAACTCCCTGTTACGATCCACAAAGAAATTATTTAGGGATCGTATTCTATATTATCCATATTACATACGGAGAAAACACCAGAAAAACAATTTTCAGAATGCAATCCACAATTGTGATAGGCACATACAACAATATTGGCTTTGTGGCCAGAACAACGACCATAAAATGGAAAAAGATCAAGATTTAAAAAATAAGAAGATCTTAATAAATCTCAACAAATTTGAGAGGATCTCTCTATACAGGACACTCACTGATGATTAATGAAAACGGGAGATTATCAAATTTAGCATTAATGGAACGGTGCGCTTAAGAGCGCAAATTTAGAATAAAATAGCCACGCCCTGAGATCAGATGAAAGCGTGTACAGGGATTCGAGGATACTGGTTAGTTTCAGAACTTTAATCGCTCAGATGAAATAAAAAAAAATAATGCTTTGATTATATTGAGGCTACAGTCACCACTATTACAACAAACGCAGCATTTGAGAATATATATTATAACCTTGAATTCATTTAAATATCACAATTGTATGAACTTTTGCCGAAGAGCTTTTTGAAATGTAAGAAACAAGGCAAACTTCATAGATAACATTGTAAATGGAGGAAAAGGTTGTATTAACGTCTTTGATGTTGCAACAGTGAAAATCGTACAAGTAGAAAAGTCATTGTTCCTAAAGCTAAAAGAAAATTTAATAAGTAAAATTGAAGTTGAGAAAAATATTGAATACAGATCTAAATGCTATTCCTAAAATAGGAGGTGGTCACATTATAGTTCTTACTCCTATTAAAAACGCAGAATATACAAAAAAGTTCATAAAATCTACTCTTTTAATAGGATTAATATATATTAGGTAAAATTGGTATATTTTTAATCAATACGATGAGGCTTAATCTCTAAATGGCTAAAGAAAATGGCTGTGCAATTTAGAGATGGGACTTCCCAAACAATTCTCCGTTGTATAGATACATGGATAGACAACCGAGTTATTGATCAGAATTATATTCTCTTCCTATGATCTGCAACCCTAATATTTTACTAACCTCCATTCATGAAAGAAGAACTTTCAACTCAGCTAAGTCTACTCATTCAGTTTATCAGACCTTCGTCGGAATAAATACTCTGAAGTAGTAATTCACGCGTAGATAGTGAGCATTCACTTCTTATTCACATTCTTAATACCTTTTGTTAAATTGGAGTATTCTCTTCCTAATTAATTAGTGTCAGTTACTTATTTATTCAAACCTGAGTTCAAGAAAGAGAAATTGATCCCATTATCCGAATTTCTGTAGAGAACAATTGCGATGAAGCTGATAGTTACTAGGATCATATCACCATAAAATAGAGTGCCTATGAAGTGCTCTATATATATATATATATATATATATATATATATATATATATATATTTATATATATATATATATAGATAGATAGATATAGATATAGATTTACCATCTAAATAGAATTTATTTTCAAATATTTTTTTATTTATTGTTAACAGAAGTTTAGGTACTCTAGAAATATATCAGTAGCAATAAAAACTTGTAAGATGTGATCACAGTAAAGTAGTTAAAAAAACCCTGCATGCACTTCTATGTGGAGATGGGCAGCGTAAAACATATATCATGATAATATCCGGAAAGATTAAAATAGTGCTGATATCATTTTTACGACGCTCATCATGGAAAATGATTTAGCTCTCTTAATTTAAAATGATCTAAGATTTTTCGAACAATGGCATATAGCATAAAAAAATTCGAATCGTTTTATATGATACATACATTCTCGGTTTAAATCGAAAAATTATATTAGTATTATCCACCTGAATGAGGCCATTTGGTGTATGCAATTTAATTCTACTTAACATACAGGCCAATGAACATTGACATATTGGAAAGCGTTCACCGTCGAGCGAAGAAATTTATTTATAAATTAGAAATCGATCTTGTGAAGAGTGACGTAGGTAACTAAATTCACTTGACTGGAAGATAAGCATATTCGTGGCCAAATTATTGAGGTCTATAATAAATAAAGCGTTTCAATATAAATGATAATTGAATATTTGAGATTGATAAGCAAGTAGCTTCTAAAGTCACGGATTCAACAAATGATTTTACACTATGTTAGCACATTTTTTAATAAAAAAATACTCCTTTGCCTTGTAATGTCGCTGAAAGTATTGCAGTAATTATTTCTTAAAAAAAAAGTTCAATTTTCTTTTACATTTGACATTACATCAAAAAATTAAAATATAATTATTCATATATGTATATCATTCTTCTTTTTACTTATCACTTAATTCTCATGTTCAAGCCACTTCTCACTTTTCTAACCATCATTGCCTGGAGCTTAGGGTCTTTACTGGTTTGAAATTATTCTATTATTCTGAGCAAAATCTACGCAAGGGAAGCTAGCTCTCACCAATGTTCTACTTTTTATATATTACCAACCTAGCAACCCCACCACCATCTTAAAGAATGAACTTTCAGTTAACTGAAGATGTAATTAGATCATTATTAGCCTCTGAATCTCGGCTGAATTGATGCTTAAAATCACTGAAATTTTAAAAGCTAATATTAAAGAAATTTAAAAAATGTAATATAAGAACTAATATAAACGAGCATATAATCATAGATACATCGCATCAGATGAAAAGTACAAGAGAACGTGGATTGCCGTTCATATGAATACGCGACAAGCGGAAGTATTCTGGACTTTCACTTAATATTTAGAGGTTATAGAAAAGAAATAACGCAGTTAAAAGTAGAACAAGATCACTCTACAGGTTTCTTAGCCTATCAATGAAGATCAAATTAATATCTGATCTGAATATTGTCAGATCAAGGCTTCTCTATACCGCAAGTATACTACCCTTGGCTCAAATAATACTTTATTTAGCTGCAGAAAATCCAAAATAAAGTAAGTCATTTGACTAAGAAAATGAAGAAACGATAAAGAATAACGCAAGGGAAAATTTACAAAACAGAAAATAGTGATCCTCTGAATGTAACATTAAACAGGCAAGCTAAAATGATAGGTGTAAAAAAGGAGAAAAACTAAGCAATGCCCAAAGAGCAAATATAATAATCAAAGTAGAAAGAGTAACAAAATTCTTCTAGCAGCCTATGAGCACAGGAAGAGGAGGGACAACGAGAGTATTCAATATAATAGCAAAAATGGCTAAAGCTCTTATGTTAAAAGCCAAGAGCTTAAAAAAAGAAAGAAAACGAAAGGATAACGTTCTAATATTAGTGGAGAGAATGATAGAGAAATTATAAAATAACACATATATAAATGGCGGAATTAGAAATAAACCAACACCAAGAAAACTTTATAATAAAAAGTAACAAAGAGATGTCAAATCAAGGAAAAGATTACCCCATCAGCTGGATATTTAAGCTCCCCTAGTATAATACTCTATTGGTTTCTACTTTCTGTTTTTATCAACCTCCTAATTTCTAGATCATATAGAGAGAAATATGATGACTTCTACAATCAGAACTTTTAATAGAAGTAGATTTTCTATTGAAATAATTATAATAGCAACATTATATCAACCAGCATAAAGAAACTATCAGCCCAAATTATTATAACGACATATAACCCAAGAAACTCCAGCAATCTTAATATGGAGCCTATTCAATGTAGGAACGTTTAAAAAAAAAAACAGATTATAACATATCTTAACTCACCACTTGACAAACACCTTTATCATAGGTAGCGATAAAAGTGCTAGCTTTAACATCGTATTCGAACTTCTGATATTCTGATATTGAACGAATCTGCACAAATAGAGCATGACCTTGAAACCAGAGGAAGCACCGAAGAGAAAAGAAATCTATTTTCCAATATCGCTTCTCTTTATTGGAGGTAAGTTCTTTTTAATTCTAAACAAAAGACTAGTATATTACTTTAGAATTATGTGTTAGGGAAAATTTAAATAAAAGAGATGGAAATAAGAGTCTCTTTCCCTAAAAGAGAAATAAATCAGGTATCTATAAATCGCCTTTTGCAATGTTTGGAACGTTTTTACAAATTATTGCAAAGAGAAATGCAATATAAAACTTTGAAGTTAGCCTTAAACAAAACGTAGAATCACTTTTGACTATGTAGTTAAAATAACGCTTACATACAGATAAGGATAAGGAAATGACACATATTCTAACTTAACCAACATATTCTAGCCTTAAACAAAACGTAGAATCATTTTTGACTATGTAGTTAAAATAACGCTTACATACAGATAAGGATAAGGAAATGACACATATTCTAACTTAAGGTCGGCCTATCTGAGAAGCTGATTAAACCTAAAGCTCTATTCTATCTAAGTAATTATGTGCTTAACGATTAATCCAACAAATATCAATAGCTAGTTCGTGGATGATATTATTCAGATAATAATTTGGCCTATAGATATAATCTATTGTCAAAATTTGTGAATATTAAGAGAAATGAAAAATAAAAAATAATGAGAAAATTCCAAGACTACAATTGGCGGAGATCTATTTTCAGACATCGAAGTGGAGGGTTAACGATAGCCGCACTGATAACATTAAAAGTTTCTAGGTATCAGCCTAACTAAGTTTGCTTTAAAATGTTATAAAGAAAAATATAAATAGAATTGCCCGTGGGCAGCCGCTGATGTAAATCTCTGGAACTTATCAATAGATTTGAAAAAAAAAAAATATGTGACACTAATCTAGCCAGTAATAATATACCCAGCAATAAAGATCTTCACCAGCAAAAATCGGCCAAGGGATACGAGGGCGATCAATAAGTTTTGCGAATCGGTAGGGCAAAACAGAGGAAGGGCGGGTGTTAGGACAACTTATGACAAGTCAGGACCTGCAGCCGCACGCTCCTGCCTCGTCTATTTAAGAAACAGTAGCTTATTGCAGATCGTCAGTCACAAATGTTTCAACAATGGAAATTTTTGACCAAGAAAGGCAAGAATGCAAAAGAGAGCCATGAACGCATGGTTGCAGTCTACACCAAAACCGCCCCTTCCTATGCAACCATTGCTCGCTGGAATAGGGAGTTACGCCATGGTCGTGACTTCCGTCCAGGACGCCTGTCAGATGTGACCAACGTGGACAATGTGGCCCGTATGGGGAGGATCATCCTCGAAAATCGACGGGTGAAGGTCGAAGAAATCGAGCGAGAACTTGGAATATCACATGGAAGTGTTATCAACATCATCCGCGACAATTTGGCCCGATGGGTCCCTAGAAAACTTACGCCCATGATCAACTTCAACGTCGTCAATGTTCACAAGGACAGAGTTGCACAAGCTGCCCTGCGCGAGTGCGGATTCGAGAAGCCCAACCATCCTCTCTACAGTCCAGACTGGCTCTTAGCGACTACATTTTATTCCGCTAGCTTAAGGATGCACTGCGTGGACGCGGGTTTAGGCA
This sequence comes from Ceratothoa steindachneri, assembly GCA_963969495.1. Taxonomy (NCBI): domain Eukaryota; kingdom Metazoa; phylum Arthropoda; class Malacostraca; order Isopoda; family Cymothoidae; genus Ceratothoa; species Ceratothoa steindachneri. The sequence continues at coordinate 101,686,976 of OZ018324.1, read as the reverse complement.
CGATGAAGATGTCCAGCTCACCATTTAGGAGTGGATTATACAGCAGTCGTGAGATTTCTGGTTGTCGGGAATTCGAAGCATCAGAGACAAGTGGCACAAGTGCATTCAAGTCGAGGGTAATTATATTGAAAAATAATAAAACACTTTTGCTCATATCTCGTTTCCTTATATCCAAATTGCAAAACTTATTGACCGCCCTTCGTAAGTGTAATGCTAACAAAGAAAGAATCGTACCTAATTAATGGTAGCCAAAACGAAGACAGAAGTTAACATATTAAAGAGCGAGAAAAAAAAGCAAACGAATAAGAGAATATATCCTTTCAAAACATGGGTGAAAATAGTAGAATGCTCCTAGTCGATAGTAATAAATGAAGAAGCGATGAGAATTTCCCATGCTATTTCAACTATAATGAACAAGATAAAAATTCAGAATTATGGGCGTAGTCTCAAATACAACAGAAAAAGCAAATAATTACAGAACCAAGAAAAAGTTTCATACAACCTCCTCCCCCTCATATGTGCCTAAATACCCCTTGAGGAATCATCTATAAAAAGCCAAAAATCAAATTGCAAACCAGAACAGACAACTATAAGGAAAGAAGTTTGCCTATGTTTTACAAATGCCAAAGTTTAGAAATTCTGCGATGCATAATTTGCACATCATTGAGATCAAAGTAATTTAACTAAAAGGAAAATCCGAATGAAGTTAAGTAATTTCGATTCATAAGTTATGTGCGATATACCAATTCTCTAAATAAGAGACTTAAGAGTTTAGATTTCAAATATTTGAAAATGATAGTTAGCAGTGATATTTAGAAACCAACTTAAATATGACTATGAAAAATATTAGCTTGTTCACGAATAGAAAAAAACTAACATTTCAAAAAACATATACATTTAGAGTAACTGATTGATTAGTTTGAGTAGTTAGCAACTTTACCTAAGATAAAGTTACTCGAATAGAAGAGTTTAAACCTATGTTCCAAGGCGCAAACTAAACTGTTGGCTTTCCATTCCAAAATACTGAAAATTCCTATTCGTAATAAACTGCAACTCTTTTATTTAATTTTATGGTGTTTCGCGTTTTTCTTCTCTCACTCTATTTAAAACGTATTAAGTTTTAATATTTTATTCTAATATACTCATCTTACATGAGTAGTGGGAAAGTAGAGGAGGAGAAACTGCGGAAATGAATGCCTGGGATTGCCCTTTCCTTATATCCCGCCCAGAGGAGAAGAAAGGCGGGGAAGAAATCCTAAATGCAGTGTTGAGGTATGCCTCAGAAGACTCGCTCGGCGCAAGGGCGCATACACAAGCATAGGCAGATGATACCCGATCCTAGGCCACCTGTGATATACTTTGGGGCAATTAAACGTAGAGCGATTTACGGTTGACCTATATTTATCTAATGGCTTGCCAAGTTGCAGTTGAAAGGATATATAAAGAATTAGATCCCCAAATATAATTTTAATATATATATATATATATATATATATATATATATATATATATGTATGTATATATATATATATATATATATATATATATATATATATATATATATATGAAGATAAAGATACTCGATAAAGATAGTTAATTGTGACAATTTATAATATGACAGAGTTAAGCGGCAGGAGCAAAATTAACGTTAACTCGAACAAAAGATATTAATTACGATTGAGCGGGAAGTCAATTCAAAAGTTGATGCGGGTAATCAGGGGATTACAAAACCAGATCACTTTACCTGGAAGTGTTATGGTGATCTGAGCTGGAGGAAAGAGACCAACGGCACAGGTCTTCGAGAACATACTTCGGAGAGTCCTAACGAGGAGGACTCGTAAATGGGGGTTTTTATTATTTCTTTTTAAAGCATAAGATTTTCTCTGCTCTACAGAGATGTAATCTCAACTCAGGTCGACTCTGTGGATCGGCAGGGAGTCTCAGACTCGAAGGAACTGGAATCTTGAAGGGGCTCCGAGATGAGGGGGGCCACATAATTCTCTAGGCACAAGGGGCCTCGATAGCTATCCTCTAAAAGTGGGTAAAATCTTCGCGAAGGAAGATCTGCTGGTGAGATCTTACGACGAGGTACGACTCGAACAGGGATTGCGGGACTTCGCTGGAGAAAAGACAAACAGCCTTAACGGATGGACTGGCGGAACTCTCAATCTCCTCGAGGAATGGCAGACTCCGGGTTAAATAGCGGGATGGCTGGTCCAATAGATAGCCCGAGGGCCTGGCCGTCCCAAGATAATTATCCACATCAGTGTATGTAAACTTATTTTGAGACAACGAGTGGGATCGGACAGCGAAGCTTGCCTCATGATATGGGGGGAGAGTTAGTATGGCTGCCTCTAGTGGGGAAATATACATGCCTGGAAAGCATGTGGTAGGGATAGGGCGGTTGCACTCGGTGTTATCGAGGGGCAGGGAAAAGCGAAGAGCGTCCGAAAGCAAATACAAATTTTAATTCCCACGCTATGGAGCACGTGGTTTAAAGCGAAGGGGTTGAAAGGAGTATTCCTAGGGGGGCTTCCTTTCACCGAATGAAAAGTTATCTGATACATATTTTTGTCTAAAACCTTTCCTTCTATCTCTACCAATGCTATTCTTCTGCTCACGAATAAAGTACAAGTATTATTGGATAGGGGGAATTTAGGAAAGGATTAAGAAAATAAAAGATTGAATCATTTGAATTATTAAAAAATAAGAAAGAAATAACAAAAGGAATAAAGAAATGTGATTTGTTGAATAGTGAGAAGTAAAACCAGGTACACCTAGATTAAAATCTTGTGGAGTTCGGGTGTTGCCCTGAATTTAAAATGATTAAAATTTGAGTTCAGCGTATTAGTGTATACTCTACTTTCTTTTTTTGAATGTGCCCTTGTATTTCTTAATTAATTTAGACGTTGAACTAGAAACAAAGTATTGAGTGAGAGTGGTTTATTACACTAGCTGCAGATTTCCTCTACAAACAGTATTTTTGTCTTGAGATATGCGTTGCTGAATTGAATGGCCAACCTCTCAGACTTAAGGGAGAAGTATGAATCCCAATGGATGATGTGAATTCTAGGATCATACGGAAACTAAGAGCAACTTCTATGTTGGAGAGAAAGCAGACTGCGCAGGTTATTAAAAACTATCAAGCTAAGTCAGAATGAAAGTGATATATACAGATGGATTAAATTAGTTTACTCTTTAAGATTAGAGATAGAAACAGGAAATTTCAGATACTAGTCTCACTTTATATATAAATCCCCAAGCTGCATGATCTGAAACACGGGCTAGTGTTTTAGATCATATTTTTCTCTCTTTACTATATCCATGTAATAACATGTTTATGTTTTTATCCAAGTACACTTTTGGATCTATCCTGTGATTATTTTTAATATGTATATCGGTATATGTTTGTTTAAGTTGTCCTAATTTTTAGTCGCGTGCCAACCTTTATCTCACTTTGTCGGTCGGTTGGTGCGTCAGTCCCCATTTTGCTATGTTGTTTATGTAATAACATTTTTATGTAAGTATTCGGCCAATTCTAACAAAATTTGAAACCCTTATGTTGTTATACATTCTGTTTCGAATGATATAATTGCAAATGTCCTCACAAGGTTAACTCGAAAAATATTTTGTTTTGACAACAACATCATATTTATTCGGCCGTTTCTAACAAAATTCGAAACCTTTATGTTGTTTTACTTTCTATTTCGAATATAATTGCTAAAGTCCTTCCCAATGTTAGCCAGTATATTATTTAGCTATAACATCATATATATTCGGATGATTCTAACGAAATTTGAAAACCTAATGTTTTTATAAATTCTATTTCGACTAATATCATTGCGAAGATCCTTCTAAGGATGGTCAGTGAATTATGGAAAGTTTTGAAGGTCGTAAGGTCATAAATCAAAATAAGTGAGAGTACGCGAATTTGGTTAGCAGACCTTGTTTTGCTTCTGGTTTATTAGTATCCAATATTTACCAAGTACTTAAATATAATAAAAATGCATTTGTTTAATACAGGTCCTCTGTTACATCGTAGGATCTAACTAAGATTTACTACATTATCGATCCTAATTTTGTTCGTCTGTTGATTTTATTTTTCATGCTATAATAGTGAAACATCGCCTCTTAAGTAAATATTGTTAATTCTAAGAGTTCTATTTTTGACAAAGTTATGATATGTACAATGGATATATTTGTTTGTTAAGAATTTATTTTCATGCTGAGGTGTGATTATTATTGTTTCCTAAAAGTTTTTTTTTCAGAATTTGAGAAAAATGCTATGATATCGTCAATGAAGTGACGCTGTTTAAACTGCAAATTGTATAATATTTCCAGTGTAATTTCCTGAAAATTAACTCGATCTCTGAGAGATCAGTGGCTGAATTCATTTTAAATGCACCCAATAAAATTAAAAGCTACATAAACGATCAAGTTGAATAGAATATTCTTCTAAATCTTGTCAATGATGTGTGGTAAGATAGTCAACAAATAAAGTACTATATTGATTGCTCTATCTGTTTTTCGAGGTTCATATCAATTGTTTAAGTTATAGATGGTTGTGAAAGAATAGAATCAATGAGCCTCATGTGGACCCCTGAAACTCACATGGCTCTCAAGGACGAGATCGAAGGACGAGAGGATGAGCCTAAGAATCAAGCGTCGAGGCTTTCGGAACACAGCTGTTTTTAAACATGAAGATTTTCCCCCAGTATTGAGGCAAACTTGCCTCCCGCACACCATCTTTAAGCATAAGAAAGTGAGGAAGGACATCTATTATCGTAAATTCCTGGCTGGAAGACGTCCATACCCCTGCTTCATGTTTACCTTGGTAGAATTCTCTGTGTGTATAGAGGCGATTTCACCCCATTGAAGCAGTTATTTAATGACAGGCTTCGCCGGATCAAGTTAGTACCGGCCCGCTATGACGCACGGGACACGTCACTTCTCGATTTGGTTCAGTTTTCGTCTACACGAGTGCAAAGGCAAGAAGCTCTCCTGTCGGAACTCCACCCCTGTAAAAGAACAACCTCTGACCCCCACTCTCTCACACACACACTTTATCGTAAACCACGTGCGATGGACAACCTCACTTGTTGTTGGAGCATTCACGAAGTTGCGACTCCTGAGCGCATTGGAGAAATATTTTCCAATCCAGCGAACTGGGTGACGAGGCTTATTTCTTCGCCATGCTCTTGTGCTGCTGCCAAAAAACGAAGATTAATTGAGTCCACCTGGACCGAGTTGACTTTCCGAAATAGGCAGTCAGCGACCACATTGTCCTCACCACGTACATAAGCTATGTCATTGACATACTCCAAGTTTGTGGTCCAGTTGCGTTGTTGCCTGTCCATTTTGCACATAGTGGCGAGGAGAAGGCAGAGACTAGTGGCTTGTGGTCCATGCATAAAGTCACTTGGCGACCTTCGATAATATGCCTGAAGTGAAGCACATCAAAATACTTAGCCAGGAGTTCCCTGTCATAAGTAGAGTACGCTTGCCGTGTTTCACTCAACTTCTCGGAGAAGACTGCTACTGGCCTGGAAGACCGATCCACCATCTGATGGAGCGCAGCACCAACTGCTAAATGGGAGCTGTCCGTGACCAATTTGTACGGAGAGTCATTGGATAATGGGGGGCCTATCTTAAAGGATTTCACCAGGGCTTCCTTAGAAGCTTCAAATGCTTTTCGTGCAGCATCTTTCCAAACAACTTGCCGAGCCTTAGGTTGAAGCCGTGCGAGTTCAGTCAGAGGGGCAGCAATTGCTGCAAAATTAGGCATCATACGTCTATAAAAACCTAACATGACCAAATTTCGACAAAGTTCTTTGAAATCAGTTGGTATGGGAATTTCGGAAATATCAGAGACCTTTCTATCTGGAGGGCTCAGTCCTGCAGCTAAGACACGGTGGTCTAGCAAATCGATTTCTTCCTTCATGAACTCGCACATTTTAAGAGAAATTGGAAAGTTGTTCTCTGCCAATATTTTGAAAACTTGATCTATATGATATTTCTTGTGAAAACGCTTTTCCAGGTATTTCTTTATATCTTAAATGGGGTTCAAATCTGGGCTTTGAAAAGCTGGGATGAGTAAAGTAATCTGATTTTGTGCTAGGTATTTCATCGTTGTCTTTTTGAAAGCTGGAATGGCTTCCAAGTTCTACTTTCCATGATGATTGTTTTATGTTTTCATCAAGTATGAGGTGATAGTTTTCAGAATTCCTTTTCACAATCTAAATCAAAACATGATTAAACCTGCTCCTTGTTTAACAGTAGGGATGATATTTCTTTCAATGCGGGCTTTACCAGATCGTCGTTAAACGTATAATTATTTGTTTTTACCAAAGACCTCGATTTTTGTCTTATTTGCCCATTGTATTTTATCTTATTTTGCTTGGTTATCTCCCGAGTCATCTTTAGTGAACAACAAACATACCCTTTTTGAGCAGATTTTGCAGAGGCTTCCTTCAAAAAGCAATTCGAGCAATTCATTCATGGTGAAAATGGAGTTGTATTGTCGAAGCGTATATGTCGTGGTATGACATTATATTAAATCAATACCATATTATATCTATGGAGGAGGGACCAATAACTTAATGGCGAGCCGACAAAGGGACGGAACACCACGAGTTTCGACGGGCGGAGGGCGAGATAAGAGTGCAAAGAGGTCAGTTATAATATGGGCAATGGCAACGCTCAAGGTTACTTAAAGAGGCATTTATAAAAATGTAATTTTATTTACATAAAAATAATGAGAGAATTGAAGGGCAAAATTACATCAGATGAAAGAGGGGGGGGGGGATTGTAGTTATGAATCAGACCATGAAGTTAAAATTTATGATATTAGAGGAGGACACTATTCAAATTAACTCAAATTGGTTACTGAAGGGGAAGAGGGGTTTGCTTACTGAGGATTCCGGGTGAGACATCGGGGTAAGGCTTCACGGATGTCTTCTGCACGTGAGGCTAGGCCGCTCAGAGCTTTTGAGCGGGAATTTAAAGTGATGACGGTTCTCCAAAGAGGGGGGGGGTAACGTCCGTTCCAGGGAAGAGTATTTCAGCCACCCGAAAACGAGGGGCGAACGAGGAGGGTTCGACAGTTGTTTATGGTTGAAGTCGGAAAAATCGCTCGGTAGCGATAGTTAAATGAAATTATCTCACTGGCTGGGGCTAATTTCAATACACAACTAGTTCAGCCGTCACTTTGTTTTGTTGTTAGCACCTGACTTGGAACTATGGAAATCTTTTTGGGTCTGGGCGAAACTTCTTAACTCTGTGTCTGCCTCATGGAAGTCGAGCAATATTTATGTCCGAGGCTCTTCCCGCGGGGGGTTAGTGGGAAAGAGGTCTACTCTCGAATGGCCTCGAATCCTCTTGCCGACGCTATTCTAACCCGTGTAAATGCTGACCGTGTTGGACGTGGTTCGAGGCTACCGCTTGTGGAAAGGGGGGGGAGTAAGCTTACCAATTTAAGCCTAACAGAATCTTCTCCAGCACATGGAACTTCCGGGCTGGAAAGGAATTCCACGTGTAATTCCCTCACAGTATACATTTACGCCGCGGGCTGCAATATTAGTTTCTTATTCATTTTTGCGACCTTCATACGACCATTTAATTTAATGCAATTATATTTATGTATACAAACTTCACAATAATGTTTCTTCTAGAAGAAATTGGAATGTTTAAAATGGAGGAAATTGCAGATTGTTAATGCTCAATGAAAATGTTAGTTATACATTTACACTCTAATAATATAGATTCCTATAACAAATCAGTACTTCTTTCGTACTTATAATCTATTCTTCTAAATTTTTAAATATACTATTGAAGGAAAAATTGTTCTTACTACTATATAATCACAAAAAACGAATTAAAACATTACGAATTTACAAATGTGGTCCTGCATGTCAGATCTAGCGTGAAAAAGAGAGAGATCAGTTATCGGACGTAGGATAATTTTAGGTAACAGAATGAAGTTTATAAAAGCATGAGAAAACACTTTTGAGATAGGTGACGACGTTCAAGAAAGCTAATCGCTACAATATGGGCCAATTCCAGGTAGCTTGAAAGCTTGGAGATGAGTTCATTTAAGAGTTAATGACAAGAAAATATACAAGGGTTGACTCCAACAATTTTAATGAACTATTATAAGCAGTTCCCTGAAACGGGTGATCAGATAATAAGGAGACAGAAATAATATGTGTACATCAAAGGACATTTCTATCCATAATGTGGAGGTATGTTTAGAGAAAGCCACAAAATACAGTTTATGACAAAGCATAGTACAGATGAATTTTCTTTCCATTCACCTCCTCCACCCAAATCGGTGGATGGGAGACAAACAACGCTCTTTAAAATTTTTTGGAAAAAGTTAAAGAGCGGTTTTGCTCCGTAACCTTAGGGCTGAGCCTAAAGGTGTGACCACCTCTCTTTGACTGTTGTCAGGTGCATAAATCTCTATTTGTATGTATGTATAGGGACTGGCTTTACAAATTTGTTTGCTGTCAGGCAAAAGTGAAATCGGAAATTCTTGGGATCAGTCTCTGCTCTGTCACATGAAAGATTATTAGGTTCCGGCAGTCATTTCGACGATAAGTACCACGCAGCACGTGTTCGACTCTGCCGCATCTGTATCTTTTGCTGCACACTTTGGAGCTGCGGGAATTTGGGCGTTAAAGAACGTTGTTTAACGAGATTATAAGGCCTCTCTTTAGAAGCCAAATCATAGAACTCGTCAAATAATTAAAATAGATAGAAGAAATATGGAACCTATGTATACTTTTAGAAAACTGGGAGTATATTGGGACATGGAAACCGCACCATCTCCTGCAGCCCTCGCGAAATTTATTTCGGTGAGCGTTGCCACACATGCGCGAACTTACTCTTTGAAGTGCCAACAGTTAGAGCCCCTGAAAGTCCTAAAATCTGAGACTGGATTGTTAAAAGTGATAGACGCGGGATATTAACCACTAACTCTTTTCCTGTTTTATATTAATTACAAACTTTCTAAATTTCAGTGTACTTTGTATTATTGTTAAATTTCTTAGTATAACATAAGGAGCTAAATCAAGAACAAACTTGTTTTAGGGATGGTCTCTCATAGAGCATCTTCAAACCGCCGCCTGTGAGCTTCAAATATTTCAAAGGCACGGAGCTACCTTTATCATTTTAAGTAGTCTCTCTAAGCCTCTTCCTAAGAATACAGAGGTTCATCTCTTCTTCAGATTTAACCTTGGGCGACTCTTTTTCTGTGTTTTTAGTTGCCTTTCTTCTGCTTCTGCAACGGCCGCCAAAGGAGAAATGAAGCCATCGCGGCAAAGACCAGTCACAGAGGGAGAAAAATGGGCCTTTTGATATCGCCGGATGAGATCTGTTTACGTTTGACCATCTTTGGTCTACCAGACTTCCTAGAGCTCTAAATAATTAAGTTCTTGGAAATATCTTCCGGGTTCTCCTTTATTTGCCCCTCTAAGCCGTATGTTCTATCTAGCAGATTTAGTCACTTTGTTTAAGCCAAAACTCATGGATCACTGGGTCGAAGTCTCATGCACCACAACAAAGAATGATCGAAATAAGACCCTTAATCATGGTATCTTATCTTAAGAGAGCAGAGGCATCCTCGCAGAAAATACTGGCTGTCTGTGTATCATTCCGAATCATAGATCCACTACCTAGCATGGTGTACCAAAGGGAACGTTCGCTTCTGTGTACTTAAATTGCCAAAATTAAATAAAGATGGCCACTCTTTTATGGTGCGGAGATAGATGTCATATTCAGAGGAGCATATTCTTACCGTTTGTGATAGCACTATCAATTCTGAGATGTAACGAGCTTGGCTAAGAGCTTAAAATCTGCTAATCTTTCAGCAGGACAATGGCCTATTGCACAAGTTTGCATCCTGGGACAATAATATAAGCTTCTAATGAAAAAATAAAGACAAACATCACCGAAAAGTAGGCCATGGTATCTTATCTTAAGAGAGCAGAGGCATCCTCGCTGAAAATACTGGCTGTCTGTGTATCATTCCGAATCATAGATCCACTACCTAGCATAGTGTACCAAAGGGAACGTTCGCTTCTGTGTACTTAAATTGCCAAAATTAAATAAAGATGGCCACTCTTTTATGGTGCGGGGATAGATGTCATATTCAGAGGAGCATATTCTCACCGTTTGTGATAGCACTATCAATTCTGAGATGTAACGAGCTTGGCTAAGAGCTTAAAATCTGCTAATATTTCAGCAGGACAATGGCCTATTGCACAAGTTTGCATCCTGGGACAATAATATCAGCTTCTAATGAAAAAATGAAGACAAACATGACCGAAAAGTAGCCCATCATTACACTTCTCAGTTGTAGCACCGTCGTTAACAGAATACTTAGAAATTCAATGATGTTATCACAGACAAGGTACTAACGACATGATACTCAACTTCCTGTATCAGTTTGGTGTGCTTTAATTTTTACAGAGTTTCATCTTCTTATCTGTTTTATGTTGCAGATTTTGGCAAATTTTGTATTTTGTTAATGCTTTTTTATTATTTGGACTTGTATAATTTAAGGCTATTTATTCCTCTACATTTTACTGTTATATTCAAATTGATATTAAATAAAAATAAGACCTAGCATTTAAAAACATTTGTCTATCGCTCTAGGTTCTTTACTAGAATATTAAGAATAAAAACTGTAGTTTGATCGAAAAAAACTGTATACGTCCTGGGATGCTCTAGAGCAGTATTAAAAGATGAATTTGGCAATTAATTTCAAATTACATTCAAAACAATGGTTATTGATTCTCTAGAGTTTAGTATTTACTACACGTTAAATTTTTTACTAGAAAATTTCATAGAACCTACATACTGACATAAAAACACTTTGGGTTAACACACATTTACTATTAGACACCTGTGGAGCATAGTTGATTCGCTCTTTACGATCGTTTGGTGAATAAACTACTAAAGTGATCTTTAGATTTCCTATCTAAATTTTCATCTTAGAGACCACAAGTAAAGCAGCTAGTATTAAATAAATCCAGTACTTGCTTATTATCGACAGCCAATTTTTATACTTTCCCATTAGTGACAGCCAAGTTCTTTTATCTCTTTTTTAATATAGAATCTTTTAGCTATAATTTTTTTACTAAGGGATTAAGTTAGGTTATGCAGGTTGGGCTATTAAAAGAACTCATAAATATCTGTTGATAATAGTTAAGTTAAAAAATGGCTATCAATAATAAGATGTAGAAAAATGGCTGTTGATAATGGGAAAGTAAAACAATGGATATTGATAATAGGAAAGAAACCCCCAAATGGCTGGTGATTATAGGAAACTAAACAAAAATGGCTGTTGATAAGAGGAAAATGCATAAATCAACCAAAATTAGCTATCTATAGCCCACTTCTCTGGGAGTACATTATCGATATATGTACATACCTCGCCTTAGTCTCTTTAATTTGTTTCCTGCATTATTTGAATATTTGAATTATTGCGCTTTTGTACGTTCCTAGGATATTTTGATTGAAGAATCTCTGAACTTTTAAATTCATGCGAGTCAGCCTTATTATGCTGCATCTTCTAACTCATTTGTCTCTCAATTACTCAACGTTTACTCTTGTGACCGTTTTATTACTGTATTTAATGCTTTTAAACAAAGATTTCATAGTTTGATTCAATAAAAGAGATCAAGTTGTTTAATTCTCTAATCCTTTTAGGAATATCTTATTTACAAGTGCACCTTCCCTTGAAGTCTACTAGTGTGTAATTCTGTATTGTCGCTTTAATAGCACTATGGATTATGTAAGTGTTAAGGAAGAAGAGCGCTTAGATAAAGACTTTTTAATCCTAAGATATAGTAGACTACTTGGCAGTACAGTTGAGTCTATTTCTGGAAACTCAAGTAATTGATTTCCTCTTACAATATTACTTTAAAGTGAGGTTTACAACCCCATATACTCTTTTTTTACGATCTACACTAGATCCTATCCTAATTTAGAGAAAAACCTAGCATTGAGTTACGTTTTCTAGCAACTGCTCTTAACCTGAAAAATCAACACATTTGTTAATTAAGCAGTCTTTGGAGAAAAACAGGTGGGTTACTGGCAAGGAAATGTCTCGTTGGTCTAGGAAATCGCCACTACCAAAACTTTGTTCACACGATCCTATCAATTCTGAAGCAATGATGAACGTCACCTCTCCTTTTTGTCTGCTTATAAAGGAATAAATAATTAAAAAAATATTTGTAAGTTTGTATATAGAAACAACTCAACTAAAGTCATTCCTCTCAAAGGAAAATGGTTTTAACTCCTCAAAGGGTTTGGGTCATATGTGACCCACCAAATTAAATCCATTTAATTTTTTAACAGAAGCCTTTACTATTTGGATTTGATTCTATACAAATTGCATATGCCCCTGTTGTTTTATATCTATATGGTATGTAACAAAATAAGAAGACATACATTTTTTTTCTAACATATGACACGGCAGTGAACAAAGTAAGAATTTTATGTAATTTTTCCATCTTATGGGGGAAACAACACACTTCATAATGTTATTTTTTAATATTTCATTACATACTTTAGATTTTTGTACCTTACAAAGATACATAATACAATGCATTTTAATAAGAACACTGTAAATTACACTCGATCATATACGACCCAAAATCAATCAATGGTAACTGTGAGGGAATCCCCACGAGGAAGATCTTTAGCAGAAAGGAACTCCCATGTGCAGCAAAAGGCCCGACTAGGTTTAAAGTGCTAAGCCTCCCCCTCCTTTCCAAAAGCGGTAGCCTCGAATCGAGTCCCCCACGATTCACCTTTATGCAGGCTAAAATACCTCTGCAAGAAGATTCGAGGCCCTTCGAGAGTAGAGCTGTTTCTCGGTAACCTCCAACTCCGGGGAGAGCCTCGGACATAAATAAGGCTCGACTCCCCGGAAGAGACACAGAGTTGAGAAGTCTCGCCCAGAACCCTGAAGATTTCCCCATGGTTCCAAGTCAAGTACTAACAACAAAGCAAAATGACAGCTGGAGTATTTTGTGTAATTGGAATTAGCCCCAGCCAGGAGGTAATTCCACTGAACGATCACGCCGAGTGATTTTCCCGACTTCTTTCATCAACTACTGTCGAAGCCTTTCTCATTTCGGTTAGCCGAAATACTCTCCCCTGGACCAGAAGTTACCCTCCCCCCCTTGCATTTGGAGAACCGTCAGCACTCCAACCTCCTGATTTGAAGTCCGACCGGCCTCATCTCAAGTGCAAAAGACATTCGTAAGCCAACTTCTCTCCCCCTTTTAGTAACCCAATTGACTTAATCCCCCCCCCCCAATTGAATAGTCTCCTCCGGGAATACCTTAAGTTCTAACTTCATAGCCTGATTTAAAACTACAATTTCCCCTTTCATTTACTGATGTGATTTTGCCCGTTAATTCTCTAGGGAATTTTACCCATCAATTTTCTTATTATTTTTGTGTGTAAATAAAATTATATTTTTGTACATGTCTCTTTAAATAGCCTTGAGTTTTGCCATTGTCCATAATTTACCTGACCTCGTTGCACTCTCTCACGCTTCTCCGCCCGTCTAAACTCGTGGTTTTCCGTCCCTTTCGTCTGTTCACTTTCAAGTTATTGGTCCCTGCTTCATAGATATAATATGATATTGATATAATGTAATGTCATACCACGAGAGTAACCTTACTTGTAACCATTCACCTATTTACCACGTGAAAATTTTGAGAAATTTTCAATTATTATTTTTTCTGGCATAATTATTTTTTATAAATTCACAGATATTGCAACCTTTCGTAAAAATGCATGACTACCTAGTATTGGAAGTAAGAAAATTCGAGAATTTCTATTAGCGGAGTAAGAGACCACTGTTTGGACCAAGAAACTCAAGATTTTCTAGATGGTAATGCAGAATTTCTTAGTGAAGAAGCATAAATTGAACCTCCAAGTGAAGGTGCAGTGCAAATAGAAGTTGGTAGAAATGATGTTGGTCCATCTTCTAGCCCTCAAGCTGTAAGAGAACCATTATTTAGGTGAAAAATAACATGTCCTCCTGGTCCAAAACTAAGTTCAAGTCAGCTATTAGTTACCTCATTTAACCAGTGTAAATCCCCTCCGACAACACTAGACATACTTAAAGCTGTTCTGGCAATAGATACACTTATTAATGGTATACTGATTCCACAGTTTCAGTTTTATATGGAGCAAAAGGGCATTATATTTTCAACAAGCTATGAGAAAATGACTGCATTCTTCGGTCTAAGTTTTAGAATGGCATACCATCTTTAATCTAGAATTAGGGAATATGGAAGTAAAAAAACCGATTTTCATGTTTCATGTGTCGCATATCATATGGCTGGAAGAAGATATGAAGAGCTAAGGTCAGTTCTTCTTCTTTGTAACATTACAAAAGCTGTTGTTGATAGATATCACTTTATGTATGATAGAGCATACAAAGATAGCCCACTATTTGATCATTTCAATAATTGGTTTATGCAAACATTAAAAGCAACAAAAAAACAACCAATCAATGAAAAATGATCAAGTTAAAGGACGCAATATAATTGTATGGCAAATGGAAAATCAAAAGCTATAAAATGAGTCTTTCAAATATGGTGCCGATGTCATGCCTTATCAGGGTACCTTTTAGAAGCACACCCCTACACTGGATAAAAAGCAACAACCAGGGCATGGTCTTGGAGAGACTCTCGTTTTGCAGCTTACTCAAGGTTTTTTGAACCTATGAGTTAAAAATTCTATTGACAATTGTTTCAACAATCGTCTGTTGCAGCACATTTTGAAAACTAGTGCAATCAACTGTTGTGGTGCCCTTCACCCAAACATGATACATTTCAGAAAATTCTTGAAAGATTAAAAATCCGTGAATCGCAGAGATACTGACAGGGTTTATGCTGATCGATGAAAAGCATAAAATGCAAAGATAAGAAAGCCGCCATGCTTCTCTCTAACTACTCTTAACAAATATGTATGTCAGAAGTCACAAGAAGAGAGAAAACTAGTGATAATTTTCGAAGGATAAAAATACCACAACCAGAAATTTTCAGAATCTACAATATAAACATGAGTGGAATTGACCTAATGGGACAAATTAATTAAGACAAAGTTTCCTAATGAAGAAAGATTCAAAGATTCTTTTGATTTTCGAATAGATGTGGCTCCAGCTCTGATGGGTGACTACATAAGTAGATAATGGAGAGTTCCATTTCAGCATCCTACTAGAGCACAAGCTTTTGTTCTCCAACTCCTACTCCCTTTTTATCAGATGAGCAAATAGGATGAGCGAAGAAGATATATTGTTTGCACTTGCATCAAGAGAGACATCAAAACTAATAACTGTTCCTCTAGCTGTCAAGTGTTCGTATGTCTTCACAAAAAACTGTAATTGTTTTGCAGAATATCATACATAAGCATTTTTTTCTTTCAAGTTTTATTTTTAAAAATGAGAAATAAATATTTTTTAAATTTTTGGGGGGGTTTGTGAGACAAGGTTATGAAATAAAATTTTCATTAGTATTGTTCGATAACCTAACATTTTAATTTATAATAATTATCAGTGAATGGGTATTGTGTTAGCTACTCGTATGTGCCATTATATAAATTAAAAAGAGTAATTTTCAGGATTTAGAATTGGGGGGAATTTAGAGTGAATTTTTAGCAGAGAAATAATATATCCAATTAAGAATCTTTGAAAAAAAATCTTAAGTCAATTAGGAGTTAAATTATTTCATTCTAGTAGTTGGTGCTAACCGATGGTTTAGTCAGAGGTGCTAAGTAAGGTCAAATCCTAGAGATATGGGAAAATAATAATGAACATCGATAATGAATAGAGCCCAACAGGGAATCGTTTAATTTTCTTATTTTAATTTTTTTTATTCAATTTTTTTTTCTCGTACATAACTTTAGAGGTGAAAATTGGGGACCTAACCTCATGAGACTACATATACTTAAAATTCCTACAGGAACTCACTCAGTACAGGAAATGGACTGAGCCATTCGCGGGAGGATTTGCTCCTGAAACTTTTACTATTGCCGGTAAATAAACCATTTCTCATCTCACCATCGGATTTCCTTTAGTCTCTACATTTTATTAAGCATGGTTTCTATCTCACGACGCTTAAGTCTGGGTTTCAATCTCTCCTTAATCACTTCCTTTGTTAGAAAACTTCGGGAGGCTCAAGAGAAATGAGATCCTTCCGATTCTCCGTGACACAAGTTATGGAAACTACCGTGCATTTCCACATCGAACACTCTAGTGCTTGGAATCTTATTTTATTTTGGGGCTGGTAATTAATTTTTTCAACTTCCTTTCATGATTGAAAATTCTTTTTTAAATCATTTTACTTGAGATATCCCCCCTTTCTTTAAATTCTTAATAAATAAATGTAGGCAATAATGTTCTCTATATTTTTATATTTAATTTCTCTTAACCATTCCTCTTTTGCCCCATTTTAAGCCTTTCTTCTCCTCTATCTCAGTTCTTTACATATACTATCTCTATTAGCCCTTTCTCTTTGCTTGACCTTGACCATTTTTTAGCGTTTGTTTTCTTTATTTTCTCTTAGATCAATTTCTTTTTTATCTGTTTGTGACCGTGAGCAAGTTGAGCCTTGGCGGATGGGAAAAGGAAAATAGGCACTCGTCTTCGACCTACCAAAAATCACATTCTCCAATTTTTCGCACAAAGCTCCGAATGAGAAACTCTTTTCAACTTGGCGTGGGATGACATTATCAGGGCCCGGAGATAGAGACTGAGAAAAGGTTATAAAGGAAACAAGAAATGGACTTTAGGAGAACAAATAATGAAGAATCGCTGTACTGGAGTGAAGTAGCCTAAATTAAGTTGTTAGGTACATAGGATGGAAAGAACCCACTTGCTCACCACAAACTTTCTCAACAAGTTGGTGTCTTCTCTAGAATATACTCCTTAGAGTTATTAACACCTCATACTAGCCCCATAATTTAGGCATGATTAGGGCAGCTAACGAGGTTTTGTTATTCGTATTATGTATTTTAATTAATTTTCCGTCCGTATTAAATATCTTTGATCGCTTTATCCCTCCACATTTTTTTGCGCGTAATGGAAATAATGCTATTGTTACTTGCACACATTAAATTTCATATCTGAATTTAAAAATATAGTGAAAGTTTTTACTAATAATGTTGATTTAATTTTTAATGTGAAAAGTGTAGCATCATCATCATTATCGATCCATTATCATCATTATCGATCCATTGTTATCATTATCGATTCATCATCATTATTACTGTCGTTATCATCACATTATCATTATCATTATCATCAACTTTAACTATATAAGCATATATCTTATTAAATCTGCCTTGTTATCCGCAAATCTCATGGGGGAGGGGGGGGTGGAAATAACGCGCAAAATATTGACCAGTGATGTGTAAGCTACTCGTCGTAGAAGGCGTTTAAATGCGACCATATGGGGCATGAAATTAGCGGAGACACTGGTTCAAGAACTTCTTATTTTATTTAACACCTCTATTAGAATATGAACAGACAGACGTAGAAAAGTGGAAAGGATGAAAGTGGAAGAGTTAAAAGCTGGAACGTTGCTCTACTGAACCGTAAATGTTAGAGCCTGGAAGGGCTCATTGGTTTGTATTAGGAACAAAGAAATCAGATTCTTATGACTAAATGCGAATGTCCTTGCTGGATAAATATTGATTGAGTCTTAACGAGAAATGTGTAGGAGAAAAAGTGCCGGTGTGAAAACAAAGAAGCGTCAAAGTGGTGGAGAGATGGAAAACAACAGACTCCGAGCACTCAGAACACTCACTCGACTATACACAAATTTTAAAAGAGCTAGGTTCAAGCAGGGCTGCTTTCTCAAGCATCATGCAACAATTAATTCTATTAGATGCGCTCCATGGAGCAGCAATTCTTTTGTTTATTAGGTTCTCTTTATTATTCTCGTGTAGTTTTTGTCCTAGTGCCGTGTTAGTATTGTATTTTAGACATCTTCACGTGTAACCAATTATTTTTCTGGTGCGTACAAACACCGCTTACCTTCTTACCTTCATTTGTACACGAGGTTTTTGATATCCTCCACGATGTTTGCTTTTTACTTTCATCTTGCATACCCCACTAGCATCTTCCCTTTCAATATGCATGACCCGCTGCTTTCGTTTTCAATTTAAACTTGCATACCCCGCTTGCGTTCAGACCTTCAGCTTACACAGGACGCTTACCTTCTCACTTTCATTTGCAACAACGTTTGCCTTTTCATTTTCCTCTTGCAGGCCCCATTTGCCTTTTCACCTTCAACTTGCTTTCCCAGCTTGCCATTTCACGTTGAACTTATATGCCTTCCTGCCTCTCTCACTTTCACTTTCCATGCCTGCGTGCCATTTTACCTTCAACTTGCCTACGTCGCTTGCCTTTTGACGTTTAACTTGTATGTCTGCCCCTTACCTTCTGACTTTCATCTCGCATACCCCGCTTGCCTTTATTTATTCAACATTCATACTGAACTTGCCTTTTCATTTTCAACTTGCATGCCCCGGTTACATTATACCTTCCTCTTGCACAGGACGAATGCCTTTCCAACGTAAACTTCAATACCCTAAATGCCTTTGCACCATTTTTTTTACATACTATGTTGCCTTCGTAACTTCAATTTTCATAAAACGCTTGCCTTTGCCCCTTATCATGCATGTCACACTCGCCTTCTCTCCGTCAACATGCATTCCCCGCTCGCCTTTTTAACTTAATTTGGAACACGACGCTTGCCTACTCATCTATAATTTGCGTTTCCCACCTGATTTTTCGCCTTAACCTGCATACTCCACTTTCCTTCTCTCATTCATCTTCTACAGGATTCTTACATTTTTACCTTTATCTTGGACACGACGCTTACCTTCTCAACTTCAAATTACATGCCCAACTTCCCTTCTCACCTTCATCTTGCATGCACCACTTGCCTTCTCACATTTAGTTTGTATGCCCTTCTTTCCTATTCACTTTATGGTTTCATACTAAAAATTGATTTGTAAACTTTAATTGGCATGGCTGACTTGCCTTTTTACCTTTAACTTGCACACAACCCTTGCTTTCGTATCTTCAGCATGCATATCCCGCTTGCTTTTCACCTTCTTATTGCATACTTTACCTTCCTCTTCACATTTTTAGTTACTACGGATGCTAAGCCATGTAGCGAAAAGGTAATTCGAGTAATTAAGACTTCTTTACCTGTAAACAACCACTTCATCGCTAACACTTCTGGTGGTATTCCTGTTTTTCTTCTCTGAGTATGTATTAGTTGGAGTCTTAATATTTTCCTCTTTTCAAATTATAAAGTTTATTTTGCATTTAATTGCCAATTTTTGAAATTATAGTCTCCTTTCCTGGGTTTGGTTTACAAGTAATGAGGGTTTTAAATCTTCCTTTATGGTTATCAATTATTGACAGTTATTATTTTTTTATTTTAAGCGACAATTAGTCTTCTTCTCGGGTTATTTATTATTTGAGCGGGAGAGCTCTTTTTCATTTCTATTAAGGATTGTTCGCTGAATTTATTGTATCTCTTTCTGGCTATCCATTATTTGGTGTTTTTATACAATTTCTTTTAATATGTTGAACCTGCATTCATTGCGGAGAATTTTAAATAATAAATGACGAGAAAGTAGACTACTTTAGTTATGAGAAACTAGTAAAAATCTTAATTCTCTCTTTTTCTACAATTATTCTTTCTTATCTCAATAATAAATTCATTATCAAACCAGGCGACCTCTATCTTGCATAAAATAGGTTCCAAGGGAAACTATGAAAGGTCCTAATCCGTTGTTCTTTGGATATGCCCTTCTTAGTACTAGATATAGTCTAAGGAAGCAACAGGTAGTTTTCACCAACAAGATTTCTCGTCGTCTTGATTAAAATTCGCTGCAGACAAAGAAGTAACAATTTTTTAATCTTGTAATTGCAAATTTGGAACACTGCAAGATAAGCAAACTTTTAATTATATTAGAGATAAAAACATTAAATGATACCAGAATGACGATAGATAAATTCACAGCCTATTAAGTTGATGTATAATATATGTATATATATTTATGTCATAGAACACTTGAGATAAGGTAGGAAAGTGCTAATAATGAATGCGGTGCTACTAAAATAGAGATGTATATTATTTTAGATATACAGTTCTGAATAAAAATTCTTCTTCAAAGCTCAACATCTCTGAAGAAAGGAGAAAGGCACGAAAAGCAGTGTAAAACTTTTTATATAGTAATATTTGGAATAGTTAAGAAATAAAGAGCGAAATTTTAGTGAGACAAAAATCATATAATCGTTATATGAAATTCCAGGAGATTGGAAATCTAATCTGTGTTTGTTATAGTTTTTATTTTATTTTTCTTTGCGCCATTAAAATTACTTTTTGTGTTTTTTTTAGGTTACTAGGATCTTGATTTCATATATATATATTTATATAGAGGGAGGTTACACAAGTATTTCGGAAATATTTCGCATTTTCGTCGTATTATCTCTCTTTCCCAGTCCTGATAAACGCTGCGAAGCATCCTTTAAAAACTTGTCTATTTGTAAAATATTTTGTTCTTCCATTTAGCAGAGTAGGTAAGGCTCTCTTTAATTGAGATCAAAACGGTTGTTCAGTTTCTCAACGTTCTTGCTTTGAATCCGACCCAATACAGACTTTTTTGAAGAAAAAAATATTCCTTTTTCTCTTCCTTGCAGTATGCTGGATTTATTTCATTATTCTCTCATGCTCATGATAGATGTACTATATATATATAGTCTATCACCCGTGATAATGACCAACGAAAAATTCAGACAACCATTTACTGAAAAAAACTTTCACAGGACTAGGTTTGAGCTACTTTACTTTTTGTGATTTCAGATACAAAATATATACTGTAAAAACTTTAATACATAGAGTTTTCTCGCTATCATCCACTTACCAATCAATCCATAATAAATTTATTTTTCTTAGGAAATATTTTTTTTTAAATTTATTTCCTTCTGACCTATATGATAGAGTTTTAAAAAAACTATTTGATAATTTCATTGTCCCCCCTCAACCCTGCATACAGGTTCCTAAATTGCCCATATATTTACTAATTTCAGAGGTTGTTTTTTTAAACGATCCTTTTTAAGAAAAATCCTATTCATTTTTAAAAGTTATTTTCTCCAAATCAACCCACAAATAGTTTTTATCAACAAATAATGGATGGAAAGTTTTTTTAGCAGTAAAGATCCTATCTCTTTGGAGTTCCGCAGTGATAATGTTTATTTATTTGAATGTTCCACTTGTACTGGAGCCTCTTACATTGGCTGCACTGTCAGGTCTCTTGGAGCTAGGTTCTCTGCTCATATCGGGATTAGTTGGCGCACAAACAAAATCTTAAATAAAAAGGAAAAGTCTTCTATTCGGGAACACACCATAAGCTGTAAAACTGAGATTTCTATTGATAATTTTTAAGTATTAGCCTTTAACAACAACCAACATTGCCTAATAACCCTCGAATTTTTATATATCAAACACTACAAACCTACACTCAAAGAAGATTTAAGTGCAATATCTAAAATAATATAGTGTCAACTATAAATATTAGCCCTTTGTTAAACCCACCATTGACTCTCCAGGATGGATCCACTTTAGTAAGTACCCAAATTTACCGTTTTTATATTAAATGTTTTTTAACTCTTACAGTATTTACAAAATTAAAAACAAAGTTTAAATTTATTATCTTTAACTAATGCCAGGTCAATTTCTCTTATAGTTTTTAATTATTTTCTGCAATAAACTTTAAATTTATTAACTAATTTTTTGAGTCAGTTTTAAAGCAAATTTAACTGTTGCCAAGTCCCTTGTAGTACATTTTCCTGATATTTTATAATTGGTCACCTTTTAAAATAATGTTTTGTTGGCCTTTTCAAGATTTCTTTATATGTATTAACTTTGTAAACTTATTCTAGCTTGAAGATGAAAACTTGTAGTTTTCGAAACGTTGTGAAAAATTTAAGATGCTGCGTCTGTTTCTCGTAGCTCTGGGATTTATCCTCAATATTAAATGCAGGCTTCACGGCCGAGTATATATATATATATCGGTAAAATTCTGCGAAACATTATATTTTACGGAGGTTTTGGTCTTCATTAGACAGCATCTTCAGCAACTAGGCATCCAGTAGGAATACAAAAGAATTCAACATTCTACAATAGGCACATTATAAAAAGACATAAAATGGCCTAAAAATTAATAGCATGGTAAAGAAATTAATAAAAATATATAAATATATACGAAACATGAAAATCTCCAATATAAAATTAATTTCATTACAAGAGTTGAACAAGAATAAATAAATAAATTTAAGGTGAAGTATATGTTAGAATAAAAAAGGAGAATATAAAAATTAATTATACTCTTAAACAACAAGATTAAAAGTATTAAAGGTGAGAAATATAGATCTCGAAAATAGTGCAAAGGTTATTTATTGAACAAAAGTTACAGGATAAGAAATGAAGACTGGTCGAATAAAAATAAAAATAACAAATGAAAACAGAAACTAAACTTTATCTTTGGAGCTGAAAAAATAATCTCTGTTGTAAGGTTTTGTTGATTGGTTGAATCTGTATTCTTTATGTGATAAACAATATGAGGGAACATGAGTAATCATTAGGTTCTGGATTTAGTGGTTGAATATATAAAGATTCGAGAATTATTAGTACTAGAGAAATAGCGAAGACAATAGAGTGAAAGAAGGCTGAATGATTGGAATGCCTATAAAGGGAAATCTAAGGAATGTTAATTCTATGTGATGGTTCAAAATATTTGGCAATCCTACATTTTGTATTTTTATTAGATCCAATGTCGCTGGAGATGGTCTCTTTTGAGGACTTAAACGTCCTTAAAATATAATATTTCCTACAAATATAATATGGGTCTTTATTATCACCAGTATATATATATATATATATATATATATATATATATATATATATATATATATATATATATATATATATATATATATATAAATGAAATTGGACACGAATGAGCAATGAGACAAGAAACAGGAGTTTTTAGAGGTAAGAGAAAGGGGCATTAGAAGAAGACTAGAATCAAAGAGAGCAGAGGGCGGCACAATGAAGGCAATCTTTACCGAGAAGACAGAGATAACGCCAGGGTAAAAATTTTGGAAATTCCTGTCCGGGACTCGAACCCGGGTCTGCTGATTGCCGGTCAGATGCTCTACCGCTGAGCTACCAGGCACAGTGACTCTACTTCACCCAAAGTGTTACCCCATCAAACCTAGTATATCTCTAAGCTAGGAACCTCGAAGGAATTTTTATACCACATCTTCTTACCCGCTCACAATTTAAATGCTCATCCCCCATGTCACATACAAAGAAGAAGAAGCAAATGCAAGTTCTGCGGGTGATAACAACCACCACAGGGCTTTCGCCATATTCATTTTCTGCCTTTCAAAACAATTTTGAAGACAGAAATAAAATTGCAGAAACCTTGCATTGCAGACTATATAGCATTATAGTTCAAGAAAGAGAAATTGGACGTGAATGAGCAATGAGACAAGAAACAAGAGTTCTTTAGAGGTAAGAGAAAGGGATATTAGAAGAAGACTAGAATCAAAGAGAGAAGAAGGCGGCACAATAAAGGTAATCTCATTTCTCATTCGCGTCCAATTTCTCTTTCTTGTACCATATTGCTTTATAGTCTGCAATGCAAGGTTCCTGCACTTTCTTAATACCCTTGGGTCGGTCGGGTCTGATTACGATGTCAGATTCTCGTAAGGGAGGGCTAGTACATACAATAAATCTACTTTGATTCTCATTATTGAATGAGTGTTTAAGTCTTAATTGGTTACAGGGCTATTGCACGGCTATGATGAGCTCAAAGGTTGAAAGTAAAGGAGTCGACAAAAATAGACTTTAATACATATTAATGACTTAGGTTAAATGGTATAACAATAAAAGACGAAAATACAAATAGTTACAGTCGTCAACGGGCCAGTAATAAGATTAGGTATTTAAAATGCAATAAAAATTGGTAGGCTAAATGGAATTAAAAATTAAAGTAGGTCTCTACACGGGAACATAGTAAGCACACAATGAAAATGGGGGGAAGGGAAACAGTAGGCGGCAATTATAAATTTTGGAGAAGCTAAAATATTCGTTACAATACCTTGTACAAAATGGAGGGGGAGAAGATGGTCGTTTCCTGCGAGGTGGCGATAGAGTTTCGGTCACTTCGACGGGGTCCAGGGTCAACTTGCTGGGAGGGGCAGAGCCTTCAGAAGTGGAGGAGGCTGCGAATACTTCCGGTGGAATCCTTTCAAGGAAAACGGAGGGTGAATTTCTCTAAGACGTCAGACGGGTTGTTTGAACGACTGTGCGTAAAGAAAGGGGTATTATGCGAAGATTAATCTTCAATATAGCCTTTAGGGACAAGACTTGGGTTCTACTTTGGAGATGAAGACGTTGCACACAGTCAGACGGGTATATTCAGAAGAGGAGAGGATTTATGACTAATTCTGGGTGGATATTTGTTTTATCCAATGAGAGATATTCGGTTTTATCGCGCAAAATTTCCTTGCCTTCGTCGTATAAACCGAATCGAGGAAGAGTAAGATAGTCTGCTCCCGTGGGCTTTTTTTGCACAATATCTCCTCGATTCCTTGCGACACGGGTATATATCTACGCCTGGAGTAAGTGAGCTTACCCCATAGAAGGGGGGTGACTATAGTCCATCGTTTAGGTAGTGCGACCGCGGCGATTTCAGCGTGGCTGGAAGTGGGGGGGGATGTGGGAAAAATTCCTTGTCTAAATACTCGGATTGATAAGGGCGGCATTTCATCAGCCCGCTCCGTTTGTTTCTCGTGCTTTTAAGCTTGGAAAATTGTTCTAAGCGACAACGAGGTCCATCACATTGATGCCATGCTTAAAATCAACTTTATTTTTCTCATCACGTGCTTATTACCTTACAATGTAATAAAATACTTTCATATTTGTTCTTGGTTTTCATTGTTATTTAATATGTTTTGCATTGTGTGTAATTTAGGGGAGGGGGTAGTTTCTTATTGTGTTCTTTCTTTGTCTTACGTTTGGTTTGATGAGTCTTGTTCTCTGGTAGTTGGTAAATATCGTTGATTTTTCATAATTCGGAAAAATGGAGTCTTACATGGTTTGTTGAAACATTCGATGATAAATATACATTTATTTCATGCGTAGAACCTTTTTTCGGCTCTTCCAGCTAATAGGTTAGTGGAACTTGGAGACCTGGCATGAAATGAAGCTCTTCTGTTCTGGGAAATCATTTGAATGATTTCCTCATTCATTTCTCGATTAATCAGTTCCTGCATCTCACTGCCCATTCTTCTATGAATTTGCTAATGGGAGGTATCCCAGTTACCAGGTGCAGCTCTTCTTTGCGTCTTCAATCTCGCCTAGGTCTACCTCTAATTAGGCACAGGCACTTATTCTGCATCGCTTGTAGTCTCCTATTCTTTGTCTTCGAGGCACAAGAGAGAGCTGAAACTTAGTACAGCAACGTAGATCTTATATGAGCATTGTATATCTTTTTCTTTTTGCTTTCGCGGAGATTTCAGAACATGTACAGAGTTCTGACTGCAGATCAGGCCTTGGAGATTTTAACTGCCACGCGTTTCCTGTACCTGAACGAAGTAATCGTCATAACGACCATTGCACCTCGTGGTGTAGGGATAGCGTCTAACCCCCTCCCTTACATCATATAGTAGTCTCCTGCCGACGTGGACTAGTTTGAACGTTCTTGATTCGAACGAATCTTCCATTTGTCCACGTAGATGTTTAATCTCTCTATTTTTGATGCCGTCATTCAAGCTTGCATAGGCCCAGTCCTCCATGGACAAGTGATTACCTAGGCTGAAATCATCGGAGAACTAAATTTTGGGGCAATTGGGGTTCGCAATGGCTGGGAAAAGTTTGCAGTGTAAATCGAGTAGAGAGTGGAGGACAGACACCCCACCCTAACTTTAGGAGGCCCGCATTGAGGGGAAACTTCGGCTCGTCCATGTAACCTAAACTGCCATACGCCGCTCTCTCCATGACATAGTCAATAGAGTTCTTTCTCAGTTGTAGGATCTTAAACTGTATTTCCAGTTGCCACACCGTAGCAAGCGCCTTTGACACATCCCGGCAAACAATGTCTACATTGCTCATTTCGCATTTGGCTTGGGCTAGCCCTTCCGTGATGAGATTTATCGCCATCTCCGTACTTCGCTTTTTTCAAAACCCGAATTGATATTGATTCTAGAGGGAGTTCTCATCCAGGTGTGACACCAATCTTTGGTTGAGAATCTTCTCGAAGAGCTTCCCGCCAAATTCTTGGAGTAAAATTGGCCAGTAGCTCTGTCTCAAGGCTGGTTCCTTTCCATGCTTTTGCAAGAAAATCATTTTCGCCATTTTATAAGCATCTAGAAGTATCCCGTGTTTAGACACGCGTTAAATATTCTTCTCATTCCATCGATGAACTTGCTTGGAGGCATTGCAATGTTTAAATTTGTAAGCAACGATTGTCCTGGGGTTTTGACGGAATGAGCCGAGTGAACTGAGTTTTTCATCTTTAGTGATCTCAGCGTGTCCATCGCTCTTTCTATCCGCTTGGTGGTGAGAGCGCGTTCTATGTATGTATTTTTGTGTTAAGCACGTCCAAGATTTAGCTTTCGAATTATATACATTAATCTTTGCTCTTTTCATCAGTTATACTGAAGATTCTTCTCTTCTTCCATCTTCTCTCTTGCTTGTTCTGTCTTCTTATATATATTTGCATTTTTTTGTTTGACCAGGTTGATCCTTTGAGAAACCTGATTTTACCCCAAAAGTACTTGGGAGATGCATCCTGATCAAGGATTTTGATCGCATCGTCCCAACCTCTCCACTGTTGGTAAACTTTCAATTGGTTGAGTGCTTTTTTTATCTCTTTACTTCGTTGTATTGAGTCAAGTGAGGAATTTCTTATGTTAACTTCATAAAATAATTTCAACTCATGCTACAAATACTTGATGTATTTAGTACACTTGTAGATTGAGATGAACTTATTCTGGAATTTAGAGATACAGGCTATATCTGCGTTGATTACATGGTTATTAAGGTCGTCGAGTGCCTCGCTGATCTCCTCAAGAATTGACTTATCCAGTCTGCTTATCTTTAATTGTTTCTAAATTCAGCTTGACTTGTATAGGGTTCTTTTTTGATATTGGGCAGTTTCCCTATATGATCACTACATGGTAACTGGACTGGTGTTCTGTAGTAAATAAACGGTGTCGTGGTACACAACTCTATATCATACACTGCCCCTATTTTATGTGGGAGCGGGAGAATTAATCACCTACTGCAACCCAAACCCTTTTACGGACTTTTCGCAGGGATTACCGCTTGACCAGGAGGTCAAACTCGAGGCATTTGGTTTCAAATTTTTAATAATCAGGGAGAGTGCATAAATGGTTGGCGAGATTTACTTAAATACGCCGAGAGTATCGTTCAAGGTTAGTTAAAGATGACAACAACAAAAATTAAAAATAGGCAAAGGGAATTATTTAAATGAAATAATCGATTGAGATTATTATTTATGATAATGATGAATTTTAGAATAAAATTAGTTGAATAGCATTACTGTGCTCATATCAAAAGGGGGGGACTTGACAATATTAATGATTAAGGGGGAGTTTCAATCTTACGAGTCGATGACATCGAGGAAGGTCCTGCTCGGGATGAGGCAAGTGGGGTACGATCCAATCCAACCCTCCGAGGAATAGCGATGACGATCTTCGAAGAATTAGGGATTTCTCGTAATGCACTAGAAGAGATTTTCTTCGGATCAAAAAAACGAAGGGAGACTGTCGCACAACTTCCAACGTTTGCCGTTCACAGAAGCTACAAATTGACTAGGGTAGAATCACGGCGTAGAAGGGTCATGCTTTCGGTTGAACGCTCACAGGATGTCAGAATCGAGACGATGAGGACAACCTCATGGTGTGAGCAAGACTAAGAAATATCAAGTCAAAACCGGGTATTTGTACGAGTAAGCCTGGTGGGGGAAAGGGGGAATTGGAGAAGGGAGCGACATAGCTCCAGACATCTTAATCCTTGATGCGGACGCAAAAGTCAGCTTTTAGCGGCGAGGCGCGAAAATCAAGCGGCTCTTTCTCTCATTGTCGCCCGGGAAAACTCTAGATAAATTCGCAGGATTGTGGGATATGTCCCCAAGACGCCTAGGAGTCGAAACTTCTTGAAAGTTCTCGAACAGGGAGTGATGTTTTTCATGGCCGGATGAAAAAAATACAATCTCACGTGGTCTTCGAAAAACGTGAGGAATAATTACGTCAAAGGTTAGTCTTCTACAAACAGCAGCTAAAGATTTGCCAGGCATATGTCTAGTTTTAGGCACTCCCACATCTGACAGGGGTGAGGAAGTCCAGACCTATTCACTGGACAATATATCTGTTCAGCAAAGTATATAGGAAACCTGCCAATTCCTTTGAAGTTCCTATATGCGGATTCCTTAAATCTAGTGTTAAGATCCCACATTAATATATTGGGGGCTCTTGTGCAAAATAGGCGCGTGAGTGAGTGTATTGGTAAGTACCCTCTCCATGGTGGCTGGTACTCGATGTCTATGACCAGCTTTCCGATGTCGAGTTCCTTCCCAATCGCGAGATATGATTCGCCTATATTTTTTGATTTGCTTCTATTTGATAGCTTTCTTAATCGCAATAGCGGCAGCGTCAAAGCGCTCTTGCAAGTGATTTGTGATCAACTTATCTTAATTACAGATCTTCATCTATGAAATTCTAGTTTCCATCCGCTGTTCAGAAACTTAGATGATATCTGCATGAATTTCTGTAAATACGTTCCCGTAAAGAGCCTTTTTTGTTGGCCAGCCATTGCTGTTAATTTGAAGTATTTTTAGTGAGTTCCGATGCATGAAGAGATATAATTATCTGTATTTTCCATTTTCGCCTGTGGGTACGCTTTCGTGTGCCCAGGCTTCTCACACTTTGGAGCAGGACTTAGGTGTTTGATTGTCCAAAATAAAGAATATCTAAAACAACAACAAGGAACAACATCACAAAAGTATATAGAAAAAATATACACATATGACAATGCCTCAACTCAGATAGTGAATGCCCCGAAAGATACAAAATTGTGCAATCAGCTCCTACATACGCCGATCATACAAATTCTCTTCCACTTGGAAACTATTCCATCAAGAGATCTCCCCCGTCAAACAAACCATCGTCAACAACGGTTTTCCAAAATGTATGATTCAACAATAAAGTTATTTATTTTTAAGAATGCAGATCAAATTCACAGATAAAAAGGAAAGTAACTAAGAACCAATAAAAAGACATAATACTGTTTTATAGAAATCAAATGTCATCGGCCAACAAAATAGATGGAAAAACCATTAAGGAGATTGTTAACCGTAACATCCAAATCAAGAGTCACACGGACAAGATTCAGCTTATTAGATATTATAAAAAAAAGAAAAGTTAACTACCTCCTCATGAAAAATAAGAACTTTTAAGACTGCTGGAAGCGGAAGTGTACCAACATATTTCCTGAGGTTAACTGCTCGCATGATAACTGAAAGAATCATAATTACTTCAAATATGTTAGCATGGCAATAACCACCCTTTCAGGCATTTATTTATGGATATTATAAAGGGGGCGTCAAAAATCATATGGAGAGCGTACATAAAAACAGATTAACAGGGGATATATTAATTGAAAACACCAAAATTTAAAGGAAACAAAGAAATCAATCTAGCCTGAACATCTTAGAAACCATCTTAATCAACGTAAAAGCAAGGAAGAATAAATACGCCCTAAAAACCGTTTACATTACATTCAGATTACCCATAACTCATAGGGAAAGGAGGAAAAGAATACCTCAAAAAATTCGAAAGATGATCACATAGATCGAAATGTTGTAGAATAGGGTCAAGTTAACCCTTTCTGCGTTTTTCAGCCGAGGTCGGTTACGACTATGTGTTGGGAGAATTATAATACAAGTAGAGGGCAAATTAACTGAATATAGGTTGGCCAAATAGTCGACTATCTTGGATGTTCCGGGACATAAGAAAAACGGCTACACAAATAACTTTACTAATATGCAAATTAATATTCTTTTACAAGGTTAAAAGTGGTTTTAAAACAAGTTATATACACATTAGCCGTACATATAGTCTCAGCGGCTAAAAATGGGGGAGACTTGGCGGGGACGGTAGCCGCACAAACAAACGGACAATATTGACCAAGGGTCACTCGAATGACCATGATCGTATACGAAGCTGACGATAGAGACTTACACTGGTGGGTGGTTAGTAGAGCGAGCACTTGCACATGAGAGTTGTGCATTGCTGTTAACTCACAGATTTGGTTCAAGGGAGTAATCTTACCTTGGCGCAAAGATCAAATTATAGTTTCTTGACAATTACTATTACGGGATGAACTTAGATTCTCTTTCTTGTTAGAAAACGAATCGAGACTAAGCGCGTTGGATTCGATGAGCGGGTAGAACGAATAAGGGGCAGACTTACGCGAGTTAATCGAGAATACCCGGAGCTTGAGGGGTTCTGCGAGAATTGTGCAGAGTCCAACGGTACGAAAATAGCGGGGAATGACATTGGTGGGCAGAGGATACTAACGGGACAGGCAGGCTTCGA
Organism: Ceratothoa steindachneri; assembly: GCA_963969495.1. Classification (NCBI taxonomy): domain Eukaryota; kingdom Metazoa; phylum Arthropoda; class Malacostraca; order Isopoda; family Cymothoidae; genus Ceratothoa; species Ceratothoa steindachneri. The sequence continues at coordinate 101,656,237 of OZ018324.1, read as the reverse complement.
ATACTGCCTCCCAACTCTGCCGCCGGAGGATTTAAACTGGGATCGAATGGTGTTTTCACTGCTCTGTCCGGAAGGGTAGGGTTCCAGGTTCCGACGCATCGGGGGGCGAGACTTGTTTCGCCCTATTAGCACAATCGTGAGAACGTTCCTAAGTCGACTAGGCGAAACTTCGCCGGACACTCAAAGGGACTTTTCGGACTCTCAAACTTGCCGCCGCTTTCTGCAATGGCGGGCTTTAAGGCTACCACGGCGTCTCATGATTTTGCACTTCCATTAGCGCAGATAAAAAGGATCAACCAGTTCTCTGTTGTCTCTCTCCATTAAAGGCGCGGCAGCGCACGTCTTTCTCTCTCTCTGATCTCTGACACTCCTCCATCTCCAGATTAAACTTCAGGGGAAATAAGTGACATCGGAAAATGATTAAACAGAGTGAGGGAAATATAACTTAAAATCGCAAGGCAATAGCGGATAAAGTTTAGAATACCAAGGACAAATCTTCAAGAAATAGACCTAAAGTACAAAATAGTGTAGCTAGTAGAAGAGGGGTACCATACATATTCCTTAGGTTATATAATGCTACGGCATGCTTGCCGATTGATATATTTTTTCTAAGATACCATTAAGTGTGACTCACTGGCCCGAAGGTGAGTTTATCCTGCGTTTATACAAACCCTCCCCCCAAAAATTAAGGATATAAAAAAAATACATTGTACACAGGTAAACAAAAAATGATATATCTATATAAAAAAAGATACGTGTTTCCTTATTATTTAATTGAATATACAGATTTTTTTTAAGAACAAAAATTAATACATAGATAAAAAAGAGGAAATAGCTTGGAATTAGTTTGCAAGAGGAACTACCGGGTTTCTACTTGAACATTCAGCTATACAGTTATCGGTGTCTTTTAATACAAAATGCGAAAGGAATTCCTGGATGAACAAGCACCAACGCATCAACCAACCACAATTATTCTAGACGTTAGGTAGGTATAATATGGGTTTTTGATCCGTTTCCACTAAGAATTCCTTGTGTCTGTTTCCCCAAGTCCCTGGTATTCATGTATACCATCGAGGTTGGATCTCACCAGGCAAATCCATCTCTTTTGTGAAGGTTGTTGTGTTCAGACAAAGCATCCAATTATCACTGCATCCCCGAACGAATAGCCTATACTTCTCTCGTCTCATCTAGAACCCCTCTTTCAAGGATCTCCAGTTTCCAGTGTGAGATTTCGCGCCGAGCCGCGTAAGAGTCTCGAATTTTGGATGTTGCAATTCTTAGGAGCAGAGATGCCATCATCCGTCTTCAATGAGGATCATGAACTCGTCTTCTGTCTTTCCCCCTTTCCTTCTCGTCACCATCAGGACGTTGGGCCGAGAACTACGCCCATTTTCCCTCTTCAAATCCCCGCGCCGACACGCTAAATGATTTCCATTGCTAGAGGTGGCTTTCTTTAGGAGAAAACGATCTTCGTTTGCATCTCCCGGTAATCAACCCGCTTTCCGACTCTTAAATATTATTTCTGTATAATTGCTATATAGTATACAATTTAAAATTTAATAAAAAAGTAAAAAACGTTACTCGATTGCTAATTTTTTATAGTCTGTCAATATTATCCTTATTTACATTTCCCAAATTTCCCATATGTATATATATGTTAACTAGTGACTTATTAAAATTATATTTTTGGTTTTCACTCCTTTAATATATCCTTGAACTGCAACTTCTTAAACTCATTAAACGCTATCGTCCCCTGTATCAAAATCGCATTCTTATACCTCGTAATCAACGGATTACCTTCACGAAATGAACTCACTTGTACGTAGCGAAGGACACGTACGTACATTAGAGGATATATGGGTATGTAACTGTATATATATATATATATACAGTTAAAGAAGCTTAAAAATATTAAAAATAATTAGGTTAAGACTATGTAGGTAAATAAAAAATTAAAAATAACTCAGAGGATACTGACGGGACAGGCAGGCGTCGGATACTGCCTCCCAACTCTGCCGCCAGAGGATTTAAACTGGGATCGAATGGTGTTTTCACTGCTCTGTCCGGAAGGGTAGGGTTCCAGGTTCCGACGCATCAGGAGGTAAGACTTGTCTCGCCCTATTAGCACAATCGCGAGAACGTTCCTAAGTCGACTAGGCGAAACTTCGCCGGACACTCAAAGGAACTTTTCGGACTCTCAAACTTGTCGCCGCTTTCTGCAATGGCGGGCTTTAAGGCTACCACGGCGTCTCATGATTTTGCACTTCCATTAGCGCAGATAAAAAATATCAACCAGTTCTCTGTTGTCTCTCTCCATTGAAGGCGCGGCAGCGTGCATCTTTCTCTCTCTCTGATCTCTGACACTCCTCCATCCCCAGATTAAACTTCAGGGGAAATAAGTGACATCGGAAAATGATTAAACAGAGTGAGGGAAATATAACTTAAAATCGCAAGGCAATAGCGGATAAAGTTTAGAATACCAAGGACAAATCTTCAAAATAGACCTAAAGTACAAAATAGTGTAGCTAGTGGAAGAGGGGTACCATACATATTCCTTAGGTCATATAATGCTACGGCATGCTTGCCGATTGATATATTTTTTCTAAGATACCATTAAGTGTGACTCACTTGCCCGAAGGTGAGTTTATCCTACGTTTATACAAACCCCCCCAAAAAAAAATTAAGGATATAAAAAAAATACATTGTACACAGGTAAACAAAAAATGATATATCTATATAAAAAAAGATACGTGTTTCCTTATTATTTGGTTGAATATACAGATTTATTTTAAGAACAAAAATTAATACATAGATAAAAAAGAGGAAATAGCTTGGAATTAGTTTGCAAGAGGAACTACCCGGTTTCTACTTCAACTTTCAGCTATACAGTTATCGGTGTCTCTTAATACAAAATGCGAAAGGAATTCCTGGAAGGAACAAGCACCAACGCATCAACCAACCACAATTATTCTAGACGTTAGGTAGGTATAATATGGGTTTTTGATCCGTTTCCACTAAGAATTCCTTGCTTACTAAATACATTCTATATCTACGGATTCCACAAATGATAGCAAATACTTCTTTCTAAATTATTGTATAATTTTTCTCGCGCGCGAGTAAATTTCTGCTTGCACAAGCGATGGAAAAACTTTCGCTGTTATTTTCATACTGGAGGAGGAGACATGATTTAACATCATTAATGATGTCGGTGCAAATGCCAAACAGCTTGTCTGAGTTAGGGAGGCCGAGGATAGGAGCAGAAGCCCACTTCTCCTTGAGTTGGCTAAAGCTATTTTTTTAAAGTGGTGGCCACTAGAGACGTTAGGGGCCTTCTTTATTAATAGGTCGCAGACGGGGACGGGGATAGTTGATTTTTGTTAGTGAGCAATGGCATTTCCACGATGGCTCGGAACTTTTCTTGCTCTGGGGCTAACCGATTATTCATGATATGGAAGCAGAGGTAATCGATAGCGCCAAAAGCTAAGTTGCACTTGACGGGTAAATTGTGTTCCCGGAGGTGTATAGGCAGGGGGTATGGTTCAAAATGAATGGATTTTAGCGTGATTAGTTAGAAATTGTGCTCAAAGTGGGGAGCATAACCTAGGATCTCAGTGATCACGTCATCAAAACCAATCAGGAGCGCAGGCAGTTGATCCTTTTGAAAAGATGATAGCTGGTCGCATATCTTAATTTCTGCATGCGAGGAATTATTAAAGTCGAGCAAGACAGACAAGGGATATTCCTTGTCTTGCTCCAAGTAGGTGACTTGGATTCCGTAAAAGCAGTCCAGGAGGTAGCTAGATTCCATGGGTGGTTTCTTTGTCGATTGCATCTAATAATTTAGCAACGTACTCCATTAGCTCGGAGATGAATTGACGACCACGATCTGAGAGGATTTCTTTGGACAAGCCCACACGGAAAAAGAGGGAAATAAGGACTTAAGGGCAGGAGACGCTATTGATTTTCTTGAGTGGTACGGTCTCTGTAAATCGAGTGGCAAAGTCCATCGGCGTTAAAACTTAACAATGGCCTATGCTCGACGGGGCTATTGGATTGGTCCCATTAGGTCGATAGCTAGACCAACTCGTAAGATAGGCGCACTCAATGCAGCAGTGTACAATTTGGAATTTATTTGCGCGCCCCAAGTAATCATACAATACGGCAAACTTATCGTAGTAAGGAGACACAGGGGAGAAGTAGTTGATCGGATACTAAGATGCTCGTGCACCCTGTATCGCGGACGAGGGTGGAGATCTGGCACCCATTTATGCGCCAGTTTCAAATTGGATGGTCCCAGGGGGACTTTTAACGAACAAAAGGTATAACTCGGGGACAACCGTATTTGGCGGGTTGGGAGAAAAGATGGAGTGATTTTGCGGCGATGAGGGCGTAGAAATGGCACTGACCTGGTGTACCCGGTGGAAGGAGGGGTGCTCCTAAACTGCGAGTTTTGAGGGCAGTTGGGCCTCACATGACCTGGAATTCCGCAGGAAAAGCACAGGATTGTCCTCCTGGGGAACCACGAAGCAGGGTGGTTGAGAGCAAAGGGCTTACCTTAATGGTGGTCCGACGGGAAGAGAGGCTTGGGTTTGGCGGGCCCAGGAATTTTAACGAACTTATTCCAATCATTAGGAACAAATTTTTCATTGCTAGTTTTGAATTTAGGAGATGGTGGCTTCTGATTTCTTCCCTTCCTTTGGATAGCAGTTGTGGCTAGCCGCGTAGACATTTGCTTCCTCGATGAATTACTTGAGAGTACAGTACCTCCGATCCTTCATGAAGAATCTGATTTTCGAAGGGAGCGACGCACAAAATTGGTCCAAGGGGATGAAATCGACCAGGAGGTCGTATTCTTGAGGCAACTTGAACGTCTCAAAACAACAATTAAAATGACGCTTTAGGCAGTAGCTGAACCGTCGGAAGGTCTGGTTTGGTTGAATGCGAGAGTCCGTAAATTTAGCTGGGTAGAAATCCGGGGTTTTGTTGTAAGCAGCGAGCAACTCGGCTTTTAACGATAAGTAATCAATTGTTGCCTCTGATGGGAGGGAGATAAAAATTTCCCTGAGTTTGGAACTCAACATGGGCAATAATTGTGCTACGCCGTCCGTCTCGATCTCCCACTGGTTCAGCTCGAAGATCTTTTCGAAGTGGGTGTGGTAAGACCAGAAGTCTTCGGCTTCTTTAAAGAAGGGGAGTTTTATGGTTGCAGACTGCGGTGCGTCTAGTCTGAACTTAAGAAGTTTATGGAAAGCGTCTAGTTTTTCACTCTGTTTATTTCCAATTCATGAGAACGAATTCTCTCTGTTTTTTCTCGTTCCTTTTCTTCTCTGTCTCTTCTTTCGGCTCTTTCTCTCATTTCTTTTTCCTGGATGTAGGCTATTAGATCCTTGCCACTGAGTTCGAGTGACTCACATTGGGCCTTGAAAATTTCAAGAATCAAATTAACGGTCGATAATGAATTATGTATTCGTTTACACTCGAGCGAGATTATGAATAGTTTTATTGAACAAACCAAAACACGAACAACAAAAGGGAGGGCGAAATACTCGCGAAAGAGTTTTGGCCTTCGAGATTTTAGAGTAATTGTGCCGAGAATTACAGCATTCCTAGCAGAACAATACGGAGAATGATACTATTTTTATTATACCTTCAAATTACGACACGAGATGAGGCATTGAAAGACAACAAAGCAATTATGCACGGGAACAAATACACTTCCCAAATATATACGCAATGGTCATTTCTAACATTTTAAACTCCAGAACCGGAACCAAAAATAACCAAAAATTCACAATTTAACCAAGATCAACCAATAGATTGATCAAATTTAATCAATTGATTGACCAATATTAACTCCCCACCTTATACCAGTTTGATATATAATAGATATTAATATATGTCGTAGAATAGGGTCAAGTTAACCCTTTCTGCATTTTTCAGCCGAGGTCGATGAAGGCTATGTGCATGGGAGAATTATCATACAAGCATAGCGCAAATTAACTAAATGTAGGTTGGCCAAATATTCGACTATCTTGGAGGTTCCGGGACAATGAGTATAAAACGAACTTTATTAATATGCAAATTAATATTCTTTTACAAGGTTAAATGGAGCTTTAATACAAGCTATAAACACCTTAGACGTACACGAGTCTCAGCAGCTAAAAGGGTGGAGAAATGGCGGGAAAGGTCGCTGAACAAACAAACGAACAATTTTGACCGAAGCATGCTCGAAAGACCTTGAAAGTATACGATGCTGACGATGAAGTCTTACACTGGGGGGGGGGGGGTAGTAGAGAGGTCACTTGCACAGGAAAATTGCGCGTTGCTGCTACTTCGGAGATTTGGTCCGAGGGACTAAACCTTGCCTTAGCGTAAAGTTCAAATAATAGTACCTTGAAAATGACTATTATGGGATGAACTTAGATCTTGCCTTCGAGTTAGAACGCGAATCAAGATTGAGTGCGTTGCCTTCGAGTAGCGGTTAAAACGAGTACAAGGTAAACTCACCGACTTAATCGAGAATACCCGTAGCTTGAGCGGTTCTGCGAGAATTGTACCGAGTCCAGCGAGACCCAAATAGCGGCTAATGAAGCTAGGTGGGCAGTGGATACTGATGGGGCAGGCAGGAAGCGGATATTGCTTTCTAACTTTGGCGCCGAAGGATCTATAGTTTAGTCGAATGGTGTTTACTTCCGCCTGTCCGAAGGGGAGGGTTCCAGGGTTCGATGCCTCGGAAGTCTAGAGTTGTATCCCCCTATTTGCACTATCGCGATAGGATTCCTAATTCGGCGAGGAAAAACTTTCTCTGCCTCCCAATGGGACCTTTTGGGCTATCAAACTTGTCACCGCTTTCTGCGATGGTAACTTTCAGGCCACCACGCCGTCTCATGATTTCTCACCTCTATTAGCGCTGACAAAAAGGGTCGACCAGGTGTATTTTGTCTCTCTCTCCATTGAAGGCGCGGTAGCGCGCATCTCTCTTTCTCCCTTCCTCTGATCTCTGACACAAAATCTCAGCTATTAAAGTTTGGTTTTAACAAACGCAGTTACATAAAAAAATGAGAGATGAACGTAAGGAGAATTATCTACCAAAAACAAGATGAACAAAAGAAGCCAATAATATAAATACAAAGTCTCCCAAGAAAATTAATCAAGGCAAAATATACAATGGTCTTTAGCAAAATATGCATTTAAGAAAGACTACTACCCATTTACACTAATATTAGAACCCATGACCTAACAGCGAAAAATTAACCAACTACAATAGCTTTCGTCGCCATCTCGTGGGAAGTCAAATAGAACTATTTAAAAAAAACATTCCCAAACTGGAACGTGATGTTGATAAAACGCAGTCCCATGTTGAAGAGTTCGAAATACTATATGAAACACGAGATTCTATCTATAAAGCTCTTTCCAACAACATTTTACAAATAGAAAAGTTTGACAGAAGCATTAAGACCAAAATGCTTAATAAACTGTACAAGGGACGAATAACATTGCCAGAATCAACTATATCATTCATCAATCTATCCTTGCATATAGTCTCAACCAGTGTAAAAGAATCCCTCAACCTCGGTTTAAACTGTCACCTACAAACCAACTTCCAAATTCCAAATTTGATCCAATTTCTAAAATATTTGAACTTGAAACTCTCTTCCATTCCTTTATAGAATTAGAAGGACCTTCCATCATTGAAATTACCTTCACCTAAGAGACCAACTACAGGTTGAAGCCACCAAACGAAGGTTTTTTATTGCAGCAACTCTTAACAACAGAGATACGAAAGGTCATTAGCTCTCTAAAAGATAACAAAGAAATACTCATAAGAAAACCTGACAAATCCAACCTAAACGTCATTCTAAACCAAGAACTAAAGCTAATGCACTCATTTTTAAAAATCACTTCCAAAAAGATTGTCGGCGATTATACACGTAGATATCTGTATGGAAACGTGAAAATATATAAGCAGAACAACCAATTGAGGTCCATCATTTCTCAAGTAACGACACAAACATTTTTTTATCTAAAACTTAATGTAAATAAAACCGTACATCGCTCTAAAGTACAGCATAAATTCTAGGGAAGAATTTAGTGATTGACTCCACTTTGCAAGACAAACAGAACTAATTGCCTCCCACGATGTGAAAAGACTGTTTATGAATGTGCCTATCTCTCAGACCTTCGACAACAATATACAAAATGTATACCATCATCGCACTACAGCTCCTCAAAATCTTGACCCAAACATCTTACAAAATATGCTCCATCTTACACATCGATATCTATACACACAAGTAGAGAGAATGGCTATAGGATGGCCTCCAGGGTGATTTTTGCTAATTAGTATAGTAGTAACTCGAAGAGAGCTTATTTGAAAACATCGAAAATAAGCCACACATACAGTACCAATAAGTAGACGAAATCTACAACAACGTCCAAAATGAAGAACATCTAAAATACATCAAGGAAAAATTTGAGGAAAACTCCGTGTTAAAATTCACTTAGGAATTGAACACGGGCAATAGAATTCTTTCGCTGGAGGGTAAGGTTCAAAACATCAATAACCCCGAGAATTTATATATATATATATATATATATATATATATATATATATATATATATATATATATATATATATATATATATATTTACTTCTTTTTTTTCGTGTCAATAGTGGTTATATTTGATTGATAATTTGATTCTCTTGCCTTTTAAATTCATGAGTTATTTTTAATTTTTTATTTACCTACATAGTCTTAACCTAATTATTTTTAATATTTTTAAGCATCTTTAACTGTATATATATATATATATATATATATATATATATATATATATACAGTTACATACCCATATATCCTCTAATGTACGTACGTGTCCTTCGCTACGTACAAGTGAGTTCACTTCGTGAAGGTAATCCGTTGATTACGAGGTATAAGAGTACGATTTTGATACAGGGGACGATAGCGTTTAGTGAGTTTAAGAAGTTGCAGTTCAAGGATATATTAAAGGAGTGAAAACCAAAAATATAATTTTAATAAGTCACTAGTTAACATATATATACATATGGGAAATTTGGGAAATGTAAATAAGGATAATATTGACAGACTATAAAAAATTAGCAATCGAGTAACGTTACTTACTTTTTTATTAAATTTTAAATTGTATACTTTATAGCAATTATACAGAAAGAATATTTAAGAGTGGGAAAGCGGGTTGATTAACGGGAGATGCAAACGAAGATCGTTTTCTCCTAAAGAAAGCCACCTCTAGCAATGGATATCATTTAGCGTGTCGGCGCGGGGATTTGAAGACGGAAAATGGGCGTAGTTCTCGGCCCAACGTCCTGATGGTGACGAGAAGGAGAGGGGGGAAGACAGAAGACGAGTTCATGATCCTCATTGAAGACGGATGATGGCATCTCTGCTCCTAAGAATTGCAACATCCAAAATTCGAGACTCTTACGCGGCTCGGCGCGAAATCTCACACTGGAAACTGGAGATCCTTGAAAGAGGGGTTCTAGATGAGACGAGAGAAGTATAGGCTACTTGTTCGGGAATGCAGTGATAATTGGATGCTTTGTCTGAACACAACAACCTTTACAAAAGAGATGGATTTGCCTGGTGAGATCCAACCTCGATGGTATACATGAATACCAGGGACTTGGGGAAACAGACACAAGATTTGAACCGAAGGCTACGAGAACTCAAACTCAATCTGCCGATCATTGGAAAACCCAGGGTATTTATATGACGGCCATTTTTATGGTGCTAGATTTCTGGAAGGCAGAGACGTATGTGAGCAAGCTTCCGGAGCCTAGAGGGATTAGCATTTGTCGCCAAACCATTCCTTATCACCTCGAACTATGTGGCTTAGAACTTTCGGCTATCCTTTTCCCCGAGTACCGAGATTAGCATTTCATTGGTGAGGTGAAAGCTTTTAGCCCCCAGCTTAAGTATACCTTTGAGGCGTTGACCAATATTCAAATTGTTTCTTCTTTTATTTTTTCTCCTTGTATACAGGGCTTCTCCACGTTAAGTTATACTTTGGAAACATAGGGAAGGAATGAATTCAAGAAACAAATGAAGAGGGTATTATTCTTCGCGTCCCTTTTCCTTACATACCTCCGTTCCAAAGATGGCATTTTTTCCGAGACGAAGAGGAACGTAAAAGAGCATTTCGACCAAAACCCATGGATATTAAAATTTCAATCGACATTGCGGCCATCAAGGTACAAACAGGATTTGCTCCGTTTGATCCCAGACGACGGATAAAACTTACAGATATATAAAAGTTAATGGATAATTAATTACATAATTAAAATATATATAGTTTCATGTAAAAGCAATACTACAATTTAGAATAATGAATCATTCAAGCTTGGGACAATCCAGGAAATAATAAAAAAAAATCGATAATGCCAACACGTATATACAAGCATTACACTAAAATACGGGCGTTCGCACACACGCACAAAAATAAATTTTACATGGGAGACCAATGAGCTCCAATATATACCTGAACTTATAAGATGTATAGCGTTCTACCTTATGAGAGGAGAGTTATCTACTGGATTCCTACTAAGACTGTCTGCTACACACTTTTCACTACCTTTTAAATACAAAATTCGAAATTGATATTCCATTAATAGCAGACTCCAGAGCATAGCCTTCCGTTTCGGCTTTTACAATTTCTTAAGTACGCCAAAGGAGGGTGATCCGTTTCGATCACAAACTCCTAACCTATCTCATACATTTTAAATTTCCGGACACCAAAAACTATTGGCAGAGCTTTAAGTGCTATTACTGCATAATTTATTTCGGGTGGCAACAGCTTCCAACTCGTATAAGCGATAGGATAGCTATTTTCATCTTCTTTGTACTGCAGCAACAGGCAAAGGATGCCATCGTTGCTGGCATCCGTACGGATTCCAAACAATTTGTTTGAGTTAGGGAGACGAAATATAGGTGCAGATATTAGCCTATCCTTCATCTGCTGGAAGTTGGAAATTGCCTTAGGGCTCCAAACGAGGGAATATGGGGAATTTTCATTAAAGAGAGAGTTCAAGGGGGACGCTAAGGGGGTAAAGTTGGAGAAGAAGCGCTCGTAGAAGGAGGTTGTAGCCAAAAAGGAACGTAGCTGCTAATTAGTTCAGGGAAGGTGCATATCTGAAATCACCCTGACCTTTTCTTGCTGGAGCATTATTTGGTTTTCCCTTATGTAAATTTTAAGGTACCTGTAGGGTCGTAAGCAAATTGACTGTTGGAAAGACCCATGGTCAGGCCATGGCCTCGGCCTCTATTACAGAGCGAATGAAGGGAGATTAGATGCTCATCCTATGTGCGTGTAGCTACCTTTCACATTATCAAAATAGAATGAATTATTATTCAGACCATCTAAGAACAAATGTAGGCTCTGGTATATTAACGGGATTGGTCTGGCATCGCAAACCTTCTCGGCGTTAAGTTTTCAAAAGTCCACACATATTCGAAAGGACTGGTCTGGTTTTCCACCTATAACAATGAGAGAACAGTGATCAGAATAGGAGGATTTGACTATTTCTAATTTTTGTAAGTTTTCGACCTACGCATTGAACGTGGATCGCAAATAAATGTCCCAGAGATAGGCTTGTACCAACTGGGATAACTGGGCTTTCTGAGTGGGCTCCAAGTGGGGATTTAGATCGATATCCTGGGGGGGAGTCTTTATACTTTCCGGGGAGCAACGGGAGTGGGTAGTTATAATCAGCATCTAAGCGAACTGTGAGGACTAGGTTGAGAGGTTTGGGGGTTATAAGAGGCTTCGATCACGGCCTCTTCATCCAGGGCAACAATATTGTTAATGGAGGATCAGCGGTGGCAACGTTTGAGAATGTTCACCTGAAACACTTTGTTACCGGAGGGAGTTTGGATGAGGTAATCCACGGGGCCACAGGCTTCGAGGACTAAAAAGGGGCCTTTCCATTGGGAAAGAAGTTTATTTCTCTCTGTGGGCAGGAGAAGCAGGAACTCGTCACCGGTCTTCAACCCTCTTTCTTTTGACTTAATGTCAAAATGGGTCCTGTCATAGGAGTGGGGGATAAGTAGAGAGCGCGTAAGGGAGTGGTTAGGAATGAAGGGGCAAAGGAAAACCAGTTTACTATCAACGAGGTAGGAGACCTCCTTGTGACCACGAACGAACTCGCGCTCGTTGGTCCTCGACTTTTCCCACAATGGCTGTAGGAAAGGACACTCATTCTGTGCCTTTACAAAAGACTCGTTGCTCTGATTCACGTTTTCGTGAGAAAAAGGGAATTCTAAAATCACAGGAGGTGCCTCGTTCTTTTAGGCTTAGGCCCTCGTGAGGGTGGGCTGAGCAACAGGACTAGGGAGGAGCAGCGAGCTCTGGCCGAATAATATCTTGCAGAAATTAATACGGGTGGTCTATGGCGTCAGCCCATCCGGTTAAATATTGTCATTCGATGAAACAACGGACCACTGGGAAGTGGTTGGCTCGTCCCAAGTAGTCCTGGACTATTGCAAATTTGTCGTGGTCGGGGCTCAATGATGACAGCAACTTTTCTATTTTGACGATGCACGTGCATCCCGTATCTCTGCCTAGACTTTAGCCCAATCAAACCTTCAGACAGTTTGGGTACATATTATAACGACACATTAACTTCTTGCTTGATGTATCAAAAGTGCCCTATGATTACGATGCTATGATCGATTTTATTCTTAATGACCAAGTTTTTTCATCGAACCATCAGAAATCAGATCTTTAGTCAATAACAGAAGATGCAATATTCTCAAGGACTGCATAGAAGAAGCTGACATCTATGAAGAAAGCCACAATTGCCATCCCAGAGAAGGGAGGAAAGTGGCACTAGCTTCTCCCAAATCAAAGATAAATAACCATAAATTCGTTCCTCATAACAAGGACAATTTTTTCAAGATAACGGGCCATCCCAAGCAGAAACCAGTTTTACACCCGTCAAACGGGAAATTCAGCCTTTCCTATCTAAACCCGCCCCGGCGAAAGCGTTCCTGAGGAAGCCTATTGTGTTCTATTTCTGCGGAATACAGGGTCATGTGAGAACCAATTGCCCTCAAATCTCCCCCTTGATGAATAACTATTCCCTCCAGGTGCACCAGGTGAGTGCCACTTCTTCTCAGACCCGTCTCAGCCGGAAACTCCTCTCTTTTCGCTGGCTACCAGGTGAACTTTTTTCTTCAATAAAAACAATCCTGAGGGCCTTCAATTCAAGAGTGGTACGGTAAACGGTTACCGTATATCCACCACCCTCCCAGATACAGGTTTCACCTGTATCGTGGTCGTGGATAAGCTACTCCCACCTTTACCTCTGGATCAGAATCGGTTCGCCATCGTGCATGATTACCTGAAACGCGCTAATCGGTTCCCTATGGTTAATTGCCATATAGACTGCGCCTACTTCACTGGCTGGGCCGAAGTATTGGCAGCTCCCTTCAAGTTTTGGGCCGCTCTGATTGAGCAAAGCTCCAAAGTTTCTTCACCCCTGGTTGCTCAACCCATGACCACCCAGTCACAAGCTAATCAGGATTTGGCAGCAACCGCAGCCCTGTGAACCCCCGGTGCTTCAGAATATAGCAATGTCTTAAATAAGGACTTTGTTAATAAACAGAAGGAGTGTGAATCCCTTCGTCCTCTGTGGACTAAGGCTCAAAATAGAAGCAAGAGTCCATTAGAGGTGTCAAATTCATTTCCGTTCATAGCTAAAGATAACCTCTTCTACCGCATATGCTCCGAGTGAGATCCCACCGAGTCTCGAGTATTATGTGTTTCCCGCTCACATGTGTAACTTATTTTACAAACCGCACATGACAGCCTTACCTCGGGTCACTTCATTCCCCTCAATACTGCAAAACGAATTGTTAAGTACTTGTATTGGCTAGAGGCGTCAAAAGAAATTCTGCGCTATTTTTTATCATGCGACCTCTCGCCTTAAAGGGCAAGTTAAGCCGGACCCTTTGCAGAAGGGTCCAGGGGCATCAGATGAAATTCTGCGCTATTGTTAATCATGCGACATCTCGCCCTGAAGGGGCGAGTTAAGCCAGACCTTTTGCAGAAGGGCCCAGTAATTTCCGAACCCCTCTCCTGAGGGGATATCGACTTGGTTCGACCAATCCACCCACCAACGAGTGAGGGCCATAGTTATGTCCTCACTCTGGTTAATTTTGATACTAGGTTCCCCAGGGCTGTCCCACTCAAGAAGATCGAAAGCATTTCGTGGGCCGAAGCCCTTATCTCCATCTTATTCCGCGTTGTATTTCAGAAGAAAATATTCTCGGCCCGTGGTTGTCAATTTACCTTCAATTTGATGGAGCAGGGAGGAGAGTTACTCATGGATAAGCCCCTATTTACCACCCCATTTTTCCCTGCCGGAATGGGAAACTAAAGGGCATTCTACAGAAGATTTACACCAAGCAGCCAATAGAATGACATCGTTATCTGCCCTTGGCTCTCTTTGCGTATAGAGAGTTACCACATCGCACGTTGGGGTTCGCGCCATTTGAGTTACTATACGGTAGGTTTGTTCCAGGCCAATTGAGCATTCTCAAAGAACATTTCCCTAATCAAAAATTAGATTAAACTCCGTCAGAGGTTGGCAGAATGCGCCGAAATCACCTAAAAAATGGCGAAGTTGAGAAATTGTTAAATTTAAAGATAATCGAGCTTTCAAAATCAGATTACTGCTCCTCTGTAATAATAATCAAAAAATCCGCTAATTCCTGTAAGACGTGCATCGACTTTAGGAAGCTAAAGACCGTTACCGTGTTCGACGCCTAGTGGATTTCGCTAATCGACCAAATCTCCAAATTTTTGTGAAAGCGAAGTATATTTCAGAACTGGACTTGTGTAAGGCCTATTACGAGATCCCAATGTGGGAAAAAGTTATGAAGTATACCGCTTTCCGGACCAATAAGAGGTTAATGCCGTTTCGTCAGGTCCCTTTTGGTCTCGTCACTGCCTTGAGCAATTATAATGCGATGATGAGAAGGATATTAGATGGGCTACTTCATGTATCGTGCTACTTTTATAATATTCACGTGACTACAAATGAATACGACCAGCACTTGGCTGCTCTCAATCGCTGTTGTAAATGGTCACAAGCCATAATTTGACAATTGGTCCGAGTAAATGTCATTTTACCTTTAATACAATAGATTACTTAGGCTTACGCGTAGGAAATAATCAATTAGCCCTTCAGGAGGAAAAGATACAAGCCATCGTAAAAATGCCGCTGCCCGAAAACAAATAGCAGTCATGTCATTCATTGGTTACGCTTTTTTTTATCGGCGATTTATTCCAAATTTGGCCACCCTTTCTGCTTCCCTGTGCAAGCTCACGGACGAAAGGACCTTTAACCAACGTCTTTCGTTAAACTTTCAGAACGATAACGGAGTGAGACCAGTCAAACTGGATCCTGGAACTCAAATCAGCAAGTGGACGTTAAGCCTTTATCCGCCGCGCGTTTGAGACGGCGTGAGACCCGCTTCCGATGGCAAAAAAAAATTACCTCCGGCGATGTCGTATATATTTCCCAGCACGGAAAAGAGCAAAGCAGTATTCAAGCAAAAGTCAAGCAGTACTCACGCTGATTCTTTAAGAATCAGCCAAGTACACTACTTCCTACTTATCAAGCAACTCCCTGGCACACTAAGGGCTCGCAGGCAAAAAGCCAGTTGTTAAGACCTAGGGCAGTCAAGGACGTAAGGAATCATTCTGGAATAACGCTCTCCACTCCGTGGCCTGTAAGCATACTCCCTCTAACACCCACTCGTGGCCCCCTCTTGGAAAATCGTCGTCCTATTACATTTTTCTCTATCACCGTCGAAGACGCCTAGTGCATTTCTACTGCTAAGCTTGGCCTCATCATCTCCTACCGTTTTCTTTCGGGTAAATATTGTGCTACTCACAGCTCCTGCCGTATCAGTCATTGTAAATTAATTTTATTTTGTTAAATTCTCTTATTTGTTTGTATAATCTTAGAGATTATTTTGTTTTACTTGTTTAAATCCCATAACCCGACAAAACCACATTGAACTATTTGTCTAATTCGGCCAACATAAGAAAACAAACTCGCATATCCGATGCAGTTAAAAGGGTCATACTAACATTTCTTCTTTTGATATTTAGGAAATCAGCCTGCGATAGCAGATAGTCATAAGATATCGATTAAGAAAAACATCGTTTCCACATGATAAACCAAACTACCCATTTTATCGCTTTCTACCTATATTAATATTTATATGTTTGCAAGCGCCGCTTTAGCATGACACTTCTTTTTCGAAAATTTTGAAAATCTGGTTTATTTTCATTTTATTTCTCTTATAATGAAATGATCTACTTCGCAAACATGAGTGCAAAACATCTCCCTTTTTTTGTTCTATCTCCACAACACTTCCTAAAAATTGAATAATTACCGTTCTCTGTGATGGAATGGTTACAGGGCAAATTTCAGACAACACGTAAGAAAAACAGCCAACAAGGCGAAACCTAAAATACAAGCTCACAGATACAACATTTTAGCAATCCAACAATTCCCTCATCCTTACCTCATAACACTATATCACAGCTTGCCTCGTTTATCCTATTTTATTTAACGCACATCTGGTTACTGCCTAAAATAGCATAATCGCCGTATTTAATTTGAAGCCTAATACTAGGGTACATTAAAATAAAACTAATTCAAATCACTACATGAAGCTAAATCAAACAAAAACCAAGACAAACAAATGCAAAAGAACAACAACAACACGAAACAAAGAAAACGCATGAAGAAAGAAGCGTGTTTCCTCGTTGAGAAGAATCTCAACTACACCCGGCGCAGCAACATTCGACCAACAACAAAGAGACTAAAATTAAATGATGGAGGCCACTATCCTTCAATATGACAAATAGTCCATAAGTCTTTGCGAATAAACGTGTTATAACTAGGTACAATGGACAAGCGATAGCTACTACGCTCGTCCATGTACCGGAACGGTTAATGTGCGCGAAGATAACCCAGCCTGGCAATGTGCCGAACAATCCGGGATTCTACGCCATCTTTGCATTACGTGAAGGGGAGCTCAAGGCGATGGCATCTACGAGGAATTATCGGAAAGGTTGGGCTCGTTATGTCAGTCTTTCCTATCTTCCACCTGTAAGTATTTTGGGAGCGCGGCGGCGTAGGAGCCGGGGATCATTTCTTTGGAGGATCCACTGACGTCAAGCCACTCAACCCACGCTTGTGGGTTGAGGGTAGGGGGGCGGAGTGCGTAGGTGCCAGAGCTTATATGGTTCTGTTTTCTTTCTCTAAAAGAAGGTCTCACGTCTGTCTTCATAGTTGATGCCTCCTGTGTGTTTTACGACTCGGTGTAAGTTCGCGGCTTTTTCGCTTTACTGGTTACGCTTTAAGCAGGAAAAGCGCTGGTTTTAGCCTAGATGGCTGTGAACCCATCATGCGTTACTGGTAAAAAAAAACGTTTTGTAGGCCTCGAGGGGCCAATAGCTGATAGTGCCTTTTTTCAAATTGAGGCATAAGATGTTTCAGACACCAGCGGGCGTGCGAAAAAACAGTCCTTGCAAAATAACAGATAATTCGACGAAGAGTGGCCGTAATTTCCTTTTCCATGAGATAAGCATCCCATAGCTACAAATAATTGGTGTCTGACACTCAGCATTTGAAACATTTGGCAATACATGATAAGGAGTTATCGTGTACTGTCTTTGAATTACTTAAACACATTTCGAGTAAACCCAAACTCTGCACACCTTCAGAATCGATTCGTATTCCAAAAGCAATGCCAATAGTCGCAACTCTGCAACAATGGCACGAATTCATTCAAGCAGTAGTGATACCAGCCGTCACGCACAGACTCAGAGACCCTGTCAGTGTCGAACATGACGAAGAGTGTAAGGGTAAGTTTCAATTCTGCTCCCCTTTTCCTCATGAAAATTTAGTCTTTGAGCGCCCATTAATCGGCCAGCTCTAATGTGAGGTCTTCTAAGAAGTAGTCGACAATTTCCCTCGTATAAACCACTCGTTTCACAAATATCATGGTAGTGTACAGCGTCACAAATGCTATTGAGCCATAAGTTTTCCAAAGGGCACTGATCATTGAGCTCTCTGAAGAGTCAAAAGCACTCTCTAAAAGTCATGTGCGAGAAACGTGTTAGCATCGGCACTCTACCAATTACGGTAGCTAATTTTCTCGTCTGACGAATCATGTTGCTTCAGGACAACAGGCTGTCATCTGTGTAGCAAATAACCAGAAAGAGTTTGAAGTCAGCATGATTAAAAACGCCTGTTTATTAGCTTTTGGGGGGACCCGGGCATAATCGAGGCTTCGTTCAACACATTTGGGATTTTGGTCTTTTTTGCTCCCCTCCCCTAGGGCACCTCGGGCGTAAGGGCCTATCTTAGCCTCGATGCTCACCAAAACGACAGTGTATCTTCCCTTGTCTTTTTCTCGTCGTTTCTCTTTTTTGAGATCGGTTTGTTGTAGAATGAACCTGCTTCTCTTCATTGCTCGAAGTAAACTCCAGATCAATCAGGCTCACTTTGGCAAGATCTTCTCCAAGATGAAGAAGTTTATAGCTGTCACTGGGACCCCAGCAAACTTTTTTTCATTTCGAAACATATGCAGAACAAAAATTCTCGATGAGTTAAAGAATATATTTTTTCCGACTTATTTTACTGCCAGTTGTTTTCTTATAAATGATCCAGGTATTGAGGGCTGCCATATCTGAAAATATTCGACCAAACTCCAATAGGCCAGCGGCTTGTTGCACAATGTATACTATATTTTCGTACCATTTAGTCAACAGCATCGACGCCAACTTTATTCTTGTTATAAAACTTTATCACATCTGGCTTCTTTTTAGCATCTTCTGAAACTGTTGGAGCTGAATACATTTTCGAAAGCAAACATACAGACTTATTATCTTTGCAGTGATAATTCACAAACATGCATCCACTTTCTTCTTGAAATAAAAAGTTACTATTGTAACGTCCTTTCTTTTCATAGGCAGTCATTTCCTTGGACAGATGCTTGCTGTTTGAATGAACTGTACCAACTATGGAAGTCTCTTGATCTTAAAGTTTTCTTGCAAGTTCAAATGTTGTAAAGAAGTTGTCTGTTGTTACATTAGAGCCATTTCTTTTTATTGTGTCTGTGATCTTCATCACAACACTTTTTCCAAGAGTTAGTCCATTTCTTGATTCTTTTTCTTGTACAGCAAGATACAGTATTATATTGGCAACATATTTTGAATTCACTTCAGCTAAGATCCAAAATTTGATGCCAAATTTATATGGCTTGTTTGGCATGTATACAATAAAAGGCCAGTGATTTTTCCTCGGTAAAAGTTGCTCATCTATTGTAAGGCTTAACTCTAGAGTATAATTTCTTTAGCAATTTTGAGCTAATACCTCAAAAAATGTCTCTTATATGGGTAAATTTATTAGTACTTACACTTTCTGATCTCGTACATTTTAGATCAAAGCACAGATGTTGTTTTATGATCTATTTATAATGTATTAGAGAAATCCTTTCTCCAAAAATATCAGGACCAAATAGTTTGCTCCAAAGAAAATCTGCAATGTGGCCCTTAACATATATTCCTCGAGTATATTCCAATGCAAAAATTGCTTCCAATTTTTCTAAAGTGAGAGAGTTATCAAGATTGCGTGCTTTTGCTTCTGCAATAGTACATTTTAGAATTTTTTTAGCATTGTCTCATCAATAAATGATTTCCATGCCATGTATGGAGATTTTGAAACAGCATTTATCAAGGTTCGTGTGACACCTGGAATAGCTTTGAATACTAATGTGTTTCTTAATCTGCTATGCTTTGCTTTCGTGAGAGCTCTCCATGTTACTCCATATCGTGTTACAATATCTTCTATTTTATCCAATGTAAGGGTTTGGAGAGCTAATGCCTTTTGGTCGTCTTCTGAGCAAAAGTCTGAAGATTCAAGTGAATCAAATTGACTGTTTTTATGATTAGATGGATTTTATTAAACTCGCATATTCCTATTAAATTATAAAAATTGAAAAATTAAAAATTTGCGTTTCAATAACTTCAGAAGAAAATAATAATTGTCATAGAAGCATAATAAGTTATGTGCATTGGTTAGGGCTCAAAAAAGAGGTGAAAAATTGCAAGGTGTCGATCTCGACACCTTGGCCATTCTAGTATTAATATTGTTTAATGAAAACACATTTGCATTGCCCTCATTTTGCCATGGGATTCCTCCTAATGATTTTTGAAGTAGGTACATTTTATTATTCTTGGTTTCAAGAGAATATTTTAGATAATTATTTTTAATAGGCACAAAAATTCAAGTTAAATGCGATAAAATTTACTTAATCTTTTAGTTCCCTAACTTTTTTAATTTGTAACTCTCAACTACATATTTAAATCCATTATTTGAAACAATATTACTAAATTCACGATAACAAGATAAATTTATTTAGCCATAATTGATGGATGCAAATACTTATATGACTCATTTTTTTAAGTGCCTCTTAAAAGTTCTAAAGCCCAAGTTTTTAAACTTTTGTATATTTTCGGATCATTTATGCTTTCAGAAAATACAGAATTATTAACTAAATCACTAATATGATTTAAAAATTACATAAATAATAATTCTTGTAGCTTCAAGGAAACATTTTTTATGTTATCATTTTTATATTATTGCTAATCTTGCGTCATGCAATTATGATATCTTCAGAGCGTTTAAATTTCTAGTCACTGTGCGAATATATATAACCAATTGTCAGGACGGGCTTACGGGTGAAGCTTGATAAGGAGAAGGAACGTTTGGGTTCGTGATCATTTCCGGAAGGGTGATCTCCAAATAATAAATTTGGCACCGGATTAAATTTCACTTTGTGACTCACCTTCCCACTTGCTCTCAGAAGTTTCGATAGAGCTGATAGTGTTGCTCTTATTTATTGAGTTCTTCTTAAATTTCAAGTCTAAAAACATTTCAGATGCATATTGAGATAAGTTTCGTGTTCAACAGATTCTTCGAGAGGCATGTAAACTAAGATAGCGTAGGTGTCATTTCCAAATAATATAGTTTGATACTTCATCAAATTTTTCATTATGTGCCACACTTTTGATATCAAGTTTCTCTTCTAAATCTAAATTTTCAACGCTGATTTAAAATCTAAAATTGATTTATATCCGTACGCTTTTGTACTCATGATATTTAACTATCATGATCTTCCTTTAAATTAACCCTATTCATGTTTTGTTTCATATATAATGATGGCTTTTTAAATTATATATAAATCGAAAAATGATTCAAATGCATTGCAATACATCTGTGGGCGCTGCACAATTGTTTTTCTAAGGCTTGTGCACCGTACATTTTAAGTTTTGTTGGCCAAGAAACGAAATTGACTCCCTAGATTGTGTAGTTTTTCCAAGGAAGGTTTTCCTGACTTGACGAAAGGACAAATGAACAGTCTATCATTTTGAGTACTAATTGTTTAGCGAGAACCAAATGACCACATAACTGTCTGCTATTGTTTCTGGTTAACACTAAAGTTGTTGGAAAAAACCTCGTCATAAAAGCTCGAATCATAGTATCCCATATATAATTCGACCTATTCTGTATTTTGAGGAGGTTTAAGATCGAGTTTAAAATGGTTATTCTTCCTCTGAAGTTGAAATGACTAAATCTGAGAAGGAGTTTCAAGACATGGTCTAGAATTCCGGAGGCTCTTCTCTAATGCGAACCAGTTATCAGCCAATCAGAGTTTTACTGAAGTGCAACTGACTGACTTAGGACATTTTTTGCGATCTCAAAGAAAGCAGAGTAGCTATTAGCTTTTAAGTTAAATGAAAATTCTGCTTGACAGCTCTGCAAATGTCTTATATTTCACAACACAGGACCAAAATTTTGTGAGCCTTTTGTTAAAAATTGTGTTGCATCGTATAAAGATAGTGTATGGGGATGGTTTTTGGATATTTCTAAGCGCAGACTCAAGTGTATTTCCTTGCATAATGGCAAAGCTTTGGTGGCCTTCTAGTTTGTCACTCGGTGCACTTGCAAGAAATCCATAACTACATAAATAAGGCCATTGACTTACTCAAATTCAACAATGCAACTAAATCATTTGGATGGACCTAAAATGATGAACTTCATCCTTGTCAAAGAGAAGGGTTTCACCAAGTTGCCTTGCTGCCTCTGCATGTCAAACAGGCGAGCTGGATATAAATACTGGAGGCAGAGTTAATGGCCAATACCTGAAAATCTGAATTCAGAAGCTGGGCAGGCAGGCAAAGATGGGTGGTGCGGATCCGGACTGGGTGGAAAAAGAAAAACGATCACAGCGGCGGGGTGACGATGAAAGACGTCAAGCTGAAAAGAAAAGTCTAGCGTTGGCAGAAAGGCAGGCCACAGTTGAACTTGAGTCTTCGACCTCGCCCACTTTGTCTGAAGACCAAGGCAGATAGTAACTTAACCACCAAAACGATACCGTTGTGCAGCATCGAAGACGAAGATCATCTTCCCGCAAGTTTTTGGTGCTCTAGACCAAACCAAAATAAGTAGCCGTCAAGCTGCACGCGTGCTATTGCCATTTACGGAGGATCTGAGAGCGAACGCTGGAGAATTGTTCTTAAGCGAGAGCACGATCAATCGGCAGTGAAGACGTTATCGCCAGGAAACGGCTGCACAACTGAAAGAAAACTTTGCTCGTTGTGAGAGAGAGAGACAGACATATCGGTAGGACGGAAAGAACCCGCGATCGGCTTCATTTTGAGGTAACTTACGTTTGATAACCTTTCATGTAACGAGCCTATTTGTAACAACGAGAGGTTCCGCGAGATGGCGTGCAGGTCTAAATGCATCCCGTCGCCTCTATATAGATAAAGTAAAATCCACCTACTGAGGCTCTGTATAAATAGTAAAGCATTGGCCTGGGTAACTTAATATTGTGCTAAGAGGAGACGCCGCATAAGGTAAGGCCTTTAGGCTGTGATTGCTTGCTGAGAGTAGACGGGTAATTTAGTTGTTATAATTGTTAACTAAAGCATCCATTTCTCTCTGAATAATTCTGTACTTAACCCGCCCCATGCCAGGCGGGAAAAAATAATTAAAAACGCCATGTGTGGTCATGAAAAAAATCCTAACTTAAGTGGTGGATTTCTGACATATGCATAAAGTTAAAAACGTTAAACTTTGTACATATGTTGCCCAGGAGACGGCGTGTGGATCTAATCGAACATGTCCCCCTTTTATTCATTTTTTTATATAAGAGCAAAATTTGCAGCAATTTCTGCAAAATTTTCGAAGTTTGCACATTTAACGATTTTTATGGCATATAACTTTAGTTTATTTTTAAAATTATTCACTCGCCATAGTGTTAACATAACAAAATAAATGTATTCTCAGTTATAATAACATAGAAAGAAAAATTAAACAGTATCATGAAAATCAAATTACAGGAAAATTGTGGTTGAATACATGTTCAGATCGAAAACGCTACTGACATTTATGTTCAGAATAACCCTGAATAATTATCAAATCAACTAAACATAAATATAAACAAGAGTGACATTTGCATCCAAAAACTCCTGAATGATTTACAAAGCTGGTAAACATTTAATACAAACTAAATATACATGCTCCTCACAACTAGCTTTATCACACTTTCTTCCTGACCTCTCTGTCTTCTTATCCAGATCATCACAAAGCCTCGTCCATGTTTAACAGTTGGGAGCAAGCAGTCTGAATCAAATGGATTTTTTGCCTGTCTCCAGACGTATACACGGCCTGAGGTAGAAAATAAGTTATAGGAGGACTCGTCAGAGAATATGAGCCTTCTCCGCAGCTCTTCTGTCAAATTCCGTTGTTTTTTACACTATTCTAAACGCGTTCAAACGTTTGATTCTGACAGTAGTCGTTTTCGGATTGTAGCCCTCCAAGGGAATCAGGCTTTATGTAACTCCCTTTCAACATTTTTTGTTGAGACTGGGTTACGGACGTGATCATTAAATTCTGCAGTAATTTGGTAGCTGTTGTTTTATGTTTTTTTGTAACAATCCGTGTAAGAGTCCTACGGTCTCAAACGGACAGTTTTGGTTTCCTTCCTGAGTTTTGCTATGAGGAGAAAGTTTTTTTTTATTTTCTTACGCTGTCATTACTTTTGAGACTGTGCCTCTCGATACGCCGACTAGTTTAGCCGTTTTAGTGATGGTAGAACCTGTCATCCCAGCTCCGATAATCTGACCTCTTTGAAAATCAGATAGACCGATCATTTTAATAAGTTATATTAAATTATTTAGATAATATCTACAAAAGGAAAGCAACAATATTAGAACAAGATGATGTACTTCTATTATCAATCAACAAACATAAACATAGACAAAGTTTAGATAGTTTAATCAATCTTCCAAACTATACTATTACAATACTAGGTGTTTCTATTATTTTTTCCAACCCCTGTATATATTTATATGAATATGTGTATATATATATATATATATATGTCGAAAAATAGGTCCCCTCCTAAGACAATAGGTCTATATATACATATATGTATCTATTGGTTTGGGAGGAAAGAGATAAAAGCCACGAGAATATGTATATATACAGTAATATATACATATATCCTCTAACGTACGTACGCGTCCTTCGCTACGTACAAGTACGTTCACTTTGTAAGAGTAATCCGGTGATTACGAGGTATAAGAGTGCGATTTTACTACAGGGGACGATAGCGTTTAATGAGTTTACCAAGTTGGACTTCAATGATATATTTAAAGAGTAAAAACCATATAGATAATTTTAATAAGTCACTAGTTAGTATATATCTATATACATACGGGGTATATACGTATGTAAATAAGGGCAATACTGACAGAATATAGAATAATTGACAATCAGATAACGTTACTTACTCGTCAACCAGCTTTTAAATGGGATACTATAAATTTGTTCTACAGAGGGGATATTTATGTCAGAAAGTGGGTCAATTAACCGTAGATACAAGCAAGGGACGTTTTACCTGAGTGAAGTCACCTCGAGGAAGGGAACTCCTGTAGCGAGTCGGCGTGAGGGGAATTGAGACGGAAAAGGGTCGTGATTCTCGTCCAAATATCCTGATGGTGACGAGGATGAAAGGGAAGTGGGACCAGAAAACGAGTTCACGATCCTCTTTGAAGACGCACGGTGGCACCTCTGCTACAGAGAAGTGAAACCTTCAAAAATCAGGACTCTGACGCGTCCCGGCGCGAAGTCTCACACGGAAAACTGGAGATACTTGAGGGGGGGTTCCAAATAATAAGAATAGAATCTCGGCCAATTCATCGGGGATGAAACGATTCGAGGCTTGCTCTGAACAGAGTAAGCCTTGACAAAAGCGATGAATCCAACCTCGATGGTATAAGCGAATATCAGTGAAATAGGCAAACGGACATACGATATGAACCAAAGACGACGGGATCCTCAAACTCAATCGGCCGATATTCAAAATCTCAGAGCACTTCTATGACGGCCATTTATTGAGTTTCTCCTCGTTGTCAGGCTCAGACAACTGGCTGACCGCTCCCGGCAGCAAGATGGATTAGCATCTGTGGCCTGACCCACGTCTCAATGCGCTTTACAATGTGGGTGGGAAACTTCGGCTAGCAGTTTCCCAACTACAGGGATTAGCGCTTTATTGGTAAGTTAAAAACTTTTAGCGCCCAACTTAATTAACTGCACCTCTGAGGCGCTGATGGATATTCAATTTCTTTCTTCTTTTATTTTTCTCTTTAGATTCCGGGATTACTCCACATGGAGTTATAATTAGGAAACATAAAGAAGGAAGGAATTCATGAAGCAAATGTTGGGGGTATATATATATATATATATATATATATATATATATATATATATATATATATATATATATATATATATATATATATATATATATATATATATATATATATATATATATATATATATATATATATATATATATATATATATATATATATATATATCGTCTCCAAGCGGTGTGACCTTGACTTGCCTGTGAGGCGTACCTAGTAATCTAGTTGGATCTTTATAACCTCCCCTTGGGTGGATTTTTTCCCGACAGCTCTGTGTGCCTGTTGTGGCTATATATATCCCATAGATTTAGCTTTATTATAAGGAATCGTTTGATGCAGTTCACTGTGAAATTTCGCTGGTCAGAGCCTATATTTGTTCAGCTGCTGATAAATGTTCACAACACACGTATGTTTGTTTTTGTGCCATCTTATTATTTGTTCAAGTGGTTAATTTTGATATCAGCTTTTCCGCTCGACTCTAACGATCGCTTGCCTCTCCTCTATTTGAGCAGTTTAACATATATATAGTTTCATTTCCTAATTTTCCTGGGTTCCTTATTTATTACACTTAGCATATTATCTCTTTAATTTACGCACATAGCAATTTTGGGGATTTGCTAAATCCACCGAGCGTCCATTTGTGGAGTTCCTCGTCGGGCATATTAAATCCTTCAATTTGGTGCCAGAAGCATACGTATTTTCTAGAATGAGAGCTACAAATTCTTATTGCGTTTTTGCTTTGTAATCCCATTATTTCACACACCCTACATTCGTTACCTGGATTCCGAAGCATTGCCTTTTAATTGACTCCAAGATAAAAATTAAATAGTCTCCATCATTTGCATTAACGGTAATTTATCCTTCACCGCTCAGTTATGTCAGATTATAAATTGTCCCAAACTAACTACATATACATATAAAGTCAAATTTGTTGCCCTCCTATATCTGTTGACCTTCCCCCCCCCCTTTTATTATAATTTACATTAAAATTATATTTTGGGTTCTGGATCTTTATATATCCTTGAACTGAACTTGGCAAGCCAGTAGATAAACCACGGCAAACTTTAGACGTACTTGCCTGTATATATATATATATATATATATATATATGTTTTTTTGTATTCAAAATCTCGTGCACTGGACCAAGAGGCGGCTGACCCCTTTCCCTATGGTTCCAAAGCCTATTATCGACGGCCTCGTGTCAGATATCTGCTGTGCAAGTGTACGCGCCCTTACACTAAAAGGGTCTACACTGGCATACGCTGATATATATACATATATATATATATATATATATATATATATATATATATATATATTTGCAAATTTGTTGAAGACCATGGTATATTTCGCCTAAATCAATTTCCTTTGTCAACTTTCTATTCTAACTGTCATTTTTATTCCATCTTATAGATGGTAGATCACTTGTCCTATATTCATCTAAATAGCTGAGCTTAATTGCTGAGCTTTCGATCTTATTCGATAATCTTCTGACCGTCTTTGTGTATTCTTTCCTCTTTTATCGATGAAGTCAGAATCGGGCTGAATGAAAATAAAACGTTTTTAGGGGATATTTATTCCGCCCGGCTTGAGCGCAATATTAAAGGAAACGAGCCAATCTGCTGAGTGGAATTTTAAAACAAATTTAATGTTCGATTCCATCTCAATGCTTAACTATTGATGGCTGGCTTTTCTCCGTTTATTAAGATGGCTTCTAAGATGTTCAACCTAGCTTTATTTCCCTCTTTTCTTTTAATTACGGTGTTGTCAACTAGAATATCTCTCGTTAGGTTAATATTGTGCGCGCTCTCTTTATGATTTTTAGGCCCTCCGCTTTGATGTTTTGTTCCTCAACTCCCTTTTTTGGACGTTGAGGTACAAAATATAAATGGTAGCTATACGAGTATCACAAAAATATATAAGAAAAGTACGGACATGGGAAGATGCCTCATTGCCGATAGTGAATGCCCTGAAAGGTACAAAATAAGTTTAATCAGCTCATACTTCTGCCGGGCATATAAATGCTGCTCTACGTGGGAACATATCCACCAAGAGATCTCACTCGTTAAGCAAGCACTCATGAACAACGGTTTCCCGAACAGCCTGATTGAAGAAAAACTCCAATCATTTTTAAATATGTATTTCAAAGATACGGATAAAACGAAAAGTAATCAGGGAGCAGTAACATCAAGGTTAAGAATCAAATGGATAAAATTTAACTTATTATATACTATCAAACGACAAAGGCCAAAAATCTCCTTGTGAAAAACAACAGCTGCTAAATCTCCTCGAATCTATATTAAACCAACATAGTTTTCGAGTTTACCTGCACCAATAAAGACTGCAAGCTATATAATAGCTCAAAATATATTAGCATGACAACTACTACCCTTTCGAGACGTTTAACCATGTATCTGCAAAGCGGATTACCTACAAATCATATGGCAAGCTTGCATAACAATAGCCTAACAAAAGATATTATAGTTACAACACCGTAATTAAAAGAAAAGAGGGAAATAAAGCTAGGCTGAACATCTTAGAAGCCATTTTAATAAATGAAGAAAAGCCAGCCATCAATAGTCAAGCATTGAGCTGAAATCGGACATTAAATTTTTTTTTAAATTCCACTCACTGGATTGGCTCGTTTCCTTTAATAGAATAAGTGCACCAAAATTTGTTAGTTACAACAACAGTTACTCATGTAGCAGATACAATGGTAAAATTTGTTGGCTAGTGTAATGAACTGAACAAGTTCAAAAGTACTTGTCGTCCGCCTTTAATTTTCCTGTGGGATATTTTGCATTTATTGTTCTACTTTCGTGCTACTTAGTGAGTTTCTCATATATATATATATATATATATATATATATATATATATATATATATATATATATTTCGTCTCCCAGCGGCGGGAACTTGACTTGCTCCTGGGCGTAGCTCGTGAATTAGTTTGATCCTTTGATCCAGACAATAAAATAGAGATATACAGACGAAGCAAGCGATAATTATATAGACATGCACAGACGGTTGAGCAATGAATGATAAAGAGAGACAATGACTGAGAGAGATCGTCCCCATGAGAGCATTAATTGACATTATTTATTAAAATTTCCTTCCTTTAAGAAGAATTAAAGACACTACGGCGAACGAAAGAAATATTTCAAATTGAGTTAAAGTTATCTATAAATTTGAACTTTTCAAATTTTCATTTCTTCTTCATAAAATAGAATATGTTATGAACATTCTTAAAAGGAATCAACAACTTTCAAAATTTGGCAAAATGTTTTCCTAGATACACAGCATAAGGAAAGAGTCTCCTCGCTTACATCTATAAAGTAAGGATTCTAGTTCACAAGAAATGAAATATAGATATTCTGCAGAAATGCCAAAAAACGCACACAAGGGTTTAGAGGTAGCAAACTTGATAAAGCACAACCCACAAGGGACCTCCATATAATGAAAGTTTTTTTTTTCTACCAGTTAATGAAATGATTACAACCGAGATCTATTATAGGCTGTTAGGCCGTTTGAAGACTAATCTGAATAAAATATGACATACGAACAGTCTTAACCGCGTTTTGCTTCATCTCGAAAATGCATAACTGGAACCAGCAGAGATCACGTCTGTTTTAATGGATGAGATCATCTGCAAAACCTCCTCCATGCTCCTTTATCCACAGACTTCGTTCCATCTCCTTACCACACAAATTTTTCAGTGCCATCTTGATGTCATGATCTTTATGACACTTGAAAATATCGAAATTATCTTTTCTATATTTTTGTCCTACACACCTAAAGAGTTCTGTACAAATTATACTAGGAAGATTTTGAATCGTTGTAAGTCATTAATAATGATTGGGATTAAGTTGATGAATTTTATTCTAATAAAACATAAAATTCAGGTAACTTGTATTCTTATCTGAAGTTTGGACAAAAATTATGGAATGATTTGATATTTGCACCAAATTTCTGACGAGGCTTATAAAGAGAGATGTACAATTAAACTATATTTAGATATTCATCATAAACACATCTTTAGTTATATATGTAGGTATCATGAAAAGACAGCTTTGTTTTCTGTGTGGGAGGAGTGAAATATTTGTAAGACTTCTTAAAATGTCCGTTAGGGAAAAGCTCCGGCTGTTTTGAAAAATATCCTTCGGTAAAATGAACGTAAGTAAAATGTTCTTCGATGAAATTTACTATATTGAAGTATCCTTTCCGTGAAATGTCCGTCGGTAAAATGTCCGTTGGTGAAATTAGGTGCAATAGAATGTCTTTTTGGTGAAATATTCATTCAAGTAAATGTCCATTCGGTGAAATATTTTTCGATGAAATTTCCTTTCGGCGAAATTTCCATTAGTGAAATGTGTGTTAGAGGAAATTTTCTTTCAGTCAAATGTTCGTTGGTGAAATGTGTTTGGAAAAATGAGCATTCGGTGAAATGACCTTCAGTAAAATGTCCTTATGTGTAAGATACCTCAGTAAATTAACTCTACAGTGAAATTTCCGCTCCGATAAATCTCCATTCGTTAAATGTCCGTTTTATTAAATGGTTCACGGTTAAATATCATTTGCTAAAGTATCTGTCAGTGAAATCGGCCCCAAATAATAATTTTCTTTTCAATAGAATCCTTATCCAAGATAGTCCTTCAGTGAAATATATAATTTTCGGTAAATGTTTTTTGGTGAAATGTCCGTTGGGTTAAATGTCCTTCAGTTAAATATTTGTTCAGTTTAATTACTTTTCAGTCAAAACACCTTCGCTGAAATATGCGTGAGTTAAATGTGCCTTTGCTTAAATCTCTGTTGTGGAAATATCTGGTGGGAGCATTGCCAATGAGAGGAGAACAACGTTGCTGAAATTTCTTTTCGGTGAACTTTCCAATCAGCGAGAGGTTCTTTCTGTGAAGACTGCGTCGATAAAATGTCCGTTGGTGAAATTTCCGTAAGGTGGAATATCCTTCGGTGATATAACCATTCAGTTAAATGTTCGTTCAGTGGTAAGTCCTTTTGGTGAAAAATGAATGTGAAATTTCTTATGCAGTAAAATGGACCTTCAATGAAATTTCCGCTGTTGAAATTTCCTTTAGGTGAAATCTCCGTTCGAATAAATGCCTCTATTTAAAATATGCGCTGCCTGAAATGTCTCTTTGGGAAAATTTCCGTTTAAAAGTGCATTCAGTGAAATTCCACTTGGTTAAGAGGCGCTTCAATCAATTTTCCGTTGGGAGAAATGTCCTTTTGATGATATGTCAGGTCGGTAAAATGGGCCCTTCGTAGAAATAACCGTCGGTCAAGTATCCGTTCGGTGAAATGTTCTTGGAAGAAATGTCCGTTCGGTGAAAAGTCCTGCTGAAATGTTCTTTCGTTGAAATGAATTTCAGTAAAATAACCTTTCGGTCAAATGATAGACCGTAGTATGTCAGATAAAATGTCCGTTGGTTGAAATCTCTCTCAAATATCCGTTCGGTCAAATGCCTTTCGGGAAAATTTCTGTTGTTAAATTTCCATCGGCAAAATATCCGTAAGGTAAATTGCCCGTTGACGAAATATATGTTCGCAAATATATTCATTCGGCAAAATGTCTGTTCGGTGAAATCTGTCTCATTGAAATGTCCGTTCGATTAAATGTTCGAATGTTAGAAGGTGGTTTCTAAGATTCGAAACAAAATAAAATAAAGCACCCACTAGACTCCCTTTACGTGCAAAAAGAAATGCCATTCAGGATCAACTCAATGAAAAATGCACTTTATTGGAACAAAATTACAAAATAAAATTAATATATTCATCTATATTGTAATCATTAGAGAGAATCTAGGGGGGCAATATTCACTACATTAGGGTACACTTTTAAAATCCTACCAGTTATAGTACCATCCACTTATATATATTTCGAAAGCTCAAATAGGAAATTGGCTCTTTGACGATTAATGATTTTGAAGCGTCCTTTTTATAATCCTTAAACAGGCTGGAATTTAGGTAAATCTCTTTTTAAATAACTAACGACAGTAAAATAACAGGGAGGAGAAAAAACATAAATTTAGGAAGAAAATGAGCGTAGTTTGGTATCCAATAGTAATAAATTTTTCGATTTTTGTTAGTTTGAATAAAAATTTTAAAAATTCTCTTAATTTACCGAGTTTCTAAAAATGTCGAGGAAAATGTACTTTTAAAGATAAGGTCAGGAGAGAGTGAGAATGATATTTGAAATTGTCCTGTTTTGCTAAATCCTAAATGATATATCAAATAATTCTTCATCTTTTTTTTTACTCA
The DNA here is from genome assembly GCA_963969495.1 of Ceratothoa steindachneri. Classification (NCBI taxonomy): domain Eukaryota; kingdom Metazoa; phylum Arthropoda; class Malacostraca; order Isopoda; family Cymothoidae; genus Ceratothoa; species Ceratothoa steindachneri. The sequence goes on along the minus strand of OZ018324.1, from coordinate 101,624,116 downwards.
TGAGTTAATTTTAATGTAATATATTTATAAGTATGCAATAAAGCCCCCCATATAGAATAAGGCGCTCACCAAAAAATACAACAAAATGGTAAAAAATTATGTGAAAAACATGAATTATAACACTTCTTTTAAACAATATTGTATAAGTGCTTTTGGTTTTGTCGTTCAACCTGTGAAATTGTATCAATATATAAATATATATATATTTATATATATATATGTGTATGTGTTTATGTGTGTGTGTGTCAAAGGATACAGTGAAACAGAAGCCATTTTAATAAATGAAGAAAAGCCAGCCATCAATAGTCAAGCATTGAGCTGAAATCGGACATTAAATTTTGGTGCACTTATTCTATTAAAGGAAACGAGCCAATCCAGTGAGTGGAATTTAAAAAAAAATTTAATGTTCGATTCCATCTCAATGCTTAACTATTGATGGCTGGCTTTTCTCCGTTTATTAAGATGGCTTCTAAGATGTTCAACCTAGCTTTATTTCCCTCTTTTCTTTTAATTACGGTGTTGTCAACTAGAATATCTCTCGTTAGGTTAATATTGTGCGCGCTCTCTTTATGATTTTTAGGCCCTCCGCTTTGATGTTTTGTTCCTCAACTCCCTTTTTTGGACGTTGAGGTACAAAATATAAATGGTAGCTATACGAGTATCACAAAAATATATAAGAAAAGTACGGACATGGGAAGATGCCTCATTGCCGATAGTGAATGCCCTGAAAGGTACAAAATAAGTTTAATCAGCTCATACTTCTGCCGGGCATATAAATGCTGCTCTACGTGGGAACATATCCACCAAGAGATCTCACTCGTTAAGCAAGCACTCATGAACAACGGTTTCCCGAACAGCCTGATTGAAGAAAAACTCCAATCATTTTTAAATATGTATTTCAAAGATACGGATAAAACGAAAAGTAATCAGGGAGCAGTAACATCAAGGTTAAGAATCAAATGGATAAAATTTAACTTATTATATACTATCAAACGACAAAGGCCAAAAATCTCCTTGTGAAAAACAACAGCTGCTAAATCTCCTCGAATCTATATTAAACCAACATAGTTTTCGAGTTTACCTGCACCAATAAAGACTGCAAGCTATATAATAGCTCAAAATATATTAGCATGACAACTACTACCCTTTCGAGACGTTTAACCATGTATCTGCAAAGCGGATTACCTACAAATCATATGGCAAGCTTGCATAACAATAGCCTAACAAAAGATATTATAGTTACAACACCGTAATTAAAAGAAAAGAGGGAAATAAAGCTAGGCTGAACATCTTAGAAGCCATTTTAATAAATGAAGAAAAGCCAGCCATCAATAGTCAAGCATTGAGCTGAAATCGGACATTAAATTTTTTTTTAAATTCCACTCACTGGATTGGCTCGTTTCCTTTAATAGAATAAGTGCACCAAAATTTGTTAGTTACAACAACAGTTACTCATGTAGCAGATACAATGGTAAAATTTGTTGGCTAGTGTAATGAACTGAACAAGTTCAAAAGTACTTGTCGTCCGCCTTTAATTTTCCTGTGGGATATTTTGCATTTATTGTTCTACTTTCGTGCTACTTAGTGAGTTTCTCATATATATATATATATATATATATATATATATATATATATATATATATTTCGTCTCCCAGCGGCGGGAACTTGACTTGCTCCTGGGCGTAGCTCGTGAATTAGTTTGATCCTTTGATCCAGACAATAAAATAGAGATATACAGACGAAGCAAGCGATAATTATATAGACATGCACAGACGGTTGAGCAATGAATGATAAAGAGAGACAATGACTGAGAGAGATCGTCCCCATGAGAGCATTAATTGACATTATTTATTAAAATTTCCTTCCTTTAAGAAGAATTAAAGACACTACGGCGAACGAAAGAAATATTTCAAATTGAGTTAAAGTTATCTATAAATTTGAACTTTTCAAATTTTCATTTCTTCTTCATAAAATAGAATATGTTATGAACATTCTTAAAAGGAATCAACAACTTTCAAAATTTGGCAAAATGTTTTCCTAGATACACAGCATAAGGAAAGAGTCTCCTCGCTTACATCTATAAAGTAAGGATTCTAGTTCACAAGAAATGAAATATAGATATTCTGCAGAAATGCCAAAAAACGCACACAAGGGTTTAGAGGTAGCAAACTTGATAAAGCACAACCCACAAGGGACCTCCATATAATGAAAGTTTTTTTTTTCTACCAGTTAATGAAATGATTACAACCGAGATCTATTATAGGCTGTTAGGCCGTTTGAAGACTAATCTGAATAAAATATGACATACGAACAGTCTTAACCGCGTTTTGCTTCATCTCGAAAATGCATAACTGGAACCAGCAGAGATCACGTCTGTTTTAATGGATGAGATCATCTGCAAAACCTCCTCCATGCTCCTTTATCCACAGACTTCGTTCCATCTCCTTACCACACAAATTTTTCAGTGCCATCTTGATGTCATGATCTTTATGACACTTGAAAATATCGAAATTATCTTTTCTATATTTTTGTCCTACACACCTAAAGAGTTCTGTACAAATTATACTAGGAAGATTTTGAATCGTTGTAAGTCATTAATAATGATTGGGATTAAGTTGATGAATTTTATTCTAATAAAACATAAAATTCAGGTAACTTGTATTCTTATCTGAAGTTTGGACAAAAATTATGGAATGATTTGATATTTGCACCAAATTTCTGACGAGGCTTATAAAGAGAGATGTACAATTAAACTATATTTAGATATTCATCATAAACACATCTTTAGTTATATATGTAGGTATCATGAAAAGACAGCTTTGTTTTCTGTGTGGGAGGAGTGAAATATTTGTAAGACTTCTTAAAATGTCCGTTAGGGAAAAGCTCCGGCTGTTTTGAAAAATATCCTTCGGTAAAATGAACGTAAGTAAAATGTTCTTCGATGAAATTTACTATATTGAAGTATCCTTTCCGTGAAATGTCCGTCGGTAAAATGTCCGTTGGTGAAATTAGGTGCAATAGAATGTCTTTTTGGTGAAATATTCATTCAAGTAAATGTCCATTCGGTGAAATATTTTTCGATGAAATTTCCTTTCGGCGAAATTTCCATTAGTGAAATGTGTGTTAGAGGAAATTTTCTTTCAGTCAAATGTTCGTTGGTGAAATGTGTTTGGAAAAATGAGCATTCGGAGAAATGACCTTCAGTAAAATGTCCTTATGTGTAAGATACCTCAGTAAATTAACTCTACAGTGAAATTTCCGCTCCGATAAATCTCCATTCGTTAAATGTCCGTTTTATTAAATGGTTCACGGTTAAATATCATTTGCTAAAGTATCTGTCAGTGAAATCGGCCCCAAATAATAATTTTCTTTTCAATAGAATCCTTATCCAAGATAGTCCTTCAGTGAAATATATAATTTTCGGTAAATGTTTTTTGGTGAAATGTCCGTTGGGTTAAATGTCCTTCAGTTAAATATTTGTTCAGTTTAATTACTTTTCAGTCAAAACACCTTCGCTGAAATATGCGTGAGTTAAATGTGCCTTTGCTTAAATCTCTGTTGTGGAAATATCTGGTGGGAGCATTGCCAATGAGAGGAGAACAACGTTGCTGAAATTTCTTTTCGGTGAACTTTCCAATCAGCGAGAGGTTCTTTCTGTGAAGACTGCGTCGATAAAATGTCCGTTGGTGAAATTTCCGTAAGGTGGAATATCCTTCGGTGATATAACCATTCAGTTAAATGTTCGTTCAGTGGTAAGTCCTTTTGGTGAAAAATGAATGTGAAATTTCTTATGCAGTAAAATGGACCTTCAATGAAATTTCCGCTGTTGAAATTTCCTTTAGGTGAAATCTCCGTTCGAATAAATGCCTCTATTTAAAATATGCGCTGCCTGAAATGTCTCTTTGGGAAAATTTCCGTTTAAAAGTGCATTCAGTGAAATTCCACTTGGTTAAGAGGCGCTTCAATCAATTTTCCGTTGGGAGAAATGTCCTTTTGATGATATGTCAGGTCGGTAAAATGGGCCCTTCGTAGAAATAACCGTCGGTCAAGTATCCGTTCGGTGAAATGTTCTTGGAAGAAATGTCCGTTCGGTGAAAAGTCCTGCTGAAATGTTCTTTCGTTGAAATGAATTTCAGTAAAATAACCTTTCGGTCAAATGATAGACCGTAGTATGTCAGATAAAATGTCCGTTGGTTGAAATCTCTCTCAAATATCCGTTCGGTCAAATGCCTTTCGGGAAAATTTCTGTTGTTAAATTTCCATCGGCAAAATATCCGTAAGGTAAATTGCCCGTTGACGAAATATATGTTCGCAAATATATTCATTCGGCAAAATGTCTGTTCGGTGAAATCTGTCTCATTGAAATGTCCGTTCGATTAAATGTTCGAATGTTAGAAGGTGGTTTCTAAGATTCGAAACAAAATAAAATAAAGCACCCACTAGACTCCCTTTACGTGCAAAAAGAAATGCCATTCAGGATCAACTCAATGAAAAATGCACTTTATTGGAACAAAATTACAAAATAAAATTAATATATTCATCTATATTGTAATCATTAGAGAGAATCTAGGGGGGCAATATTCACTACATTAGGGTACACTTTTAAAATCCTACCAGTTATAGTACCATCCACTTATATATATTTCGAAAGCTCAAATAGGAAATTGGCTCTTTGACGATTAATGATTTTGAAGCGTCCTTTTTATAATCCTTAAACAGGCTGAAATTTAGGTAAATCTCTTTTTAAATAACTAACGACAGTAAAATAACAGGGAGGAGAAAAAACATAAATTTAGGAAGAAAATGAGCGTAGTTTGGTATCCAATAGTAATAAATTTTTCGATTTTTGTTAGTTTGAATAAAAATTTTAAAAATTCTCTTAATTTACCGAGTTTCTAAAAATGTCGAGGAAAATGTACTTTTAAAGATAAGGTCAGAAGAGAGTGAGAATGATATTTGAAATTGTCCTGTTTTGCTAAATCCTAAATGATATATCAAATAATTCTTCATCTTTTTTTTTACTCATGAGTTAATTTTAATGTAATATATTTATAAGTATGCAATAAAGCCCCCCATATAGAATAAGGCGCTCACCAAAAAATACAACAAAATGGTAAAAAATTATGTGAAAAACATGAATTATAACACTTCTTTTAAACAATATTGTATAAGTGCTTTTGGTTTTGTCGTTCAACCTGTGAAATTGTATCAATATATAAATATATATATATTTATATATATATATGTGTATGTGTTTATGTGTGTGTGTGTCAAAGGATACAGTGAAACAGAAGAACAGAGATCTTACAGGCGATAACCTCGAGAAAAGCCACGATAAACAAACCATGGCTCCTGACAAGAAATCGAACATCACGCCTCTGGTTAAATATACCAATGCTCTACCACTGACCTACCAGGACTAATGCAGTTAGCGACAGATCCTTAAGAATGCATTTCCTTTTGCATCTCCAAGAAATACCGCCTAGTGAAAACTTTGTCTGTAAGGTGGAAGTGTAGCGCTCAATTACAATCTAATCTCACAATTGATCACTCCGTTAGCCGTTTGAAATCTTGAACTTAACTTTGCACACAAATCAAATACTAAAATAAGATGCCTGTGAGAGAACCCCACGTGGACTGTCTTAAGCAGAACAGAACTTCCATGCGCTGCCGAAGGCCCGATTATGTCTAAATTAGTAAGCCTCCCGCCCCTCCTTCCAAAAGCAGTAGCCTCAAACCGTGTCCACAACGATTGACTTTTAGACGGGCAGAATAGCCTCTGCAAGAAGATTCGAGGCCATTCAAGAGTAGAGCTGTTTCCCGCTTACCGCCCCCCAACCTCGGAGAGAGCCTCGGACATAAATAGCGCTTGGCTCCCATGAAGAGACACAGAGTTGAGAAGTCTCGCCCAGACCCCAGAAGATTCCCCCTAATTCCAAGTCAGGTTTTAAGAACAAAGCAAAGTGACAGCTCAACTATTGTTTGTGTATTTGGAATTAGACCCAGCCAGTGAGGTAATTCCACTTAACGATCGCCACCAAGTGATTTTTCCGACTTCTCTCATCAACTCTGTCGAAGCCCTCCTCGTTTCGCGTAGCCGAAAGACTCTGCCTTGAAACGGAAGTTACCCCCACCCCTGTTTTTGGAGAACCGTCATCACTTCAAGTTCCCGCTCAGAAGTTCCTAGCTGCCTCACCCCACATGCAGAAGACATCCGTAAGCCAACCCCTCTCCCTCCTTCAGTAACCCAAATGAGTGAATCCCCCCCCGATTTAAATAGTCTCATTCTGTAATACGTAAGTTTTAACTTCGTAGTCTTATTTATAACTACAATATCCCACCTTCGTTACTGTTGTAATTTTACCCGTAATTCCCTGAGGTAGTTTTACCCATCAATTCCCCCCCTATTTTTGTGTAAATAAAATTATATTTATGTTCATTTCCCTTTAAATTACTTTGAGCTTTGCCATTTTCTATAATTTACCTGACCTCGTTGCACTCTCTCTCGCAACTCAGCCCGTCTAAATTTGTGGTGTTCGGTCCCTTTCACATAGATATAATATGGTATTAATGTAATATAATGTAATCTGGTGTCAAGTGTGTTGGGGTTTTTACGAACCCGTGTTATTTTAATTTCGACATTAGAAGTTCCCTTGTTATTCACGTACATCCCTTTTATTTTATTTTTTTTATTGTACTGGCAGAAGGCAAGTTCAAGTTATTTGAAGAGCAGTGGAACGTAATCTATTTAGATTTTGTGTTGAACTCCAGGTAATTCATTTTTTTATGGTGTTCGAATTTTGGAGACTCTTCTGGTGATTAGCCTTAAAGAGTTAAGGTTTTTGGTGTCCTAATTCCGGTTAGACCATTTTAATTTTTTTCCGCTTAAAAACAACAGAGGTAGGTATCTGTATCAATTTCTTTTTTTGACCACGCCTTCACGAATATTCTAGTATTCGTTCCGCGTGGGTAGTGTCCTAACTCATTCGCATATCAGTTTTCCCTCAGTTAACTGCGTAAAAATGTCATCCTTCGAAAAATTCAAGAGTCAAGGTGAAATTTTAGGTCTTGCGCGCAAAGACCTGCTAAATTACGTACAGAAAGAAGAGAGGAACGAACGGGCAGAGTGAAGGGAAATGGAGATGGAAAAGAACAAGATGGAGGAGAACAAACTGAAGATGGAGATAGAGGAGAACAAACTGAAGATGGAAATGGAGGAGAACAAACTGAAAATGGAGATGGAGATGCACAAAATGGAATGGAGAAGAACAAAATGGAGATGGAAAAACGTGAACAAATTAGGCAGCATGAGCTGGAAATGAGCCAAAATCAAATGGATTCTCCGTCCATCGGTTCCCGGGCTGAAATTCCCCAAACTCCCTCAGTCCACCTTCCCGTTTTTAATGATGGAGAGGACTTTGGGTGATTTTTTGCCCATTTTGAGAGAATCTTTCAAATCAATAGATGGGATCTTAAAAATGATGGCGTCGCTCGCTTACTTCCCCTTTTAAATGCCAAGTTAAGGGATATCTTCGTATCCCTTCCCCCCAAAGCAACTTTGGACTATTTCCCGTTAAAGTCCGAATTCCTAGCCGCTGTTCATATGAATAGCGAATTCTACCCCTCCCAATTCCGCTAGGAAAGGATGTGCCCTGGCAAGGTTCTCCAGGTCTACGAGTCCCTTCTGGACTTCTTACTTAGGGATCAGCTTTTAACTGCCGTGGCTCCCGAAATTCACGCCTTTATTAAGGAAAACGTTGTGCCCCTTTCAAGGAGTGCTTGGAAGAGGCCAATTTTAAGCTGGTAGTCACAATTTATACCCTAAGGATGTTAAAAAGGCTCCCCAATCGCCCTCCAAAACAAAAATTTTATGGCCCTAAGACCCTCACTAAATTAGTTCCAAGATTTACCAAAGTTCCTAGTCCCTTGAAGCCAAGAAACTTTCATCCATCGGAACACCGAGACGTTAACCCTTAGTTTCTTCTACCCTTGTTGTGCCGTACCAAAAGAACCCGATCGTCTGCTATAGCTGCGGAGTTCCCGGCCATTACCGCACGAACTGTCCTCAAAACTCCCGATTCACCAACTCTCAGTCCCACCAAGTACACCAAAGCTAGGCCGCCCTTGATCCTCCTCCGTCGCCTCAGAAGACTCCCAAACCTCCCACGCCCGCCAAAGACCTGGTCCATCACGTAAACTTTTCTCTAATGAGAACAACCCTGGTGGATTGAAGTTCGTGAACGGAACTGTGAACGGGGGCAGAGTATCCACCCTCGTCCGTGACACCGGGTGCACCTGCATTATAGTGTCTGAGGATCTACTCCCCCCTGTTGGGCCCGACCACAAGAAATTTGCTGTGGTCCACGACTACATTGGCCAGGCCAGTCGTTTCCCAGTAATTCGTGGTCACATCGAGTGTGACTATATGTCCGGTTAGGCCGAAGTGGTAGCGGCCCCAATGAAGTTCTGCTCTGTTTTTTTTTGCCCTGTACCCCGGAATTCACGACCACTCCGTGGCCCAGCCCGTGATTACCTGTACACAGGCAGCCCTGTAATCCCGTGCACCTGTTCCCCTGAAAACACCTATCGATCCAGAGTTCCAAACCCTCCGGAGCGATAAGTTTTCCCGCGCCCAGGAGAGTGCGCTACTCTCGCCCTCGTAATTTAAGGGGAAAACTAAAGCCCTCGAGCGTGAGTCCACCCAAGGTAACAAAGGAGTCTCGTATCCCGTGAAGAAGGACTTATTTAGAGGTCACATCGAGTGTGACTATATGTCCGGTTAGGCCGAAGTGGTAGCGGCCCCAATAAAGTTCTGCTCTGTTTTTTTTGCCCTGTACCCCGGAATTCACGACCACTCCGTGGCCCAGCCCGTGATTACCTGTACACAGGCAGCCCTGTAATCCCGTGCACCTGTTCCCCTGAAAACACCTATCGATCCGGAGTTCCAAACCCTCCGGAGCAATAAGTTTTCCCGCGCCCAGGGAGAGCGCTACTCTCGCCACCGTCATTTGGGCGAAAACTAAAGCCCTCGAGCGTGAGTCCACCCGAGGTAACAAAGGAGTCTCGTATCCCGTGAAGAAGGACTTATTTAGAGGTTTGAGACCTAATTGAACCTGAATTCACGAGAACGAAAATTCAATCCTGGTGCGAAGGTGCTGGTGCTACTTCCCACGGGAAGCAACAAAATCCTTAGCCAGTGAAAGGGACCCTACCCCGTCCTCGAGGCTAGAGGACCCGTGGATTACCTCATCCATACTCCGGCGGGAGTGAAGGTTTTCCACGTGAATTGTATATATATATATATATATATATATATATATATATATATATATATATATATATATATATATATATATATATTATATCATCAATGTTCCTAATTATGATTTTTTTGGTCCACTAAATTGTTTAGTGTTCAGTCCAATATTTATGCCTCCATGTAATTGTATTTTGGGGGGGCTCCACTGAAATGTCGCCAATGTTCTCCTGTGATTTTTCTGTTGTTTAAAATTGTATTAGTTAAATTCTCTAGAATCGACCTGTTTAAGGCTAATGTCCGTAAATTAACCGCTCAACTCAGAAGTACGTTTTTTTGTGTATACATCTGTCCTAGCAGGTCAGAATTTCCCTAGACCTTTGATAATTCTAGTTTGACGGGTTGGGATGATTCTTTTCTACGCAACTGCTCTGTAAAGCATTATCTTTCGGTCGGGAGATGTGTGAGGGAACCCCACGTAGACTTTCTTGAGCAGAACGGAACTCCCATGCGCTGCCGAAGGCCCGGTTATGTCTAAATTGTAAGCCTACCCCCTCCCCCCTTTCACAAACGGTAGCTTCGAACAGTATCCACAACGATTGACTTTTACACGGGCAGAATAGCCTCTGCAAGAAGATTCGAGGCCATTCGAGAGTAGAGCTGTTTCCCGCTTACCAACCCCCAACCCCGGAGAAAGCCTCGGACATAAATAGCGCTCGACTCCCATGAAGAGACACAGAGTTGAGAAGTCTCGCTCAGACCCCGGAAGATTTCTCCTAGTTCTAAGTCAGATGCTAAAAACAAAGCAAAGTGACAGCTCAACTATTGTTTGTGTATTTGGAATTAGACCCAGCAAGTGAAGTAATTCCACTTAACGATAGCCAACAAGTGATTTTTCCGACTTCTCTCATCAACTCCTGTCGAAACCCCCCCCTACTCGTTTCAAGGGGCCGAAATACTCTCCCCTGGACCTGAAGTTACCCCCCATCCTGTTTTTGGATAACCGTCATCACTTCAAGTTCCTGCTCTGAAGTTCCGAGCGGCCTCACCCCACGTGCAGAAGACATCCGTAAGCCACCCTTCCTCCCCCCTTCAGTAACCCAATTGAGTTAATTCCCCCCGCACCCATTTAAATAGTCTCATTCTGTAATACGTAAGTTCTAACTTCATAATCTTATTTATAACTACAATCTCTTACCTTCGTTACTGTTGTGATTTTACCCGTTAATTCTCTGAGGTAGTTTTACCCATCAATTCTCTCCTTATTTTTGTGTAAATAAAATTATATTTTTGTCGTGCCCCTTTACCTATCCTTGAGCTTTGCCATCGTCCATAATCTACCTGACCTCGTTGCACTCTCTCTCGTTACTCAGCTCGTCTAAATTAGTGGTGTTCCGTCCATTCGTCGGTTCGCCTGTAAGTTATCCACCCCTTTCCCATAGATATAATATGGTATTGATGTAATATAATGATATACTACGATAATGCCATTTGTTAATAATTAATCAATTGAAAAGCAACAAATATATTTGTATCTAATGATATGCCGCTTGTCATTCATTAATGTATCAATGCAAAGTAAATAGTATATTTGTTAATAATGCGAAAAACACGAGGCAAAGAAATCGCTGTGCTCCCATGGTAAACACAGAAACATTCACATATTCAAAATTAGTGCGAGGAGACCGTTTAGTCCCCGCAGTGATAACGTATTCATTTGAAATAGCTGTGTATAGAACTAATTAATTTAATAGATAGGAAAGTCTGACAAATAAGCTTTGACATGGACCCACGAAAGACTATATTTTATGTTATTACATATATTGCCCTGATAGATAGAGGTCAGATTTGTAAATTCGAACACTCTCTTGGTGTACACGCGCCTATACTAAATAGACGAAAATACCCTCTGATCACATAAGCGTCTCACAGCTCGCGGATTGCAGATACAGAGCCACGCCACTAATCTATCTTAAGAATAAAAAGGCTTGTAACAAACACACAGACAATCCTACAGATATAGAAAGTCAACCTGAGAAAAAATAGTCAGTAACAAGATCGAGACCAAAAATTAATATAATAGAGAACCAGTCTCGCTCTGGACATTCAGACAGCCAGGTCGTCACTAGACTAGTATACGTAAACATTAAGTAGGCCTCGACACCTGTTATGGAAGGCACCTCTCCCAAGGCGGTAGACACATCCATGACCGGTGACCCCCTCGGAAAATAGATAAGAAGAAGACTAGCGAATTCCTGATCAAAAGAAAAATAAACAGTCCGCAATAGCTACCTTACCCCGTAACCTTAACTGATGAGATTAATTAATTAATTCATTCATTCATTTAGTCTGAGAGACTAGGACGTCGAGCATTTACAATCCAGTAATGTAGCAATTTCACATGCCTGAAATAGAGACGGCCAGTAGCATAAGAATAGAATAATTCTTAAAAACCGCCATTTTCTAATTTCCTAAACCTCGGACGAGTAATCATTTGATTAACGTTCGCCAACCCTGTAAGTGGACAACAAGGGGCCCTCTTGGAACTTACAATCGGGCTCAGATTAAATTACACTGCATAATCAACTAGCAAATCTTCATTGTCGAAGAAAGAGAGATCAAGTAAGATTTTTGTTTTAAGGAGTCGTGTGAAACGAGATTTATCGGGAAGAGCAATGCACTACGCCCGTAGGCAAACTTCTGGCGAGATTAACTGAGAAATACTTCAGTTTAGTTGGACCATCAAAACCCCGCCGCCGAGCTATAAACGCCAAGGCCGTGAGGCGGGGCTTAATTGCTTCCGTTAGAAAATATAGGAGTTCCGGCGAACACCTATATATTTCCCGTCACAAAATTAATCGTGGACATATTCCGTCAGAATCTGCCCAAGAAAGAGTCCCTATGACATATCACGCCCCTTAGATAAGACCCCAGGTCGTAGTGGTGAGCTGTCTCTACTTTGCCCCCGAGTGAACCAAGTCTAGAAAATACAAAGGTATTCGGCGGCGTCAGGATCGAAAGACTCGTACAGAAGAAACGCACAGTCTCAGTCCCACAGGAGTTTCCCTCCTCGAACGTCTACGGGAGAATCTTCCCCTTTTCAGCGTATACTTGTGGTAACCCAAAAATAATAGTAAGATATTTACACCTTTCCTTTGCTAGTCTAGGCGGTGCGACGCCCTCCGACTAATATTAGTCAAGTAGTCTCCTCCCGAGTCATCTCGGATAACTAAAGTGAATTATTGTGCCCCTAAGGCTAGGTTTCCATTCGTAGTTCCTTCCTAAACTCTATCGGGTTAGCACTCGGAGTATTGAGCCCTTGCGGCATGAGTAATTATTGGTAATTATTGATAATTTTCCCATTGATGAATTGATTAATAACAAGTCAGTGTAATTATTTGTACTATATGTTTTGTTGTGTAATTAAATATTAATTTTTCAATTCTTGTTCTAGTCTTTCAACCTCCAAAGCCTAATTAAATAAGACCAATCTCGGCAAACCATATTTAAAGTATTCGAATAACAAAAACTCGCGCACTCAACGAAATTCAATTCAAATTATTATTTTGGGCTGTCGTATTCATTGCCCCAACAAACGAAGTAATCGGGAAATAGGCGATAACTGCCTAATTCTACGACATCCATAAAAGCACTCTGTCTTTGCACGACTGAAAGCTATCGACCCGTTGTGGTTGGCGTGAAAACTAGAAAGCATCAACCACACTCAGGTTTATGCCGCCTGATAAATGAAATGTGTGCAAAATGATACAGAGGAACAGGAGAACAGAGGTCTTACTCGAGATGACCACCGAGAAAATCCACGAGAACACAACATGCCACCCTATAAGGACTCGGACCTCCGACCTCTGGTTATCTAGACCAGTTGTAATTAAATTGTAACGCTTTTGTGTGCTGTATTCTGAAATATGAAGTTGCGAGGTGTCTTGATGAAAAAACACTCTTTTCTTCTTGATTAATGCGGTGCTTTTTTCAACAATTGCTTCATGTAAACGGTCAAACTGACCAGATATGACTTATATGCTGATAGTTTGATTTGTGTAAAGTTAAAAATGAATTATGCCATTCATATCCTTCTGAAGGACCTATAGAAACTTCTGAGTATGTGGGGTCTTTTTATGGTGGTATATTCTTCCTCCACAAAAAATCCATGTTTATAAAACTCATATATAAACTTCATATAACTTTGGATATAAGCTTTTGTAACAATGCTACTCAAATGGTTGGTTTTTATTAGAGAAGGTAGAGATGAAAAAATTGTTGACTCTCAATAGAAAGTCTATCTTTGATAGGTCTTTTCCAATTCATGCCTTAATTTAAAAGTTCGCATATCTGCCACTTTCAGTGGTGTAAGTTTAATGTAAATTTTTGCCCAATTGTTCAAAAATAGATTTATCAAATTCTACTTGTCTTTATTTAAGACTAACGTCCTCCAAGTGAAAATTCTGAATCCTTTTTCGGCAGTAGCTGACACTAATTGTTCCTTCACCATCTACTTAGCAGAAAATTTATTCTGTTTTTACATAGAATGGTTGCATTTTATAAACTCCAATATAATAACCTTGCAATCTTCATTTTTGACACCCATAATATTCATCGTTTAACGAGAACGCACTAAATTAACGATAATACTGGTTTGCGCTGCTTTCAAGGTTTAACACATAATACCTTGGTAGCGTTCCTCCATCATACGAATATCTTGCTGAAAGCATCTATCCTGTTCGTCACTAAAGCTCCAAAATTTGGGGGAAAAAGTCCAGGTGGGACCGAAGGAACTGCATTTTCATTGACATGCACGCACATTGTTTGCGGAATTTTTCCATTAACTAATCAACCGCCGTCTCATAAGAAGGACTGTTTACTAAGGAAGTTTGCAATGACTGACTTATGGGACAATCAAGGCAGAGAGTTCAGTAGGATTTATTGTTTCATCAAAATTGGTGTCTTTGATGAGCTGCCATATTTGAGAGCCATTAAATACACCTGCTTTCAGTTTTTTTATGCTGACTCATGGAAACTTATGACGGAGAAAAGCAAATCCCCTAACTCCCTTTTCCATTGACTTGACAAAGTTTTTCATTATATTAAGTTGAGATGCAAGATTGGAAGAATATCTTGCTCGGTTCAACCAGAGGATGTGACAGAACGTTGTGTGAACCAGATTCTAATCCTTCTCTTAACTGTAATTCTAATCTCACATAATGCTGGTCGTCATCTCGATTGTCCCACTAGTAGATAAACCATGAATACATTGTATAACTGCATTGAAGGCCAGAGATGAGTCCAAAAAAATCAGATCTCCACAGATCAGCTATTTGTGTTCCTGGTAGTTGAGTTCAGACAAAAGATGGTCCATGCTGTTGCAGGTTTCTTTTATTGCAGTTGAGTGACCAACAGAGATCGATCATTGAAATCTTATTCCGTTATTAAGAAGAACGGCCTTGAAACTTCTGATAGATAAGTTAATCATAAGTTTCCATTCCATAGCATCATACTTCAGGCCCATTAGTTTGATCATGTCAGCAATGTTTTTACCGTAGACCAGAAAAGAGGCTTTAGCAAACGTGAAAAATTTCCTAAATTTTTTCTCGCGGTCCCAACAGCCAATAAAATGTTATCACTTGGTGCCACTATACATTTCTCTCAAAGACGTGAACCCAATAGCTTAGCAGATCATTTGGAAAGTTTTAGATCTCATGTCACTTCGTTTAGTTCGGCTTACGTGAACGGTACTAGTTGGTCGCCCTCTTCTGGCTTGTATGTATCAAACTCAACTGTATCGGTAGCGATAATACACTCGGAATCAGAGCTAGAACCTTTAGTAAAAGAGGCCTGGGAAAGTTTGGTCTCTGAAAATTCGGTCACGAACAATTCAGCTTTGAAATGTAAGGAGTTAGTAACATAAATAATTAAAAAAAAACTTTGAAATGGAAGAAAAATAAAAAATGATTATTGTTCAAGAATAACTCAAAGCTAAATGATTAGGCACAATTTAAATACAATTATCTCATAATCTTTTATTAAAAGAAGTACTTGAAATTTCGTCCTATACAGAACTTGAAAAATAAACTTATTTAAGATTATGAGAAATTGCTTTAAAAAATGGCAATTTATTATCTTTTAATGTAAGATTGAGTGGTTTTATAGCTGAAGGAACATTGACGTACTGAACATGTTGCTTGTTTTTCCGATTGTAGCCTGCCTTTCAAATTGGTGGTGCAGATGTAGCAGTCGGTGGCATGATCTTTGCCTTCCGTCTACACCATTGGGATAACAAATCTCATACTCTTCCCTTTCTTATTACTACAATCCCCTAAACTTTTAACTCATGTTTTACAGCCAGTCTGGGGAGAAAATGGCTTATACTAGTCCACATGAAAATTGGTAAACGACGTTGACCTCTTGTCCTGTAGAGGACTGCATGCACCGCAACTTTCGTTATATAGGCGTAGACTCCACTACCCTCTCCAAAAGACTATCAGCACAACTTTAGAGTGGCGCAATACAACGTCACTCATTATAAGAACACTCTGCCTCTGACAAGGGCCACGTTTAATGACAATACTGAAATTATATATCGTGATCCCCAACTTGTCCGTCTGAAAATAGCTAAAGTAGTATTAATTTACCAAGAAAAACCAGCGATCAACATTCAACTCCTTTCATATATCTCTCTACCCTCACAACGAAGCCATCATTCTATCGCTTCCACAAGAAGACACCAAATCGAAACTAAATTATCTACTTTTGCCCTTGATTTTACTACTTTCCTGCTTTATGTTATAAATACTTTTTATTTTCATTTTAATTTTCAAATTTTAAATTTTTTCAATTTGCTATTTTAACATTATATTTTAGATTGAATATTACTCTTCTAAAAATGTATAATGGCTAAGTAAATATTGTATTTATTAGGTTACTTTCATTATGTTTATCAGTATAGACCCATAAGATGAGCAGTATAGTCGAAAGGTACCTCGGGTAGTTTATAAATATTTATAATGATCTTTGATGATCTTTCCATCATAATATAGTCACTTGCCGGAAATTTGAAAAAGTTCTGAAGAAGCTTAACAATGCCTCATTTGCTGTAGGATTTAATAATTATTGTATACAACATGGCCTCCTTCCAGTATATATATTTATATATATATACCTATATATGAAGACAGCAAGAGCAGTTGAAAAATACCCATAAGGTTATTGATTATCTATCTCTATTTTAGCGGCTGATTTAAGTCAGCAGACGTTAATATATGACCCGCGATTAACGCTTAAACAAACTACTTAACAAACTAACTTCAAACAATTTCCACAACACTTCAAATGTCTAGCGATCTAAATTATATCGTTGTCATTTATGTTAATTCTACATTTTTTCCATATTTTATCGCCCTATTAACGAGGAAGCTTTTGTACGCAATTGGTCCAAAGATTTCCTCTAGAAGCAGAAACTTTCCTTCCATCCGAAACTAGTGTTATATTTCATCGTTAACTATTCAATTCTTACCCCTATTTTCTGTTAACCATGGAACGTGGCTCCACCTATTTAATTCGTAGGTTTGGGCTAACATATTAAACATCCTTAATTAGGTTTTTTCAACGAGTTGCGAAAATAAATTCTTCCATATCTATGTACTCGTAAGTTGTACGTAAAAATATCTTTGTAATTCTAGTTTTAAATTTTTGCTGCTAATACACTCGATGCGGTATTTCTAGTAGACATTCAGATATCTAACTCATAGAGCAATTTATATCTTATATTAACCAAACAGTTTTGTTTTGAAAGACTTCGATGTGTTCACCATACAATCTCCGATTTTTCTTAGAAAGTATTAAGATTAGATCTCTGTCTAAATTTATATGATAGATATATTTCTGTTAAAGAATTTATCTAGTCGCGTTACATTGAATGCTTTCTAAAGATAACTGAAGGGGAGACAAAGCGATAATGATTCTAGAGGAATGATGCGCAGAAATTTATGGTGAATAATTCTGTGATTAATAGGGTAGAAATAAGGGAATGGCATAGGAAGAGAAAGAAATCATACTACCGTCAATGTGTGAGGGCACAAATTGCTGGGGAAAATGGTTATTATTTGAAATAGATAATTAATAAATATGTAAAAGTCAATTGGGGGATAGTTTTAATAAAATCAACTTTCAAATAAAGGTGAGCTTTTGCACAAGCAGTTGTAATTTATTATCAACAAGCCATCTTACCGCTTCCTTCGTTCCCCTAGAAATTTTCTCCCACCTCACACCTGGCAGAATTTATCTCTCGTTCTTCGCTTGGTTGGTAACTCAAAGCTAAGTGTTTTTACTTGTAATTAATGTAAAAATTGTGTTTAGGCGTGCATATATCAAAATTGATCATTGTTTACTGTCACTGGGTTTCGGGTTTCAAAACATCTTTCTCAGCATATTGTTAATATAAATTTTGGGGGCATCGCTGTTGCTCGGGCATTTCTAAATGAAGAGATTTGTTCGGGCAGTACTTTTCGCTTTTGATTTTTTTTTACTACGGGAGAAATAAATACGAATTATTAGAATTATTAGCCTATATTCATTATTGTATTTTATAGTTCTTATCTGCTCATCACTGAATAAGGAAGGAGAGCAAAATTTTTCTAAATCACGGCTTTCGAAGAGGAAGAAATGTTGATCAATCGGAGGGGAAATTCTAACTTCAATAGTTCTACATACAAATATTTACAATTTAGATTTGATCTTTAATATAATAAAGTTTATTTTAAATGAAGTGGCTAAATCTGCTAGGTCTCGCACTATGATATAAAGAATATTTAATGGAGAGGGCAATTTTGCTTGATGGATTTAGATGAGAAAGAAATACTTAAAATTAACCTGAAACTGTTGTACCTCAAAAAGTGAGGTATAACTCTGGATGCAAAATCTCTCTCTTTCTCTCTCTCTCTCTCTCTCTCTCTCTCTCTCTCTCTCTCTCTCTCTCTCTCTCTCTCTCTCTTCCTGACTCGGACAGGTTTTCCCTAAAGTGTTGAAAAAAGTGCGCGATGAAGTTTCACAATCTTCAACATGTCAATCCGAACCGGATGCGTTCCTAGATACTGGCGTGAAGCGGAGGTGAGTCCTATCTTCCAGAAAAGAGACCCTAGCCAGCCGTTGCCCTACTGACGTATTAGCTCAACCTCAATAGTCGGTAAATCTTTGGAAAGCATCATTGTGGACAAAATTACGTCATATTTAGAGTCCAACTTGCGATTGAGGAGTTCCCAGCACGGGTTCCGAAGGCAACGGTCATACCTAACGAATCTTGTGGAATTCTATTACTTCGTTTTCAGTGAGCGCAACCGGGATAAGGCGGTAGATGTTATCTACTCAGACTTTAAAAAAGGCTTCGATAATGTACCAAACTGCCGCCTCGTCTGGAAAGTGCGTGCGCAGGATATAGACGAAAATGTAGTAAGTTGGATAGAGAACTGGCTAAGTGGCAGACGGCAACGGGTGGTGTTAAATGGAAAAGCTTCTGAGTGGGTGCCCGTTACTAGCGGTGTTCCTCAAGGTTTTGTCGTGGGACCACTACTGTTCATCATCTACGTCAACAACATGGACGTATACATGGTTGCGAAGATTTATAAATTTGCCGACGATACTAAGCTTGGTATGAACGTCGCAAAGCAGGAAATACTGCCCGCCTGCAGGAAGATCTTTGGAAGATTGGGTTATGGTCGGACACGTGGCAAATGCCTTTTAACGTAAGCAAATGCAAAGTAATGCATTTCAGCCACCGAAACCCCCAATCTCAGTATATTCTTAAGTGCACTGCTCTTGAATCCACCGACACTGAGAAGGACTTGGGTATAACTATCCCTAGTGAACTCAAGTTCTCAAGGCAGTGTATTGGGGCGAAGAAGAAAGCCCAAAGGATTTTAGGTTATATAAAGCGACAGTTTTGATATCGGAACAAGCAGATAGTACTGTGTTTGTTTAACTCCCTTTTCCGACCGCACCTGGAATAGGCCGTTTAATTTTTGAGTCCTTAGCTTCCAAAGGATATCACAAGATCAAACGTATGCAAGCCAGAGCACCCGAACTGATTCTCTCTATCAGTCACAAGAGTTATGATGATAGATTACGGTGTCGTGGTATAGGAAGGACTGTGGGATGGAATGAGTTCGTACGTATTGACTTCTTTAAACTTTGAGGGTTCCTTGTGCTATACTTAGCGTTTTGAGGGTAGAATAAAATATTGTTAAAACAAGCTAAAACTTTAATTAAAACACCAAAAAAAATAAACATGACCTAAAGAAATATTACGCACTAAATACACAGTAAAGACTTCAATAATTTTTAAGTAAGGCTTTCGAACTTGACCTACTTGACATTATAGTGATGGTTGACCCACCACTCACTTCAGTATAAACAAAATGCTAACGGCCAATAACGGACGGATACCGGAGTTTAAATACATGTGTCGATCCCTCTTGAAACGGGTTTGAGTCTGACCTTAAACTCAATGAGTTGCATTACTTCAGAAATGTTATTGTCTGGATCACGCGTGCTTTCTTATACAGATTGTTGGTTAGGACAAATTAGCTTTAAAGCCCCAGAATACTTTGGCAAGTGGGGCAGATTGGGGAGCCACACGCCTTTGACAGTAAAGATATCACCACGGGATAGTGAAAGAATGTTCCTTTCTTCTCTTAGGAATATTCTGAAGAATAATTCGCACTGGCTAGCGATGAGCCAATGCTTGAATCCTTTAAAACGGGAGTGCTGGAGGGAGGGCACTCAGGGTCTTCCTCAAGGGCGAGGACTATCTCTGTGCTTTATTATGAACTAGGATAGGAGGGGTTTCTCTGACGAGAGTAAGTTTAACTTGGTTCTTAAACCAATTTAACTTAAAGTTCGGTGTGACAACCAGGAACTAGCTCGAGGATGAGCTTCTGCTTCTTAGTTCTAGTATTCATCAACGGCGAGGACTATCTCGGTGCTTTGGGCTACACCCTGATAGGATGGGGGAGGGGGTTCTCTGACAAGAGTAAGTTTCACTTGATCAAGTTAACTTAAAGTTCGGTGTGATCACCAGGAACTAGCTGGAGGATGAGCTGCTTCTTACTTCCTCCTCTTGGTAGCCCGGTCTCTTGCCGGGGACTTCGTAGTCTGCTAACTCACGTATTTTACACGTTTTTCCGAAGTTTTTAGTAAATATACGTCGTCACTCCACTAGCGTAGGGGTAGGAAAGGGGTAAGGATTTGTGGACAGGCCGCATGAAGCTTACTCCTCCAACGGTTTTTCTCAGGGCGTGGTACAGAGGGCCAGGTGGAACTTTCTGGATTTCGGGCGACGCTCCTCTAATTTCGCCACTGAGATTAAATTGAATACCCATTCTTAGGGGAGATCTTGCAGTTTTAATTCGTTTTTAGGGTCTCCACTCCGACTTGAGCTGCTTATTGCCTTCTGTGGCCTCGGAAGGTCGTTCAGCTTCTAACCGGGAGGAGGAGCGAGAGCGACATGGTTAAGAGTTTAAACGATGGCGTCTACACGTGGAAGATATTGTGGTCAACGTCCCGTGGCTCGCCTGTAAAGGTGTGGGGTGGGGAGGGGGGTTATCGATTTCCTTACATACGGGAATTATACTTGTTCACGCTGGAGACCCGGTGACTGCTTGTTCAGCTTATCGAAATGATAAAAATACTTCGAGGCTTTGACATTGTAGACTACAGGGATATTTTCTAGCTTAGCCAGAGTAGAACAAGAAATCACGGCTACAAACTAGAACTAAAACGTCACAAGCGTTATGTGTATTTGAAATTTTTCCCATATAGTATATGTGGCACTTGGAACGCACTTCCAGTGGAAGTTGTCAACAGCGAGTTTGTTGAACATTTCAAGTCAAGACTAGAGAAAGTCTTTAAAAATAGCTGTTTGGAGACTTGAAGCGTGGCGCGAGTGATTTTCTGCAGCCTCAATCAAACCTTTTTTATGGACTGTGCCTGCCTAATTGTTCAAGGAGTTAGTTACAAGGAAAGAAAGTACCCTAGGAGACCTTAAGGTCCATTCAAAGAAGGTACCTTTGGACTAGCAATCGAGTAGGCACATGGCTGCTCAATTGTTTTGAATCCCTAAACGGCCACTTTTCAAGACTTGGTCTAGTCTTGCCTTGAAATGGTCAACAGATTCACTGTTGACAACTTCCACTGAAAGTGCGTTCCACTTACCGCAAATACTGTAGGTGAAAAAATTTCGACACAGATTGTGGTTGTAACGCTTCAGTTCAAGTTTGGAGCCGTGATTGCGCGTTCTGTTCTCACTCAGTGTGAAAATATCCCGGTAGTCAACATTGTCAAACCCTCGAAGTATTTTAAAAACTTCGATGAGCTGACCACGCAGTCTACGGGTTTCCAGCGAGAACAGATGTAATTCCCTTAGTCTATCCTCATAACTTTTTGTCGGATAAAGGGAATTAGTTTGGTTGCCCTAGCTTGTACGCGTTCCAACCTTGCAATCTCTTTTCGAAACGAAGGACTCCAAAATTGTACGGCATACGCCAGGTGCGGCCGAACGAGGGAGTTGTACAGACAAATTACTATCTCCTTGTTACGGCATCCAAACTGGCGCTTTATGTAGCTTAACATCCTTTGGGCTTTCTTCTCTGCCTCGAGGCACTGTTTTGAGAACTTGAGGTCGCTACTGATAGTTACACCTAAGTCCTTCTCAGTGTCAGTCGATTCAAGAGCAGGTCCCTTAAGCATATACTGAGATTGGGCGTTTCTGTGGCCGATATGCATTACTTTGCATTTACCCACGTTAAAAGGCATTTGCCACGTGTCAGACCACTCCACAATCTTCCCAAGATCTTCCTGCAGGCGGGCAGTATTTCCATCCTTTGCAAAGTTCATACCAAGCTTGGTATCGTCGGCAAATTTGAAAATTTTGGCAACCATGTCACCGTCCATGTCGTTGACGTAGATGATGAATAGTAGTGGTCCCAGGACAGAACCTTGAGGCACCCCGCTAGTAACGGGCACCCACTCAGAAGCCTGTCCATTCACCACCACCCGTTGCCGTCTGCCACTTAGCCAGTTCTCGATACAGCCAGCTAATTTTCCATCTATCCCCAGTGCTCGCACTTTCCGGAGAAGGCGGCAGAGGATACCTTATCAAAGGCTTTCTAAAAAGTCTAAGTAAACCACATCCACCGCCTTGTCCTGATCGTGCATACTCAACACGAAGTGGAATAATTTCACAAGGTTCCTCAGGCATGACCGGTGCCTTCGGAAGCCGTGCTGGGAACTCTTCAGTAGCAGGTTTGACTCTAAATACGACGTCATTTTGTCCACCATGATGCTTTCCATGAGTTTACCGACTATCAAAGTCAGACTGATAGGTCCGTAGTTTGATGGATGGCTGGGGTTTCCTTTCTTGAAGATCGGAGTCACTTCAGCCTCACGCCAGTCTCTAGGAACGCATCCGATCCGGATTGACATGTAAAAGATAGCACACAGATGTCGTGATACTTCATCGCAAACTTCCTTCAACACCTTGGATAGAAACCCGTCCGGTCCAGGGGACTTATTCGTCTTTAGGTCAGCGATCTTTTTCTTTATGTCTCCTTTGGTGAAGTCCATTGCCTCCAGCTTTTCCCCCGAGTAGGAATCCGTGGACTGGGGGGTGGGACCACACTCTTTAGTAAACAATGGGCCCAATCCTACGATGGATTGGTTTACGGCTATTTACATAGCCGAAGAACTCCTTATGATTCTCCTTGCAGAGTCTCGCCACTCAGGGTTCCTCATTACGCTTAGTCTCCCTTATGCTGGACTTCACTCTCCTGACTAACCTCCAGTACTCGTCAAAGGAACCCGAGCTCTTCGATCGCCGCTACGAAATCTCTTCTCCTTAAACAGTTGGCCGATTTCTTGATTAAACCACTTTGGTTGAACAGAAGACCGATGGAGGCATTTCAGAGGGATGCAACTTAATTGAAACTCATGAACTTATTTTTGAAATAGTTCTACGAAGCCTCAACCTCTTCGCATACCGCTAGCCTTACATCAGTCAGCCCACCACGATGGCTTGCAAAGTCTGCTCTTTTTAAGTCAAGTTTCCTTGATTGACTGGCAACAGACCTTACCTTCAGGATCTTGACGGGATCGTAAGGTCTATTACGGTACCTCTTTTCCTTATACCTCCTTGTTACTCTCTCTCTCTCTCTCTCTCTCTCTCTCTCTCTCTATATATATATATATATATATATATATATATATATATATATATATATATATATATAAAAATATATATATATATATATATATATATATATATATATATATATATATATATATATATATATATATATATATATATTATATATATATATATATATATATATATATATATATATATATATATATATATATATATATATATATATATATATATATATATATATATATATGTGAGAATGGATGGGGAGAAAGAAAAGTCCAGACACTACACAGAGCTCTTTATTGACGTTTCGCCTCTTGGCTTCCTCAGAATGAACCTGACAAGAGAGATGGAAGATCGCCGCTCGACCATTCGTAGAGTTAGTCTGGCTCGCGGTCAATAAAGAGCTCTGTGTAGTGTCTGGACTTTTCTTTCTCCCCATCCATTCTCACCTATACGTCGAGTCTTTCATGCAATAAATATATATATATATATATATATATATATATATATATATATATATATATATGTGGCATAGACAATTTGCCTTTAAATCTTAAGCGGTTAAGAAGTTGTAGTATAAAAATTCCTTGGAGGGTCCTAGCTTAGGGAGATACAATGTTTCATGCGATAATGCTTTAAGCGATATATTTTAACTGTGCCTGGTAGCTTAGCTGTAGAGCATCTGACATGCAATCAGCAGACTAGGGTTCGAGTCCCGGCCAGGTAGTTTCAAAAACTTTTTTCTCCTGGCGTTATTTCTGTCTTTTCGTTAAAGGATTGCCCTCATTTTGCCGCCCTCTTCTCTCTTTGATTCCAATTGTTCTTCTAATGTCCCTTTCTTTTGCCTCTTAAGGACTCCGGATTCCTGTCTCATTGCTCATTCACGTATATTTTTTTCTTTCTTGTACTATATATATATATATATATATATATATATATATATATATATATATGAAATATAACGCGCAGGAAAATGAAAAGAAGAATCCAAGCACTTTCGAACTATACTTTCCTGTGGTTATATTTTGATATTATAGCTTTCCTCACGTGTGACTTTGTGATTTTTTTTCATATATATATATATGGAAAACTCACCAAGTATGACCTGAGTAACCAATAAATGCAAAAGGGCCCACAAGGTAAAAAAAGGAAGATTCCAAATACTTTCGAAATTATTATGATTTTATTATCCTTGTGTGCCTTTTTGCATATATATATATATACATTTTTTTATATAGATATACATATGCCTATATTAGTGTAAATGGGTAGCAGACCTTCTTGTATTTAGATATTGTTAAGGACCATAGGATATTTCGCCTTTAATAATTTTCATTGGCAACCTTCCATTTTTCTTTTTCTTTTTTTAGTTCATTTTGTAAATGGTAAAATCTTATCCTACGTTACTCTATTTTTAAATGAAATGTGTGTGGTAAAACCAAACTTGAGTTTAATTGATAAGCTTTCGATCTATGCGATCATCCTCACAGTGTCTTTCCTCCTATATCAGTGAAGAATGGTGGAGTCAGAATGAAAATGGGAATGAAAAGAAAAAGGAGTTTAGGGGATATTTATTCTTCCTTACTTGAACGTCATGCCAAGGGAACGACAATTTTGAAACATCTTTAATAGTTGATCCAGCCCGTACCGTGCATATTGATAGCTGGCCTGTCTAGGTTGATTATGATGGCTTCTAAGTGTTCAGTCTGCCTTTATTTACCTCGTTTCTTTTGATTGTGGTGTTATTAACCAAAATATGCCTGGTTAAGCTGATGTTATGTACAGTCTCTATATGATTTTAGAGGGCTCCATGTTGCAGGTTCATTGTCAAACGCCTCGAAAGTGTTGTGTTATTTATGCCAACATATTTTGAGTTGTTTATGAAGCTTGCAGTATTTATTCACGCAACGCAGGTCTTCTCGTAAATTATGTTTGTAAATTTCAGGATTGAGTTTTGGCAGATGTTGTTTTTTATAATGAGATTTTTAACTTTGTTAGTTTTATAATATATAACCATCTGAATCTTGTCCGTTTGCTTCTTCACTTGGATTTTACGGTTAACGATCTCCTTGATGTTTCTTTCGTCTATTTTGTAGGCCGATGACATCTGATTTCTATAATACAGTTTGATGTTATTTACTGCTTCCTGGTTACTTTCCGTTTCATCCGTGTCTGTGAATTGCATTCTTCAAAATAATTGAAGTTGTTTTTCAATCAAGCTGTTCGGAAAATCGTTGTTCACGAGAGTTTGTTTTACGCGGGAGATGTCTTGATGTAACAGTTCCCACTTGGAGCAGTATTTGTATGCTCGGCGGATGTATGAGCCGATTACACCTTTTTTGTACCTTTCAGCACATTTACTATCCGCGTTGAGGCATCTTCCAATTTTCGTTGCTTTTCTGTACACATTTGTGACGTAATTACCGTTGATATTTTTGTACCTATACCTCTATCAAAGGTATTTTATTGTTTATGCCCAATTCATAAGTTAATTTTAACAAGGGAGTTCTCATTAAATTGGTGTTTGATGTTCATAAGATGTTCTTTATTTTAGACGTTGATGTAGATGTCATCTACGTATCGGCAGTATGTGTGTAGCTTATTTTCTATGTTGTCTAGTAAGCTCCCTTCAAGTCGACCCATATAGGGATTGACCCTGGGGCTGACCTTTCCCAACTATGATTATATATTATAAAACGACAAAAGTTAACAATCTTATTGTGAAAAACAACATCTGCCAAAACTCCTCGATTCTGAAATCTACGAACATAATTTACGAGTTGACCTACTCGAATGATGACTGCAAGCTTCATAACAGCTCAAAATATGTTGGTATGACTACCACCACATTTTCATTTAAAAAATATATTAACGTAGGAGAAGTTGTTTACCATCTACAAGATGAACTAAAAAAGATAATCAGAAAAATGCAAAGTTTTCAAAGAAATTTAATAAAAGTGAAATATACTATGGTATTTGACAAAGTCTGCATATACCTAAATATATATATATATATATATATATATATATATATATATATATATGTATATATATATACATATATACATATATAACTCTTTCTATATCTACGGATATACAAAAAGCGAAATATCAACGCGTGAAGAAAAATCTTTAAAAAAGTTAAGATTCTCAAGAATTTAGAGAAAAAGGGATTGTGGATACAGATAAATAGATAAATTAAATAAAACAATGAAAATCAATGAAAGACACCCAGGTAAAACTAGTTAAGTGTTCTACTCAATTAAGATGGCGTGTATGTAGTTTGTGAAGAAAAAATGATAGATTAAGAAACAATGAATTTTTGAAAAGAAAAACTAAGATTGAATGTTAGATTTGAATGATTTATCTTTTAGTAGGGGGTATCTCCTAGAAGTAACCCACTTTTTTCGTTTTTAGATAAATCTTCTAATTCAAGGTATCCCTTCATAATCTCTAAATCACCGTTAAACGTTCAAAATAGTGGAGTGGAATAGCAATGACCTGGTGTTTGGTTTTTAAATTTGTACGAAATTTTTCCTCTCAAATCTAGCCAAATGTGGCTGAGCTTAATTAAGCGCGATAAATCTACCATAGAGAAAAGGAAACGAACCCTGCATTATTAAAATAAATTTCATTTAAAAAAAATAGCGCAGGCCTTTGTTATTTCAACAGCAACGAAACTAGGTAAAAATGGCCAACCTAATTTGTCATCAATTTGCATCAGTACTACGCTCCTGTACATATGCGAATAGTTTTTAAATATACCACCATTAACACTGTTGCACAAAGTGGAATATATATGCAGTAAACTTCGATTTTCATACAAAAACTAACCATAATATAATACAAAAACTTGTTTACTAACATCAGCATGATTTGCTGAGCCAAATATTTAAATGTTATGTTTTAGATCTGTCTTGGGGTTTGAATTCTATCGCTTTTAGGACAAATTTTTAAAGAACTTTGATTGATCTTGGATTTAATCCACTAATCCACCCTACACCTATACTATTCCAATATTTCTTACATTTTGCACATCTTTTGCAGAGTGATATCAGTAATCCCTTGCATGCTACTGCACCTAATGAATCAGTCACTTGAAGAATTACATATTTACCTGACAACTCTTTTCCACTTAGGTTAGGACGGTTGGCATCAATGATACTAAATATCATACTCTCTCTTCCCTTCACTTCCTTTGGGCACAATAATGACATTAATTTTATCCGTCACTTTGATCATTCATAAATATCTAGTTAGAGACCCAAATAGCGTAACATCCAAACTAGAGAATAAAATACTCAAATCCAAATTTTTTTTTTAAATAATGGTAGAATATCCATGAAAATTCCCTCAAATATGCGATGAAATTTGTTTAGAAATAAAAGTCCAAGCTTCCTATATATATATATATATATATATATATATATATATATATATATATATATATATATATATATATATATATATTTATATAGATATATATATATATATATATATATATATATATATATATATATATATATATATATATATATATATATATATATATATATATATATATATATATATATATATATATATATATATTTATATATATTTATATATATATATATATATATATATATATATATATATATATATATATATATATATATATATATATATATATAAATATATATATACATTGAGGATAAATCCTAGAGCCACCAGAAACGGATCTATGTCGTTTAATTTTTACAAGGTTACTAAAATTAATACATTAAGTAAACATATAAAATAAGATATTGAATTGCTTTAAAGGGTCAAGCAATTCATATATACACGGCTTGGACAAAATAAAGGTGATTCACTGACTTTTGATACATTGTAAGTTTTTTGTCACTAATTTGTTTCACAATCCTTTAGTTTAGACTAAACCTATATGGCAACATTCAGTAGTGTCGCTGACGTTGCAGCCACCTAGTAGAGATGTTATATCTCTGCTAATATTTACAAGCGCTGCAAGAATGAAGAAGCGTGGAAAAGATATTACACCCTTTGATAAAAGCCACATCGTCGCCTTCTATAAATCTGGCAAATCAACACGTGATATATCTAAAGCAACAAGTATAGGCATGAGTATATTGCACGATGGAAACAAGATGGCGAAGCCGGTTCATCTCGTAGCAAATGTGGTAGGCATCAAACTCTTGACGAAAGAGACAGGTGCTCCCTAAAGCGTTTGGTTAAGAAATATCGGCGGTGCTCAACGCAGCAGCTAATGATCAAGTTCTGTGAATGTCCAAAAACGATTTCAAAGAGAACTATTCATCATGAAATAACAAAAATACATGTACGCAGTTACCCCTCAATCAAGAAGCCACTTGTGTTTGTAATAAATCGATAAAAAGGCTTCAGTTCGCCAAAGAAGATAAAAACTGGAGTGTAGAGGATTCGAAACGCGTTATCAGGTCCGATGAATCTAGGTTTACCTTTTTTCAGAGTGTTGCGCGCATTAAAGTATGGTGAGGACCTTATCAGGCATTGGGTCCATCAAGCATCTTCCCATCCATGCATTCATCTAGAGGTAGTTTGATGGTCTGGGGCTGCTTTACCTGGGCTAGAAATGGATCTGCAACCCGCTGCGGTAACCAGATGAAGTCCTACGTGTATTTACAGATCCTGGACGAACAAGTTTACCCCTCAATGGACTTTCTTTTTTCTAATGGCGATGGAATGCTCCAGGGCGATAACGAGCGCATCCACTGATCTACTTTTGTCAAAGATTGGTTCATCCAGCATGAGGGATCACTTTTGGTATATTGACTGGCCTCCACAGTCCCCTGATTTAAATTGTATAGAGAATTTATGGGAATAGCTTGAGAAGTACCTGCCTGCCTCATTGCTTCTCCAATCATCATTGAGCGATTTGTTTCAACGGCTGATGGAATTGTGGCCGAAAATGAAGCTAAAAAAGATGCAAAATTTTATATAATCAATGCCAGATAGGATGAGAGCTGTACTTCTATCGAGAGGAGGTATAATAGCTTGTGATAGAACCAGTTAATTTCAACTCCTATCCCATATTATTAAAAACCAAGATGCTGCCCACGTGCATCTTCGATTCGAGGCTTGGAGTCTAATCAACAGCTACCGGAAGCCATTGTTTAAACAAGGAGGTTATCGTCCCCCCGTTCGCCCCCATACGCCGACCTCGCCAGATCGAGTTAGGCTTATGAACAGATAAGGCATTTTTCTCCGGCCCAGCTGTGCGTTCCCTCCAAGCTTTCACTCCATTCTCCCCCACGCCAAGGAGATGTCCTGGCTATTTATATGGACTCTTTACCACTAAGATCAGATTGGAGATCCAGATTTTCGTCGCGAAACATCACCACGACCCTCTCTCCCTTTGTGCGCCAAGGGACCTCGACCTCGAGATTCACCATCACTTGTCCAGAAGGAGGACAATATTCCTTGAGTGCCAAAGGTTCGAGCCTTTAGTGACGCCAAGTCCCCAAGGCATCCCCCCCCCCTGTTGTTCAAGGAGAACAACATTAGAACAGCCATTGTTCGTTTTGAGCCCTTCGCCAAGAAACGGTTCTCACCCCCCCTGTTGTTCAAGGAGAACAACATTAGAACAGCCATTGTTCTTGAGCCCGTAGACAAGAGACGGTTCTTATCCCCCCCTTTGTTCAGAAGAGAACAACCTAGAACAGCCATTGTTCGTTTTGAGCCCTTCGCCAAGAAACGGTTCTCATCCCCCCCCTGTTGTTCAAGGAGAACAACATTAGAACAGCCATTGTTCGTTTTGAGCCCTTCGCCAAGAAACGGTTCTCACCCCCCCTGTTGTTCAAAGGAGAACAACATTAGAACAGCCATTGTTCTTGAGCCCGTAGACAAGAGACGGTTCTCATCCCCCCCCTTTGTTAAGAAGAGA
This sequence comes from Ceratothoa steindachneri, assembly GCA_963969495.1. Taxonomy (NCBI): domain Eukaryota; kingdom Metazoa; phylum Arthropoda; class Malacostraca; order Isopoda; family Cymothoidae; genus Ceratothoa; species Ceratothoa steindachneri. Next base: position 101,593,729 of record OZ018324.1, on the reverse strand, counting down.
ACAACCTAGAACAGCCATTGTTCGTCAAGCCGTTCGTCGAGTAACGGTTCTCCTTTCCAAGACGCCACGTCAGGATCCTTTTATCCCCCCTCTTCGGCTGGAACTCGCCAGCGGACCGAATATTCCTTCAAGTACCTTCCACTGCACCCTAATGAAGTTACGTAAGCCAAGTGTCACCTTTTGAGTATTGATCCCTTATTTGTCAATTCTATCCTGTGCTTTAAATGGTTTATCGAACCATCCCATCTCTTTAACTCCATATTTGTTTTACCCTTTTTGATCCCTTAAATCCTTGGATTAGCCCGAGTCTCCACGACCCTTTCCATTCTGTTTGTCAATATTTTCCGTTTTTGTGTATTGTTTATAGTTATTATTAATAAAACTCTATTTTATTAATGATAGCAATATTATTATCCTTGAGCTCAGTTCCACTTCTTAAGCATTTTGAAGATACATAATACCGGCCGCCAGACAGTAAAACGCACTCTAAAGATAATCAAGGAAGTTCCCTCAACGAATAGTGTAATATATGGTATCGTCGGGAGTCATTCTACGACATATATATATATACTATTTAATTTGGTATCAGTTGTGTAAGGTTTAACGCTATATCTTTGCAAAGACTGGTCTCAGTCGAGTAAAGCATAGTGTTATTTGTTATAATAATAGAATATAGTAGTTCCCTTTTGTTTTAACGATTGCTATCCCCTTTTTTTTTAAACTTAAGAAGCTGGAGTAGCTCAAGGAACGGTTATAATAATTTGTTTGTGTTTTTTCGTGATTTTAGTCAGTGGTTATTTAGATTGAGAAACCAAGTACGAATAGGTCAGTGCCCATATTTAGGTAGGCTAATTCTATAGAGGCATAATTCTTGTTGCGAGGAATTTTTGTTGGTTGACTAGTGCGCCCCCAAGTGCAAAGATGACTCCGTTCGAAATCTTTAAAGCGCAAGGAGAGTCCTGTGGACTTTCCGGAAAAGAACTAATTAAGTACATTCTAGAGGAGCAAAGAAAAAAGGAAGAAAGAGAAAGAGAGGAACGGATAAGACAAGCTGACCATCAGATTGAATTAGCTCGGATTGAAGCAGAATTTCAAAGAAAAATGGAAGTAATAGAAAGGGAAAGAGTAATCCGACGAGAAGAACGAGAAAAAAAAATCCAACGAGAAGAAAGAAGGACGGACTCGCGCTCCTTCCCAGGGAAGCTGACAAAGTTTCCGAGCCCCGTAAAACCCCAAAACTTCTTTCTCCAAAACCAACAACGGGACTCCAAACCTACCGTTAAGACTTCTCCTCCATCTCTCTTCCCGAAGCGACCAACCATATGCTTCACCTGTGGTGTAGAAAACCACATGAGCTGGAATTGCCCCCAAAATTCTAGGCTTAAAAGCGGACCAGCCCACCAAGTTCACCAGATTAATGCAACCCCGGCTCCCCCGGTGGTGCAGACCCAGGCAGAAACTTCTCCCCATCCGTCAGGCCACCAGGTAAATTTTTTTTTTGATAAAAGTTCAGCGGGAACTTCGAAATATGAGGAGGGCAGCGTGGACAGCTGTCGAGTATCGACTCTCGTCAGGGACACAGGATGTACATGCTTCATCGTGTCCGACGAACTCCTCCCAGTGGCCTCTAACCACGAAAAATTTGCGGTGGTACGTGACTACCTTGGGCGGGCGAACAGATTCCCCGTCGCTAGATGTTACCTGCAGTGTCAATATTATAATGGCTGGGCTGAAGTCATTGTAGCACCAATAAAATTCTGTTCCGTACTTATAGGAAAGAGCCCCCAAGTAAGTTTCGACCCTGTGTTTCAGGCCGCCCTTCCTCAAGACCGAGATAAGAAAGAAGCCCAGGAGCCCGTCCCCATCAGAACCCCGATACCGTCCGATTTCTCGGAGACCCCTAACCAGGACTTTAGGACGGCAAAAGAGGAATGTGATTCACTAAAACCCTTAGGTGATAAGGCCCCAGACAAGGACACGGAGACTTTCCCTGGACCCCAAGAAAAAAAGAAACCCCAACGCGCCCATGGAGATACCTTCGTAGAACTGGACGAAGCATCGGCGCTTGAAGAGGATTGCCCCGCGGAGTCCCTTAATGTAATCCAGACAGTGTGCATCCAACCTGATGCCGATTACCCTCCTCCTTCCCTACCAGGCGAGTCTTTAGAACCCTCTGACCTGGATAGTGACGCGCAGCTGACACCACGTCCGAAGAGTCAGCTACAAGAACTAATTAAATGGAATCACCATTTACCCGCCCTATTAGCTCTTTTTGAGCAACTGCGTAAAAATGGCCTCAGCATTGGCCCCAGCAAATGCCATTTTGCTCACGAAACCATCAAATATTTGGGTTTCAAAGTAGGACAAAGCAAGTTAGGTCCCCACGAGAACAAGATTAGGGCAATCGCCCACATGCCCCTCCCGATTACAAAGAAGCCATTAAGATCGTTCCTAGGATCAGCTTCTCCCTATCAGCGATTTGTTCCGAATTTCGCTGCAATTTTGGCCCCCCTATGCCCCCTTCAGGAAAAGAATTTCTCCGATCGTTTACGTTGGAATGATGTCGCTGTTTCCCATTTAAATCAGCTCAAAAGCAAGTTCATTTCTGCCCCCATTTTTAAGTTGCCCAACCCGGAAAAATCCTTTAGGGTTAAGACCGACGTGATCAACGAGGGCATTGGAGGTGCACTCCTTCAATACGTGGATGACAGAACGAGTCATCCAGTTGCATATGCTAGTCGTCAATTATTACCACGCGGAGAGAGATATGCCACTAGAGAAAAGATAGCTCTATCAATTATCTGGGTCATAGACAAATTCAAGCTGTACTTGATATGTAAAGAATTTCGAATAGGAACCGACCACCGTCCGTTAGCCTATATTAGGAATTTGAGACACTCAAACGGCCGCATCATGCGCTGGAGTTTACTCTTGCAAGAGTATCAATTTAAAATAAATTATATCAAAGGTTCCGATAACCAGGTCGCTGACGCACTCAGTAGGAATGCGTTACCGAATAGCGTAGAACAATTGTATTCATAGGATTAGTATCTCTATGTAGGTATATACCGTCTTGTACGACTTAATTTAAGATTCTTTTGTAATATTATTAATTAATGTATATGTCTGAATTGTGTAACGCTCAATGTCTAATTTTTTTTTATGTATATATATTTGTTCTTATTGATTTACGTATAAATTATTTTGTCCCGTATGTACTAAGTTTATAACATTTCTTTGTTCCATGCCCTTTTTTTTTATTAAGTTGTATTAAAGGTTATTTTCCCCTGTAATCTAAAGATCAAAATAATCATGTATTGAGGTAATACTAGTTAGGTGCAGGAATATACGGTTGGTACAAGAAAACGAGTTCCCTACAACGGAGCTCTATCGTTGTCCCTTCTCTCTTTTTTTTTCGAAGTGACAACTTCCCCTGGAATGGAGGGGTGTGATAGAACGAGTTAATTTCAACTCCTATCCCATATTATTAAAAACCACGATGCTGCCCACGTGCATCTTCGATTCGAGGCTTGGAGTCTTATCAACAGCTACCGGACGCCATTGTTTAAACAAGGAGGTTATCGTCCCCCCGTTCGCCCCCATACGCCGACCTCGCCAGATCGAGTTAGGCTCATGAACAGATAAGGCATTTTTCTCCGGCCCAGCTGTGCGTTCCCTCCAAGCTTTCACTCCATTCTCCCCCACGCCAAGGAGATGTCCTGGCTATTTATATGGACTCTTTACAACTAAGATCAGATTGGAGATCCAGATTTTCGTCGCGAAACATCACCACGACCCTCTCTCCCTTTGTGCGCCAAGGGACCTCGACCTCGAGATTGACCATCACTTGTCCAGAAGGAGGACAATATTCCTTGAGTGCCAAAGGTTCGAGCCTTTAGTGACGCCAAGTCCCCAAGGCATCCCCCCCCCCCTGTTGTTCAAGGAGAACAACATTAGAACAGCCATTGTTCGTTTTGAGCCCTTCGCCAAGAAACGGTTCTCACCCCCCCTGTTGTTCAAGGAGAACAACATTAGAACAGCCATTGTTCTTGAGCCCGTAGACAAGAGACGGTTCTCATCCCCCCCTTTGTTCAGAAGAGAACAACCTAGAACAGCCATTGTTCGTTTTGAGCCCTTCGCCAAGAAACGGTTCTCATCCCCCCCCTGTTGTTCAAGGAGAACAACATTAGAACAGCCATTGTTCGTTTTGAGCCCTTCGCCAAGAAACGGTTCTCACCCCCCCTGTTGTTCAAAGGAGAACAACATTAGAACAGCCATTGTTCTTGAGCCCGTAGACAAGAGATGGTTCTCATCCCCCCCCTTTGTTAAGAAGAGAACAACCTAGAACAGCCATTGTTCGTCAAGCCGTTCGTCGAGTAACGGTTCTCCTTTCCAAGACGCCACGTCAGGATCCTTTTATCCCCCCTCTTCGGCTGGAACTCGCCAGCGGACCGAATATTCCTTCAAGTACCTTCCACTGCACCCTAATGAAGTTACGTAAGCCAAGTGTCACCTTTTGAGTATTGATCCCTTATTTGTCAATTCTATCCTGTGCTTTAAATGGTTTATCGAACCATCCCATCTCTTTAACTCCATATTTGTTTTACCCTTTTTGATCCCTTAAATCCTTGGATTAGCCCGAGTCTCCACGACCCTTTCCATTCTGTTTGTCAATATTTTCCGTTTTTGTGTATTGTTTATAGTTATTATCAATAAAACTCTATTTTATTAATGATAGCAATATTATTATCCTTGAGCTCAGTTCCACTTCTTAAGCATTTTGAAGATACATAATACCGGCCGCCAGACAGTAAAACGCACTCTAAAGATAATTAAGGAAGTTCCCTCAACGAATAGTGTAATATATGGTATCGTCGGGAGTCATTCTACGACATAGCTTATTAAATAATAATTACACTAAACGAACTTTTTTGGGCCAGGAGTTTATATAACGACGATGCTATTGAAATGTATGAAATCCTGGCATCAGTATGTGGTATGTTACAGTCAAATGTCTTCATATAACGCCTAATATTTTTCAATTATAAGAGGTTCAATGCCAAGCGGTACTGATAATGATATGATAATGGTAAAAACACGTAACTCAACCGTGAAAGAAAGATGAATCATACGCACGATGCACCATGTGGGTCTCAGCTAATGAGAAATTGCCCAGAAGATCGGCAGATCACATTTAGGTGTTGTAAAAGTTTTGAAGAAGGTTCAAAAACGTGGGATCATACATGACCGACCTCATTCTTGACGATTCAATTTCAGTACGCTAATTTACGACAACTATCTGCGCCGAATGTGTTTGTTAGTTCGTAAGAACACCCTATTCCAGTTGCATAATGAAAGGACATAGGGCAGCCAGGCTAATGCATTCATCAGAACAGTTTTTCTTAAAATGCGTACACAGGTCGTGAAGTTTTGTAAAGCCAGGCAGAAGTTGCTAATGAACCTTCAGGAGAATCGCGATTGACTAGCATATGCACATCATCACCGCAACTCGATTATGCGTAAGTGGGAAAATGTTTTATAGACCGGCGATTTAACGTTTAAATGGTTCTGCATCCAAGGCTACTTTAGAGTCCGCATGAGGTCAGAGGAACAGTGGAATTTAGAATACATAGTGTCAACAGTACAGCATGATGGCTAGTATTTAATGGTATGCTACTGCATTTCAAGTTCAGGAGTGGTTTGTCTCAGTCTTTTTGATGGCACCAGGAATTCAGAGAAGTACCAGGCTCTGAGCGAAACCTCTCCATAAATGCCAGAAATGTGATTTTCAAGTAGGACAAAGCCCCATAACTGAGGTTGCGCCCAAAATACAGTGATTCAAGATTAACAATATTACGGTGATGGAATAGTTACCTCAGTTCTCCTGATATGAATCTTCCGCAATACCTATTATAGGACCTGAAAGAAGCCGCAATACGTTGTTAGCTAGCATCCAATGAGCAAATGATGGCAGTCTGGTGTTTAGAGCATATAACATATTTATATCTATTCCTTCTTATTTTACTGTTATATTCATATTGATATTCAAATCAACACTTTAACGATCCTACATTGAACTAATATAGTAAAATTTCCAGGAAGTCCGAAATTTTTCTGTCGCGGCTCTACATTTCTCATAGAAATTTGAACAAAATATTAGTCACTATTATTCATTCCCTGTTCTGAGGGAAAAGCAAATCGTCGGTAGCAGGACCAGCAACTTTTTGCTTTTTCGCGCATTATTTTTTTCTATTGTTCTTCCAATATTTGAAAAAATCTTCAATATTCATAAGTTTCCAGGCCATAATATTCCCTGCACAGGTCAGTTTATCATCATGGAACATGGTCCTGGATCAACACAGATACGTATTCTCGAGGGAATAACATGTTTCTGAAACAGTTTCTTCCGTACCTGCGTATATCTTGCCCCGTAACCGGACGAGCGGACAGAGTCTCACTCTTGAAAACATGTCCCACTCTCATGACGAGGACAACTCTAAATTTAATTGACTTTTTGTGCATGTGAAATTCAATCCTTTACCTGTAAGACACCTTATACGGTGTTTGCTATCCAATCAAAGAGAATAACTTAAATTTATTTAATCGCTGATAAAGACTTTCTCTCTTTTCAGCGCAGAAAAAGTCATGCCCAATAACAAATAACGGCAGGGCAACTTTAGTCAATTTACATATTAGGTTTTTTATAGCAAATGAACGCGTTGAGTACATCCGATCTCAGGCTACCTAAAATATTTTTCCAATTCTCTTTCAAGTTCAATTAATCGTAACTTTAGGTAAAATACCAGGTGAGTGTAAAATAGATTCATAATCGAGATACGTTACATAGTGCAATATTCCCTGGGAATGTTTCTTCAATGGAGACCCAATTTCCTCATCGACTAGCAGAAACTGGTATACTCATTGAGATTTTCTTGCGTGAAATCACATCTATGAACAAAAAAGAATTCCTCAGAAAGTGTCATTCCTGAAATCTTTCATAGTACAACATACCTTTTGACCTAAAAGTCAAGATTAACTCGCATCGCCATCTTAATAAATGAGTAATACCAATAGTAGCAGTCTACAATAAACAATAGCTATTTTTCTTATCCATACGTTACGAAACATTACGTGTAAACTGGAAGTTATATGAGAAATGGAGGCTCGTTTTGGGGATACTTTTTATTAAGACAGCAAAAGCAATTTCCATAATATCCTGATCCTAAGAAACGAGAAGTATTTTCTTATTATTTTGAGTGCGTGATTGTACTAAGGCACATTTTATAAAGATATAAATTTGTTTAAATTTTGTACACTATTAACCCCAAGATTAATCTGAGTAATGCCATGGAAAAACTCGTTGTGAGCATCAATCTTTCATTAGTATTCTTCTCTTATATTTAATTTTATATGACAGGTTTTAACATTTTTCTATTGAGGGAGATTTTTTCTTTGAAATTTTACAAGAACTCTCTTACCAAGTTCTGTAATCGGGCGTCCATAAATTATATCAGTAGACCTTCCTAGTACTTTTTTAAATTAAGGTTAAGGAAAAAAAGTAAAACGAGCCTCCATACAAAATTTTCCCTTGTAAATGACATCCGGCATGATGTGATAAGCGTGCATGAACTCGAAGATTGAGAGATTCCTGAAATTGCCTCCATAAAATGGCCTTCATTTTTATACAGCGATTATATGTATATAGACCGAGAGATGGAAATAGATAAATAAACAAAAATGGCATCAGAAATGGACCGGCACATAAACAAACCACTTCGCAGAGAGTAAATAAAAGGGAATAAAAAAGGTACCATACCAAACCAGATCAGTTGCTTTTGGAAAATCCAAATCTTTATAATGGATCTAATCCAATAAACGGATAGTTTTTCTTAACACAATACAAGAGCCATGAATCGGACAAACCGTCGTTGATGTCAGTTTAAGGCAAAATCCATGTTTTTTTGTATCGAAAGAGCCGAATGACGAACTCCCATATAGGATCTGAGCGGATTAATCATACTTCCATTTTCCTCTGTAGAATTAAAGGATTTGAAAAAGTTATACTATATGTAGTTCCAACAAAGGCTGTTTCGCCCCTTCGCGACAAGAATGAGTGAGGCCACAATTTGCTTTTAATTGGGCAGTGAGAATTTTATGTCAAATTTAAAAATGCATATTTATTTGAAATTTCCATAAATATGACCCGAGTTTCATTGTGGTAAGCAGCGGAAAAAAATCACTTAGGGCACTAATGAGATGGTGTGATGAATGAAAGAAGTTGCAAAGGGTAATTTTTCCTCTTCCGAAGTGAGATTTCCTCTCCAAAAAGACAAATGAAGCAAATGAAGGTCATTCCAAACAACTTGATTCCGAATAGTTGGAAGCTTTTGTCACAGCAAATCATGTTACAACTTCAAGGCAACTCGCAAAACAATTTAGCGTAACCATACGACTGTCCATCGCCAACTGACAAGGATTGGAAAGTTAAATCATTGGAAAATGCGTCCCGCACGAACTGTACACGAGGAAGATACAACAGCGTCTTGTTTGGTGTCGGTAATTACTTTTACCTTTAGGCATCATTTATAGGCGGATTTCTACTGGTGAAGGGAAGTGGATCTCTTACCATAACGTTAAACGCTACCATTCGTGGATTAGTCTAAAAAGCAAAATTTACCAACAAAGAAGAGGAGGACTTCATCCAATAGAGATTATGTTGAGTGTATGTTGGGATATTGAAATAATTTTCCTATTACTAACAGTTAGACAACAGCGAAAGAATTAATAGTAATATTTACTCATTCAATTTCTTAGTTTGAAAGGCTTTTTTGCCCAAATCCGACCACTTAGTCAAAAAAGGGTCGTATAATCCAATACGATTATGCCCGTCCTCACGCAGCTTGAATGACCAAAGCTGTCTTTTATGGAGCTCGTTTGGAAAAATGTTGTTTCATAGATTATATTCTACTGACTTTGCAACTTATAATTCTCCTTTGTTTAGAGGATTTCAAAACTATTTGGATGCTCTTAGCTTGACACCAAAGGACAAAGTTAAAAAAAAAGCTGAATTTATATTTTGCACTACAATTTAACGAAATTTATAAGCGCTCAATTTATTACCTTTTTTGTAGATTAAAGAAAGCTCTAGAAAGCAAGCGAGGTTATGTTTATGATAAAAAATTTCCATAGTCATAAGCTTTTTTTCATCGTTACTATATACTCGAAAATTGGACAAATCATTTGTTTCTTGCTAACATAATACTCGTACATGCTAACATAATAGTTTTTAATTTAAATAAAGAGATAAAAAGTAGTGGTTTGCTAGTAAGGTTATCGTTAAAAAAATATCTTTTGCAGAACTTTAACTATTTAAAATTTGGGTAAGTAAGATCTAGACAATGAGCTGAACATAAATAATAAAACATGTTATAGCGATAGCGAGACTCATAGCTTTTTGATTTGAATAAAATTAGGTTCCTTGCAATTTTTTGTATAGTCCCTTGTTACTATAAAATTTATTTGAGAATTTTATAAGTTATAATAAAAATAACTCAAGCTTTACTGTAAACGCCTTATTCAACTAATTAAACAAGATATATAAATCAAACACTTTATAATATATACACAGCAACATACTATGTGGAGGAATCCTCTTAGAATAATATTATTTCTCTACCTCCTAAGACTGTATTTCGAGAGAGAAAGCGAGCCGTTACTCACCCCCCCTTTTGACCCACCGCCAGGTTTCCGTAAAATTCACACCGAGGCTACCTCACGGCCTTCTCAGCCCTCCCACCCCCCAACCTCCCTCGGGTCGGGAAATTAATTTGTAGATTCGCCGTGCACCACATTTTTGGCTCCCGCCGCTGTCGCCCGTCTCGCCCGCTGATCCCTGCTTTTGACACCTCCCCGTAAGGAGACGCTCGGTTTGTCTTGCCCGATAACAAAGGGTAACAAGGTCTTAATCTCTCTTCCATTTTTGGAAGAACTGTGGTATATATGCATCCGCTCCAGGCTGCCAGAAAGATTTGGTTAGACGCGACTTCCCCTAAAGGAGTGCAATTTAACGAGCTTTCTTCCAAGAAGTGTGAGTGACGGTCGCAAGTCATGGAGAACTAGACATCACACACGTGTCCTTGGGTCAGGGAGAAGAGTCTCATGAGGCAACGTCAGCCGTTCTCATCCGCCTTCGGATCAAAGATTGGAGAAGCCGTCCTCCGAAGTTCTTCTAGGGACCTTATGGGGATGGCATATCCTTGTTATACTTTATTTATTTATCAATATTATTCTTCATCTTGATTTTCTCTTAAAAATTCGAATCTATTTACTTCTTCTCTACTAAAGTTGCCCCTTCAAACATTTGTCTTCCATTTGACTTGGGTATTCTTCTTGGCTGGGTTGGTTCTTAATTTTCGAATTCTTCCTTGATGTATCTTCATTTTCTTCCAATTATCTTAAGTTGATTTCTTTATCCTTCTTGATGTCTTCGTCGAATTTTGTTCTTCTTGATTCTTGTTGAGTTGCTCCTTGAAGCGTTTTCCTTGAATTGCGTTTTCTTCTTGAGATTTCTACGTAAATGGTTTTGCACTTTTGAATTTTGAACGTGGTACGGGTAGATTTAAATGCCAATCTCTAGCTATTACGCCACGGCTTATTTCGTTTTGAGTTAGTAATTTAATGAGCTATTTATATTATCGATTTAGAAGGAAATTTCTCTGATACATTTTCGCACCCCTACACAAGTCCCTTTCTAGAAAGCGGAGCAAATTTAAGGATTGGGGAGAGACTAGTCTTGGATTTCTTAATCAAGGATTTACTAGTAGCTCTCCCTCCTACGACCTCCGAGTCTGCGAGATGAGTGGAGCTAATTCAGTGGAATTAAAGAGAGCAAACGAAGTCTTGTCTCTAATCAATGAATAATAGCATCTCCTTCCCGGATCTCCAAAGTTCCGACAGCAGCACCTTTTCTTAATCTCTAGTAGGAGAGCAGCTGCAGTTGTAACGAAGATCAGAAGATTGTTCGGCCTTTTTTGAGGGTCACCATTTATGGGAAGGCATATCCTTATTATCCCCCTTTAATTATTTATCATTATTGATTTTTCATCTTAACTATGCAGGTTGTTCTCATTGAATTTTTTTCTTCTTCTTGACTCCATTTCCTTTATCTTTAAGTTGGCCCTTTAAACATTTGTCTTCCATTTAATCTTGACTTAGGTATGCTTCTTGATCTTCGTATCCTTCCTTTCTTGATGAATCTTCCTATTTCTTCCATTTTATCTTAAGCTCATCATTCTTTCGTGCTTCTTGTTGCATCTTTCTCAAATTTGCTTTTTCTTAATGAGTTAGTCCTTCACGCCCTTTTCTTTCCTGATGCATCTTCTTTTTATTGTATTTATCTTTTCTCAAGTAGTCTTGTTTGCTGGGTTGGTTCTTAATCTTCGATTTATTTCTTGATGTATCTTTGTTTCTTCCAATTATCTTGACTTGATTTTTTTATCCTTCTTGATGTCCTCGTCGAATTTTGTTCTTCTTGATTCTTGTTGAGTTGCTCCTTGAAGCGTTTTTCTTGACTTTCGTTTTCTTCTTGAGATTTCTTCCTAAAAGATTTTGGACTTTTGAGTTTCGAACGCGGTACCGGTAGATTTAAATGCCAATGCTCGAAGCCATTACGCCAGAGCTTAGGCCTTTTTTTCTTTTTGAATTGGTAATTTAATGGGCTATTTATATTATCGAGTTGGAAGGGATTTTTCTCTGATACATTTTTCGCACCCCTACAACCCCTTAGGATAAGAGGCCCGTTAGCTCGCTCAAGGCAAGTGTGGGAAGTCATCTCCCCCTCCCCCTTCGAAGTTTGTTCTGTGACCCCTAAGGATAGGAGGCCCGCATCTTGCAAACACGAGTTCAAGAAAAGTAGCCCCACCAGCTGTGGGGTTTTTTTTGGCTATCACCAGGGAGTAATCTAGGTCACCAAGACCTCCACCTATTTTACCCACCTTACCCTCGAGTTTCAAACGAAGTGAATCATTCATTACCCTCACTCTCCCTGTTATAACCATTCCCTAACCACGGTTATCTAATTAGTATTTGGAGCTTAAGTCCGTCTCATTTAAGTACCATTTATATATCCATATTTATTGTTGTCCCCTTTTATTTCGTGTGTATTAAAATCTATTTTTGTCATTGTGTTTGTTATATTCATTAGTCACGCAGCTGCTGCTATCCATTGAAATCCAATTGTAGCCTTGCTTGGCGTACCTTAGAGCTTGGGTGCTCATATTCACGTATACTTGGCCATACTTCGACATCTTACCTGGATTAAGAACATATATAATAGAGAAGAAGAAAAGACCTTTCCATAGGAAAAAAAAAGAGATAAAGGCTACCAGTGACCACCAGGCTCCTACTTCTTCTGTTCCCTCTTTTAGCTAAGCAAATAGATTTATATATTAATACAAGATAAGTAGGTCTAATTAATCTAATCGTTCCCTATTTGTGTCGCCAATACATTATAAATCCATATTGATGTTAAGATTACCACACACGCTTAGTCTCAAATACAGCTATTCTTTTATTGATCGTATCTTGAGCACTTCATTTATTCCTATGTACAGTAGAAGCAGGTATGCACCCTCTGCCAGAAAAGGTTTAAGGTGCCTTTCTTGTATATTTTTTAGTAAGCGTTAATTTCTTGAAATTAGGATTGACGTTCGGCTTTTTCCCCCTTAGCTCTAGGTACGTGGTTAAATCCTACTTTCTTAAATATTAGGAAAAATAAAAATGTATACAAGATATGTTTTTAGTATGCGTGTCGGCTTAATCATAAAGAAATTTTGTCTAGTTGGTTTACTTTATTGATACACACTGCCTACCTACGTTAGCCTATGAGTCTCACACGCGCATTTACCTTGCCGAATACAAGGAATCCGTACACCTTTATGCTACTAGAAAATATATCTCTTACTCTGAAATCTTTCTGATTTCTCTGCCTTTCTCTCTGGCAAGATAGTTTATAAGCGTTCTAGTATACAGTCAGCTTATGCTCTTCACCATTTAGTATTTCACTCTTATATCCTACCCTAAATTCTCTTGAACTTTAAATCTGTCATAAAACTTCCTTATTATATAATCGTAACTAACTAACTAATAATGGTATATATATATATAAATATATATATATATATATATATATATATATATATATATATATATATATATATATATATATATATATATAAATCTATATGGTAATTACCGAAATGATCCAAATAAGCTATTATAATCTAGAGAAAACTGCAGGCAAAAAACAGATAATTAAAAAAGATATAACAATACGTAATAGTTACAAATTATCAAATAGGAGCAATGAGAGCAAAACAGAAAATTTAATCAATAGGAGAGTAAAATTTTCGAGAATTTTAAGAATATTTTCAAGAATATAATATTAAAAAAGAGAAAGCCATTGCTTCGCCACTCCCCTCCCCCTACGGGGGGAGCTTTCGCTTCGCTACTAAGATTAAAATTTAAAATCTAAAAAAAAGCAGCCATGGTAAGTTTTTTTAAAAATTTCTGAAATTCACCATTTGTAATTCCTTTGCTTCTAAAAATTCACCAAATTTCGATACTTATATTTATTTCTGAACTTCAAAATTTATTTTTTTGTTATTATAAAAGAATTATTAGAAATAACTTTGTTAAAAATTTTACATATATCTACTGGGTCTGGGTCTAAAAAAAAAAATTCACCTGGAATTGCTTTTATATGCTATAATTAAAAAACATCCATCACTTAATTTTAATACATTTTATTTTTTAAACTTTACATTTGTAATTATTTTTTAAAAAGGCGCAAAAAAGATCAGTCATTTGTCCCCTCTCTAAATTTTTCACCCATCTTCAGGATCCCGTTATACAATTATAGAGTTAGTGGTGATGATGATGATGATATCAACTTTTAGATATGAACTCTTGAATGATCAAGAAATAAATTCCACTAGTGAAAAACCATAAGTTTTTATTCTACTTTGCGCATCAAGAAAGGATATAAGATCTCAGGAAGGTAAAACAACCATTGGTCTTGTAAAGTGAGGTAGCAAAATATATATTTACCTAACTAATTACCATTCTGCTTCCAAAATAGTTAGATAGAGATATCAATGGCTGGAATTAGCGCCCCTTGGAATAAAGGCAATGCAATTAGAATACTCAATGGTGTCCTTGTCGCTCATGGTGTTGGCCTAAACTTTAACCTCTTAGTTTTATCGTTATCTTTCTACTTTTCGAATAAATAAAGGTCATTTGACCCACGTTTTTGTAGCCAAACCCCATCCAAGGATATGACTCAGGGCCACTTTTGGCTATGGTTGTGAGTCAACCTCATATTCTTACATAGCTATTTCCGGTAGGGAATTAGTTTTAAGATGAAAAAAACAAACAAACGAACTTACTGAGATTCATAAATGTTCTCGTAAAGGAAAGGAAAAGCGAAAGTAAGATTTAGAAGTATAGTACATATGATCATCGGCAAGTACAATGAGGTACATTAGACTAAGAACCATACAATATATATGCTATTTTAGACCATGAATAAGCTTTCGATTCAGCCCGTACACATCTAGTGCATATCGTGCTAGTAAAACAAGGAGCTATTACCAAGAAAATTAAAAGTGTATCTGGTATATCCGCTTATCAACATAATCAGTTGAATTCCATTAGTGAGGAGAATAATAGAAAGAAATAAAGAAGTGAAACTAGTGAAACCATTTCCTCCTGGCGATTTCAATAATGCTCTAGATGCAAGAACTAATTAAGTTAATCCTAAAATTTTTGGTAATGAAGATATACCATAAATATTTCGCAAGATGTTCACGCAAAATTAAAATAGTCTATAAAGTTTAACCCCCTCTCCAAGCTAGTAATATTATCATTTGCAATTTGTTTTTTAAGGCATCACATTAGAGTTCAAGTTAAAAAAAAACAACTTAGTACAGACTGGCTTACAAAACCAGTTCAGACAGCTGAAAACGAGAAAAGAGAAAGAGACAGGAAGAACATTACATTACGCTTATGTGAGTAAAGTTGCATTAAGCGTTTAACAGTATGGTCGGTAACAATACCTCGGCAACATCTTATGAGATGTTGAACAATTCAGAAATACCAAAAATATAATTGTAGATAGTTTGTGGTTAGTATATTTAAAGGACATTCATACTTACATTGGTAAGGTAGATAAAGGTGAGGTTGAACAACTTATGTGAAGAGAGATCAATTTAACAGAAAAATTAGACCATACCATAAACCTTTACAAAACGATAAAAATAAATTTCATTCAGTCTTGTACATAAAATATCGTTGTGTATGACTTAAGATGCACAGAAACAGACGAAAGCCGAAAGTCTAATTGTATTGCAGTTTGGCTGCCTAATAAGTATATGTCAAGGATTAAAATAGACAGGGATGAAGATTTTAATCTAGCAAAATTAGGATGCAATACAAAACTGTTCAAGCAGTTTTTTCACGGTGAAAAATGAGATTTCGATCTTAAAAGGTTGTGTCCTTCTTTCAGAAAAGGAAACTTAGCAATATGTCAAGGAGTATTAAATTTTGGTAGGACCACTTCGTCTTTGCCTTGCTTCAATTCAGGGCTTTAAGAAAAAAACGTAATACATAAATATATACATCTCTTACTTGATTTCTCTAGGGGAGTAAGATGAGGAAAATTAGGTAGCCGAAAGAAAATGTGGATGCATAGTGAGTGGCGGCAAGAAAAGGAGGTAGAGTAGCTTTCTCCTTTAGTAGTTGTATTAGGGAGGCTCCTAGAACATGAAAAAGTACCATCATTTTCTGGGTACTATAGAAAGTGACCGGGTAAGTACCTACTTAGCATCTGAAGTAGGATTAGGTAACTAATTAGCACTTAATTATGAAAGCGGTGAATGTAGTCACGCGATAGGAGAATTTCGGTGATCTAATTCTCAAGTAAAAGGGAAAACAAAGCAAACCTTTTTTATATTTGGACTTCCCAGGGGGAAATAAAGTGCTCCATATTTTTTCACATGAAGTAACACAGGAAAGGAGAAAGAAAAGAGAGACTCACAGAAGATTCGATACTCTCTGCAACAGCAAGCTCAACCTAGAGACGAGCTGGTTGATATGACCTGGCGAGGAGTAATTAATAAGTAAACGAAGAGTTTTAGGGCGTCTTTAAATGACACCCCTCTATCAAGATAATAGTTGGGTGCAAGTGAAACGAGGAAACCACTATCACATACTTTCCTCTCTGATTTAGCACTTTTCCTTCACCTCCGATTAGCAGTGGCTCAATAAATCTGCTAGATAGTAATCTCAGGGCTTAATGTGAGGTAAATCATAAACCTTACCAATAATGTCAGACGTAAAATGTTTACCATGATCAGAGAGTAGTTCTCTTAGTATTCGGACAGGTGAAAATAGTAATGAGAAGGTTTCAAGTTAAGTTCCTCAGGAAAGCGAGTTGAAAAGTAACCGCCCACAGAGAGAGGAGGAATAGGCCCAACATGCTCCATAGACAGTTTTAGCAAAGGTCCTGAAATTACTTTTGGTCATTGCAACGGGACGAGCTTAGTTTTGTCTTTGATCGTAGCTGTTGACGGAGTTCGCCTGCCTTGGAATAATAATTCATTATACCTGCAGGAATACCTGGCAAAAAGAAATAAGGGCATACCGTAGAAAAACACTTGGTATGGGATAGATTACCCTCCAAAATTAATCATGTGCTAAGCACAAAATGCTATTGCGATAACTTACTGAAAGGCAAGCTGCGTACCACCAAACTCAGAGACTGGGCTATTTATACAAACACGATAGACTAGTCTCTCTCTCTCTCTCTCTCTCTCTCTCTCTCTGAAAAATTGCACAAGCAGACACTTTGAGAAGATTTTTTGTTTCCCATAGTATCATATAGTCAAATGGGTCGAATGTCTTTAATCTTCTCTGTGTTTTGGAAAAGTTTTAAGGGGTTACGTTCAATTTAATTTGGGGCCTATGAGGGAGGGGCAGAAAGTGCTTTCGTAAGTTGTCCTCTAGTCGGTACTGCCTGTAAAATGGCTTACTAAGAATAAAAGAAAAAGATTCTTCTACAAGTAGTGAACAAATTTAAAAGGGACCTTTCGTGGCCTCGACAAAAGCGTTTACATAGGCACAACTTAAATAACAGCAAACAACTGGAAATTTAACCTCTTCGCCCTATGTAGTCATAAACATTGATTCTGTGAGACGGTCTTACCTCTGGAAGCAGGTCTTCTAATACGACAATACAGGTGCACCCTATATCTTTAACCAAAGGAGATATTGAATAACCGTTAACTGTGCCTTGTTCAAACTTCAGAGCATTTTGTACGCGAGGATGCAAGATAAGAGAGAAATGAACCTTTGCGTGAGGCGTTGAGGTTATAGCTATATTGACATGGGTTAGGCGAGTGGATATAAACTGATTGGGCGCATACGTATGTACAAATTTCCTCGATACTACAGATTAATATCGCAAATTATATTCGGCTGCAGGGTTTTGGGAACATCTTTTGCGAGTGTGCCCAACTAATAGGCATGAATAACATTTAAAAGGGCTACGGACCTGTTTCTAAAAAGCCATTTAGAATGAATGACACTGATCAGCAAACGCCTTAACAGATAACGGTGGTTGGGTGCTCATATTTTACTTAAACTTTTGTACCGTTGCTTTCTGCATGGTTTCTGGTGGTCCTGCCTCACTTCTTGGATATGTCTTGTAAGAAATAATTAGAAGATCGGCAGCTTTCAAGGAAATTTTTAAATCATGTCTTGACGATCTTTTTTTGACGAAAGCTCTAATCTCTCTAGGACGCGAAGTTAAAAATAGTACTTTACTTCCATCTAAACAAGAATCCAGTTTCCTCCTTAGTTAAATGGCAAGTGGATGGAAAGTCCTCTTTAGGGCTAAATTGGTCTTCCTCAATTCCTTAGGGTAAAATTAGAGATTCATAGTATAGGCAGCCATCAGCTCTAGTCTTAGAGGATGCTTGTCTGAAATGACCTCTGGTGGTAAAGTTGTGTATATATCTAAAGCTCTTCCCTGTATCAAAGAAGCAAGTCGAACTAATCCTACGTTCTCCAAATCGCCACCTCAGAGCTCTGCCACATTTTTCTTACATCGATTAATGTAAATATCAATGCTATCGTTTTTTTAAATGTGGTAATTTAAAATAAAGGGTAATCTTTTGATATTCTGACCTACATTGTTAGCTTTAAGGTCGGCCAATTTAAGTTTATGGACCCTTTTATTTTCATTTTCCTTTCGTTGTCGTTCGTTTTTTCTCTTTCGCCTCTCGTTATCTTTCTTTTTGTCTTTTCTTTCCTGTAAAAATATGAATCAACGACATTTATCCACTATTTCCTTAGTTTCTTTCATTGTTGTAAGATTAGAACCCATTTTACACAGCTAATGGATTTGAGGAAAAATATTATGTTTACATCTTTCGATTAGCGATTTCCAACTAAGTTACTATGGACCGTGTGAGAAAATGTTCAAATTAAGCTCTGCCAGCTATGTCTATTGTTGCTTGGTATTCAAAAGATATGGCCTCGGCTATTACATAAAAAAACAAGGCGAATTTAACAATCACGTGTCAGTAAAATAAGAGGTATTTAAACTAATATAACTTTCTGTAATTGTCCCTTCCAGAGCAACTTCTTTAAACCGACAGAGTTACAGATACAAAAAAGTGCACAGAATAAGGTATCTGCCAAATCGCAGGAGAGCAAACGTTTACATAGTATGAATATGTTTCTTCGAATATAAGTTCAGTTAAGCACTCACAAAATCGAAAAAGCAGTACTTCCCGCTGCCCAGCAACCATATTTTCGGATGCCTTCGAAAGTTAGTGCCCATGATCTGGATTGATAAATATCATAAAAGTTCAAGAAAATCCTGTCGGCAGCGCTAAAATGTAAAGAGCTTTTCGATTTTTGGTTTGGATACTTCTTTATTTCCTTGATCGAGATCGGGGTTTTAAGAAAAGGACATAGTATATATTGAAAACTATTTATTGTTCTCTGTTAGGAAATGTTTGGGAAGGAAAAATATGAAGCATAAAGATAACATGAGGCATGAAAACGGAGGGTGGAGGGACGTTGCGGCAAGAAAGGGGGGAGAGTTGCAGTCGTCTGAGTAGTTGTATTAGGGCGGCTTCTGGAACTTGAAAAAATAGCCCCACTGTCTGGCTAGTTTCAGGAAACCACCGGGTGAGTTTGTTCCTGGTATCTGAAGTAGGATTCGATAACTAATTAGCAATTAAGTATGAAAGCGCTGAAAGTAGTCGGGTAATAAGAAAATTCCGGCATTTTGCTTGTGACCTAAAATGGCAAACAAAGGAAAACTGTTTAATATTACTGACTACCTTGTGGGAGTTGAATTGCTCCATGATAATTTACTAGTTTTCTGCTAACATTTGTGAGGTTTGCTTTGCACCAAAATCGAGTAAGGCATAGACAGACTCAAGAACAAATGAGGACGTTATATCAATACATTGATTTCTGGGGAATTTAAGAAAAGACATTAATTTTTGTGCTTTATTATTCTTCACATTAAATATCATGTGGCAAAGGAATAATGTCTGACTTTAGGAGATATATTGAAAATTAAAAAAGGTTTTGACTATAGAAATATTTAAACATATACCAAGCTTCTATTGACTTAGAAAACCTCATTTCATCTGTCTACAAACGTATAAATACCAGGCTTGTAAAATTCTTTGGATTTTGATGCAAAATATGAATCCAATATGCTTTCAACCTCTTCTGTTGCTGTCAACCTAAGACCATGTAAATGCTTCTGTACTAGTTATAGATGAATTTTATTGCAGTAAAGAGTAGAATTATTTTTTTTTATTGTTGCCTAACAGTTAGTAAAGGATCAATCCTTCAATAACCCATCGTAGTATAAACAAGATAATTTGGGATAAAATCCTTTTCTCGGTTGTCAAGAATTTCTGCTTTCTCGATTGATCCACGAAAGGCCGCATTTAACGTTATGATAAAGGAATTACTTAACATCACCACTAACCAGCCTACCAATAAATGATTGATAAAGGTGTCATGAAAGCAATGACTCACATAAAGTAACACACTGTTGAAAATTTGTCTTGTACATTACATGTAGGACCCATTTTCGAATCACTAGAGCCTCTCCAGTCCTTTTAGTTGGAGTTAATGGGATGTCTGAGTTAAATTGTTTTGCGAGCTTCTTCAAAGGTGTAACAGGATTTGTTGTGAAAACCGCTTCCATCTACTCGTAATCATGTTCTTCTGAACAAGCTTCATTTGGTTGGTCTTATAGACTGAAATCCTGACTTTCAAATCGGAAAAAAGCCTCATACAAGTTTTTTTTCATTTATTGCACCATGCCATAATTGATCAAAATAGATTTCATTCTTATCGTTATGAAATAGAGAAAAATATGTCTAATTTGATCCTTAGATAGGAGGACATATAAGTAAATACCAAAGAAGTTTATGAACAATATTTTATAATCTTAAAGAACAATGTATAAGTTCCTAAACGATAATAGTCACTACTTTACTAAATAGTATCTAAAACATTATTAGAAAAAATCGGACATTACTTTCGTTTCAATCTGATAGTGATAGTGATTGCACTAGCCTGAGTTTCCAAAATTATTTTCGAAGGTCATAGCGTTTTCCAACTCATTCAGAATCATTTTTACATACTGAATTTAAAAAGATAATTAGTTTTCTTTAGTCAGGTTTAGTTTCTATGATATGCTAGATTCATAATACAACGCCTATTCAAAAATAGCGCTATCATCCAACCGTTTATTAGTTCTGATTTGTCGTATCTAGTGATGAGTAACCATACCTAACATATATTAGTCATCTTTTTAGTTCTAGATTTGTATTAAAATGGATCATACGTGCAAGTATTATCCGAATAGGTTTTTTTACATCTGCAGACATTTTGCTATTTTAAACCGTCAAGCAAAAATCACGAATTTTTAAAAAAATGCATATTATTATTACTCTAGAGTGAAACTAGCGGACCAGCATAAGCCATTTGCTGTTAAACATGCCTGCACATTTACGAAATTGGAGTAATAATAAAAGGAAGAGTATGACATTTGGTGTAATAAAGATGTGGGGGGAAGGTAAAAGATCACGTATGTAATTAACTGCTACTTCTGCATAACAAATTTAAAAGGCATCAAGCACAAAAAAAGCACCACGTTCAATACCACAATGATCCATCTGCTATGAAACTAGTACCACAGGGCCCCAATCCTCCTATTCCTGAGCCTGCATTTACCATTGGTTCTAGCTTTGATTCCGAGGCTAGTGTTAATACCGATACAGCTGAGTATGATGCATGCAAGTCAGAAGAGGGCAATCAAATGGTGCCATTTACGCAAGCCGAGTTCAACCGCGTTACACGAGACATGAACATTTCCAAATAATTTGCTCAGGTATTGGGTTCACGTCTCCTAGAGAAATGTATGCCTGCACTAGGGACAACATTCTATTGGTATAGAAATGTGACTAATAATTTAGGAATTTTTTCAATTTGGATGACGCCTCTTTACTAGCCTACTGTAAACAAATTGCTGACCTGCTGAACTTTATGGGCCTGAAGTATGATCCCATGGAATAGAGACTGTTCAATTATTCACATAAAAGAAGTCTTAAAGCAGTTTTTCTTATTAATGGAAATAAGTTTACATCGGACATTAGCTGCAAAGAAAAATACATACAACAGCATGGATCGTCTGTTGTCTGCACTCAACTACCAGGAACCTAAACGGTTGATCTGTAACAAGGAGTAACAAGGAAAGAAAGTACCCTAGGAGACCTTACGGTCAATTCAAAGAGGCTACCTTTGGACTAGCAATCGAGTGGGTACATGGCTGCTCAATTGTTTTGCGTCCCTAAACGGTGACTTTTCAAGACTTTGTCTAGTCTTGACTTGAACTGATCAACAGATTTACTGTTGACAACTTCCACTGAAAGTGCCTTCCACTTAACGCAGATACGGTAAGTGAAAAAATTTCCACACAGATTGCGGTCTTAACGCTTCAGTTCAAGTTTGAAGTGGTGATTGCGCGTTCTGTTCTCATTGAGTGTGAAAATATCCCGGTAGTCAACATTGTCGAACCCTCGAAGTATTTTGAAAACTTCGATTAGCTGACCACGCAGTCTACGGGTTTCCAGCGAGAACATATCTAATTCCCTTAGCCTATCCTCATAATTTTCATGTTGCATAGAGGGAATCAGCTTGTTTGCCCTGGCTTGTATGCGTTCTAACCTTGCGATGTCCTTTCGAAACGAAGGACTCCGAAATTGTTCGTCATACTCCAGCTGCGGCCGAATGAGGGAGTTGCACAGACAAAGTGCTATCTCCTTGTTACGGTATCCAAACTGGCACTTTATTTAGCCTAACATCTTTTGAGCTTTCTTTTCTGCCTTGATGCACTGTTTCGAGAACTTGAGGTCGCTAGTGATAGTTACACCCAAGTCATTCTCAGTGTCACTTCATTGAAGAGCAGGGCCCCTAAGGATGTACTGAGATTTAGGCTGTCGTTGGCCGATATGCATGACTTTGTATTTCCCCACGTTGAAACGCATTAGCTACGTGTCCGAACACTCCCCAATACTTTAAAGGTCCTCTTGGAAGCGGGCAGTGTTCCCCTCATTTTCCAGATTGATACCAAGCTTGGTGTCGTTGGCCAATTTTTTGGAAATCTTGGCAACCATGTTCGAGTTTGACATGTCGTTGACATAGATAATAAACAGTAGTGGTCCCAAGACGGAACCTTGATAGACACCGCTAGATACGTGCACCGATTCAGAGGCCCGTCCACTCACCACTACGCGTTGCCGTCTGTCACTTAGACAGCTCACTATCCAACCTGCTACATTGCCATCTATGCCCTGCGCATGCACTTTCCTGAGAAGGTGGCGGTGTGGTACCTTGTCAAAAGCCTTTTGAAAGTCCAGGTACACAACATCCACCACTTCATCCCGATCATGCCCATTGAACACGAAGTGGAAGAATTCCATAAGTTCTTCAGGCATGACCGTTGCCTTTGGAAGCAGTGCTGGGATCTCTTCATTAGCAGCTTTGACTCTAAATAAGACGTTATCTTGTCCAGTATCATGCTTTCCATGAGTTTACCGACTATCGAAGTCAAAGTGATTGGTTGGTAGTTTGACGGATGGCTGAGGTCTCCTTTCTTAAAGATCGGAGTCACCTCCGCCTCACGCCAGTCTCCAGGAACGCATCCGGTCCGGATTGACATGTTAAAGATAGCACACAGATGTCGTTATACTTCATCGCACACTTCCTTCAACACCTTGGATAGAAACCCGTCC
Source organism: Ceratothoa steindachneri (assembly GCA_963969495.1). Lineage (NCBI taxonomy): Eukaryota > Metazoa > Arthropoda > Malacostraca > Isopoda > Cymothoidae > Ceratothoa > Ceratothoa steindachneri. The sequence continues at coordinate 101,570,339 of OZ018324.1, read as the reverse complement.
GGTCCAGGGGACTTATTCTCCTTTAGATCAGCGATCTTTTTCTTTATTTTTCCTTCGGTGAAGTCCATTGCCTCCAGCTTTTTTCCTGAGTAGGAATCCGTAAGCTGGGGGATGGGACCACACTCTTCAGTCATTGAGCAGGTTAACATTTTCTGCATCTGAGTGAGTTAATGCACCCTCCTTGTCTTACTCCTCCTAATCTTTCAAAGTGGGTACACAAAGTATCCATGCTTTATGTGTATGTGCGACAGTCTGGCTGATGACCAGCATTATGTGAGACAACACAAGACTGGCTGTTAAGAGAGGGGTTAGAACATGGTTCACACCGTTCTGTTTCGCACTCTTTTTTAACCGAGCAAATTAATTCTTCCCCTCCTGCACATCAAACCACAGAAGTCCTCCTTATCCAAAGGAGGTTGATGATTTGTTTCAAAATTTCCGCAAACGAGGTACTCTACTGAGACCGCATGAAGTAACCTTATCGCAAAAAGAATTATCTACGCAGCAGTCCTGTCTCTTCAACAAATGACCAACAGACTTCTACGTGAAACACGGCAATTGTCTCGGTGATTTTCCCCAATATTTTCCAGGCGGTCTGAAACACAGGCTACTTAATACGAGCTGTCATTGGAAGCACAAATGTCTTGTACACTAAGACGAAATTCCGGCCAGCCTTTAAGAATTTACCCGCAGGCTCCATGGAACCACGGGCCTTGATATTCTTGTTACCAGGAGAGCAAAACTCTTAAGGCGCTCTCAAGTCCCTTGTTTCGCTAGAAGACGAGCTCTGTGATATAAAACAATGGCAGAGCTTCAGCAAGAACATCACACTGATGGGCAGAAGCCCAAAACTCTACTTCGGCAGCCTGGAGAAGCCATGGGCACTGACTTCTCTGCGGCAAAACTGACACATATCTTCCTTAATCGTTGTGAATAAGGTTATCTTAGAGTAATTAGACACTTTATTGTACACAACTAGCGAAAATTGTAACCAGGTTTGAAATTAAGGAGAACATTTACTACTATTATATAAAGATATTTGCACTACTTATATTCGTAGTATCTTCGGTAAATTTAGGCCAGGGGTTCCTAACATTATTTTGTTTGTGGCCCCCTGAGAGCTATCTTATCATCTGTGGACCCCCGTATATGCATATATAAATTTTTGAAATAAAATATTTTTTTGTAGGTTAGTAAAAATTAACGATGAAACAGATCCGTTATATTCTTCACATAAATTCCAAATAAAAATCTTGAAAATTTAAATAAATACAGACACCTCTGCTAGTAATATTTTTTTCTAAACCACCCTTAAAAATTTTCCTTATGCAATAAATTGTAAAAATAATACCAATTTCGATATAAAATAATAAATGGAACTGTATAACTTTTTAATCATGTGAATAATGTATTTATTTAAAATATTACAAGTTACAACGATATCAATGAGAAACTAATGAGACGAATTGTTAAAACACTGATATCATTAGATAACATATGAGATACAGGCAGAAGGTTAGCATTATAAACTAATGATATCCATTTGCCTAATGTTTTGCTTCCTACGTTTGAATATCTTGTTCCAATTTTGATAAAGACAGACAGAGATCCTTTTTTTACACGACTAGAGCTAGATTCTACAAGATAAGTTGACGGGAAAGAAATGCGGTACATTTTTGCTTTCTACTATAATTGCGGATATTTACAGGTAAATTCACTACTCTTCCATACATCAATTGTAGCATTTTTTAATTAACTTTTGGCTCGTCCATCACACTGCAAATCAATAAGTTCCTCTTGTATGTCAATTTCAACATCAGCAGCATTTATCTTAAATGGAATCTGTTCAGTTCTAGGTGGCCTTTGAAACGAACTTGCATGTGCTCAGGATTTAAAAAAAAAAAATTAATATACACATACAATCAACATCATCTAAATCACTGCTAACTGAATCAAGGGCTGAAAACTGTCCAAGCTCACGGCGTGAGATGTTAGTTCTGTAAAATTTGAGTTTCCCCAGGAGGGCATAAATAGCTTTCTTGCTAGTTATTAAATTATATTTATATCCTTACAACAGTTTATTAAGTGAATTAAATTTTTCAAACACATCTGAGAGGTAAATTATATCTGTTTTTATTGCAACCAACTGTTCTCCAATCTCCGTTTCGCTTAGAAATGCTACAATACTGTCCCAAATAACAAAAAAACGACGAGTAAAATTGCCTTTAGAGAACCATCGCACTTCTGTCTGAAGTACAAAGCGGTCAAATCCCTCTTCATTTTCATCAGAAAATTTTCGAAAGAGACGATCTTTAAGAGTATTAGCCTTAATTATCTTTACAGCCTTTATTACAAAAGTTAAGGCTACATGAAGACGTCCACTTAATCTCTTCGCCAACGGATGTTGGCGTTGTATGACGCATTGTATGCTAAATACTTTTGGCAATGTATATTTCAAATGATCAATAAACTCTCCTTACCTATCAACCAGGAAAGGGGTGCCATCTGTACGTAGAACAAGAAATTAAAAATTCCAGTGGAATATTTTTTCCTGTAAAAAATTACTGGACTTTAAATATCGTTTCACCTATGGTATCTGTTACAAGGGTTCTTTTAAAAAGTAGTTCCCCACTGAGTTGATTATCACCTATAAATATGACATATGCTAATAAAAGTGCTTCATTTCCAATTAAAGTTGATTCATCGAGTTGCATTGCAAACTGTTTCACGCGTAATTGAGCAATGAGTTTTTTTTTTATAGGTTCAGCCATTTCGGCAATACTCCTGGATACTGATTTATTGCTCAAAGGAAGTTTTTCGGTAATTTCACGTGCGTTTTGGTAATTTAATATAATGCTAAAAAACTGCTAATTGTAGTGCTTGCTTGATTACTAAAAATATTATCTAACTTGTTTCTTCCTTGAAAATTGCCTCGTAAGTTTTGAAAGTACTCCAACGATTTATTTTTCTTTTCACAATGTTTTGTCTCCAAATAGTTATGAAGCTTAGATGGCTTCATGCTATGATTGGATAGCACGGTCAAACATATGAGACATATTGGTTTTGGGGTATTTTGTGGTCCTTCAATAAAACCATATGACAGATATTCAGTGTAATATTATCTTTTTTTTGTCTATGTGTGAACCATGGGGTAAGTAATCTGAAGAAAATAATATTATTATTGATTCCAAATAGTAATTGTAAGAAATTTACGTAAGCATTACTGGATGAAATAAATAGGAGTTATAAGAAATAATATATATACTTTCGTATTTAAATTGTGCCTAACATGTATTCACATGTCAAAGGAATGGTAGGCCTAATTTTCTTTTGTTTCGACATTGCTGCAAAAATATTACTAATAAATGTTTATTAACATATGCACAAGGATTTAATGAACGAGAAAATACGTTTACACTGGAGTAAAGTATTATAAATCAGTCACGAAAACATGAAAACCGATAAGAAATACTTAGCTAAATGAGTTCAGAAATGGGCAGGATTGAATCCCATGAAAGTGTCTCTCTAGAGCTGTCATACGCTGCCATAGTACTTATGGCTCTAAAATACATACTGACCACAGAAAGCGGCGCGTATTACATTATATCACATACAACAGTTTCGTATTTTTGTTTAATATCATGGGTTTTTTTTAAGAATAACTTTAAATTGAACATTTAAAATTTTTTCTATGACGTTTATCTATATTGCGTAGTCTTTTTATACTATTATTATCTAGTTACTATATTATTTTTATACATATTATTATTTACATTCAAAAGATTTTCCCATGAAAATCTTACTATGTACCGCGGATCCAAAGTTACAATTTTTTACTCGTGAACACCATTAAATCCTCTACGGACTTCCGAGGGTCCGCCGTACGGACACCGGTTGGAAACCCCTGATTTAGCCATTTAATATTTGTCAAACCAGCAATATTACATGGAATAATTACAATAAAAGAACGGAGTCTTTACAGCGACAGCGATATTACAGTTAACGCAACGGTCTGAATGAAAGCGAACAATGATGTAACACGCACCCTTGAGGCGCTGGGGAAAGTTTAACCTCTTCAGTGCTTGGTAGAGATTGCTAATCGCGTCTTACCTCGGATGCGTTAAGTGGACATGATCTATTTACTGCTACTAGCTAAAATGGTCCAACCTCCATAGGTTCATGCAGGTATCGCATCACCTTGTACCAGCCACTGCTAAATTATATGCTGGGCAACTTAAATTGTTCCTAAATATGGCCAAACAGTTGCAGGGTAAAAGCTTGTTGCAAGGTAAAGGTCCTAGTTGCATCTCACGCTCTCGTTTTTTAGCTGGTCTGGCTCGCCCCGATGGGAGATCCGTGAAGTGAGTCAGTTAGCTTTGTCACAATAACTTTAAGGGTGAGGCCTATCGCTGTTTATCGCTGTAAGCTTCCAAATAGATTGAATTCAATGAATCTTTACAAAAATTGGTATACCACAAATTCACCATTCACTAGTCGACAAATTCACTAGAAATGACAAATATATTTTACGATGAAACACAGAATGCAAACTCATCACATCAGGAGTGCTATTCCGCTTTTCACAATTGATCTCTGGCGCCCTGCAGTAACGCCACAAGCTCCTCTTCAGCTATACCTGACTCTGCACTACCCGTGGTGGCGATGAATTGCTAGAACCCCAGCCTCTTCATTCAGGATTCAGACACTGGTCTCACTTTCTCATTAACGGCGGCTGTACCCACTTCATAGTTCCAGGTTCTCCTCTGGATAGTAATCCACCCACGAGAGTCTGCCATAAAAACTATCTCAGGTTAACCTATTCAAATGAACTTCTTCCGATTTCTATCTTTCCCTGATGGGCTATTCTCCTGGCTGTTCTTAGTTGCATACGTTGGCCTCCCATATTAGGGGCCGACTTGCTGCTGTATGTCTCACTAGTTATTGAGCTAAACAGGAGTGTTCTAAAAGAGCGAGTGTCCTGAAGTGTTATACAAGGAACTATTACCCCTTGTGGTCTGCAGTTCACTCTTTCTGTACCTCTACAAGGACTTGGCTTGCAAGGGTCCACAAGCCTACTTTCAGTCATGCATCAAAAAAATACATGCAAAATACACTAAATTATTTGCAACCTTCCTAGCTTTAAAGGTCACTATATATGTCGAGGGTTAGTGAGTGGGTAATCCCAGTCCTACTTCCTTTGCATATATTATAATCCCGCACCAAGGTAAAGTGGGGTGAAGTGTATCCAATACACCTACCGTAGCGACTTCTGGTAAATAAGAATAACCCCGGTGCTTCCCTTTTGGCCAAAGTTAAGATACTGAGTGTGTTCTCACTCAGTAAAAGCCAGTCATGGGGGAACTTATGTAATAATAAGAATTAAGCCGAGTGGATCGCATTTCAATTGCCAAAGGATCGTCCAAAATAGTTAAAACCCACAAATACAAAAGTAATCTTTTATATACATGAATTAGAAATATTAAATAGCATATATAGGTATAAATAGGATTAGTCTTGACACTGAATAGGTAAGTCTAAATAATGTCGTGGGGATTACACTTGAAATCTACGTACTAGGATGCTTGCGTCGTAAGTGCACCCGACAGAATAAATTGAATAATATTATGGAATTAAGCACTGAATTAATCACTTGTAATAATCGAGCTTATGAAGTCGGGATGTAAATTCTAAGTAACGGTTAAACTTGTGAAGTTAGGGTAGGGAATAATTAATTCACTTTAACAATACCTCGGAGTTCGTAAGTATTTGGAGGATGACTGTGAATGTCTTCTTCTTCTGACGATGTTCGCACTTAGCCCGGTCGTCCAAGGTTACCGAATGTAGGGATAATCCTAGACCAGTGTTCTGATGTAACGATCCTAGGCCGGATTGCAAAGGCGAGTCAAATAGGGACTAAAATCAGAATTCTTCTCCTCGAAGTGTCCCTCCCGATTATTGCTACCTGCAGTGGGTAGCTGCATCTAGGGTAATCCACAGAGAGAGATCCTGTGGAACCTCTGACTCTGAACGAAGGAAGGATGGGGGTCTGCGAAAAGTTTGGCACCTACAAGTATCGTGATGTAAACAACCAATTCCCTGAAGTGTCTTCCTTGGAACGGGCAAACTGTTTCCTTTGTGAGTCTAGCTCTACACATAACGTAGGTCCTGGATCTTCTTCCTGACTTTAGGGAGAATTTTTCCTTTTATTTCCCTCAAGAGTTAAAATCGAGAGAGCACCGGATTCTCAAAAACTTCGTATCGTCGCGCGAGAGCCCTTTTGTCTGCTGCCAGGACATGCAAAATATTTGCGCCCCACCGCCATCCGAGCGTTCCTCGTCTCCAACCGCAGGTTGGAGAGCTGCAGAGGATTTCCTTTGAATAGAGAGGGAAAGTATAATTCTACATTAGGGATCTTACTAAGCTTTTCCATTTCATTTAGTTTCTAAGAATGATAGGGCTTATACGCCAGTGTGTAAATTCAGTGCCTTAAATTGACTCCCTAAAGTTGTTACCAATCAAATTCCGTTCGTCTCTGATTATACGACTTAAATCGTGGTTGTACAGTTTGCTTTTCCAAATCAATATGTTAAATTCTTTCTTTCAAATTCGTTGATCCGTTTACTTTACGGATTCCTGAAAGATATATCATTCGTTTTTGTTTTCATAGCCATTTATTGTTTTATTTATTAGAACACGATACGCATCTATTAGATCAAAAGTCTATATTCTACCTTCTATTAGCCTATTATTTGAAGATGCCACAACACAAATGGTAATAAAGTGTAGACCACCTCAAATTTTTGGTATACCTCAATTCAATTATTACATAACTCCGGAAAATTTTCGGCCTTAATTTTAGATCAAATAAATTAAGGGTGCTTATAAACGCAACTACTCGCGCCTCAATTGCTGCAAAATGCTGTGTGTGACTTTCAGGATGCCAAACTTACTATTTCTTCAGGTATAGGTAGAACATCAATAGGTAATCGTGATCCCTTATTTCTTTTTCTAAAAGGAATAATTGTACACAGCTCAGACAAAAATGTCTACGTTTGGATGAGAGACTTATGCAACTCTCTGGGTAGTGAAAAATTCTTTCCTACGATACAAAGGTCCAATATAACCCTATACACTAACGATTGGCATCTCATCTGGGCATTCCTCTCCAAAGTCTTCTCACCCTCTTCTAGTGACTCGACAGCTGGATTTCATTACACAATTTGTAGGCGAACTCCAGTGTTACACGCCAAGTACCTTAACCTATCTGACGCTCTGTCCAGAAATACACCGTCACAGACATTCTCTCTCCCGGTGAAAATGACGATTCTTATTAAGTACCGTTTGACGACAGCCTGCTTATATATTCGCTCCTTTTGGAGGCAAATATAATATTTCCCACGTCTTCTAGCCGCAGTAAAACTTACCTGCCTAGATTTTACGCAATATTTGACTAGGAAAACATCAAACCTTCAATTATACTCTCTTTACTTGTGGACTCTTCACTGAACAAGCTATTTGTGTTTGTACCCAAACTTTCAAACAACATATATTAGACCTCTTTCAATTTTAGGTCACTCGGGAGATGAAGGCACACACTCTAATTTCCAACTAATTTGAGTAGTTTCAAATGCACAAAAATAACAAAAACCTAGTTTGTACTTGCGTTGCCTGTCAGGAAACTTGCCTATAATTCTTCGTCTCATTATATGTTTCTCTTATTTCTTTTCTTTCTTTTATGTTTAGCAACCTGTTCATTTATATGATTTCTTTCTAAACTTTATCAATTCATATATTATATTAATTTTGTTTCGCCCTATACCTTGTGACTAGAGTAAATAAAACAGCATTTACGGATCGAAGATGGCGCAAAGTAGTGAGATTGTTTTTGATGACATATGGCCGATTTTAGCTAATAGAACGCATTATAAAGAAAGAATCTGGCACATAACTGTTTATGAAAGGGATTGGTTAATTCATAAATAATTTTATACTAGATCATTCAGAAAAGAGGTGCATTTTTGTTCGCGCGAAGTTTTTATGTTTAATTTTCAAAAAGAAAACTAAAAATAACTGGAATTTATATTATTAATATGTTTAATTTTTAGAAATGGATTATATAGAGAGAACGAGAGAAGGAAATAGATAAATAAACAAGGATGGCAGCAGAAATAGACTGGCTGATAGACAAACCGATCGGCAGAGAGTAATTAAAAGGGAATAAGAAAATAAAAAGGTTCACCCATGAAACGGGACCAGTTGCTTTTGGAAAATCGAAATCTTTGTAATGGATCTAATGCAATAAATGGAAATTTCTTCTTACGGAGACAAACCATCCCCGATGTTAGTTTAAGGCAAAATCAATCTGTTTTTATCTTTTGAAAGAGCCGAAATGGCTTATATATTCATATAGCATTTGCCGTCTCTAATGCCAAATCGAAGCTTGTGACCTGAGCGGATTTATCATACTTTCACTTTCAGCTGGGGGACTAAAGGATTGTAAAAAAATATTCTATGGTTCCAAATAAGGGTGTTTTGCCCCTTCACGAAAAGAATGAATGACGTCTCAATTTCCTTTTAATGGGGCAGTGAGAATTAGTTGTCAAATTTAAAAATATTTATGTAAAATTTCCGAAAACATGACCTGAGATTTATTAGGGTGAACAGAGGTTTTCAAAGCTACATGATATTTTGCTCCGGATTTTTGAATGCTCATAAATATCACAGAGGGATGAGGGTTATGTACGATTTTGTAGGAATATTTTATTAGATAATATTTATTAAAGTAGTGCGACGTGATATATTTTCGGAAAGCTACCGTTGAGGAATGGGCCGAGGGGTGATGGGAGTTTGCCCCGACTCATATATATATATATATATATATATATATATATATATATATATATATCCTATTATCCCAAATGCGGAGGAGTCGTCGTATAACCTCTTATACTTCTTTCAGCCCGTGTCCTAAATGGGTTTATTGACTCGGAGTGCTTAGAGGTTGGATACGGAGGGATTGGAATGAACTTTGCCAGCAAGTGATCCAAAGAAAGTTAGATACATATATATATATATATATATATATATATATATATATATATATATATATATATATATATATATACAAAAAGGTGCTTCGAGAGATAAACAATAAGTGAATCTCGGATATCTCACTTGGCTTGTAAATCCCTATACACATGTAATGTTGGTGAGCTTGGCGGTGAGGTTGGGAAATGTAAAAGGAAAGGGTTACCTTGGAACCTGTTGTTCGGGTGGCACTGGTGAGTGAAGGTGGTGAGATAAGGGATTGAGATGATAAGGGAGGTTCTCCAGGGACCGAACTGATCCAACAATTCCTTCACGATTCTACTGGAAAAAGTCAGTGACGGGAACTTCTTGTTAAATAGGGCCGCACGCTCGTGAACTTCGAGGAAGTCCTGGGTTTCTCAGTTAGGGGGGGGGGGGGGAGGAGCGAAGGGACCTATCGACGCATAGGGTCACGGAGAAGAGCCGGTTAGTATTTTTTTCGCTTAGCTAACCAGATTGAAGCTGTTTGTAGCTTCGGCACTGAACGTGAGTACGAGCTTGGATCCGCACTGACTTGCAACCCTACGGGGTAGGGAGCCTCCCTAAATGGTACCGATCTCATCTCGGAAGACTTCGTGCTTCGATCATTTACCACTACACCGATAGATGGCAATTCCTGCCCCACCAGACGCTGTGCAAGCTCTACTACTGAGGGTTAAAAGAATTCATCTTTTATACTCGAAACTTGGGAGAGGTTTCGATGGCACCGGAAGTACATTAGATGTCAAGCTACTCCATCTCGTCATTTATAAACTTCAGGAAACCATCGGAAGCGAAGCTGGGCTCCCATTTCTCGATTACCAGTCGAGGAAGGAACTCGGTGGTTAGCTAAAATGGCCAGTGGTTTCTTCCAACGGGAGACCATCAGATATTCGGCAGTAAGGCAAAGGTTTGATAACCCGGCTCGCCCGGAAGGGAGGTGTGAAAAACTTAGGAGCATTATGTTATTCTCATATATCCCTAACCATTCCGAGAGGACATTATTCTGAAGGCGAACGAGGAATAGTGTCACAAGATATAGCCTATTCGCAGTTACAATCTATAGCCCAAATAAGATCCCAGAAAACATTCCTACGCGAAATACACACAAAAATTGAACATATTGAAATGGTACTATTTTGCGACAAGGTCTTAGAAATTACAGATATAACTAGAAATACATGAAAAAATAGAACAAAAATATATACAAAAGAAAATAATAACACAATGGCCGGACAGTTCCGGATAGTTGCCACAACTAAGTTCTTCGTCTATCGGATGCGTGATAAATTATCAGCAATGACGTTATCCGTTCCTTTTACGTAAGATACATCGTATTGGTATTCAAACAATAAAATGGACCATCCCATAAGTCTGCCGTTTGAAGTTTTACAATTTTCCAAGTAGGCTAGTGGCCTATTGTTTGTTTCAACAGTAAAAGGTCTATCAATCAATTACATCCTAATTTTTTAAAATTCCATAAATGATTGCTAAAGCTTCAAGTTCTATAGTAGTGTATGCTCTTTTGCGAACCAAAAGCTGCCGTCTTGCGTGTGCCACTGGAAATGGGGTACCTTCTTTCTCATATTGTAATAAAACGCACCCAATGCCAAGATTAGAGGCATCAGTTTAAATGCCGAATTGTTTCTAGAAATTTAGCAAACGGAGGATAGGAGCGGGGACCAATTCTTTCTTTAGCTCGCCGATACCTGCAGTCGCAGTGGAACAAAATAGGATCAGGACTGGTGCGGCTTTTTAAAGAAGGTCATTGACAGGTGACGCTATCGAAGCGAATTGGGTGATAAATCGCTGATAGGAGGAGACGGAGCCAAGAAACGAACGAATCTGTTTCTTGGTTTTAGGGAGTGGCATGCCTTTTATTGCCATAACTTTGTCCTCTTTGGGGGCTAATTGTTCGTCTCCTACTTTGAACCCTAAGTAAGAGATAGTGCTATGAGCAAAGTGACACTTGGATGGCTTGATTGTCAATCTGTGGACCCTAAGCCTGTTGACATAATCCACGAGCTGTCTAGCTTCTATGACCGAGAACGGTCATTTGCATTGGGATAGGAGTTTTTTGTTGTCCGTGGGGAGTAAAAGCAAAACTTCATCGCCTGGTTTCAATTTTCGTGCCTCAGATTTAATATCAAAATTCGTTCGATACTTCTTTAGATTGATCTCAGAATTTTGCACGGAAACATCTGAGCATTTTCTAGCCTGTAACGCAAGTCCAGAACATACGAGTAGGAGGTCTTTGGTTCCTCATCCAATCGAGAGTTCGCGAGGAGCTCCTTGAGAATACTCATTGAGCCTCGGACATTACGACCATAGAGAAGCTCAAATGGGGAGAATACCAGAGTTCGATGGGCAATCTCCCTACACGCAAGCAAAGCTACTGGCAGATACTAGTGCCATTCTTGGGGCTGATCGTGGCACAGCTGTGCAAGGTAGCGTTTAACTTCTTGCACATACTGTTTGCAGAGGGGTGAAAGGGCGTGGTAAAAATGGGCCTAATTTTGAGAAACTTACTCACATGTTCCATCAATTCGGAAGCAAATTGACGGTCCCCGTCAGAGATACAGTCTTTAGAGATCCCTACCTGTGATAAAATATAGATTAATGCCTCGGCACACGAGATGCTATCAATTGTTTTGAGAGCAATTGCTTCAGGGAACCGGGTGGCCCAATAGACGAGGGTGAGAACGTAGGAGTGTCAGTCGGTGGATGGGGGATGTATCCGTCCAATAAGATTGATGGCAACCCTGCAAAATGGTTCTGATATAACTGGAGTTGTCGGAAGGGGGGAAGATTGGACTCGTCCTTTGGTGGTGACCTTTTTTACATATATCACAGGTTCTGCAAAACTCTGCGATTTCCTTGGCGGCACCAGGCCCCAAAAATAATTAAATACGCGTTGCGAGGTCTTGTCATGGCTGAAGTGTCCTGCAAACACACCTTTGTGTGCTATTTGGAAAATCTTCGCAACGTAGGCTCAAGGCACCCAAAGGGCCTTGCACGGGGAGCCTACTAGATATGTAGAAGTACGAAATAGCAAAGCGTCTTCTATCACATACTTCATTTTCGGTCTCCACGAACCGATTCTGTCTCTCCTAGTTTGGCCTTTTCCGTAAGGGTTGAAGGGAAAGACAGTCCTTTTTGGCATGATGAATTGGGCGTTATTCAGTTTCTCTTAATTAAGGGTGCAAGGGTGCTTGAGAGACGCGGGAGGACAGGCGTCTCTATCAGCCTGAGCCCGAGTAACCACAGCTTGCGACACAGCAGTTAGGGAGAGATGCGCGCTCTGGCCCACCAACACTGCAGCTACGACGTCGGTCCATCCCATAAAATAGCGGCATTTTACATGACAACGGACACTGGGAATTTATTAGCTTTTCCCAAGAAATCGTGTACGACAGCGAATTTCTTATGTTGTGATGTTGTGGGTCCATGGGGGGAAGAAACTTGTCCAACACCACTATATACGTTCACCCTATATCTCTCACCAGAGTGGATACTCTACATCCATTAATGAATTCGGACTTGAATTTGAGCCCACCAGAAGAACTGTTATTAAAAAGAAAGTTCACCTGGTGCTCCTGAGGGGACGATGAAGATGGCGTGGTAGGCTATTCGGCAGCGAGAGTTGCGGAGACTTGGTGGACCTGGTGTCCAAGGGCAAAACGAAAGCATGAGTTTTGTGGACACTGAGATTTGTAGTGACCAGTGGTTCCGCAAGCATAGGATGGGTTTACTCTGGTAGGGGTTACTCGACGTAGCATTAAAAATTGGGGGTTTCACCACTTCTTGCTTCTTATGGTCGTTACCTTTGGGTTCAAAGGTGCCTGGGACTTTTACTAAATGAGGGGGTTTTCTCGGTGGTGATTGTTCTTGTTTCTTATGGGACGGAGCAATGCTCTTCTTTTGCTCCTTAGGATTGAACTAATGATTTGTGGCGTAGAGATCCGCTTCTTTGAGGCACTCGTTGAAGGAAGAGGCAACCCTATCTTGCACAAATTGACGGAATTTCGCTTGATCTCTACTTAACTCACGCTCGTGTTGACGACTTTTCTCGCTGGCGTTTCAATATTCTTGTCTACGTTGTTCTTCTTTTTTTTCCTCACGTTCAATCCTGTGTTCGTTCTAAACGTATTCGATTAATTCCTTGCCCGAAAGGCCCCAAATTTGTCCCTGTTTATGGAACATCTCAAATGAGAAGAAAGACATCTTGGAAACGCTGCCGGATCCGCTAATTCACGAAAGAGCTTTCCGACTTAACTTCAGATTATACCACAATAACAAATAATATACACAATAATACAAAAAATAAATAAAATAAAAATAGTTACTATGGTGGGTGAGATGCTGCCAGAAAGGGTTATCGAGGGTGGCATAACCCATTGAATATTGTATACCAACAGTACAAAAATTTTTTTTAAAAAGACACGGTGTCAATTTTTATATCACCAACAAAGTTTATAATGGCTTATTATTTGTTTTATCTAACCTTGGGCGCTTGGCAATTAGAAAAGGGAAATTTCAAAATTGACGGGTTTGCAACAAACCACACACGTAATGACAATAGAATTAAATATGATATAATATATATACTATATAGCGAGGAATAGGCCGAGAGGAGGTTGCAGTTTGCCCCGACTCTTATATATATATATATATATATATATATATATATATATATATATATATATATATATATATATATATATATATATATATATAAATCATATTATCCGGAATGCGGAAGGGGCGTCGTACTACTCCTTATACTTCGATCTGCCCCTGTCCTGGATGGGTTTATTGACTCAGAGGGCTTAGAGGTCGGATACGGAGGAATTGAAATGAACTTCGCCAGCAAGTGACCTAAAGGAAGTTAGGTACACAACAATATTTAAATAAAGTTTTAATGTACACTAAACAAGAAAATATATATATATATATATATACAAATAAGTTGGTTTGAGAGATAAATCAATAGGTAAATCTCGGATATCTCACTTGGCTTGTAAATAACTATTCACTATGTAAATCCCTATACACTTGAAATGTTGGTAAGCTTCGTGGTGAAGTTGAGGAATGTGAAAGAGAAGTGTTACCTTAAAACATGATGTTTGGGGGTCGCTGGTGAGTAAAGTTAGTGAGATAAGGGGTAGAGACGCTGAGGTAGGTTTATCAAGGACCGACCTGATCCAACAATTCCGTCATGATTCTGCTGGAAGAAGGCGGTGACGGGAACTTCTTTTAAAGAGGGCCCCACGCTTGTGAACTCCGAGGAATCTTGGGTGCCTCAGTGATGGGGGAGGGGTGAAGTTATCTATCGACGAGTTGGGTCACGGAGGAAAGCCATGTAGTACTTTTCTTGCTTAGGGAACCAGAGTGAAGCTGACTTGCACACCAACGGGATAAGAAGTCTCCCTAACTCGGACTGATCTCATCTCTGAAGACTTGGTACTTTGTCGATTTACCACTACACCGATAGATGGCAATTCATGCCCCGCCAGACGCACCATTCACGAGTATAAGCGGAATTTTACTGTTGAAGGGAAGTAGATCTCTTACCATAACGTAAACGCCGCCCTTTGTGGATCAGTCGAGAAAGCATAATTTTCCAACAGGGAAGAGGAGGACTTCATCCACTAAAGATTATGTTGAGTGTATGTTGGGATATTGAAATAATTTTCCATTACTAACAGTTAGACAACAGTGAAAGAATTAATAATTATCTCTACTCAATCAACTTCTTCGTTTGAGAGCCACTTCGGGCCAAATCCGACCGTTTTAGTCAACAAAAGGGGTGTTATAATCCATTATAATTATGCCCGTCCTCACACAACTCGAATAACCAAAGCTGCTTTTTAGGAGCTAGTTTGATAAATGTTGGCTCATACACCATATTCTCCTGACTTTCCTTCTTTTAATTCTTATTTGTTTAGGAGATTTCTCAACCATTTTGATACTCTTAGATTAACACCAAAGGAAGAGATTGAAAACGAGTCGGATTCATTCTTTGCATCGCAACATAAAGTAATTTACAAGCGCGGAATTTATAAGCTTTTTAACTGATGAAATGAAATTCTAGAAAGCAATGGAGGTTATGTTCATGAGTAAATATTTCCCTAGTCATAATTTCTTTTCATCCTTAATATATAATCGAAAATCAGACATAACTTTCGTTTCAACCTGATTCCTGCTAACATATAAGTTTTTAATTTAAATACAAGGGACCACCAGTAATGGATTTCTGGTAACTTATCGTTAGAAATATTATCTATTGCAGAAATTTAACTATTAAAAATTTAAGTAAATAAGATCTAGACAAAGAGCCAAACCTAAATAATAAAACATGTTATTGCGAAAGCGAGACTTCTGCCTTTTTGAGTTAAATTAAATTAAGCTGCTTGCTATTCATTGTGTACAGTCCCTTCTTTATATGAAATGTATCTGCTGCTTTTATAAAGTATAAAACAAAATTATTTAAACATTACTGTAAACACCTTATTTACGTAATTAAACAAAATATATAATTTATAAACTTTATTATATTTACACAAAGAAATCATAAATGGAAAAAGATACATATATAATAGATAAGAAGAAAAGATCTTTCTATACGAAACAAAATGAGATAAAGTCTGCCAGACACTACCGAGCTCCTAATTCTTATGTTCACTCTTTTATCCAAGAAAATAGTTTTATATATTAATGCAAGAAACGTAGGTCTAATTAATCTAATCGTTTCCTATTTGTGTCTACATATTATAAATCCATCCCAATGCCAGGATTTCGACTCAATCTTAGTCTCAAATACAGCTATTCTTTTCTTATCGTATCTTGAGCTCTTCATTTATTCCTATGTATCGCAGGAGCATGTATGCACCCTCTGCCAGAAAAAGTTCAAGGTGCCTTTCGTGTTTATTTTACATTAAGCGTTCATTTCTTGAAATTGAGATTGAGGTTCGGCTTTTTCACCCTTGGTTCTAGGTACGTGCTTAAATGCTTCTCTATTAAATGCTAGAGATATTTTTGGTATGCGTGTCGTCTTACAAAAAAACAAATTCAGTCTAGGTGGTCTATTTTCTTGCTACATACGGCCTACCTGAAGTTGGCCTATGAGTCTCAAATACGCATTTTTTTTTGCTGAAAACAAAAGGAATCCTTACACCTTCTTCAAGCTACTAGAAAATATATCTCTCACTCTAAAATCTTTCTGATTTCTCTGCCTTCCTCTCAGTTAAAATAATTTAAAAGTGATCTAGTATACTGTCAGCTTATGCTCTTCACCATCTAGTATTTTACTTTTATAACCTACCCAAAATTCGCTTACCTTTAAAGTGCCATAAAACTTCCATATTATATAATTTTATCTAACTAACTAATAATGGTATATATATACAACTCAATATGGCAAATACCGAAATGATCCAAGTAGGCTATTACAATCAAGAGAAAGATCGCAGGCTAAAAATAAATTAGTAAAACAGATATAACAATACATAACACTTACAAGTTATTAAATAAGAGCAAAGTAGGAAATTAGATCACAAAGAGATTAAAATATTTCAGGAATTTAAAGAATATTTTCAGAAAAATAATATTAGAAAAGATATCATATATCAGATATCAACCCTTGAATGATCAAGAAAGCAACACCACTAGGGAAGCTATACGAAGTTTTTTTTCATTTATGCACATAAACATAGGATGTAAGACCTAAGGAAGGTAAACCAACAATTAGCCATATTTACCTAACTAATTACCATTTTGCTTCCAAAATGGTTAGAAGAAGATATCAATGGCTGTGATAAGGCCACCTTATCCAAACAAACATACTACCATAAATGTTCTACTAAGGCAAGGGAGAAAAAAAGGTAAGGTTTAGAAGTATAGTATAGGGTTGTCCAAAAGTCTTTTTACCTCTGTAAATAATGTTTCAATTTTGTATTTGAAATATTGTTTTAATTTTATATTTCAGATGACCAAAATTCTTGGGTCTGGCTATTAATATTGTTTTCATTTTCTATCTCAGAAGGCTGACACGAGACCCTACGCATTGGAGAGAGGCTGATAGCAAGTTTATCGGCACTTGATCGTGTGTATTCTATCCTGGAAATAACATAGAAGATGTGCGTCATGACTTCGCTTCCATGAATGTGAATACTGTAAAACCAGTACATTTCTTTAATATTATTCCTCTTTTGTTATTATTACTTTTCGGTAGGGGTAACGAGACTTTCGGACCACCCTGTAAAAATGACCATCGGCAAGTAAATTAAGGTATATTAGAATAAAAACCACAAAATATGTGTTATTTCAGACTATGAAAAAGCTTTCGATTCAGCCCGTACAAAACTAGTGCATGGCGCGCTAGAAGAACAATGAGTTATTAGTAGTATTGAAGGCAGGAGTTCGAGTGCACACACACCCACACACTTATGAACACTTTCAAACACATGCACACCTTCATGACTTTATACTCCAAGTCTAGCTCCCCCCCCCCATAAATGGTTTGACATTAAAATGACCTCCACTACGCCCACTCCTAGATCATTGATCTTTTCCTAAGGAAAGAGAGTCTGCACTCACACACACATTGGTTTGGCCCAAATTTCCCACCTCCTCCCATGCCCCCACTAGGTCACTGACCCTTTTCTTTTTCAGGTATTATTAGCGTGGTTACTCTGAGAAGATTTGAATCCTCAGGTATTTTCTCGTATCGCATAACAGTGGAGTTGCCACTTAACTTTTTACAATCCATTAAATGGTGCGTTAGTTGACATCTATTTAATTATTTTTCGCTAAAATTATTTGTGTGTCACACGTTTAAAGATGACCCTCCATTCACACCGTAGCACACACATGACTTAGTAAATGGATCAGATTATAAATTTAGCCCATCTTCGTCGATCATCTTCTTCGACTTATTCATGAATACCCATTTGATGGGAATAAATTATTTTATAGTTGGTCAGTCCAAACACTTTTTAACTACAATAACGGGAAATAAGTACTTTAATATCTCCAGTCTATTAATTTAGAATATTTAATCATCGGTGAAAATTTTAAAAACTAGATTATACATCAGTTTTTCTTTGTAGGAGGTCTATCCAATCGTCACAATACATGGGAGGATAGGTTTTATGCATATTACATTCTAACGTGGTGGAAAATGTTGATAAAGTGGTGAACATCTGTATATTTGACAATAAACCCATGTTATTTCGCATTTTCGCGTGGTATTCCCATCAAGTCACTGATATGATGAAAACCAAGAGAGAAGAAGCAAAGGTGAAAGAATTCTTCTCAGAAGATAAAAAAATTGTGATGAGTTATTTTGTAGACGAATTATAAATTATTTAAAAGGTTATATACATAAAGAGCAAATAATCGCTGACAGAGATTCAATTATATGTTAACCTTTTGAATTTCAGGTAAGATCCGTTTGAAATCGAAAGCTATGGTTCGATAACGTCTAGGGTGTTCAACAAGTTTACGAAAGGTCTTTCTCAAAACCTTTGCTCATTACACTTCTTTCGCTCCCCCGTGTTCCAAGTCTCTGAAACCCATAAATGGTACAGGGATATGACTATCAGCATTCTCTCTATTATCATCGGCTCCAACTAATCGTTTTATAATATAGTAAGTTAGTATATCCTTCCTCTGAGTGTTGAGTTGTTAATCCTTTAGCACAAATTATATACTTCACCACACTCATCGTTTGTATACGTATCAAATAGGATTTGGGTCTCATCGAGCAGTATGAATCTCCATACGCATCGACACCCTACACATCTTTGATCTCATCTTTAAGATCACCTAGTAATTCTCCAAGTCAAGGTTGTGGGTCATCCTTCCTAGCAATGAAGATAGCACTGTGTGTGTCACAGTACAACAACCGTTCACTTAACGGGCCATAGAGCTTGATTCCAGCATAGGCGGTTGTGAATGGTGTAATTGGAAGATTCGTTGCGTTAGAGTCAGCTTCTACATTTTCAGCATTCGCCACTTTCGCTATATATATGTATTGCCAACAACATCCAATGAGTTCACAATATAATTCCTTGTATTTGATCAGGTCGATTACATCATGGTCCGAACCACAGATGACCGTTTTCATACCAAGAATACTCTGAGCGAACTTTTCCCAGAGACTGCAAAGGAAAAAAATATGATCGGGAATAATGAGTTGGTTTTTGGTATTATTATTATTATATTATCCCCTTTAAATTTTAGAATTTATTAAATTCATGTTCGTTACACATTGTGTTAATATTTATAAAAATTTCATTTTAAATGTAATATATCAATACAGAAAAAAACTAATTACGGGAAGAATTCCTTACCTGTTTAGACAGAGCTTCGCTCTAAAACTCTTTCCAGGATTACTTTGCATGTTGTTTATTTGGATGTTTATCCCTTTAGCCTGATTCACCCTCTTCACGTACTCCAATTTCTTCTTCTCTCCAATCATCCTTGCGGGAATCCAGAAGCTTATATTTTTTCTTCTAGGGAAGTTTTTATATACTCTGTAAGCAAACCATCTCTCAATTCAAATCACTAAGTCATAAATTTTCTTGATCTTATACATCTTTTCCAGGGCAAGGTTCAGTTCCGTAGTTGTGTACACTCCGCAAATCATACGTTGCTTCTTAGAATGATCGAACTCGCGTGAGTTTGGCTGAGCGCATGTGGCGCTGAGTGTGAAAGTCAATTTACCATATGTGGATTGAGGGAGAATTAGAATATACAGATCATTAGTAGGGAGAACATCAACTTTTACGATACAGAAATATGTCTCATTTACACCCTCGGTGAATTCTTGAATAGACCGGATTTCTAGGACAGAAAGAGTAACGTCGAGGTGATCCTAAGGTATAGGGATTGTTTTTCATGCAGTACGGATATAAGGAGCAAAAAACGACATAATGGATTTTTACACCTTCGGTTCGCCCCTCGTTTTCGGGTGGTCAAAATACTCTCCCCTGGACCGGACGTTACCGCCCCCTTCTTTTTTTGGAGAACCGTCATCACTTTAACATCCCGCTCAGAAGCTTCGAGCGGCATCGTCTCACGTGCAGAAGACATCTGTGAAGCCTTACCCTGACGTCTCACCCGGAATCTTCTGTAAGACAACCCCTCTCCCCCTCCAGTAACCCATTTGCATTAATTCCTCCCATTTGAATAGTCTCCTCCCGTAACACCTTAAGTTTTAACTTCATAGTCTGATTCATAACTACAATTCCTCCCCCTTCGTTCATCTAATGTAATTTTCCCCTTTTATTCTCTGAAGTAATTTTTGCCCATCATTTATCTCATTATTTTTATGCAAATAAAATTACATTTTTGTTCATGCCTCTTTAAATGAACTTGAGCTTTGCCAATGCCCATAATATACCTGACCTCGTTGCACTCTTATCTAGTTGTTTCGTTTTCGAAACTCGATGCGTTTCGTCCCTTTTGTCGCTTCGCTTTGAAGTTATCGGTCTCTCCCCCAGAGATATAATATGGGATTGATATAATATAATGTCATACCACGACAACCAATAACTCGAATTGGAGAATTCCTAGGATATCGCACCGATGAGATTAAACAGGTGTTAGGTGCCGATGCGCATGAAGATTCATTCTGCTCGACATGTCCCAAATCCTCTTCGGTCCGTATCCAAACGAAAAGTGGGGTGAAGTATATACTTCATGCTAAATGATTAACCATTAATACTTAAACAAAGGATATAATAACCTACGATACTATGAGACGCCTAGTTGGACCCGAAGATGATAGAGCAAATTCTGATAGTCATAATCCCTGTAACATTTATTTGTTTCAGAGCCGAAGAACACGGTGAATTGAAAGAGGTGAGAAAGGAAATACTATGGAGAAAGACATTTCGTAAAAGTGTTGAACTCGCCGGGAGTTATTGAACCATACGTTTCGGTTTCAAAGTGATCTTATATGACATTTAAAAAGGTACCTTACATTAAATCTCTCTCAGCTATTATTAGCTCTTTATGTATATAATTTTTTGAATCATTAATAATTTTCTCTGATTAATATCAATAAAATATAGATAAAATTATTCGAGTTTTGCTACCTATGTTTTAATTTGTTTACAAAATAACTCCTCACCTTTTCTTGATCTTGTGAAGAGAATCCTTTCATCCTTGCTTCTTCAATCTTGGTTTTCCTCATATCAGTGAGTTCATGGGAATTCCATTAGAGAAAGCGAAATAACATGGGTTTAGTGTCAAATATAGCGATATTCCCTACTTTCTCACTATCATTTAGCATAGTAGAATATTTTATGCAAAAAACCTTATTTTTACATGTACTGTGGCGATTGGATAGACCTCCTACATAGAAAACCTGTTCTGTAAGCTCTTTTTTTCCTTTTTCACCGATGATTATATCTTCTAAATCAATAAAATAGAGATATTCAAGACTTCTTTTCCGTTATTGTAGTTGAAAGGTGGTTGGACTGACCCACTATACAGAAATTCAATACCATCAATGGTGTATTCATGAATAATTCGACGAAGATGATCGAACAAATCAAGCGTAGATGAATAGTCTGTGCTTAATTTATATTCCGATCCATTTACTAATTCTGAGTGTGATACGCTGAGGATGGAGGATCATCTTAGAACGTGTGAGACACAGAGTTTTAGCGACAAAGAATTTAATTTATCCCAACTATACGGACTAATTTATGGACTGTAAAGTTTTAAATAGTAACTCCTCTGTTATGTGATATAAGAAAATACCAAAAATTTAAATCGTGCCAATAATACGATGAAAAAAAGTCACTGAACTAGGCAAGGGGGAAAGGAGGAATTGGCGACAAACTAATGTGTGTGCAGACTCTAATTCCACTAGACAGACCTATTAATGGATTGCAAAAGGTTAAGTGGCAACTCCCCTGTTATGCTATAGGAGAATATACCTAAAAATTCAAAACCTGTCAGAGAAATCCCGCATTAATTTCCTGAAAAAGGTCACTGAACTAGGGAAGTGAGGTCGGGGGTGCGGCATTTTATCTCTTGAATGTGTGCAGGTGTATGCACTGGAACACATACTATCAATTTTACTATTATACCAAGAAAATTAAAAGTCTATTATGCACATATATCTGCTTATCAACATTACCAGTTTAACTCCATCGGTGAGGAGAATAATGAAATAAATTTAAAAAGTGAACCTAGTGAAACCATTTCCTCCTATCGATTTAAATAATGCTTAAGATGCAAGAACTAATTAAGTTAATCATATAATCTTTGGTAATGAAGATATACCATAAATATTATACAGGATGTTCGCGCAAAATTAAATTGCGCGATAAAATTTAATGCCCTTGCATAGCCTTATGATGTACAGCATTATTAGGCTGCTAGCAATATATCATTTTCAATTTATTTTTAAGGCATTAATTTAGAGTGCGAGATAAAACCAACTTATTACAGACTAACATACAAAACCAGTACCAACAGCGCAAAAACAAGACGAGAGAAAAAGACATGAATAGAATTAAATTACTCTTATGTAAGCAAAGATTATTTAAACGTTTAACAGAATAGTTGCTGACAGTACTTTGACCATCTATTGCAAGGTATTCTCTCATGGGATGTTGATTAATTTAGAAATAAGATTAATTCATAATCGTGGACAGTTTGTTGTTTGTATATTTAGAGAACATACATAATTATAATGGTAAGGTAAATTAAAGATAAGGTTGAAGTACTGAGGAGAAGAAATATCAATTTTAGGGAAATACAACACCAGAACATAAACCTTTACAAAACGATATTGTCCTAGAATGAACCCAACATATACGTTACTTCTACCTAATATTTTGGATGCTCAAGGCCAAACGGGTGACCTTGACTCAACTCTGGTCACAACAGAGATGGAGGATCGAATTTAGGGGTGGAGGGACGAGTGCGAAGGATTTAAATTCAAAAGAGTGAGTGCAGTTAGCCGATATTAACTAATGAAGGCAAAGGGAATGAGGTTTATAAAAAAGTAGGTACAAAAATAAATTTTTATATGTACACAGTTATACACAATAAATAGATCAAATGAAATAATGGCATACATACTATATATATATATATATATATATATATAAGACCCTAACGTAGCAGAGCTACTCAGAGCAGGCTCTACGGAGGGGGGGAGGCGGATAGAGATGCAATATGAGCCTCCGTACAAACACACACAGGAATGACTGGCCGGATAGCCACAGATGATTCCTAACAGCCTGGCTTGGGTTCGAGGCTTTAAGAGATGAAAAGGGGGATCGAATGGTTAGTCAAGGACCTTTAGACACGGAAAGTTTAACTTCCAGTAGTAAATCTAATTAAAGGGAGTACCAACACCAAAGATAGGGTAATTGACTGGGGCTCAGGTCCCTCGGTATAATTCTATCCTACGACTCGTCGAGAAAAGGGAGCGTGATCGATAATGACGTTATTCGTTGTAAGAGGTAGGCCATGCTGTCGATGACCTATTAGGACCAACAATATATAAACACCAGCCAGATCCGTTACTGCCTCTGCCAAGGCCGGGGGAGGAAATATTTCCACGAACCAACACGGCAGTAGAGGGATGGGAAGTACTACCGCGGTAGTTTCTTGATAACACCCTGGAAGAAGACACAAACGGGCGTTTGATATTCCAATCCCTAGCTTAACCACGGGAATCTGTTCAATATTCAGAGTGTTCTCATGGTACTCGCTCACATGGACTGACCTCGTGTCTGACCTCATGGTTTCAATTGGCCACATATCCGACTCTCTTCTTGTAACCCCTCCATTCCCAAGATGTTGCTTTAAAAAAATAGTCACATCTAACAACCGCTTGATGTGTGTCAAAAGTTTCAAATTTTTCCGAACTCAATGGGGAGGGACAATTTTGGGATAACTGACCTTAAACGGGTAACGCTTTAGTGGTTCGGACATATTTACATAGGACAAGTATCAAACGAGGTTCGATCACTTAAGGACAATAAGTACCTAGATCTATAAACCCAGAAATAAATAAATAAATAACACACACAAAAGATTAAAAAAAACACAATCCAAAAAGTTACCAAAGAGAACTATAAAATACAGTGAACTAATTGATCAAAGCAATACAGGGGTTCCTTGGAGCGTTCTTGATTTGTGAACAGAGAGATATATTTTCCGAATATATAAAGTTTAAACAAGAGGAACAAAATTTAACATAAGAGTTACAAGCATAAAATATATCCTAGATTATTTTGTTTAGGCTATAAAGGGTTCCTACTGAAGCTATCCGCAATACAATTCTCGGATCCTTTTAAATAATTGATTTTAAATTGATACACCTGGAGGTATAAACTCCAGCGCATAAGGCGACCATTGTTGCTTTTTACATTTCGCAAATACACGAGGGTCTTGTGACCTGTCTCTACACGGAACTCTAAATATTCTAAATATTATATGGCCCAAATAATGGCCAAAGCCTTCTTTTAAATTGAGGCATCATTTTTCTCTCGAGGGATAAGCTTAAGGCTAGCGTAGGTGACGGGGTAACTATCGCCATCATCGCTATACTGTAGTAAAACTCAACCTAACCCTTCATTGCTAGCATCGGTTCTGGTACCAAAAGTCTGTTTTCGAGTTAGGGAGCCGGAAGATAGAGGTGGAAGCTAATTTTCCCTTCAGCTGTTCAAAGTGGGAGAGAGCTTTTGGAGACCAGACAATATATTCCGGGGACTTCTTTTTCAGGAAGTCACACAAAGGGGCCGAGAGAAAAGTGAAATGAGAGACAAAGCGGGGGTAGAAAGAAGCAGATCCCATGAAGGAACTCAGCTGCAGCTAATTAGAAGAACAGGGCATTTCCACAATCGCGCGGCCTGGGGGACAAAACAGTTGTTCCCAATGTGAAAGCCAATGTAGTGAATCGTACTATAAGCTAAATGGCACTTGCTCGAGCCGATTGTGTGTCCGTGCTCGCGCAGGCGATGTACCAGGGCCTGGAGAGTGATCGAGCGATTATCCCACTCGCGAGTTGCAACATAAATGTTATCAAAATAAAAAGTCACGTCTGCCAACGTCTCTAATATTCTGCGCATTATGCGGTTGTAATTACTACAGGCCGTCACCAAGCCGTACGGTAGAAGGCGCACTGGCATGAAGCCTTTGTCTGTGAGAAAGCCGTTTATCTCTTTACACCTTATTTAAGGAGAATTTGATAATAAGCTTCACATACGTCCAATTTGATAATGTAATTGGCCTCTTCAAAGAGATTGAGGTTTTTGTCGATCAAGAGGAGAGGCTCAGAATCGAACAAGGTCTCGGGGTTAAGTTTTAAAAAATCGACGCACATCCTGTATAACCCGCCTGATTTCTTTACCAAAATAGTATGGGAACAGTAATTAGATTGGAAGGGTTTATAATCATTAAATTTAACAATTTAGCATCTTCTGCGTTAAAGCCCTTTCTTAAATAGAGGAAAAGGGAGTACGGCTTAGAACGAATAGTCTTGACAGTATTTATAATGATATCAGGCTCGACCTGAGCGGTAGGGCCGCGAATCTCGGAAATCACATGTCAAAATGACTCAATAACTGCTAAATCTGACTCTTTGACTCGTGGGGCAGCTGGGCGTTAACGTCTAAGTAAGATGACTGTGTTTCTGTAGCGCTGGGCACGGTAGGCAAGGGGTACTCCTTGTTCTGTTCAATGCGAGGCACTTTCACCACATTTAGAGGATCTAGGAGATGATTGGGACCGATCCGGTCAATTGCTACACGAGCTTTAGGTACGATGGGTCCCTTCTGCAGCTGAGCGTATGTGCTGACACTTCCTTTTGCGACTGTCCTTTGACAGATATCACACGAACTGGAATACTTAAGGATGTCATCTGCCGCCTGGAAAATAAAAATGCTTAAAAATTCTCTGAGCCGTTTTGCTATTGCTGAAATGGCCCAAAAAAGCATTATCGTGAGTATCTTTAATATGAGGGGGACCTCCCAACGGGGGATGCATAACGCATGGGCCTCGGAAATATTGCTTTCCATTGAGGTGCGGTTGAGGAGGCCGTTCTTTACGATGTAAGAAACGACTTTATTACCGTGGATGGACTCCTGAATCATGTAATGAGATTTGGTCCAGGGAGGCGGAGGGATTTGCAGTCCTTTTGCTCTTAGAGCGAATTTATTATTTAGAATGCCGCCGAACTCGGAGTTGCAGGAGGTTTCAAGTGGAGCGGGTGCCTCTGCTTCATTTTTAGTCTGGGAACGCGTGAGGTTGGTTTGAATCACAGGAGTAGAAGTAAGCTGTGGTCACTGTCCTACCAGAACATCGCAGAGCTTTATTGTGGTGCTACTACTTCAGCCCAGCCGGTAAAATACGGGCATTCAATAAAGCAATTCACGATGGGGAATCGATTTGCACTCCTATAGTAGTCATGTGCTACCGCAGCTCGTACGACACAACAATGCTTGTACACCCTATATATCTAAGATTGGTGGAGACCTGGCAGCTGTTTACTGATCTGGTCTCAAACTTCAAGCTTCTTGGAGAGTTCTTCTCAAACAAGAAGTTCACCTGATGGCCAGCGGCAGGAGGAGAAGACGGAGAGGGCAGGCGGTTCAACTTAGGATGGTAGTGGCGCGGGGGAAGTATAAATTTGGTGCACATGATTGAGAGAACTAGGACGGTATTGGGAGTTCTGCGTGCAGCTTGTCCTCAAAGGTCCTTCAATACCGGTGGAGAAAAACACGATGGGCCTCTTGAGGAAGAATGACGAAGGGGGATTTGACGAGAATAGCTTGACGTCACTTTCTTCTGATGAAGAAACATTTATAGGCTTGAAGGACGTCAGTTATTTTGACAAACTTACTAGGGTCACATGGTGTAAATGATTGAGAGAACTAGGATGGTATTGGGAGTTCTGCCGGCAGCTTGTTCTCAAATGTCCTTCAATACCACTGGAGAAACACACTATGGGCATCTTGGAGAAGTATGACGAAGTGGGATTCGACGAGAATGGCTTGACATCACGAGGTTCTGATGAAAAAAAATTCTGGACTTGGAGGAAGCCAGTTATTTTGACAAACTTCCTATGGTCAAGGGGTGTAAATTTTCGTTTGTCACTTTTACCTTTGGGTGACGATGGATCAGACTTTCTTACTTCCTTAGGGTACCAATTGTGGCTCGCAGCCAATACATCGGCTTCTTGGATTCATTCTTTGAAGGTGGAACACCTCTGGTCCTTGACAAAAGATCGAATCTCCGAAAAAAGCGAAACCATAAGCTAGTCTTCAGAATGAAGTCGCCTAAAGCTTCATACTCGTGGGAAAATTTCGAAGAATCAAGCAAGAATTTGAAAATTCTCTGAAGCGCATACACAAACTGTCGAAAACTTTGGTTGGATTCTATACGGGCGTGACAAAATTTAACACGGTAGAAATCGGGCGTTAAGTTATACACGGCTAACAATTCCGATTTCAACATCGAATAATCGATCGTTGCCTCCGGCGAAAGGGATATGAAAATATTTATAGTGGTTAAGCTCGAAGATGTTTTTAAAATGCGTCAAATAGGACCCCAAATCTTCTCCTTCCATGTTAATGGGGAGCTTCACTGATGCAGTTTGAGGGACATCATTCCGGAAATTGATGGACAGCCTCTCGATCATCGCTTTATTCATTTATAGTTTATGTTGTCGGATGCGTTCTCTCTCTTCTTTCTCGTTCTTCCCTTTTTTTCTTTCTTTCTTCTCTTTCTATTCTTTCCGCTCTCTCTCTCTCGTTCTTCTCTTTCTTTTTCTCGTTCTTCTCTGTCCCTTCTTTCCGCTGTCTTGGCTCTTTCCCCTTCTTGTATATAGGAAAGAAGGTCTTTTCCGGATAAACCCAGAGATTAACCTTGTAATTTAAATAGGTCAAATGAAGACATGATGGTCGCGAAATCAAACTAGACTATTTAAAAATAAAAATTGTAACGTGATTGGCGACCCGAATTAACTCGGTATACAAACGGCGCAATTAATAATTTCCGTCTGAAA
This sequence comes from Ceratothoa steindachneri, assembly GCA_963969495.1. Lineage (NCBI taxonomy): Eukaryota > Metazoa > Arthropoda > Malacostraca > Isopoda > Cymothoidae > Ceratothoa > Ceratothoa steindachneri. The sequence continues at coordinate 101,542,231 of OZ018324.1, read as the reverse complement.
ACTCGGAAATACCCGAATTAACGCAGGAGGCTTTAACTTTGCTCACAACACCAAGAACAAAACTAGACTGAGCCTTTTCCATAAGAAAGGGTAAAATTCTGCTGGACGGGGGGGGGGATAAATAAGAAGCACGGTCTCAAAACTTACATGCCGTATGTATTAAGGCGGATATACAAAACAAATGAGAAAAGTAATTTATAGAATATTTCAGCTTACCTTGTTAATAGCTCAGCCTTTAGCCTCAAAACCTTTTAAATACATTAAAAGGTAACTTTTAAAGACCCTATAAACTTGATGCCTGTTAATATAAATATATATTTATTATTTCGTAGAATCACCCCGACATATACGTCACTTCTACCTAATATCGTGGACGCTCAAAGTCAAACGGGTGACCTTGATTCAACCCTCGTCACGGCAGATATGGGGGATAGAAGTGGGGGGGGGGGACGAGTGCGAAGGATTTAAATTCAAAAGAGTGAGTGCAGTTGGCCAATATTAACTAATGAAAGGTCCGGTCATGAGGTTTATGAAAATGTATGTAAAAAATAAACTTTAATATATACACACTTATACAAAATAAATAGATTAAATGAAATAATGGCAATACATACTCTATGAATACAAGAAGCGATCGTATCAGGGCTACTCAGAGCGGACTCTACGGAGGAAAGGGAGGTCCAGAGGCGATAGGAGCCTCTTTACAAACACACAGAGCAATGACTAGCCAGATAGCTATAGACGATTCGTCTTAGTCTGGCTTTGGTTCGAGGCTTTAAGAGATGAAACAGGAGATCGGATGGTTATTCGAGGACCAGGTGAGTTTAACCTCTAGTAGTAGTAATAACTGGATCGGGTTTCCGGGCCAAACGAAATGTCCTGAAACCAAGGATAGGACAATTTATTGGGGCTCAGATCCTTCGGTATAATTCTAGCCTTCGTCTCGTCGAGAAAAGGGAGCGCGATCGATAATGACGTGTTTCGTTTTAAGAGGCAGGCCATACGGTTACTGCCTCCGCTAAGGGGCGAGAGATCTCTCCACTAACCAACAAGGTGGTTAAGTGATGGAGAGTACTTGGTAACCTCCTGGGATACGACAGGTGCGCGCGTTTGATGTTTCAATCCCTCGTTTATCGCGGCAAGCAGTTTGATATTCTGATTATTCTCACGCTCTTCAGTCACGTGAACTGACCTAGTGGTTTCAACGGTCCACATAGCAGCAAGGAGCCTTTATTCTCGACAGATATAAATAAGTTTCCTTTAATCTTGTATACAAAATATTTTTTGTGAATGACGTAAGATGCACAAAAAAAGTACGATTGTATTGTAGTTTGGCTGCTTAACTAGTATATGTGAACTGACCTTGTTCGATTAGGAAGGTTCCTAGAACTTGAAAAAGTAGCCCCATTCTCTAGCTACTTTAGAAAGCGACATGTGAGTTCGTGCTTGGTGTCCCAAGTACGATTTAGTAACTAATTAGCACTTCAGTATGCATGCGGTGAATGTAGTCGTGGGATGGCAGAATTCTGATAATTAAATTCTCACCTAAAATGGGAGACAAAGAAAAATTGTTTTATATTAGTGCTTTCCAGGGAGAGTTAAATGGTTCCCTATTATTTCACAAGAGATATAGGAAGTAACACAGGGAAGGAGTAGGCAAAAATAGTCTTGCCAAGAGATTCGCTAGTCTGTGCAACCTTAAGCTCATCCTCAAGACAAGCCGGCTGGTATAACATTGCGAGGAGAAATCAAAAATTAACAATGGAGTTTAGGGCATCTTTTATTGGCACCCCTCTTTTAAGATAATAGTTAGGTGCAAGTTAAGCGAGAAAAGCGCTAATATATGTATTATTCTCTCTGATTTATCCATTTTCCTTCATATACGATTGGCAGTGACTCAATAAATCGGCTAGATAGTAATCTAGGGCCTTAATGTGAAGTAAATCTTCAACCTCACCAATAATACCAGACGAAAAATATTTGCTACATTCAGAGAGCACTTCTTTCCGTATTCTGACACGTAAGAAGACAACAATGAGAGGGACTTCAAAATGACCTTCTCAGAAAAGCCAGTTGCAAAGTAAACGCCCACAGGGGGAGGAGAAATAGACCAAATATGGTCCCTAAACAGTGTTTGGAAATGTCTGGAAATTACCTTTAGTCATTGCAACGGGACAAGCTTAAATTTCCCTTGGGGCGTGGACTTTTGACGCACGTTACCAATTCTGCAATAATTCACTATATTTGCAGAAATAAAAGGGTAATAGAAATAAGCAATTACCCTAGAAGAAGTCTTGTTATTGTAAAATGGATCCGCTAAGAATGAATAATGTGCTAAGCGCAAAATGCTATCTCGATAACTTAATGGAAAGACAAGCTGCGTACTGACCATATTTATAGAAACGCGATATAGTAGTTTATCTTTCTCTTCAAACCGGCACAAACTACCGCTTTGAGATGTTTTTAGTCAGTCAGTCCCCGTTTTTCTTTCTTTATTTTGGAGGGGGGGATAATAATATTGTAACAATTACGCAGATTCTAACGAAATTTGAAAGCCTTATGTTGTTTTACATTTTATTCCGAATGATATAATTGCTAAGGTCCTCCCAAGGTTAGCCGAGAATTATTTTGTTTTGGTAATAACATCATAACCATTCGGCTGATTCGAACAAAATTTGAAAACTTTATGTTGTTTTACATTCTCCTTTGATAACATAATTGACAAGGTCTTCTCAAGATTAGCAGGGAAATTATTTGGCAAAAATTTATAACTCTTCGGCCGACTCTAACGAAATTTGAAACCCTTATGTTGTTTTCAAATTCTGTTGTTTTAAAGGTAGTCCCAAGCTTAGTCCGGGATTCATTGAAAGTTTTAAAAGGCGTAAGGTTATAAATTAGACTAGAGCTCATGCTAGCCGAGTAGATACAGAATTGGTCTCCAACATCGCGGTACCGGGTTTGATTCCGAATCCCCGCATGAGCGGAGAAAAACGTCAGCGCATGTAGAGATCTGGCTACCGATTGGTGGACGCGCTGTGCTCACCCCATTTTCAGTGGGTAGATCTTACACCTCTCACCTTACACATAGCCAATCACAACACTGTTTCTTTCCTCTCCCGCCTTCACAGCACAACACACATTCTCTCTGTTCCAAGGAATCCTGCCGATGGGTATCTATATCCACGTACCTGTGACGTGGAACAAGTCCCTCTTTCCTGAGGTTATGAAGGCTTCCACCTGTACGCTGTTCGGTATCAAAACATGATACATCATGGCACCTTTTCCTAAAAGAGGACGGGCCCTGGGGCCTTTTGGTCCCACCTGGACTATTTTCCTGAGAATTGGGGAGACTTTTGTGAAGAACTGGAAAGCGTTTTCACCAAGATATCCGTGTCATGGAAGAACGCTACAAAGGGCTTTGGGATGTCAACTTTCTGGCTGACTGCTGCAGGTGCCTAAAAATGGGAGTTAGTGTCTGCTAGGCCTAATTGTAAGTATCTGAACTGACCATTCATCCATGAGTAGCTGTTTTTTTGTTGTACTATTCTTCCTATCAATTAAAACATTCTCTATGCCTTCTATGTATACATCAGTTCAAAATTTACTACATTGTGTAGATTTGCTTAACAAAAGATCTGAATATAGGGATTTCTGGCTTGTGCTTATATCTCAAAAACTTGATCTAATTACATAAAATGAAAATGACTTTCGGATTCGTTCCACACCCAGACGCTGAAACAAAAATAATACAAATCAAAGTATTCATAAAAATTATTGAACCCTATAATTGACAAAAACATTAACTCGTCCCCACCCTAACCAATATCTGACAGCAAAGATTGCACCAATTAGACTTAAGATAAAAGCCTCATCACGCAAATTCCAATACATATATAGGAATCTTCTCTCACGATCTAGTCTTAATTTAATCAAACACATTCGCTCTTCCCTTACGTATAGATATTCAAGCACATTACCACAATGCAACATCATAAACGAGCCCCGGGCTTACAAAATTAATCAGAGACAAAACTCCGAAGAAAACACTATGTATGCCTTTCTCAATTCAGTTCAGTCCAGTACAATATAATAGAACAATACAAATACTAAAATGCACCAGAAGCAACCAAAGCCCAGACATCACATAGATACCATAGACTACCTAGACTTCATACAAGGTCGCTCTACAAACAAATTTTCTTCCCTTAGGACCCCTTGGACCAAACCAAGGAGAGTAGTGGCGATAGTAGGGCCCGCCTTCATTGCAAAAGAGAAGTAGGATGGCCAAAGGTTCAGTAAGTTATTATATTACTACTAGCTCAATTCGCTCCAATTGCAAATGCAAATTTCTTCATATAATGCGGCCTTGTTATTCCGAAATAATTTATTATAATATTTGTATTTAGAACATTATAAACCACATTATACTTCTTACGCAAGCACGGATAGGTATGAGATCCAATGGCTATGTGGGTATTGCTCTCAGGAAGGGTTTTAACTTAAACACGAAGCTTATAGCTCAGTCGTCTAATTTTTCCTTGCAATATATACATATATGGAATTTTTCATTATGAGAATTTGGGGGCTTTAAGCTACCATTCTAATCTAATGCTGGTATGTAGCTAGAGGCTGTCAGCGAAATTACTTTACACTGGATATTTTTTCCCGTATGGAGTCGTACCCAGGATGTTTTGTTGTTTCCAAGTTCAGTAAGCTAACCACCCGCTACTGAGGGAATTATAAAACATTACTAATATTTGAGTCAAATATGCAACAGGGCCAATATTGCAAAAACAAAGGTGTTAGAACATAGATACATGAGCATAAAGCTTAGGTATAAGATCCTGAAACTATAACCCATCAAAAGTCCATCGCTAAACATAAATACATTAAAAACAACATTTGAAAATGGGGGAAAATATTCATTGAACAATTACGTAAAAGAGGGGTAAAAAAGAAAGGGAGAAAGTTAATGTATATTAAAATAATTGAAATTGTAGACAAACAGAGTTATATTTAGCCTTGCTGGAAAACAATTACAGAAGACTGACGTGATTCGTGAGAGAACGCAGGAAGAAAAGGAGGTTGGTTAGTTAGGAAAAATTATACTTAAAGTAGAACTAATTGATGGAACGAGCTGTCATAGTTGAGCAAGGAAGAAAGACTAATTAAACAAGGATTCGTAAAGACGTAAGGAAACAGGTCATGATCATGTTTAATAATTTTAAAATTATTAATAGAATTATTGGTTTTACAATTTATTTAATGTGACCTAATAATGGAAAACTTTGTGTTCCTAAGCACTCATTTAGTTCTCAAACTAACACCTAAAATCAAACACAATCTAGCTCTCGGCAAACGCACCATGATCCCAATTCCACGGCATTTAAATTTATAAACACTGTGCATATCGCTTCAAGAGCGATTCTGTCCTCATAATTAAACTATTTACCTAAACGGTAGTTGTTACTAAAAGTAATTTAAAATCAGTGTTAAAATTTTAAAAAAATGAGAAAATTTTCAAGATCTTTCCTAAACTTTTAGTCAGAAAATCCTAGATAAGGGACTACAACATATCGAATATCTTTGGATTTAGTGCAAACTCTTAGTTTTGAGTGATAAATATTATTCTAGAATTTATTTAACAATAGTTGCCAGGGAACCATTATTATTAAAAAATGTAGAGAGAAAACAGAGTTCTTTATGGAAATTAATATATGAGGAGCAAATATGTAGGTACGAAAAATAAGTGATCAGTTTCAACAAAATTCCAGAGAAAAATCATAAAAGTTACTAGAGTTTAAACCTCGACCCGTAAAATTAGGTTTACAAAACGTTAGACGAATGGGACATATCAATGTTCAAAAACGAAATGGAATTGTTGTGTTACTTTTCTTCTAGAATTTTGAGGTGCATAGTTTGAGCGAAACCCATATGTTGTTGTTAAAAGGATCAGAACCCAAAAGAAGGTATGTATCTTCACATACGAGGATAGTAAATTTGTGCAATAATCCCATGATTTCTAGGAAATAAATGCTCCTAAAACAATATTATAAGAATGAGAGAAAGGTTGTGTGTTCCAAAGATCACCAAGGTTGTTAAAATTTATTAAGATATGTTATAACTAATTCCAGAATTCGTTTTCTAGAAAAGGAAATTTCCTAAATTACCATTAATTGGCTTTATTGCGAAAAATATACTTCGTAGATGTGTTTTTGTTTCCTGATAAGGAGAGAGAAGTTATTTCAAAAGCCATTTTCATAACATCTGTTAATTATTCTTAATTACGAGGGGCAGTCAATAAGTTTTGCGAATCGGTAGGGCAAAACAGAGGAAGGGGGATGGCTGTTTGTGGGGGTGTTAGAACAAGTTAGGACCTCCAGCCGCACACTCCTGCCTCGTCTATTTAAGAAGCAGTAGCTGATCGCAGATCATCAGTCACAAATTTTTGAACAATGGAAAAGGTTGAGCACCGCGCAGTGATCAAATTTTTGACCAAGGAAGGCAAGAATGCAAAAGAGATCCATGAACGCCTGGTTGCAGTGTACACAGACACCGCTCCTTCATATGCAACCATTGCTCGCTGGAATAGGGATTTCCGCTATGGTCGTAGGTCCCTTGAAGATGACCCCCGTCCAGGACGCCCGTCAGACGTGACCAACGAGGACAATCTGGCCTATGTGGAGAGGATGATCTTCGAAAATGGACGGGTGTAGGTCGAAGAAATCGAGCGAGAACTTGGAATATCACATGGAAGTGTTATCAATATCATCTACAACAATTTGGCCATAAACAAGGTCTCTGCTCGTTGGGTCCCTAGAAACCTCACGCTCCATGATCGCCCTTATCGTCGTCAAATTACGGAGGAGCTGCTGCTGCTGTACAACCAAGACCCGGCTGGATTCGAGTCATGCATAGTGACAGGTGATGAAGCGTAAGTCCATCACTGGGATCCCGAGACCAAGCTCGAAAGCATGGCCTGGAAGCACAGGGGCTCTCTGACCCCCATTAGTTTCTGGACCCAACCCTTAGCCAGGAATATCATAGCCAGCATCTTCTGAAATTCTCAGGGAGTGTTTATGGTGGACAATGCGCCTCGTGGAAGGACCATCACAGGGTAATATTACGCCGAGGAACTGGCTGGGTTGAAGAAGTGCATCCGTCAGAAGCGGCGCGGCAAGTTGACACGCGGTGTCCTGCTCCTCCAGGAAAATGCCCCTCTCCACAAGGCCATAGTTGCACAAGCTGCCCTGCGCGAGTGCGGATTCGAGAAGTTCAACCATCCCCCCTACAGTCCAGATCTAGCGCCTAGCGACTACTTTTGATTCTGCCAGCTTAAGGCTGCACTGCGTGGACGCCGGTTTGGGGACGATGAAGATGTCCAGCTCGCCGTCTAGGAGTGGATTGAACAGCAATCGGGAGATTTGTGGTTGTCAGGAATTTGAAGCCTCAGGGCCACTGGTGCAAGTGCATTGAAGTCGAGGGTAGTTATATTGAAAAATAATAAAACACTTTTCCTCATATCTCGTATCCTTATATCCGAATTGCAAAACTTATTGATCTTCCCTTGTAAGTTCATAAATGCAGTATATTCCGGCTAACTCTTATCATCATTGACCGCTCCTTGTACTACGGCTCAAATTTTCAAAGATATTTTGACTTTCAGCCGAGGATTTGTCTATCTTATGGATGTACAAAGATAGCGAAAGGTTTGGTCAGATAAACTTATTTTGTATTTCATAAGTTTCTTTGCTTCAAATTTCAATAACATAATAGAGGACAACCCAATTATATGTCCAAAAATAAAAAAATAATACCTAAAAAACATTTAATTCATAAAGTTAGTATGTAGTGCGTGGGCCCTTTCTCTTCGTGACTTCCTCCTTCCCCATAGCAGGTTGGATATCAACTTTAAGATAATAGTTTGATAGAAAGTCTTTCATTCTTCTCTTAACAAAGATATGTAGAATTTCGACACGGTGTTTTCGCTTCTGCTTGTCCACTCGATGTTTTTTTAGAGTATCCAAAGATTTTCAATCGAATTAGGACCATGCGACTTTCCAAGCTTCGGACCCAATATTTCAACGCGCCCTTTTTTCAAGCCACTTATGTTAATACTTTAGGTAAATGACACATTGGTCCAACAAGTTAAATTACGAATGAATCTTCATAAAATAGGTTATGAGTTGTTGGTAAGAGGTTTTCTTGTAGAATATTTCTGTACCTTTCTTTTTTCATTGCGGTATTTTGGGGAGGAAATATGAAGGCACCAGTTTTCCTATATAAGGAGAATTCCGGTACATGAATTGTGTGCGGACACTTCACTGTTGTAAAGATGCAAGTACCATTGTATCATCCTCCTTTTCTTTTCCAAAGAGTCAATCTTCCATATTACACAAACAGCAAAAGGGGGTTTCGGCAGAGAAAATAACCTGGCCCCATTCGTCCATACATAGATCCTTATATCTTCTTTTGAACGACAACCCGCCTTTGATATTATTCTTATTTAAAAGTAACTTCTTCGATGCTCTCCTTATAATGAGAGCATTGTTCATAATTATTCGTGTCACTATGCGTGCAGAAGAATAGCTCTTACCCGAAAAGCGGTCATCACCCGAAGTGGATAATGTTTGGTGGCTCTAGGATTTCTTTAGATAAGTTTTACCTTTATCTTTGAACATCTTGGTGGTACAAAAGAATCTTCTTTGAGGTTTAATAGTCAGAGTAGCCAAACAATGGTTTCTGTGAGAATGGTTGTCTCGCCACGCACGCTTATTGCTATTGCAGCAAATTAGGCGGTAAAAGATGGTCGGTTAGTCGATAAATTTTTTGTGATGTTACACAAGTCAGAATTTTAATTCAAAAGTAACTTCATTTTGTTTGTAATTTATGCAACAATATAAACAAGATATGAAGACCAATAATAGATATATAATAAATATTGTACACATAGATTATGTATAAATAATATACATTTTATGCTATAAGAGTATATATCAAAATAGCTTTTAATAATCAAGTTAAGTTCTCATTGCAGTAACCTTTGGGTAAAGAATCATTCCTAGCCCAGCAGAACACGGAGTGAATAGTTATGGATAGGCTAAAGGGGCGGGGGATTGTAAGAATGATATCTAGCAAGGAATATATAGTAACCAAGAAAAATGTGATCATAACAAGAGAAGATATAGTTAAAATTTCTGTGGATATAGAGAGGATACCTATAGACACAAGAAAACACACCCTTGAAGGTGCCGCCACGGTTTTTAATAAAGCCAGAAAAGATAAGTGCAGATCAATCACTAAAGCTAGCCTTATACGAGAACAACGTCGGGGGCGATGTTGTTGCTTTATCAACCACTTTATGAGTCATGCGAATTAAATTCTTATATGTTTATGAAAAAAAATCACGATTGATCCGGTCATCAACAAACAGAACGACCGTGTGGTAAACTTCATCCGGAACGTCTTCGAGTTCCATTACGTGTCTGCGGCTAAGCATTGGCCTCCTTGAGAAGTTGCTACCGCTGTTTCACGGCTGGTTATAGGCTCACCATGGTCGATAACAGGGATATCTGACTACAAAAGATATTTTCCAGCTGAGAAGTATCATTAAGAAGGCGGAGTCCGTCTTTCATCAAGACGGTGCCACGAAACATACACACGGAAAAGTATGTGCAAGAGTCATTGGGATCGAACATGATCTTCTGGTCAGAAGAATTTTGGCCGCTGTAGTCGCGCGGCCGTTGGGAGAATGTCGAGAATAAGGACTGCAAGGTCTGCCACAAGGGCCATCGACGAGCTGAATTCCTCCGTCAACCGGAGAAATTCACTAGTTCAGGATTCACTAGTTCGCGATTCATTATATTCACACTTACCAAGGCACCGTAGAACATCATTGGATCGATCAAAAAATATTCAATGGGTGGCTTAACAATAGATACTTCCCAATCAACTAGAAACTAGCCAAAATAATATTTATCCCTACAACAGGCAAACCACTGAATCTCCTTACCAGAGACAGGCATATATACATCTGAATTTCACTAGAGAAGTCTGAAAAAAAACTCAAGAGAAGACTTGTCGAATCTGTCATCCAAAACAATCTCTGCAATAAATAGCATTTGGGATTCCGTAAGACTAGAGACACCATACTGGCACTGGAATGATCTCAGATAAGATCGCCAAGGCTAAAGCAGTGACAAAATACATTTTTGTGTTCTTCAAAGATGTAGAAAATCCTTAAGCAAAATATGGGTTAGATGCATGCAACACAATTTTTTGAACCTCCAGATGAACAATATTCTGAAGAGAATTCTCTTCGATTATCTGACATATAAAAGAGCATACGTAGTGATCAATGACAACAAAGGACGGAAGTTCAGATTAGAAGAAGGACTTTGGCATGGAAGCTCTCTCAATCCGGATTATCCAATTCGCAGTCTACCTAATCCAACTAGTCGTAGACCATTACGGGAATGTGAGAGCTCAGGCGCAGACAACAGCAGTATAGATTGAAACATTATCCAGTCGAGAGGGGCTGTAAAATAAGAAGGAATAGAAGAGTCTCCCTATCTCGAGACCCATGGTAGCAGATATAAAAGAAGAAGGACAGCTGTAAAGATATTATTCAGAAGGATAAGTACTATTTTTTAGGATAACCTCAAAAGGCTACATAAAATATGTAGCCTAATTTATAGAAAGAGAAGCTTTATTGCTGACTATCCTCTACCCCTTAAATTGCTTAAGCGCAGGAGACAAAGCAAAAATATATCATGGTGAAGGAAGAGATTTGTATTCGAGCCTCCCAAACTTAATATCAACCTATCTAAATCAAGAAAAAGAGAACTATAAAAAGTTTAAAACAAACCCCTCAATCTTATCACAGTTACCAGATGAATCGCAATAAGGTCTCAGACAGCCAAGCATTGAGAGGCTAAGATTGAACCGCTTTGTATCGCTGTCAAAAAGAGAGTGAAAAAAACCTGCCGTTAAATTAACAACCTTTTTCAATCTTTGAAGAATACATCAAAACAAGATTCAACTATCCTTTTAACTCCAAAATCACTAGTGGAAGAACTCAAAAGCGAATATTCAAAGCACCAATGTACACAGAACGAAGAAGCCAGTTCTCATGGAAATCACCGGAATGCAAGAAACCATACCGGAACAAAACATTAAAATCACCTAGCAGGACTGTAAGGATAAGTGACGCCAAAAATTCAGTATCCCAATTTACACCCAAAGTGAATAGATTACTTAAATGTAAACTAGAGTTAAAAATGAGTGAAGTGAGATCTAAAGTGTAATAAATCATATTTAATTTCCTTAAGTATTGTGAATTGAGGCAAAAAGTGCTCAACAATATTGAATTAAGAGAATGAATTGAAAAGAAAGAAAAAGAAAAGAAAGAAAAAAAGAAGTGCTCAAGTATAAATCTTGCCAGGATCCCTTTTTATACCACATCATTTGTAAGTCCACTATATACAAAAATGTCAAACAATATTCTAACTCTGTACAAGGTATTCATGATGGCAAACTTCTCAAATTGTTTACCGATTTGCCTTCGTTTTTTTCACCCTCATAAGGAATGTTTAACCTTTTGGATTAGACTTTCAGTTCAAAAGAACAGTTGTTTTTGTCACTTGGCCTCGACTTTAATATACCTCCTATTTTTCTGTCACATTTGAAAAACTTTCTACCTTTTAAAACTGAAACATATTATGGCCAAAGACACCTCTATTAAGATCGTATAAATAAACTGGCTCATAACACGTATGCTAAGCTATCAACAGAATCGTTTCCTATTTTCAAAAAATCAAACTTAAATATTTTAAAGAAACTTGGTCTAAACCAAATTCTTATCGTAACTAGACCTAGATAAAGGCAAAGGCGTTGTCCCCATGAACTGCTTTGACTGTGTTTCCAAAATAGAAACAATTATTACTGATAAATCAAAATTCCAACACGGTAAAACTCTACCGATTAAACCTATTATTAGCATAGAGGATCTAAAAAATATAACTCTTAGGTCACTTAAGTTGATTTCATAAGTAACCTAGCAGTCACTTTTTTCTTTGCCTTCTTCTTTGTATTTCTTATACGCTTTGACAAAAACTCATCAAGCTGGTGTTACTATTTTCTGATTTAACGCAAAATGATTATAATTTGGATATTTTCTACATTATGTAGATGCAATCATGCAACTCCGCTCCCACTGTCACAAGGACAGTGGTGACGTTCCCTTTCTCTTTACGCACATTCAATTAACTAAAACCATGGACACACTAATTTTAAATAACCTCTTTCCTTCCCCTTCGATCTGCATTTAAAACACTTTTAGAATTAGCTGTTCACGATTCTTTTTAATATTTAATAAAAAAAAAGAAACAAGTTGATGGTATGGCTATAAGCTTGCCAACTGGACTGACCTCGTCAAAATTTTCATGTGCCGTGTGGAAACACAATTTTTAAATGATTGTCCCATATAGTTTAAACTTAAATTTCCTTAAAGATACATCGATGACACTTTCACAATATTTCATATGTCGGCTCAACCTGAAACTTTAAAAACTTCCTACACTCATATCACCCTGACATTTCGTTTGCCCGGTCATGTAAATATTTTCCATGTCTTATTTTTGCTAGTTTAATTAATAAAATTCTACTTTGTTAATGCTGGCAATATTATTTATCCTTGGGCTCCGTTCCACTTTTTAAGTATATTGGAGATAAATAAGCCCTCTTCAGGCCTATTTATTAACGTACAATAATACTCGGCCATCTGATTCAATCCTCGCACTCGAATATAGAATAATCCCCACAAAGAATAGATATATAGTATATCATCAGGAGCCTTTTCCACGACACTGTAAATGACCACACTCATGCCATCATGAGTTCTGGAGAAGTTTACAAATTTACTTGGCCCAAATGTTCTCTGCAAACGTACATTGGATATACGGAACGCATTCTCAATGATCGCATTGATGCTTCCCGGAAGTTCGGTTACAGAAGAGGAATAAATTTATCTTTAAAAGAAAATGTGGTTATCGGATCACACTCTCATTCATATAAAATCCCTATAAATTATAATCAATTTAAAATATTATCTTCCTCGAAATCTAAATTTGACCTTCTGATAATTGAGTCCCTAGTAATTTAACACAAACAGCGTTAGTCAATAAAAGACTACAATTCCATACCGCTATACATTACTTTAGTAAAAATAAAGGCACTTTTGTTCAACTACCTGCCATTAATTAATTAACTCCAAAACATGCAACTAAATAACTAGCAGTATACTTTTTTCTCTACCAACCAATTACATAGAATAAAAACAAACTAACATTAAATAAAAGCATTTATACAAACAAACTGTTCAATTTTATTCAGTCAGCCCACAGATATTTCTGAATCAGATAATATTTGATATTGTATTTATTGCGTTTACCTTTTTAAAAAATTCTACCCCTATTAATGTCATTTAAATTTATTTTGTATTTTTAATCTTTAATTTTTGTTCAAACCTTTTAAATTTTTTTTCATATTGAATTTTTCCGTGCGTTTTTTAGGGCCTGTGTATATATTTTTTTACATTATCTTCCACATTTCTATTTTGAGACCTTAGTTCTGGTCATTGATTCTTTTATTAGAGAAACAATGATTTTTTATATGGTTTTGAATGGATCTTTAAAGTCTGCTAGAAGCAGATGCTATAAGAAGCAAGCGTATCATTCATTGGTTCCCACTGAAAGCATCATATTTTATAATTTTCCTTTTTTTTATTGTTCTAGCCCACAAGATGAGTCCAGATCCCGAAACTTTGGCCAATATATGTTTTATTTACTGCTTGTTGTCCTTTTCGTGCCGAAGGTCCAGCTTGATATATATATATATATATATATATATATATATATATATATATAGTTCTTCTAAGCTTGTTTATTTATCGAGATATTTCCATAACTACTTGTCTATTCTTCCCTCTCTCTTTTCACATCTTATCATTTTCTTCCTTAAAAAGTTTTCACCATCTTTCTAACCATTCAGTCATCTATTTCGAACACTATCTCCCTCTCACTTCGTCTTGTAACAACATATACTTTCCTGCCCCATCTTTAATTTGATCCAGTAATTATGAAAGGAGTAGTTACTCCTATATTCTATACATATTCTGTCGAATTTTTGACAATTCGTTTACTTGCAATCTTTGGGGACTGGGCCCAATTTTCTGCCTCGGCCTTTTTGGGAGAAAGCTGTGGTAATTAGTCAAACGGGAATGGATTCGAGTGGCCTTGCAAAATGGGGACAGAGTTAAAAGTTCGGAAAGATAAAGAGAAAGTTGGAAGAGTAAAACATCGAAAAGTTGGAAGGAAGACATCATAATAAAGAAAAATTTCAATTAATGGAGCTTAAGAGTTAGATAAGCTCATGTTCGGGCGTTGAATATTAAAACTTGAGGTGACAGAGGATGATTGGAGGCTTTCTAATAATTAATTAACACGAGTTTGACGTAAAACAAAACAAACATATCTGCAAAGGACTGATTGCCTTCTACGTTTAACTCTCAAATAAGAAAATTTTTGAAATGTCTCTCAGAGAAGATATGTTAATTGCTAGATGAGCGATCGTAGTTATTCTATTGACTCTAGGAATGTTCAACTTATTTGTGAGGTTATGATGGATTGTATTTTAATCCTACGGAATTTTTGTTTAGACATGAAGCCACATCTGAAGAAGTGATATTTATAGGCGCCCCGTTGCTCATAATGAGTTAATATAACACGAAACTACTACAACCACTCTTAAAACTACTTAAGATGTGATCCAAGCTTTTAAAATGCGTAGTAGTTTTAATTAGCTTTGATGATAATTATGTAGTATCTCATCTAAACAATAGAAATATTTTGTATTAGGGTTCGCTTTGTTGTAGATATTTAATTGCCGTATATTTTACTGATAGGCTAATATGTTCTAAAGTACCAGATGAAAAAATAGATAAGTACCCGTATTAAACTGTAGCTAAATATTATATAACCAAACCTAGGCTGATATCCATGCCATTCGCACGCTTTAATAGTTTCCTCATAATTTCTCTTAACTCCAAAATTATGGAAGGTACGACTAATATTAAGGATCGGAAAATATAAGCTTAAACGGCAACGAAGGGCAAAACATTGTGTAAGAGATTTCTCACTCTGTTTCTTTAAGTACATTAACTCGTCTGAAAAAAAACTATATAAAAAACTATATAAAAATTATGATATTTTTCGAATTTTTACAATCTTATATAAATACGATAATATTACATACGCCCGTTTATTAACTAATTTCACTCAACCAAGATATTAGGAGCTATTCGAGTTGTAACTCAAATTCTTCCATCGTGGAAAGGTATGTTTTCTTTAAATAACTTAACGTCCAAAACTAGAGAACAACAGGGAAATTTTTTGTCGAGTTTGCTTAGTCGCGTACGACTATATATCTACCTAGGTCGGTCGGTCGCTCCCTGGTTTGCTTTATTGTGTTGTCAATAACATTGTAACTATTCGGCCGATTCTAACTAAATTTGAAACATTTATGTTGTTTTACATTTTCTTTCGAATAAAATATATGAGGAGGTTCTCCCAAGATTAGCCTCGGAATTATTTTTTGGGGGGCTATAATATCATAACTTTTCAGCCTATTCTAACGATATTTGGATCCCTTATGTTGTTCTGCATTCTTTTTTGAATGATATAATTGCTATGCTCCTCGCAAGTTAGTCTAGGAATTATTAAAAGTTTTGAAGATCGTAAGTTCATAAATCAGAATAATTCAGGCACGCGACCCTAGGTCAGCAGAACTTATTTATACTCATTCAAATTCCCTGTAATGATTAAAAAAAGTTAAATTTTACATCTATTAGTGCTCAAGTTTCATTTCATAGAATAGCGGATAAAAAAAGGCATAAAGAAAGGTATTTATCTGCATTTTTAAGTTGATATTTGTCCAAAGCCAGTAAATAACATAATAATGTCATAGAAAATTCAATAAAATATTCAGATTTATCCACTTGTTTTGAATGAATTGAGCACACCTTTGGTCACAGGCCTTTATCAAAGGGTCGCATGTTACGGGCGTGATTTTATTTCATTTCTTTAATCTTTGCCAAATATCCTTAATATTCCTCGATTACCAACACATAACCATCTCACGGAGTAAACTTCATAAGTTTTCTAAAAGCTTTCGATCAGGGCTCTAATCAGAAGAGTTAATCATGTAAATATTTTCAACATCAAAGATCTGAGCTCACATAGTCCGAATATTCAAATAGAGGAAATCACGTGTTCTTCACACAGATTCTTGTGTACCGTAGTATTTACTTTACCGTGTAGTAGAAAATCTGACAGACTAAAGCGATTGATAAACTGCCTTATACCATAAGACTGCCACTTCCAAAGTTAACCCTTTTCTTCTATGTGGGATTCAACTTTACGATGTCTTTCCCTTTTACTTTCCATCCAAACCTAAATAAAACTGTCTTTCGTAGCTTAAACTAATCTCTTATACCTTTTAGCACTCTAAAAGAAATGCTCAGTAGTAAAGACAGAAGACCACTTTTGTATTTTTACTAATGAGTAGTTTCCTTGCACGACACATTTAGTTCTTAGCAACTTGATCTGTATTTTTGGCTGCTTTCTCAAATCGGTTCTCATGGGCATTCGAGGTAATGTTCATTATCTCTGGACATGGGTTTTCAAGGGCGATCACTTTTTTCGTCGTCGACTAGCAGTTTCAGGTATCAAAATGAAGCTGTGTTATGCGTGAAACCACCCTTTAAGACCGATTGCAATAGCTCGAAATGTCAAAGCGAGTCATTGGTTCACTCTTCGATTGGATAACCTGCTCTCTATACGATTCGTCATCATTAATTTGTATCGCCATCAGAATAAATAAGTAATAAACAAGCACAACACATTTGGTTCTTAGCAACTTGATCTGTATTTTCGGCTGCTTTCTCAAATCGGTTCTCATGGACATCCGAGCTAATTTGCATTATCTCTGGACATGGGTTTTCAAGGGCGAGCAATTTTTGTCGTCGACTATCAGTTCCAGGTATCAAAATGGAACTGTGTTATGCGTGAAACCACCCTTTAAGACCAATTGCAATAGCTCTAAATGTCAAAGCGAGTCATTCGTTCACTCTTCGATTGGATAACGAGCTCTCTATAGGATTCATTATCATTAATTCATCTCGCCACCCGAATAAATGAGTAAGAAACTAACCGCATTTTGAATGATTGTATAACTACTTTAGCCACCTTTTTCGTTAATTTTATAATAAAGGTGATCTAAAAGTTAGAAATAATGTATGTCTACCAATTTCAAAGTGTTTTACGAATATATTTAATTGATTAAAATGATTTGATATACATATTAACTTTACATATCCAAATTATTCATGTAAATTATTAAATAACAATGTTATCAAAAGAAAGGCTGTAAATTTTCTTAGTTATTAGGATTGTAATACAAATTACGTATAAGAATCTGGGGAAGATCTCATTATTATTAGTTAAACACCAAAATATAATGCAAGACTAGGGTTTGAAAAAGTGCTGTTCTCCATAAATCCTCACGAAATTACAGGGTAGATTAACAAATTGCTACAACATTAACACTAGAGTATCTTACCATTACAAACATACCCGTTTTAAATTAATAAGTTATCTCAGCTCATAAAAATATAATAATAAAATGCATCATACCAAATATAGGGAACCCAACACATGTGGGTGCCTTTATTCTTAACAAGGGTAATTTCTGGGTTGCTATTCCTAACATGGAAAAGTTGGCTTTATTAAATAATGGCTCTCTAGAACAGGACAGATAAATTATTGCTCTAATAACACAAATTACCGCTTCTACTACAACCTTTATTATATTTCATTTTGCCCCGCAGCTTTCCTAACTAAAGGACTTCGAGAGACATATTAATATTAAAAAGGCTTAAAATATAACTAGAGTATAAAGAAGTGTTTTCCAAAGAACAAACAATGTAAGAAATAGTCTGTGTGTACTTATTTCCATCTAACTATTGCAGTAAATCTTTTGTAAGGCATGTATGCATATCGGGGGACATAAGAAGAGGAAGTTTATCTTCAAGGATGTTCAACCACTTAACTAATTGTGATCAACAAATTGAATTTAATAATGCCAAACTAGTCTCTGAGTCCGATAATTAACACAAAACAGTTAAATCTGAGACAGTATTGATTGAACATTTTCCAAATTACAATTTCAATTTAACAAATTATTCAAATTCTCTCTGCCCCAAAGTTGCTTCGAAAATCAACACAAATTATCTGTTCCCTAATCTATGGTTTATTTTATTGCCCCTTTCCTTTCCTTTTAATCCTTCTACCCATCCTTTCTTATATATAAATTATTTATGTCCATTCTCTCTATTGTACAGTGGAAGATAGTAATAGATACCGAAACTAGTCATGTAATGTATAAACTGTTTCTACTAATGTGTGTTTCTTTATATTTTGAAATAAATTCACGCTATAGTGAGTTTTTTTTCCGTATATATATATATATATATATATATATATATATATATATATATATATATATATATATATATATATATATATATATATATATATATATATATATATATGTATATATATATATATGAACAAAAAATAAATATATGAGGAAAGCTCACAAAATATCGCGTGAGTAAGCAATAAATGCAACAAAGCCCACAAGGAAAAATAAAACGAGGCTTCCAAGTACTTTCGAACTTTATTTCAAGTTCTTTATCAAGGAATAACAAAAGTATTGAAAACTCTTATATACATGAGGATGATACAGAGGAGAGGGAACGCCCACAAAAAAAGCAAAAAACCAATCAACAAAATGATTAATATGACACATTAGGAGGAGCGAAGAATGACTGAAGAAAAAAGGAAGATAAATACAACCTAAGATCCTTAAATCAGGTAAATTCAAAAGACTAAAGGTTGACAAGAGGATTAAAATACCGCCTAAGGAATTAGGGAGGGAGAAAACTGAACGAAAGATTAACATCTGAGGTCAGGATTGAAAATCCAAGGTAGAATACGTAAAAATGTTCTAAAGGCTTGACTCAAAGGAATATAAATACACAGACATAAACATAAGGCTACATAGAAGCACAAAAAAAAAAAATAGTTTATTAAGATTAATATAAATATTTAGTCTGAAATTGAAAGTTTCGATTTCGTTGTGAATATAATTTTTAAAATAACCATCGAGTTTATATAAGCCAAGACTTAAATTTAAAATTTGGGATTTACTAATAAAGGTCGATTCAATGATATTTTGTGAAATTGCATCGTTATTCTGACAGATGATTTTACTAGAATTCTAATCAATATTGCGATTAAGATATGACATATAAACATAAATGAGCTGCTTTCTTCACCGCGGCGGACATTATATTTGTGCTGAGAAATTCGTTTTTTTGAACATTTACTTATTTGGCCAAATTATATTTACAGCAATCGATACATTTTACGCAATATACATTAAGAATAGGGAAATGGGCGTTCCTGACTAATAGTTTAGAGATAGTATTGTTATAGTTAAAAACTACACAAATACTTAGAGATTCTAAAATTTGAGGGAGAGAAGCAAAGGATTGATTAAAATGAACTACAAGAGTATTCTTATTAACAGGCGCGCGTGGTTCATAACGATAAAAAGACTTTTTAGCTAACAGAAGGCATTTATCAAGGAAATGAAAAGGATAGCAAAGTTTATGGATGATTTCGCAAAATTTTGGAAACTTCAGAAGTCTGTATAGCTGTTACAATTATGGGCTAAGAACCCAGTGACTCTCCGATTGAATTGAACTTAGATTTTTCACGTAAGTAGACTTAGCACTATTTAACATCCACCAATGTAATGTGCTATGTGGCAAATGAAAAGACGAGCCTTTTTTTTACCTGAGACTAATCACTGGCATGATAACAGTCTGCGAGCTTCGAGTGTTATGATTGTCCTCATCCAGCAGACCTGACACAGTTTCTAGAAATTGAGGGCCAAAATCTCACAATGCGTTCGAGAATCGCTTCAACCGTTATGAATCTCTTCTTGTTCACAATTTGGACAATGGATTGATCTTCCGTTTTGGAGCTCATTACCAGCCTTGCCTAAACTTAGTTCTCATAGGTTGATAAAAAAATAAAGAGTTATCATTAGAAGCACTTAACCCTCTGCAATCTCTCTAATTAAAAGAACCTCTTGGTGTGCTGATATATTTCATGGGGATCTTACTGGGACGATAGTTAGCTAGATAAGAACCAAGTGTATGCTCATTAATGGGAAACCTAAGCATTCAGCTCATATTGTGAACTACAATTTTTCTAGTAACGTACTTATCTTGTTATAAATTTTGTTGTATTCATTTAAATTTTATAACATTTACCCTACGTAGTTAATACATGTAAGGCATCATATGCCTATTTTGGAACTTTGGATTTTCTTTCCCTAAAACATAAAAAGATGGGATAAAAATACATGCGATCAAGTATATGTGGACTTTGTCCAATAATCTGTCCCCGTTCAAGATCAAACAGCTGCCTACAAAATAGAAAATACCTGTTTGTAAATATGCCTCTCTCTATCATTTCTATTTCGATTTCTTCTCTTTCTCTTTATAGTTCTTATCTTTGTGAGACTATTTTCAGTTCCATCTAAGTCCCTCTAACTTACCACATGAACGAACGATTCACGTAGTAAATAAACGCTACGGACATACAATTGTTCGTTACACTCCGTAAGACACACATGCTTCTGATAGGGAAAATAGGTGTTCTATGTTTCATACCAAAGTTAGATTTTTTTAGCCCCAAAGAAAGTTTACCTACACACATTAATATTATCACTAGTGTTTTTTTTATGAGAACATAGAAAACTCAAAAATCAGAAGATTTAGGCCCTTTGGAATTTCCTCTGGGCAGAATCATGAGGTAGCACCCATTGATTTATCTGACACATGTATTTAATCAAACCTAGAATTTAGCATATTTTAATTAAATATCCATTATAGTAATGTGTATTTTGCTAATTTGTTTAAATATTTTCCTAATGTTTTACTGAATGCTGTGTAATTAATCAAATGGTATGTTTTCCAAATTCATAATTAAACTAAAATTTCCTTATGCCTTACCTTAAATTTCTAACTATTGTGTATTCAATATCCTTCTAAATAAGTTATAAGGCTAAATTAAAAAATTTAGTGGAAGCACTAAGAGTACAAATCCAAAATATTCATAGCTAAGGTTTATCAGAAGTAGAAGTTGTGTCGTGGGTCAGGTTCGATTTCCTGTCCGCCACTTGCTTCCTTTGACTCGGAAGGGAACGTGGCAAGACTGCAGAATACTCTGCGTTGGGCCTTGCCCTGAATAATGCACTTTAAACGTGGGTTGTACTAAATCGAGTAAGAGTGACTATTTTCCTTAGCCGAATTAAATCAACTAACTAGGAGGTTCTAGATATCAAACAAGATTAAATTAAATAATCTTTACTACTGTACAAACAAGAAATAAAATAATGAACACAACATAGATATACAAAAGACCTAAATGGACAAAGGTTTGCACACGTCAGTTCCAGTTGGGAGCTGTGAGCACGTACACACAAATGTACACGACAGACAAAAGGGAAACTACCATTCCGGGTGGATCTGCTGCTCGAGGATTTTGTACCTGAGAGAATGGCTTGTGTGGGGGGGGGGGGGGAGTGTATGGGCGTCGAGCTCGATTGATTTTTAACGGCACGGTTGGGTTTTTAGTTGGTCGATTAGTACTCGGCATGCTTAAAGTTATGAAGGAGAATACAACCTGTCTTCTAACAACCACTGATAGCCTCAAAAGAAGGGATTGAGGGAGTATTTCCCCCCGGAGAAGCTGAGTCGAATACAGCAGTGTTGTAGTCTCCTCATTTCTAGTTCGTATTTCTTCTTATTTAATTTTCTTGTCTTCGGGCTCTTCTGCGTCGCGTCCTCTTTGGCAAATTACTAATCTTGCCCAGGTCAACGCTTAACTATTTATACGGGCACGCCGGAAGAGATTTTTACCGAGTAACCCGAAGTGTATTTTACTTTATCTATACAGGGGCGCAGGGAGTGAATTTAAACCTTCAGGCTATCTCGCGGAACCTCTTATTGTTACAATTAAGCTAGCTATAGGGCGTCTTATCAAACGGAAGTTACCTCAAAAAGAAGCCGATTGCGGGTTCTTTCCGGCCTACCGGTCTCTCTCTCTATCTCTGATCTCCATTTCTTTCAACTTTGACAAATTCTAAAACAATTATCAAGATATGTTGTTCAAAATACAATAAACGATATCAACAAACTATGATCTTTGTACCAAGGAAGAGCAGTGTCAATAAAACTCCTTATAATACCTAGAGAACGTTTATCTTTTTCAGGATTTTTCTCAGTATCACTGAAAACCATATTATTTATTTGCTGGAGTGTTCAATGAAGATTTAAGTTCAACAATAATTCACAGAGCATTTAAACGGAGACTTGAAAAGCAAGGACTATAAGGATGCAAGGGTAGAAAGACGCCATCGATATCTGATGTCAACTGAAAATAACGGCTTTAGTAGGCCAAAGATCGCAAAAATTGAACACATGAATAATGGTCTAAAGTTGTCGTGTCTGATGAAAGTAATTATCATATATGTATGAAATACATAATATTGTGTTGTTTTCCTATATGTAATTTATATAATTCCATTTTAATATCTCTTTATCAATTATGGGGTCACCTTTGTGAGAGGAATAGTTGGATATGATTTTCGCTGTGCTTGTGTGGTAACAACTGGGAAGCATGGCATTGGTTCTATCATGGTGGGGTGCTGCATGTCTCCATCAGTGCCAAGCAATATGTTTTCATATGCCACGGATGAATAAACTCCACAAATCATACCCCATTTAGATGTCGCGTAAAATCATAGATCGTTGTAGATACACGCATATATCTTGAAGAATATGAGACATCGAGAATATCTTAAATTGTAAAAGTTTATTTTATGAGTTTCTGAAACGAAAATAATGCAGGCAATAGGTTTATAGGGAATTGAAGTTCCCCGTTAATGGGGGGTATAAGTAACTGCCTATACATAAGAGGATGTATTGATGGCTGCAGGTTGCTATTGCGCCCGACGAGTGACGAGGACTTTACCAAGAAGACCTATCATATGCAACTGTTGAATTGGTTCTGACCCCTTATAATTTCTCACGAGGGTTATGAGTTAGGCTCGGCTTACCGAAGGTGGTTCGGTAATCGGAGTAAATAAAGGACTTTGAAAGGACGCAGCAAAGAAGGTATAACTTTAATCTTCAATTGGCCTACTAAAAGGGGCAAGCGAAAACGTCTAAATTTGTTTGCAGTTAATGTGTAGGCCTTTTGTTTTACGCGAAGTATCGATTCTAAAGGCGGCACACTTCGGCTAGTAAATGAGATTACGTAACGCTATTAAGGGAATAAATTAAGTGCCAAATTATGGACGATTTGAGTTAATGAATAATAATGAGTAATGAGAGTCTGTCTCTTTATAATCTATGTCGTCTCTAAGGGGCTTGACATTGACTTGTCGATGCGGCGTCCCCAGTGATCTAGTTTGTTCGTTATTTCCACCCCTTGGGCGGAGATTCCGACAGTTCTGTGTACCTCTTTTGCCTACATATTTCTAATAAGTGTCTCTTTAATATAGGGAATCGCTTGTTGCAGATTTCTACTACACAAACTCATGTGGTCAACACAATGATTTATCTACCGATTTTTCTATTCCCACGACTCGAATCAAAAAGAAGAAGGAAGGAATCTAACCAACAAGTACTTTTCGATTATTGTAGGAACATTTAGAGTATAGATAGATGAATAAGATTGATTTGTTAAACACCACATCTAGTCTAATATGTGTTGCTTATTCATTTGTGGGCTCATCATTTGTCGAAAACTAGTAGGGCTCGTTTTATAAAATAGGTAGGCCTGCAAATTTCGAAGGTCAAAGCCTATTTTGGTTCTAAGTGTCCTGTCTGCCGATAAATATTCCCAACACGCTAGTGTTTGTTTGTGCGCGATTCTCGTATTTGTTCAGGTGGTCAGCTTTGATAGCTGTGTATGTTCGTGTGTTTCCGCTGGATTCTACCAACCGCTTGCCTCACATCTATTTGTACAATTTTATATACTGGCTCTTGGCATACTATTTTCTTAATTTACACACATAACTATTTTCAGGATTTGATAAATCCACCGAGTATCCATTTGTGGAGTTTCTCGCTGAGCCTATTAAATTCTGCAATTTGATACCGCAGGCCTACCTATTTTATAAAACGACCCCTACTAGTTTTCAACAAATGATGACCCCACAAAAGAATAAGCCACAAATATTAGACTACATGTGGTGTTTAACAAGTCAATCTATTTCATCTATCTCTAATCTAAATTTTCCAACAATGTTTGAAAAGTACTTAGTTGGTTAGATTTCTCCCTTCTTCTTTTTAATTCGAGTCGTGGGAATATAAAAATCAGTAGATAAATCAATTTGGTGACCACATGAGTTTCTGTAGTATAAGAGGAGAAAGTTCGAAGAAAAAAAACATTAGAGTGGAAAGTGAGAGTTGTAAGGTTGGTGACTAGACACCGATTCTTCGTGTTGTTGTGTTTAGAATAGTGGTTGTGGGTACGGTTGGGGCGGCGGGTAAAGGGGGAAGGAGAGGCAAGTGTTTTGGAAACGCGTTATTCATGTTGCTTTTATCTTATTTATTCATAGGTGTTGGCTGATTTTTGTTGAGGGCTGAGTGGTATCATAATATCAACAAAGCGTATTGTATGTTGTGTACATATCTATATGTATGTAAGTAGGGTCTTTTGCAAGCTTTCCCAACCGTCGTGGGTTTTTATTGATTGATATTAGTTTGTTGCTATTGTGTATTGTGGTTATTGGTGTGCACATAAAAGGGCGGCATGTGTGTCTCAGAGTAGAGTTCTAAAGGTGATGTGCTTTCCTCTGCCATGTTTGACTCCTTGCTACATGTGTCACTGCCCCCTGTGTGAGAAGTAATTTGACTAGTTGTTAATATATGTGTAGTTGTATTTTTAGCAGGCTGGATTGAACCTGCGCAGCTTCTTACTCATGTTTTTGGCTCTTGTTTTGTGTGGGTGGAATTTTAGTAGCTTATCAAATGTTGCAACTAGAATATTTTAATGAGGTTGGTAAGTGATTTTGTTGAGTCTGAAAAGTTTTGTTCTTGGTGTATGTATGTATAATTTTTTTTGTCTATGTAGTGATCAAATGCGCCGTAGAGTGTCATCTGTGTCTAGTGAGGATTCGTAACTATGAGCTACTAAACCTCAGGTTTTTTTCTCGTAATCCATGACGTATGATTCTGTTTGTTCCATGTCTGCAAAAGTGAATGGTCTCAGCGTCGGCTTAGTAAAATGTGTACTTTTTCTAGAATTTTGGGTGGACGTGGGATGTCGCAGTGTACATTATGTAAAGTGTAGGAGCCAATAAGATGCTTTGATCTACGCCTTCGTGTGTTGTGAATTTGCGTGATGTTGTGTTTATATATTTAATGTGACATCTCTGATCTTCAAAGTTGTACGAGTTGAGAATTCTGTTGCAGAGAGGGAGCTGCGTGTTATCGGCTAGTTTCCAAAGAAGTCCTCGGGCCGCACTTTATTGAATGACTTTTCCTCTCCTTGTTAATGTAGAGATTTTTCGTGCCTGTTGTGCTTTTTTTATGATGTCATGAGCGATAGTCACAACCGCATGAGTAGACTCGCGTCTCATGAAATCATATCGGCAGGGAGATATGAGGTACTCTTCTAAGGAAAATTCTAGAGACAGTTGTTGATCATACGCTCATTACCTAGCCTAGGTGCTCTAACATGCCAATAACCATATACGAGTAGTTGTTTAGGTTCTTGTTTTGTTTGTGTAGGAGTATGTTGTTTCTTATTTTAAATGGATGTGGAAAGTGCCCATAGGCGATTTTTTGTTTGTCTTGGGTTTTTATGACCATCCATCTGGCGAATGCTTACGAGTGAATAAGTTGCCGTTAGGCAGATGCGAGTGGTGGTATGAATAAAGACGTAAGTGTAGGCAAGATGTTCTCTTGGAGGTGATGTATTATTGTGACTAAAAGGCGTAAGGGGCCGCAGCGCGTCTTGGTGTGCATTTAATGTTATTCTTTGTTTCCTAGCTGGCAATAAGAGTGGTTAATATGGTAGTTTTGTCGAGCAGCTCATTTGTATCAGGGGTCGGGTTGTTTTGTCAAGCAGCTCATTTGTATCTGACATCGGGTTTGATCAAGCTTAAAACCGTGAAGCCTTCACCATTCCTGGAGTTCTTGGAGTGCTTTGTGCGTGTGTTTTAGCTGCATTGTAGGTGTACTGTGTCCAAGTAAAACTTACATAAATGCTGAGAGGTTGTCTTTAATATCGGTGAGTATACGTTTGTTGTGTTGGAGGGTGATTGCTATTGGTAAGTCCGTGCCTAATCACGTCTTTACGCGCCACCATAAGAAAGAAGGGTTAGTGCATCGAGCGTCATCCGCGAAAAAATTCACCTTGTGCCACTGGCCGTTCCGATATAGGGGCAAGCATTGTAGGATGTGGGCATGTAGGAGGGTTATCTTGTGTTTTGATGGGCTTCTGTTGTAGTGGTTGTTTACAGGAATTAGTCTTTGTGTGTATATAGAGAAGGAAATTTTTTAATGCTTTTATGTGTCTTTCGTGGTGTATATATTTCGTGTACAGTCTTTATGGAGTCTATACGCGTACTCCAATGTTTATTTATTTGAGTAGGGTTAGTGTTCGGGAGATTGAAGTTGTTAGATGTGTTATTCATTATGTGTCTTTTGAATTCTTTTCAGTTTGTGTAAGTGGTTTCGTAGAGCAGTGAGGTTGGTTTAAGCATGTGTGAATGTGATATTTTTAGGCATATAGAGATGTAGCTAGGTAGTTAAGGGTATCTAAGTCTATGCAGGTATTGAAGCAGTGGCATGGTCAACGCCGAAGAGTATATCTTAGGACATATTCTCTATAAGATATCCGAAGAATGTAGCGAGGGTCAGGCCGGGCCGATGGGCTCGCAGTGCAATCACTGCAAGACACCTGTCAGAACCCTAGTGCATCATTAATGCTGTTCAAATGTAATGCATTTAGGTTTCCCATAAATAATAGTAGATGGTTTCGATTAATATATTTCAGAGTAAAACGTCTATGTCTAGCTCTTGTCGTTGTAGGCTGTAATCAGTTTCTAGTGTTACTGTGGTTTATAGAGCACGATACTAGGATCACTGATCCCAGTTGCGGCCCCTATGGAGTAAGTTAGTTGTGGTAGGCTGCAATGCAAAGCCTGTGCTGTGGGGAAGTGGAAGGCTGATGGAATTCAAAAATCAGATATCTGGTTCCTATATATTGAGTACCCAATTGGAGAATACTGTGCCACCTCGTCGTGAATCAAATGCACGTGAAGCTGTGTAAGTGATAGGCTCTTTCTTCTCCTTTATCTCCTAGCATTGTTCCAGTAGAGTGTGAGCGGGCATGGCTACCATGATACATTTCTGTGTTGGTCGGGTGTAAGTGGAGGATAGAGTGGCTATTGTGTCTGCTGGAGCGTGTGAGCTGGTAGTCGGCTTGGAGGTGGCAACATCAGTAGGTCGGATCAGACCATATAAAGAAGGATGGAGACAGTAGAAATGTGAGAGGGACAGTGGTAGGATTGGTGAGAACAAGGGGAAGATTGTTGGAGACAGTGAAAGGAGGGGTTATTTATTTATCACTTCTGTAGGCAATATGCGAGCTCTGACTCGATAATTTATACAATATAGTTAATTATAGCTCATAATTATGCTAATTTTATTTTGAATATACCAATAGCAATAATGTAAACCTGGTATGTTGCAAAAATGCACTAACCCCCTTCCAACTATAATAACACTTCCTGAGCAGTTTCACTCAAGGCGTCTTTTGGATGATTGTGGGAAGACTGTTTCTCAAGCTTTCGTAGTTGAAATAAATAACGAAAGGAAAAATTCTCGACTAACAGAGTGTCAATTTAAATCTTTGATCATAAGGGTGTTAGTTAAAATAATTTCATCCAACGAAGAAAAATAAAGATCGAAAATTAAAGAAACGTATACAAATGTTGAAAATTTAGAGCGTTTCAAGAAAAACGAAGAGCGAAGGCAATTAACTATTGAGATAGTTAACTGGTAATGGCAGGGTGAATTAAAAAAACACATTTACTCTGCATAAAAGAACTTCATCAATTAAAGTTTAGAGGGATGTACTCCGTTAAGAAGTATTATTAACTATGTGAAAATAATGAATGATTAAAATTCAAGAAATATATTAAGGGACAACATAGAAAGTGAAAGTTGCTTTGTATAATTGATTTCAATATAGGATATTGAACTCTATTTCAAAACTCGTTTTCATTACCAGGTCAGATATAAGCAACACACCAACTTATTTTTTTATAGAAATCTTGCAATTCTAGGCTTCTCTTTTGAAGCTTTAAAACTCAGTTAAATCTCAAAATACATAAGAACAAAGGAATATCTGGTTGTTAAATTTCTACATTTCTCTGGAAATAACCATCTTAAAACTAATGAAATTAGTTGTTGCTTGAGTACCCAAAAAGCTGATATAGAGACGAGGAAAAAAATCATGCCTTAATTAAACTAATTTCATTTGAAATGAACAGCTCTGCTGTTCTGCTTGAAATTCACTTTTGCTTTGTCAGCAGGAACAAGACAAAATTAAATTTACCAATCTTCCCTAGTCATCTCTTTGAAATAGTACTAAGCCCATCTATATATGAAACCGGGTTTTTAAATCTCTCTCAATTAACAAAACTGGATAAAGTGGAATATAAATAACATTAAAGCTTGTTTTTGCAGGACTGTGAATTATTATAGCTAAACCACTAGTTAAAACCGTACTAATACCGTTCCAAATATTCTGGGCAATCTAGTTGTATGTGATCAATTGATCTGAGTAGTTCCTTCGAAACTACTCTAGCGGTTTTAAAACTCGCGAAAAACTGTTAAGAGTTTCAATTTCTAACTGTTTTACCAAAAGATTAGATCTTTGTCGAACAACGCCGATAAAGAACATAAACATCCCATCCAAGCTTATTAAACGCAATGCTGTCATTTCTTTTATCTATGGCATTGGCTCTTATTGGCTATGGTGTTTGTAGACATATATAAAAGCCAAAGTATGTAGCGATAAAATTAATCGGATTCCGTTTCGTTGTATCATTCATTCTTTAATTTTCTTGTATTTTTTCTTAAGCTTTTTTTTATTTCCTCACCAATCAGCGGATATTTTTTCCCATGAAAAACAGAGTAGGAAGAATAGGTCATGTGTTGCTATGGGCTTCTTAAGTTTAGGATGATCAATACTATATCAGTGTAATTTATGCAGTAGTAGAGAAAAAGATGGGTTATGTTATACAATTGGTTCCTTTTGGCCCAGTTTGAACCATGCTCTTTATAAAATGGCGTAATCATAAACTTAGTAGGAACTATACAAATATTTACTCATCAAATGGACGGCACTAATAAAGCGTGGGAAACAGAAAATTCATGAAATCCGTATAAGTTCAGAGATTAATTCTTAATCTCCTTATGTATTTGAGAGAGATTTAATTTTCTGCTCCAACCCTGCTATATTCCACCCTTTGTAATTTCAATTTTTCATGCTTTTTCTTAATAATCTGATTATCTTCACTCCCTCCGATGCTTTTCAATTTAGCTTCCAATTGCTTTTTAAAAATATTATCTTTTCAAGTTTTCTCAATAAATAGAATGAAATCATCTTTCCCTGACATAATCGAACATTTAATAAATAGAATTTATATATATATAGCTGTCTTTTTTATTTTCGAATAATTTATTTTCTAAAACGCGAAAGCAATTGGACTGTGATAGTATAGTGCATCATTATTGCTATAGCAGGTCCAAGGTGACCAGTTATAGGTTTGTTTTTTATTGCTGTATTAGATTTTGTTTATCAGTTTGAAAGGGGTTAGTTACTTAATTCTTAGTGCTCAGGAGAGGGTTGGTTAAATGTACACCGGTAGAAGTCGAGTTGGTAGTCCCCCATACAGATAAGAACAATGTCTACTGCTTCTTACCTTCGACGTAGCGCGAGTGGAAAATTCAGATACCGGACGCTTAACTTAGGCTGACTCCAATTTTAGTGAAGATTATATTATGGCTTGATGACTGCGATGTAGGCTTGGTAAGAGGACCAGCGATTACCCATAGGAAAAGGAATCTCGGAGGTAAGATTCAACGACTCTTTGTTGGGCGGATAACTTGGTAGGTTTAGGGGCAATGAATTTTATCGAACGTATTTCAAAGTATCTGAGGCAAGCCTACGAGGTTTTGAGTCATTTTAGACTGACCTTGACTGACTGACCTCTTTGGGTCACCCCTGGATGGTATATAATATATCGAAAACGGTGGGCGTGTACCACTGTTAGCCAATGCTACAGGCAAAGCTTTCTCGCCTGAATGTTTATTTGTGTGTACACTGGGATAGATAAAAGTTTTATCTCAAATTTCGAGAATAACATTTCATGTTTTGCAACGTTGTGATAGTAAATAAAGATCTGCATCTTTTCTGTCCTGATCTCGCTATCAATGACTGCACCTTCTTT
This sequence comes from Ceratothoa steindachneri, assembly GCA_963969495.1. Classification (NCBI taxonomy): domain Eukaryota; kingdom Metazoa; phylum Arthropoda; class Malacostraca; order Isopoda; family Cymothoidae; genus Ceratothoa; species Ceratothoa steindachneri. The sequence goes on along the minus strand of OZ018324.1, from coordinate 101,511,499 downwards.
TACGTTTGTGTGTAAATCTGAGGCGTTTTCCAGAACCTAGGAGGTGTGGATAGATTACGTGAGTGATGCCTTTCTGCGTGTGACCGTGTGTGCGCCTGTAAGTGTATAAGCATGTGAGTGTGTCAGCATGTGAGAGACTCTTGAATTTATTGCCTATAGCCTTTTACAAGGAGAGTATATATTAGTATTTACATGACCAAATGTTGCATGTTCTTATTTACACGAGAAAATGTTATTATTACTTAAATGGTGAAATGTTATATATTATTACTTATATGAAAATTGTCATATATTATTATTTAACATGACGAAATGTTATATATTTTTAGATTACTTACATGTAAATAATTATGTGCGTGCCCATTTCACGCCTTCATAGGATTCATATGATAGTCATCTGTGAGGCTTCATTGTCATTCTTATTTCACCTTGCAATGAGGCACTACAGAAAAGCTCCCCTCCGGGACACTGACTGTTACAAGTTATTAAGAATCAATATATATATATGTATATATATATATATATATATATATATATATATATATATATATATATATACATTGAATTTGGCTTTCTTGGACTTTTGGATTCCCACAATACATTATAATTTTTTTTAATAATGAGAGTTAAATGGGTATTTTTATGTACATTATTACATAAACCTTGGGTTCTCTCGAACTCAAGTATTAGTCTGAAACCAGTGAGTGCCTTACACAAATAGGGCTAACATATAAATTCTGGACCAGACTGAAATTACAATTGTAATATAGTGGTTTTTAACTTAAATTATCAATAGGCACTCGACCAAAAATAAGGAGTCTTTGGATCGTTCAGAGGTTTGAGCTTCAGCTCTTTAATGCGAACAAAGTAATATTTAAGGCGAGCAAAGTAATATTTTTTTTTCTTAGATCATGTTATACTTAACTGTCCAACTTAAATTTTAAAGGAGTCATCAATCCTGAGATTTTTTTTGCTTAATTTCTGTAATGCCAAGCGTTTAAAATTTGAGCGTTTCTTCTTCTCGAGCTGACAGTAGGGTTACATGCCAAAAGGTTGTATATTTTTAGATTACTTGCATTTGCAAGAAAGAAAAAAATGGCGAGATAGAGAGAACGATCAACTGAAACAAATCAGGAATCAAGGAAAAGGAGGAGAATATAAGAGATCTAAACCACACAAGAGGTAAATATTAGGAAGGTTATTCACCTAAAAGGGATCAGACTCCTTTAAAAAATTTAAATATTTGTAAGGGTAATTAAAGAGTAAATGAGATTTTCTGATTTCCATTAAACCCGAAATTAGATTGAGGCAAACCATTTCCGATGTAAGTTTTTTAATTCCAAATAATTTTTTTCAAAATTGGGCAATGATACAACATGCATTTGGTAAGGTAAGGACAAAAGCGGTGTACATGGGCACAGGGGCGAAATCGATCATATATAGAATATTTTTGGGAGGCTTTTTGCACGCCAAATAAATAAAAAGGCTTTATTATTCTGTTAAAAACAAAGTTCAAGTACAACCTTTTTAAAAATTTATTTATTTATAGATTTATTTAAAGCTTTATTAATTTATAGATTTATAGAGAAGGTACGAATAGTTAATGCATAGTGGCTTAATCTTTCTTAGAAAATCCTAGGTCACTACACAGTAATTACTGCGGTATCCTATATGATATCTAAAGTTTCCAAAATCACCCATCAAATGATTCTTTCTCCTGACATGGTGATACTGTTAGAGTTTCACAGCTGGTTAGAGGTATAACAAGTGGTGCTTTCCATTGAGTTCCATGTTCTGTTGGACCAATATATTTCCTGTAAAGGTGCCTCAAAGAAAGCTCACTGTAAAGGATGATGTAATTGACATTCCAACCCTGCTATGTCTTTATTCAGGTAGCTAGTATTAGTTGCCGTGCTGTCAGCTCTCACTGTCTTCATATCATCTTTAATGTCATTTTCACAACAAGCCATTTCATCAGTACGTACGCAATACCTACAGCTGTTCATTGTTTAATAGTTAGATGATCTAAATAGACACTACCAGGTTCTCCTGCAAGCACAAAGTGATCTTGAATTCCTTTTGCTCGATATTATTTGTTCCCGATCTTCTTTATAGTTGATGTTGTGTCTATGCTCACATCAAAAAATAAAGCAGTAATTATCTTATGTCTCTTACATTCATATTTGGTGAAATTGCTCCTAAATTTTTTCGCGCCCTACACACTTTGTGATGATCGATTACATCGGAGAGGTATTCTGAATTAATAATACCAGAGTCAAGTAGGGATGCATTCCAAATAGCAGCAGCAGAAGCTTTATTTAACAAAGAATACCGATATACTTCCATGCCAATGGTTGGTATTGGTATGAGATGTTGTTTTCTGTTATTGCAAAGATTTTCTTCCATTCATCATCAGAAATGGCGGAAGCTGAGGTTTCTTCGTCAAAGACTTCGTCTGAAATTGTAGTTTTCTCTTCCGTCTACTCATTATGGGACTTTTCTTCTTCTCTACCTTTCTGAATTCGATGTTCTCTGACTTTCTTTATTAGTTACGTGCAAAGTTACATCGAGGGTGACCTTTCATCTCACTATGTCGGTCGGTCCCCGTTTTTTATATTATTAATAACAATGTAACTACTAACGAAATTTCAAACCCTTATGTTGTTTTATATTCTGTTCCTAATGATATAATTGCTAAACTTCTCACAAGGTTAGCTCATGATTTTTTAGGAGAGGCAATAACATCATACCTTATCGTCGATTCTAAGGATATTTGTAATGCCTATGTTGTTTTACATTCTCTTTCGAATTATATAATAGCCAAAGACCTCCCAAGGTAAATAACATCATATCGATTCGGCCGATTCTACCGAATTTAAAATCCTTATGTTTTTTCATTCTCTTGGGAATGATATCATTCTCGAAGTCCTTTTAAGGTTAACCCTAGAATTATATTAGAATTATATTCACTCGTGTGTTTATTGAATTAAATTCTTTGCTCTTTTTACTAGTATTTTGTTAATTGGTTTCATCTTCACTTCTCTATGTATGTCTCTTTGTCTTTTACTGTCTCTTCTTATCATGCCGGTGATTATTAATACTGCGTCGTTTTGAATTCTTTTTGTTACATCATTCTACTCTTTGAAATTGTGTACATAGGTATCACTGGGTATACCAATGTTGAATGGATGATCGCTTGATATATTTTCTTCTTGTTTCTCCGGCTAAGGGACTTGAAACTAGATAGTAGTCTCATTCCCCCCTCTTCCTTTAACATCTCTGGAGTATCCTTTCCTGGTGATTTGACTTCGCTAGCGTACTCATATTTCTGTCCTCCAACGTGTATGTCTCTGAGTTTCCTTCTATAAATTGGCACTATTTTGAACTTATTTCTGTTAGTGCTTATTTTACTTTTTCGTTTGTACACAGTAATCGTGCTTATTTCTTGTGCTGTTTATCTTGCCTGCATTTCTGGATTCCAGTATGGGCAGACGACGAATTGAGTGACATCAGCTGCTAGGTGCATGTTGAGGCATCCGTGTTAAAATGGTGATGGATTGTGTGTGGTATACACTTAGTATAGTGATGGGCTCAGGCATCCTCCTTGAGGCAAACCAGCCTCAATCTTAAATTGTTCCATTAAGTGGTTCCTAATATCTATGTTTGCACTTCTATCTGCCACGTAATTGCATATGACTCTTTCTATTGTGTCCTTCACACTTAGTTGTAGTCGTTTAAATTGCATTCCTCTAATCCAAACTCTGTCGAATGCTTTTGAAACTTCCCTGCAGACCATGTCAAAGCTAGCCTTCTCTTTTTTCGCTTTGGCTATTTTTTCGGTAATGAACTTGAGTGCCATTTCCGTGCTATTCTTTTTTAAATCTAAATTGAAAATTATTTTGTAAATTGTTTTCTGTTAGGTGCTCACTTAGTCGTTTGTTTATAATCTTCTCAAATACCTACCCAATGAAGTCGAGTAGAGAGATTTGTCTATAGCTGTCTATGTACTCTCTTTATTGATTTTCCTTCTTTACGACTAAAGATCAACTTGGCGACTTTTAATTCCTTTGGGAAGTAGCCGGTGTTTAGGCTAGAGGATATTTCTTCGTAGTGCGTCTTTGCGAAGCTAGATCTTCCAGGTGCCTTTTGTTTAAAACTGCGAAATAATATTCTTGACCTCTTGCACTGTGATTTTTGCGTCGTTACCGTCAAGGGTGTCTTTCTCTACATCTAAAATTAGGTGTGTGTCAATTTTCTCTATATCCTCGTTGACCGCTACAGTGATGTTTCGTTTAAAGTGGAGAGACCACTACAGTTTTAACAATATTGAACAAAGGTTTCTCAGTAAAATATAAATATAATACATTGTTAAAGTTCAATCAAAGTAATGAAATAAAAACTTTACTAATACTCCTAAAATAGCCTTATATTTGCCTGTATACTTATCAAAAAGGTTCCCATTTATGCCTTTATTAGAAGATTCATAAAGGTCTTTATGACATAAGCATTTAGTGTAGGAGGTTGGCTAATTCACTTGACATATCTGCTAATAAATTTTTCTCAAAGTGACACATTTTTACTAGTTTTTTATACACTTTCTTGAAAAACTGCTACCAAAATCTCCTTGTTTATAGTAATTTAAAACATAAATACTCTTTTTTTTACTTTCCTTCCTTGTTTCACATTTAAGTGAAACCTGGCTTTTGACGCCATATATTTTCTTATTCATTAACTAACAATTTAATATACTGATATATAATATAATATTTCATTAAGGCAATTAACCAAGGAATTCTAGTGGGACAAAACTTCGAACTTGATGGCAATATAATCCTTCTTAAGTTTGTTATCAAGCTAACAGTGGAGAATTTGTGATAGGCACAGGCGCGGATGAATATTTTCAGACATCTTGAATTTTTTGTATTTATCGGGTTGTCTAGGAATATCTTGATGTAGGTTTACATGCGTGTCAAATATATCTGGAAAGCAAAATAAAAGTATTTTCCTATAACCTTTTGGAAATATCTAAAATTGTAATGCTATTGAAATGTATGAAAAATTCTGGTATCATTATTTATTATGTTACAGTCAAAATGTTTCCATATAACGCGTCATATTTGTTGATTATTATGATATTCCATGTTGAGCGGATCTGATAATAATATGATCGTGAAGAAAACGCGGATTATGCACAATATATGCATTTATATATTCATTTTATTACGCAATGTATCACAATTCACAATATGCACTTAGATCTTAATGAATAAATTATGGTATATAACTTGTAAAATGGAGGACGAATTTGTTGCCCTCCGCAATTTTCAGGAATTTTAATGATGGTGCTTCAATCAAACTTTTTGAAATATTAAGGGATGTACCTAATATTTTATTTATCGAGATCGATCGGTATAGGAAGATAGATAAATAACCAATAGAGTAAACTCATACATGTTGATTTGTTTATTATAAATTTATTTTATTGGGATGAATTAATTTGTTGGGTGAAAAATAATTTTGGCCCACTCCTTCATTAAGGGCTTTTAAAAATATGTGCTTAGATTTGAAGGACTCTAATCTCCTATTATTTTTGGTGATTGACAAAATTTAGCTTTTTATATCTACGATTGAAAAGAAAACTCATAATTTGCTCTCAGAAAACGACATTTATTACTTTAAGCTTGTAAAATAGCAAAGGATTCTATAGAAATTAAGTTTTTCGGCCTAAAACCCTAATGAATTGCCCTCAGGAAACATTTATTAATTTTAGCAGATAGACATTTAGTCTATCTGCATAAAACACATCCCTCTAATCATAAGACATACATATCATAATGATCCTAAAATTCAAATATGCCATAATTTTTTGGTGATTGCTCAATATTTAGTTTGAAAAATCTACGTTTGAAAAAAATAACTCATACATTGCTCTAAGAAAAGGACAAATATCAGTTTTAGTTCTCCAAAATGCCAGCTAATAGTATACACATTAAGTTTCAGTGCATAAAACACATCCTATTACTCCTAAAATATATCCTTATAATAAACAAGTTCCATTGATTCTTGCATTGATTCTTTCTTTAACATCAGCTGCCAAATTGCTTCTTGGCCTCTGACATAGGACCATCATTTCCTTTATGGCTTCACTTCGCCTGCAATCTCTCTAACTTGCTTCACACACCTCTATATTGACTGATAATGGCACGGCAACTGTGGTGCTTGCATAGGCTTTTCAAGGAACTCCTCTACTGCCGTTGTATTCAGTTTACATATATTTGAATGGAGGTTCGAATACCCAGGCATACCAGATTGTCAGCTCCAACAGCAAAGAAGCAATGTGGTTGATAGAAGGTTCCTCCCTGGGACATATAGAAAGGTTTCTAAGTGGGCGATCATCTCTACCCCTCATATGAACAATCTTTTGGACAGCAGCTCTCCTACCCTTACTCTAATCTGAGCACAACCGTCTGGATTACACAGGTGAACAATTTTAATCACATTTTCTCGTGACTTAGATTTATTGGCCAATGTTAATTCGTTTTACATGCTGATATCAAATATATAATCCATTTGTACCTGTCACAGACGTAATATCTAATCGTTAGCATTTTTTTCTGAACTGGGCTATGATGTAATATCATAGGACCTTCATTCAATTAATTGAGGCTGACACGTAATCCTAAAAATTCTAGAATTTTCGTTCGCTTTGATCAGTCAATTCCCTCCTAGTTTATTTAATTGAATATTAAAATTGGATTAAGAATTGTTGCGATTCTGTTATGAAAGAAAGTTATTTGATATCGAGAGTTAAGAATTTTCATTCTAGGTTGATTTAGATTTGAGGTTTAAAACGATCCATATTTATTATCGTTCCGTGGAATTCGATGTCGAGGCCGTCATTCTTCACAGAAGAGAGACCCTTTTTTCATGCTTGGAGAAGAATTTTTGTTCAGGAGCAGAGTGGAGTTCGTGCGTCTCAGAAGGCTATTGTGATTTAAAGCTATTGTGAATTATTGACTTAGTGTAAGACAACCGGCAGAGTGTACCCCTTTTGTATTCTAGTGCTGGATTACCGCGAGTGCTGGACCTCTCGTGCATTTTTGGGAGGACAACCGTGTGTGGTATCCTTGTTTTGAGTAGCCCATACTAGGCCTGATTTTGGTGGTCGTGAGTAACCCATAATTTTGTATAAGCCTTCATATCTATGTATATGGTCGGTCATTGCAGGATGATGCATTGTGGTCACGTTCCCGGTGAGTGCTACCCTTTGTGGCTTAGCCTTCTTTCTCCATGATCTCATATAGATAGTAATATCATAAATGCGTTATTTTTGTGTCTACACATTTGAGTTCTTGTGTCTTCCATACTCTAAATCTACTTACGTATTACAAAATGCCATTCCTTAGCTCGATCTATCAAAGTTGTAATTAATTTTAAGGCCTTTGCTATGATAATCTAGTCTTTGAATATATCGGCATTTCAAGTGGATTCATTATCAAATTTTTGTAATATTTATCTGTGATAGATTTAAATCACTATTTTTTTAATTAATTTGATTTAGAGTAAACTAGTTCATACTTTAAATAATTAGTCAAACTTGCACCTTTTAATACTATTAATGTGATGTATTTATATAGATATCCTTTTGGGGATTGTGGTACATCTGTAAGTCTTAATTTATTAGTTTGAGGGAAGGATATACGACTATTTGGAATCATAATAGGCAATTGTCGTAGCTGCCCGTCATATTTAAGTTAACAATTAAGTTAACAATTTAGTCCGTAAATTTCCTTATTTTGGGCAATACTATTTCCTTCAGGAGCGAAACTCACCCTAGGACAGATCCCTTTTTTTCATTTTATTCCTTTTGTGAATAAAGTTTTTGTTTTAAGTCGACGCGTCTTCTATCCTTGGCTATAAACTTTTTGGTTTAAAGAATCTGGGCATGTCACCTGATCCCAGTTTGTGACAGTACCTATATACTATAGTTATTCTGTAATTTTATTTTCTCGTTTCCCCGAAAACTGCCCTCCGGACGGAAAGAGAGGGTGCTTGTAGAAAGCAAACACTTCACAGTACATAGTAGTAAAATAGTAATAAGTGTTATTGTACAAAACATTGACATTATTGTTTCTTTTTTCAGGTCTCATGTTAGAGTGATGGCTCCGTCAAGAGGAAATGGCGTTAATTATCCAGACACCTTGTGCTAAATAGGGGCTTTTACATGCTAGTTTGTCAAAGGCGCAATATATCAAACTTTGTGATCCGCACTTAAGAGGCATATTTTGATGTTCCTCTTGGCGATCAAGATAAGAAGTGTGTCCCACATGCTGTTCACCTTAGTTGTGTGGAACATCTACGTGAGTGGACTAAAGGAAAGAGTAAAGGTCTTCCTTTCGGAATCCCCATGGTGTGGCGAGAGCCAAAAAATCATGTGTCGGACTATTATTTCTGTCTGTTGAATATACTAAAGGGATTGGCAAGAAAAATCGGCGCAAGCTCTACTACCCCAACATTTCCTCAGCGATCAGGCAAGTACCTCATTCTGACTCTTTACAATTCCCGATTTTCAGTGCATATGCTTCCTCCGAGGATGAAAACGATGTACCTGATATGAACTTACACGGAATGGATTTAGAGTTTGCAGATTCATCATCAGATGCTGAACAGTCTTTAGCTCCTCACTCTTTCAATCAAGAGGATTTGAATGACTTGATACGTGATTTGGCGCTCTCCAAGAAAGCTGCAGAACTTTTAGCCTCCAGATTAAGTGAAAGACATATGCTTGACAGTTCGGTACGGGTATCATATTACCAAACAAGGGAGAGTACATTTGTTAAGTATTTCTCTGAGGACAAAAATTCGTATACTTCCACGATATTCCTGGTCTGTTAACCAAGTTGATACATGGCACCTATAGCCCTGCTGAGTGAAGACTGTTTTTAGATAGCTCCAAGCGTAGCTTTAAGTATGTCCTTTAGCATAATGTCAATGACTTTGGCACAGTTACTCTCAGTCACTCTGTCCATCTGCAAGAAACTCTCGAATGGTCATGGATTAACTTAAGTACCATGAATACAATTGGATCATATGTCTTGACCTTAAGATAGCCAACTTCCTTCTTGGCCAGCAGAAGAGATATACAAAATTATTATCCTATATCTGTATGTTGGACAGTCGATCCCGTAACAAACACTGGTCCTCAAAAGATTGGCCAGTTCGGGAAACTTTGGAAGCAGGAATGCCAAACATTGTTAATGAGCCAATCGTGAGTCGAGAGGAGATCGTTTTCCTTCCACTTCATCTCAAACTGAGGTTGATGAAGCAGCATATCAAGGCGTTGAGCACTGGCAATGACTGTTTTCAGTACATAGTATCGGCGTTTTCTACTTTGTCATACGAAAAAATAAAAGCAGGAGTATTTGATCGTTCACAAATTCGAGCATTTCTGATGATTCTAGATTCGTGATCACTATGAATGAAAAGGAGAAGGCAGTCTGGCTCTTATTTTTTGCCGTTGATCGTAACTTCTTGGTGACACAAAAACGCGCATAACTACGAGGATCTGGTTACTAATGTGTTTTTATCATATCGTGATCTGGGATGCAACATGAATGTGAAGTTGCATTTCTTAAATAATTACTTCGACCGACTTCCAGAGAATCTGAGAACCGTGCGCGACGAACAAGGGAAACGCTTCCATCAGGATTTGATAAAGATGGAAGAGCGCTACCATGCTCACTAGGCTAGACACATGCCGGCGGACTACTGCTGGACGATTAGAAGAAATCAGCCAGAGAAGACTTACAAGAGAAAGAGTTACAAACGCAAATTTTGCCTGATTAAAATCAAGAAGAGTTCTTCCATCATATATGTCGTAGAATGACTCCCGACGATACCATATATATCTATTCGTTGAGGGAACTTCCTTAATTATCTTTAGAGTGCGTTTACTGTCTGGCGGCCAAACTTATGTATCTTCGATATGCTTAAGAAGTGGAACTGAGCTCAAGGATAATAATATTGCTATCATTAATAAAATAGAGTTTTATTAATAATAACTATAAACAATACACAAAAAACCGGAAAATATTGACATAAACAGAATGGAAAGGGTCGCGGAGACTCGGGCTAATCCAAGGATTTAAGGGATTAAAAAAAGGTAAAACAAATATAGAGTTAAAGAGATGGGATGGTTCGATAAACAATTTAAAGCACAGGATAGAATTGACAAAAGGGATCAATACTCAAAGGTGAAGTTTGGCTTACGTAACTTTGGCACTAGCGGTGCAGTGGAAGGTGGCGCAAAGGAGTTTCGGTCCGCTAAGGAGCTCCAGCCGAAGGGGGGGGGATAAAAGGATCCTGACGAGGCGTCTTGGGAAGGAGAACCGTTTCTCGACGAACGGCTTGAAGAACAATGGCTGTTCTAGGTTGTTCTCTTCTGAACAAAGGAGGGATGAGAACCGTCTCTTGTCTACGGGCTCAAGAACAATGGCTGTTCTAATGTTGTTCTCCTCTGAACAACAAGGGGGGGGGGTGAGAACCGTTTCTTGGCGAAGGGCTCAAAACGAACAATGGCTGTTCTAATGCTGTTCTCCTTAAACAACAGGGGGGATGAGAACCGTTTCTTGGCGAAGGGCTCAAAACGAACAATGGCTGTTCTAATGCTGTTCTCCTTTGAACAACAGGGGGGGAAGCCTTGGAGACTTGGCGTCGGAAAGGCTCGAACCTTTGGCACTCAAGGAATATTGTCCTCCTTCTGGACAAGTGATGGTGAATCTTGAGGTCGAGGTCCCTTGGCGCACAAAGGGAGAGAGGGTCGTGGTGATGTTTCGCGACGAAAATCTGGATCTCCAATCTGATCTTAGTGGTAAAGTTTCCATATAAATAGCCAGGACATCTCCTTGGCGTGGGGGAAAATGGAGTGAAAGCTTGCAGGGAACGCACAGCCGGGCCAGGGAACAATGCCTTATCTGTTCATAAGCCTAACTCGATCTGGCGAGGTCGGCGTATGGGGCGAACGGGGGGACGATAACCTCCTTGTTTAAACATTGGCATCCGGTAGCTGAGATAAGACTACAAGCCTCGAATCGAAGATGCACGTGGGCAGCATCGTGGTTTTAAATAATACGGGATAGGAGTTGAAATTAAACGCAGCTTCAACACGTTCTATCACACCCCTCCATTCCAGGGGAAGTTGTCACTTCGAAAAAAAAAGAGAGAAGGGACAACGATAGAGTTCCGTTGTGGGGAACTCGTTTTCTTGTACCAACCGTACCTTCCTGCACCTAACTAGTATTACCTCAATACATGATTATTTTGATCTTTAGATTACAGGGGAAAATAACCTTTAATACAACTTAATCAAAAAAAAAGGTCATGGAACAATGAAATGATATAAAATTAGTACATACGGGACAAAATAATTTATACGTAAATTAATGGGTACAAATATATATACATACAAAAATTAGACATTGAGCGTTACAAAATTCAGACATATACATTAATTAATTATATTACAAAAGAATCTTAAATTAAGTCGTACAAGAAGGTATATACCTACATGGAGATACTAATCCTATGAATACAATTATTCTACGCTATTTGGTAACGCATTTCTACTGAGGGCGTCAGCGACCTGGTTATCGGAACCTTTTATCTAATTTATTTTAAACTGATACTCTTGCAAGAGTAAACTCCAGCGCATGATGCGGCCGTTTGAGTGTCTCAAATTCCTAATATAGGCTAACGGACGGTGGTCGGTTCTTATTTGAAATTCTTTACATATCAAGTACAGCTTGAATTTGTCTATGACCCAGATAATTGATAGAGCTATCTTTTCTCTAGTGGCATATCTCTTTCCGCGTGGTAATAATTGACGACTAGCATATGCAACTGGATGACTCGTTCTGTCATCCACGTATTGAAGGAGTACACCTCCAATGCCCTCGTTGATCACGTCGGTCTTAATCCCAAAGGATTTTTCCGGGTTGGGCAACTTTAAAATGGAGGCAGAAATGAACTTACTTTTGAGCTGATTAAAATGGGAAACAGCGACATCATTCCAACGTAAACGATCGGGGAAATTCTTTTCCTGAAGGGGGCATAGGGGGGCCAAAATTGCAGCGAAATTCGGAACAAATCGCTGATAGGGAGAAGCTGATCCTAGGAACGATCTTAATGGCTTCTTTGTAATCGGGAGGGGCATGTGGGCGATTGCCTTAATCTTGTTCTCGTGGGGACCTAACTTGCTTTGTCCTATTTTGAAACCCAAATATTTGATGGTTTCGTGGGCAAAATGGCATTTGCTGGGCCAATGCTGAGGCCATTTTTACGCAGTCGCTCGAAAAGAGCTAATAGGGCGGCTAAATGGTGATTCCATTTAATTAGTTCTTGTAGCTGGCTCTTCGGACGTGGTGTCAGCTGCGCGTCACTATCCAGGTCAGAGGGTTCTAAAGACTCGCCTGGTAGGGTAGGAGGAGGGTAATCGGCATCAGGTTGGATGCACACTGTCTGGATTACATTAAGGGACTCCGCGGGGCAATCCTCTTCAAGCGCCGATGCTTCGTCCAGTTCTATGAAGGTATCTCCATGGGTGCGTTGGGGGTTCTTTTTTCCTTGGGGTCCAGGGACAGTCTCCGTGTCCTTGTCTGGGGCCTTATCACCTAAGGGTTTTAGTGATTCACACTCCTCTTTTGCCGTCCTAAAGTCCTGGTTAGGGGTCTCCGAGAAATCGGACGGTATCGGGGTTCTGATGGGGACGGGCTCCTGGGCTTCTTTCTTATCTCGGCCCTGAGGAAGGGCGGCCTGAAACACAGGGTCGAAACTTACTTGGGGGCTCTGTCCTATAAGTACGGAACAGAATTGTATGGGTCCTACAATGACTTCAGCCCAGCCATTATAATATTGACACTGCAGGTAACATCTAGCGACGGGGAATCGGTTCGCCCGCCTAAGTTGGTCATGTACCACCGCAAATTTTTCGTGGTTAGAGGCCACTGGGAGGAGTTCGTCGGACACGATGAAACACGTACATCCTGTGTCCCTGACGAGAGTCAATACTCGGCAGCTGTCCACGCTGCCCTCCTCATATTTCAAAGTTCCCGATGAACTTTTACCAAAAACAAAATTTACCTGGTGGCCTGACGGATAGGGAGAAGTTTCTGCTTGGGTCTGCACCACCGGGGGAGCCGGGGTTGCATTAATCTGGTGAACTTGGTGGGCTGGTCCGCTTTTAAGCCTAGAATTTTGGGGGCAATTCCAGCTCATGTGGTTTTCTACACCACAGGTGAAGCATATGGTTGGTCGCTTCGGGAAGAGAGATGGAGGAGAAGTCTTAACGGGAGGTTTGGAGTCCCGTTGTTGGTTTTGGGGAAAGAAGTTTGGGGGTTTTACGGGGCTCGGAAACTTTGTCAGCTTTCCTGGGAAGGGGCGCGAATCCGTCCTTCTTTTTTCTCGTTGGATTTCTTTTTCTCGATCTTCTCGTTGTATTTTTCCTTCTCGTTCTTCTCGTTGGATTACTCTTCCCCGTTCCTCTCTTTATCTTTGTTTTTCTACCTTTTTTCTTTAAACTTCTGCTTTAATCCGAGCTAATTCAATCTGAAGCTCAGCTTGTCTTATCCGTTCCTCTCTTTCTCTTTCTTCTCGATGTATTTCTCTTTCTTCCTTTTTTCTTTCTCTTTCTTCCTCTTTTCTTTGCTCCTCTTGAATGTACTTAGTTATTTCTTTTCCGGAAAGTCCACAGGACTCTCCTTGCGCTTTAAAGATTTCAAACTGAGTCATCTTTGCACTTGGGGGCGCACTAGTCAACCAACTAAAATTCCTTGCAACAAGAATTATGCCTCTATAGAATTAGCCTACCTAAATATGGGCACTGACCTATTCGTACTTGGTTTCTCAATCTAAATAACTACTGACTCTAATCACAAAAAAACACAAACAAATTATTATAACCGTTCCTTGAGCTACTCCAGCTTCTTAAGTTTAAAAAAAAGGGGATAGCAATCGTTAAAACAAAAGGGAACTACTATATTCTATTATTATAACGAATAACACTATGCTTTACTCAACTGAGACCAGTGTTTGCAAAGATATAGCGTTAAACCTTACACACCTGATACCAAATTTAAATAGTATATATATATATGTCGTAGAATGACTCCCGACGATACCATATATATCTATTCGTTGAGGGAACTTCTTTAATTATCTTTAGAGGGCGTTTACTGTCTGGCGGCCGATATTATGTATCTTTGATATGCTTAAGAAGTGGAACTGAGCTCAAGGATAATAATATTGCTATCATTAATAAAATAGAGTTTTATTAATAATAACTATAAACAATACACAAAAAAACGGAAAATATTGACATAAACAGAATGGAAAGGGTCGTGGAGACTCGGGCTAATCCAAGGATTTAAGGGATTAAAAAAAGGTAAAACAAATATAGAGTTAAAGAGATGGGATGGTTCGATAAACAATTTAAAGCACAGGATAGAATTGACAAAAGGGATCAATACTCAAAGGTGAAGTTTGGCTTACGTAACTTTGGCACTAGCGGTGCAGTGGAAGGTGGCGCAAAGGAGTTTCGGTCCGCTGGCGAGCTCCAGCCGAAGGGGGGGGATAAAAGGATCTTGACGAGGCGTCTTGGGAAGGAGAACCGTTTCTCGACGAACGGCTTGAAGAACAATGGCTGTTCTAGGTTGTTCTCTTCTGAACAAAGGGGGGATGAGAACCGTCTCTTGTCTACGGGCTCAAGAACAATGGCTGTTCTAATGTTGTTCTCCTTTGAACAACAGGGGGGGTGAGAACCGTTTCTTGGCGAAGGGCTCAAAACGAACAATGGCTGTTCTAGGTTGTTCTCTTCTGAACAAAGGGGGGATGAGAACCGTCTCTTGTCTACGGGCTCAAGAACAATGGCTGTTCTAATGTTGTTCTCCTCTGAACAACAAGGGGGGGGGGTGAGAACCGTTTCTTGGCGAAGGGCTCAAAACGAACACTGGCTGTTCTAATGCTGTTCTCCTTGAACAACAGGGGGGGATGAGAACCGTTTCTTGGCGAAGGGCTCAAAACGAACAATGGCTGTTCTAATGCTGTTCTCCTTTGAACAACAGGGGGGGAAGCCTTGGGGACTTGGCGTCGGAAAGGCTCGAACCTTTGGCACTCTAGGAATATTGTCCTCCTTCTGGACAAGTGATTGTGAATCTTGAGGTCGAGGTCCCTTGGCGCACAAAGGGAGAGAGGGTCGTGGTGATGTTTCGCGACGAAAATCTGGATCTCCAATCTGATCTTAGTGGTAAAGTTTCCATATAAATAGCCAGGACATCTCCTTGGCGTGGGGGAAAATGGAGTGAAAGCTTGGAGGGAACGCACAGCCGGGCCAGGGAACAATGCCTTATCTGTTTATAAGACTAACTCGATCTGGCGAGGTCGGCGTATGGGGCGAACGGGGGGACGATAACCTCCTTGTTTAAACATTGGCATCCGGTAGCTGAGATAAGACTCCAAGCCTCGAATCGAAGATGCACGTGGGCAGCATCGTGGTTTTAAATAATACGGGATAGGAGTTGAAATTAAACGCAGCTTCAACACGTTCTATCACACTGATGAACGGTCATTAAAATATTAGCATCTATTTGATTACAGTATTTATAATTCTTATGTGTAAATCAATTTTCTTCTTATATGCAATAAAATGTTTGTGCAAAAAACCTGCTTTACTATAAATAACGCAAAAGGATGATTCCAAAATACTTCGGGGTATGATGGTAGGCGTGATAAAATGAGAATTATTGTATAATATTATTCATTGTTATTCGAAAAATCTGTAGAATTTAGAGAGAATCTGATTTCATATTTGAATTCAGTATGTTTGAATTAGGTACGAAAATGGTCTTTTGTCAATTCGCCAAATACATTGTTCCCAAGTGTTATAATTTCTCTGAATGAATACCATTGTGAACATTTGATAGTTAGCAAATATGCATCCACTATAATCTTCTTTTGCAGTTAAATTAGCCGAAGCTGGCAACTGAATCGAGATGTGGCTTTCCCACCAATAACGTCTCAGCTTGATTTTGAACCAACATGGTTAGTGCATAACAAAATACTATTCCACTATCAGTTTTAAGTTGTTGAATGTTCTACTCTTAATGGCATTTTTAGAAGCCCTTATGCGGCCAAAGCTGTTTTTGTTGTCAATCACCTAGAATAACTCATTAAACCAATTTCAAGAACACCCAGATATGTAGAAATTTTTCTTGCCCTTACGGCCTGCTGGCCTCCTTGATCTTATACTCTTACATTTGGTCAGTAGGGAGATCTTTTTCAAAATTTGGTGAAGTAAGCGGCCCTCTAATTAAGAATTTAGTGAATGATTGAAGGATTTCTTGTACGATTGCATTGTATAGCATCTTGCGCATATTACTTTACCACCTGTTGTTATGCAAGGTCTTCCCATTTACTATTGCGATCGAATGTCAAAAGTAAAGGAGGACCAAACCACCCAAAGCCAAGCTTCTCATTTTTCAATGAATGAAACTACCCTCCCAGCCATATGAACAATTTTAGAAATAACTCCAATGGCCTGCAGGATTTTATTAATGCCCTCTTTCATGAAATCTACAAGATTATACGCAAAAACTTCAGTAGGGATTTTACTCTTTAGGCCTCTCTCCGGAGTGAAGTTTTAGATATATCTTCTATCTAGCTCATTGGACACAGAAATATCTCTTCTTAGATGATTTTGGGGAACTGCCGATCTGAATTGTGTACTTTCAGCAAAACTTTAATTATATTTTTACGTCCGTCATATAATATGGAGTCAATTTCACACTTCTCACAACGATTATCAACTTCCTCATACAAGGATCTCATAAAATTTCCTTTGGACCTCTTGAATTTATTGTGATCAACTATATTTCTCTTTTACTCTTTAGTGTTGATGGCCGCTCTAGCGCGCATGCCAACACTATATATGAATAAATGCATAGCAACATTAGGTATTTCTCTCTGTTATAATGTGGCTTTTTAAAGGAATATGAAGATGTGTTTGGTATTTTTAATGTCACTTCATAACTTTCCTCCTTTTCATCTTTAACTTCAGTCATTTGTCCTTAATTTTCATCAACAGATAATTTTTTTTTAGGTCTGCCAATAGAACATTGGCCTGCTTACTTGTCTGCTTATATTCACCTTTTTGCCGCTTCTGCATATGACTTGTGAGTTTTTCTCAGATTAATCTGTAAAGCCAATCTTATGGGGGCCAATAGAACCAAACTTTAGTCTCTGATCTTTGATAAAAACTAATACTTTCACTGTTTTTTTTTATCTCCTAGGGCATTTATAATTAATGTGAGTTTCATGTATGCAACCAGGGCAACCAAATTCACACAAAAAGAACAATTTTACACTTGCAACTGAATATTTACGAAAGCTTGTAAGTTTTGCAATGAAAAGTTATGTGATATGTAGCTGCACTATCCCAAGAGATATGTTTTTTGCCTGCTCCAAATTCTCTTTAATCTTGTAAAAGATTTTGACTTGTGAATTTACAACAAGAGCGACAGAATACCTGTGCGCCGGTCCTTACTTTTCAAGTACTTTAGGGTAAATGCCATTTGCTAGACTGGTTGCTAGGTAGCTTCTTCCATCTTCGTTACTTTTTGCCTAAACAATAGTCAATATTTCCGAAAGTTACGCACATGGAAACAACGCTTTACTAATTCAAATTAATGCTTATATGTGTGAATGTCTCCAGTCGTGTCCTAATTTTAAAAGCCATTTTAGGTCATTTTACATTGCTTAGGATTTAGGATGGTACCATTAACGGTCAATCAATCTTCAACACACTGATGAATATGTTTCAACCTGTTAACTAAGACAAAAAGTGAATTAAATATAATTATTAATATAATAATTTTCATTGTATTCCCCTTAAATATTAAAGAGTCACAACATCCAAGTAGTATATTACCAAGCAGAACTAAATTATATTAAAACGGCAAAAATAACTTTACAATTCCTAAGTTCTGCTGCCAATTTTTAGCACCCCGCATATATAGAGTTTGGAAGTAAAAAAACAAAAGACACACCCTATTGTTGAATGCAATGTTCTCCTTCCGTTAACCAGTTTGTACCTTCCATCACTTTTCTATTATTTACCTTACTTTATCAATTACTTTACAAACTGTTTTTCAAAATAAGAGATGCTTATAATATAAAAAGCGTCATTTTATATCCATCAAGTGTATTGTTTTTCGTCTAGAACTCCTTTACGTTGTAAGGTGAAATGGAAGTACCGATCTTCCGTCATCTCTTTAGAAACGATGTCATGATCCTTCATTGATCAGCACGATGACCTTATTTTTCAGCCTAAATCGTGCATGTATAGGAATAGGGACAAAGAACGAAAGTAGAAGATGGGAATGTAAATGGAAAAAAAATATTTAAGAAAGAGCCTACTAATTTAGATGTGCTAGACTATAATTCTATTTATTTTTTCCGAAATAAAAAGACTAATTATTCGTGTACTCATTTAGAATACTAATGCGACTCTTCTAATACAATTATACCAAAACTTAAAGTTCAAGGCGAATAAGAGCTCAGTTGAAATCTCACTTAACATGTTTTCAGCTAGAACTGGGTTACTCTCGGGTGCGCAAAGCAAAAGAAAAAGTCTGAGATAAAAATAATGTTGGAGAAGAAGTAATGTGAGAGACAGAGGAGAAAGACAGACTGACATATAAAAATACACAGAATAAGAAGTTAGGTAGAAGAATATTTGTTTGTGTAATTTTCTTTTCAAATTAAAAGGATATTAAGATGAATGAGTGTTATAGGTCTCAATGAATTTTTTAATTTGTTGGTGTGATACTGGAAGTATGTTGGCGCGTCATCAAATTACATTGGTCAACATCTTTGCTCGTAAGGCAGGCTTTTTGAGCCTATGTATTTAGTCCCGTGCCACTATATCTCACTATGTCAGTCAGTCGGTCGAGCCGTTAGTTGTTTCTCGGTCCGTCGTCCCCGTTTTGTTTTATTTTTTGGTTTATTAATAACATTTTAGCCTTTCAGCTGATTCTAATGAAATTTGAAATTTGTTTTACATTCCCTCTCGAATGTTATAACTGCCAGAGTCCTGCTCAGGTTAGTCCTAGAATTATTGAAAGTTTTGACGGTAGTATTGTTATAAATCAGAATTAGTGAGAGCACTCGACTTTGGTCAGCAGGCTTTGTTGTTTTTTTTGTTTCTTGCTTAAAACTAAGAAACAATACCAAAAAAGGCTTTATAGAAGGTGGCGAAGATGATAAGTATAGATTTATCGATGATATATCTGTCCGTAATTCCCACTACAAATGCTTTATCATGGAGAGAACAAAAGACTCTATATCTTACTTCATTATATTAGCACATTTTACTTCTTCCATCTTCGACGAGATCTTTAAACTCTCCAATCAGCCATTAAGGTCGGATCTGTTTGCTCATATCACGAATGGGAAATGGAAATTTTTCTCCCGTCTCGTTCAGTAATTTAATGTCTTAACTTAGTTACCGATATTTTCTTTTTTGCAGGGACTGATGCATATTTTATCTAATCATTTATGTTTTTGATATCTTTTTCGAGTTCTTTAATCTGTTTCGAAAGTCAAGCATATGAACACGAAATTCCGTTATTAAGTCCTTATATGAAAAATCAATATAAAAACTTGAAAAATCAATATAAAAACAAACAACTGTATTTGGTAGCAGGTGGCATGTGCAAGCCAATTACGCACAGTCCAAGAAATTTTATTTCCAATTAAATTGCTTCAATTCTGATCCCTGAACGCATATTTAGGGCTGATAATAGAGAAAAAGAGTGTTTTACCAGCGTTCCGAAGGTAAAGGCAATGTTCTTATAGTACCTATAAAATTCCTAACACAACATAAAATAAAATAAAAGGAGAAGCATAAAAAACGATAATAGCTACAATAAGCAATAGACAGAAGATAAGAGAGATGAAACAATCATACACAAAGTGATGGAAAGATTAATTAGAGGAAAACAAACAATTTACATTCTAAATAACATCCACTAAAATGGAAGGTAAATTCCATTCAAATTTCTCGTAATTGCAATCAACTGAAATCGGGCAGGAAAACATGCTGGAGATATACATATATCTCGTTTGAATTTTTTCGTGTAGATAAAAATTCAAATACGAATCAAAAGACTTTTCTATAACTATACATCGTAGCAGTTTTAATTAACTAATATAATGCAGTAGTAGCATATAAAGAGGGTGTTTCATTCTTTTCAGGAGAGATGGGAATAAATCATTTTATATTACAAATTATTTAAATTTTTCTGCCATGCTTGATTTTATGTCTCATCTTCTAAGTGCGTTTTCTGCTGTTCTTGTTTTCAGTCCTTTTCCCCTATATTGAATTTAACACAAAACTTTCTGTATGGTACTGAGAAATCTTGAATAGTTTAGAAAAAACAGGGGTGGTTGTAAGGTAACTCTCACTTAACCTAACCTAGAGATACTTTGAATACTAGTGAGTTAGCTACAAGAACAAGCGAATTTAATGATTAAATTGCTTATAAAATTTCACATTTTATGGAAGAATAATTACTATCTAACAACAAACTAAGGTGAAAAAGAACATATCTCTAGGTTTCAAGTGAGAGACTCTACAATAAATGAAATATAGTAATTATTGAAAAATATATAACTACAAATAAAGTGAGAGATCAGTACAAGGCAATTTTATTAATTATCATCTCCTCTTCTTTACATAATTTCACGGATCACAGCATAAATAATGAAGATAAGCCCAACCTCTCCTTGCAGTGAATTCAAGATAAATGAAATCATATGAAAAAAAAATAATAGAGACCGATAAATGAGACACACTTATTAATAACATTAATCCAATCTGAAATTAAGAAAAGAGTGATCGATTTCACTCATGAGACGAAAGTTAAAAAATGAATATTAGAACAAAATCATGCCAAAGTATTAGTGGTTGTATAACTTTAATCTTGTTTTTACTCTCAATAATATTTAAGGCATTTTATCGGTATTCTTTGACCAGGATCTGGTTGATTAAATGACTCATCGTACAAAATTAAAATCATTAAGTTAATTATTAATTTTGATGAGTTATAACTTTCGCTTTATCCATCGAAAAGAGTTACGAATTTATTAATAGGTCTAGTCCATATGGAATAGTTGGTTAAAACTGTTCGTCACAAAATAACTAGACCAAAATGACCTAGTGACACAAAAATGCCAGTTAAAAAAATAGTTTTACCGATCAAACTAGTAACTGTGAATTTAAAATTAATAAACATATGTAAAATTGATAAAATGGTTATAAGTAATGCACCTGCCAAAAATTTAGTAGCTAATATTGGGCAATAATTCAAAAGTAATCGGGCAGCAGTTTAATTATAGGGTTAAGGTATATTTCGATCGTAAACGATTGTCTTCATACTACCCGGTATCCTAGGATCAAACGAGTCACACTAGCCAACTTCATTTAACCCCGTGAAACGAGCTTCATGTGAAGATCTTGTAAGACCAAAGCAAATCGCTGTAAATCGAGGCAAATAATCAGGATGTTGAAGGTGCTTTTACTCGTAGTCCACGAAAGTCCATCAGATAAGCTGAGCAAGAACTTACTTCTTCACAAAGCTCTGTTATATGACTAATACATGATGCCCCATTGAAAAGATAGCGCACAAGCTTAGTACATGCACGAAATGAAGATGATCTTATTCGTCGCTTGGAGTTTTGTCAGATAATTTTGAGTGACAAGGATTCTTAAATTAAATGACTATGTCAAATGACATAATTATTTCTACTTACAAAATTAAAATCATTACCTAGACTTCGAGAGGAAATAAAAATCATCAGTGTCATGGTTTAGGTTCTGATCATTTTTTTCAGATATGGTCGTTCTGTTTTGTTTTTTTTAAAAAAAGTGACAGGTGACAATTACGTGAGGATGCTCAACAAAGAATTCATCCCCAATGTGGTAGGCTGGTCACATATCCGTCAGATGCGGTTCCATCAAGGCAGAGAATCACCCCAGTATATCATAATTGTAAGAGATTGGCTTGATGTCCAATTTCCAGAGATGGATTGGTCACCGTGGCCACATGAAAGTTTCCTCCTGAATCTTCCTACCATAATCGTCCTGAATATTTTTCGTTTGCGTCTACTGAAGAATTCTCTCTATGCTAAGCACCAATTAGCATTAAGCAGCGACCAACGAGAATTGCGACTATTTGTGCTTTTATTAATCAATGAAGACTTGTGTTAAAGTCTGTGCTATTCTATGATAGAAAAAATTTTGAAATACATTATAAAACGTGTTAATCATTTAAAAGATTATAATATCTATAACTCATGATTGTTCTAGTAAGATGAACATTATGATTTCTTATATTATACCTATAAGTTCAGTATAAATTGATTGTGGATTGAATGCTTATTTTTCGTTAGGTTAATTCTGTTTAGAAATGTATTGTAGTTGAGTATCTGAAAGAAAATTTGTTGAATAAATGTCCTGTATTGAATTATCTAGGTTAGTTTTATTTACTTTGATAAGGCTGTATAAATAGTGGGTATAAAATTTTAGCTGAGTGTTTTTAACATAAATTGAGAGCGTAGAAACGTTATAAGCTCTGTCGACCATATCTATTTAGGGGAGAAGAATTTTTTAAGAATTAGCTATTATGTCCAGGGAGCCCATTTACTATACGACCTATTTATTTTGTATTATTTATTTTGGAGCTGAAAATTTGGCAACAAGGTCTTTGTCATATAATTTTTAAGGTTTTTCGTTCATAGGATGCAGAGTTTTGACGGCATGAAGGCGAATGTTAGGGTTAACGGTCGAAAAGCAAACGAATGATCTTTGCACATTCAATGTGATTAAAAATATTATCAAAATACGATGATGTTAATGATGGAGATAACCGTAAAGATTATAAATCGGGTACCTTTTTCTTCAATCTACGTTGTAAACCTTAAGTGGGGGCTGATTCATTGCTAGGGCAAAAAGTGGCTTCGAAATTTTCTAGAATCGTGGCGAGATGAATGGAAAAATAATATTAAAGATACTGTGGCGTTTTGAAACCGATAATTTTATCAATATTTAAATCAGTGTAATGAGTAACAATTTATTTTTACCATAATTGGTGTGCTCCTTCCATTTTTAACAACATTAATGACTCAAAACTGCTCTAAATTTATAATTTGTTTGTCAAATTCAAAAGAACAACTATTTTTTTATTATATCGAATCCGGAACCGTGGATAAACAGGAAATTGAAAAAAGATTTAAGAGAACGTATTTATCATAAGCAAATTCGAGAGTGCATATGGCCCTTTAACAATCGCGAACGTGTCTCAACCGTAGATCGACAAAAACTAGAAAGAAGTAGACTAGGCATGGTATGCACACTTCCTCGAGAACTGTTATTATTCCACTTTGGATGAGGCAATTCTCAGGGAGATTGACGAGATTCGACTAACTTAACGACCATTTAATCAAACTGAATGGAGCTTGTATCCCGAAATCTCAGTATAAGTCAATCTCAACATATAAATGGACTGAATACATGAACGATTTATACCCTGAACTGAAGTTATTATATGACATTAACATCACTTGACTCAATACAACGAACTAAAGCGATCAAAGAAGAGCTCAATCTGTTTATCTTCGAGCAATATTTGGGATGTTGGGACGATGTGATCGCAAGCAATATTCCGAATTGATTCGGAAAACCATTAAGTATAAATAAAGAGGATAACGAAAATTATGATATAGAATTTGAAAGCTAAATTAAAGAGGAGCTAAGTACCCAAATCCATAGGATGAAGTCGCACCACTAGTTGGATAGACAGCGCGATGGAGGCGCCGAGATAACCAAAAGGAAACTACTCTGCCCGCTTTGCTCATTCCAACAGAAGGCTTCAGGACAATCGTAGCTAACTTATTTAAAATTAAAAAGGCACCAGCGAATGTTATCGAAGGAGTGAGAAGGATTTTTTACGCTTGTCTGAATACATGATACATTTCCACTGCTTTTAAGACGGTTATATTATTAAGATTTGCCAAGCATTAACGGACTAATAATATGCAGAAACTGGTTAATTAAGAGATGAATGAGGAAATCATTCAACGTTTAACCAGAACAGAGAAGCCAGAGAAGGCCTACTCGATTTCATGGCCTCGCTAGCATCCTGACTAACGGTGACTAAGTGCTGTTCTTTGCATCATAAAAGTTTTACCGCCGGGAAGGAAAAATAACACCGATAATCAAACACTGAATTAAGAAAATAAAACGAATATGAAAAAAAACAACCGACTATGAATAAAAGATCCGAATTAAGACAGTGAGAAATAAGATTAAAAATTTACAATAACACAAAGTCGACATACACTACAGAATAAACAACATACAAAAATACAAATTATCAAATAATTAATAATTATAACATAAAACAACAGCAAATGCTCACATTAAATACAGAAAACATGATTTTGTTTAAGAAAAAAGTCTTAAATTCTGTTCAAATATACCTAAATTAACAACTACGATGACACTCAAAGATAAAAAAAAATATACAACGAAAGCGATAAGCTTGATAAGCAGGCAGTTTGCATCCTTTTGCGAGCTCCTACACTACTTTCTCTTTTTATCCCTTTTATTTCCTTCTGTCTACCCGCAAATGCTTCGTCTCATACAAGAACAAACACACACTTACACTAATTGGTAATGTCGATCCAGATTAGGTAGTAAAGAATTTTAACCAAAAATTTACGAGCGCAGTTAGAATAATCTTACTGACAATGCAAGAGCTTATATTTTAATAAAGACTCAATATTTCAAGTATTGTATTAAGCGACTATTAACTGAAAATATTTTAAAATGTTTTCATATTAAAACAATGGAAATTTCTACAGGGCCAAGAACCGATAGAATATATCCAATTTTAAAAGAGATTAATATATTTCGTTTTTCTTGTAGTGTTATAGTAGTATTTTCTTTTATGCTCTTCCTCCAGACAAAATTCCCTTCAAATAAAAAGAAATTTCTTAGGATATATCATGTTGGAACGAAAATATTGTCCAATTTTATAGTATATATCAAAAATTAAATCAGTTATCACTATCAAAATATTTAATTATAAACATAACTTATATTGGTTCTATAACCTCATTCCATCTGGCAACAAGCTAATAAATGCCATGCTAGTAAAATTCTTTACGTTTTGCATATATAATCTAAATCATACTCGTTTTTAACTTCTTCACTTGATGTCAACCTAACATCATCCAAATGGTTCTGTAATTCAGTAAACAAGTGGTACTTAGAAGGAGCAAACTTAGAAGAATATGGAGGAGGAAACAATATTCCCCAATCAAGTTCCTAAAAGAAACCTTAGGTCATTTGAGTTGTGCGAGGAAGGGCTTTTAATCGACGAAGTTATTGAGGTAGAAATTAGCATTAATTGTTTAATTGTTGTCTTGCAGTTCGTAATGGACAATTTCTTTAATATCCCACCAGAAACTAAACATGATAAATTTGGGATGAAGTCATCCTCTCAGTTGCTTAGAAATTCTGCTTCCTCGACTGATCTACGAACAGTGGAATTTATTATTATGGTAAAAGATCCACTTCTCTTCACCATAACAAGCCCGCTAAAAAATGGTACGTGAAGTGTTTTCTAAGCAATTACTTATGTCAGAGAGAGATAGAAATTCAAATGGACAAAGAGGCCTAAAGTATTATCTTAAAGACTTTCAACCGGCGTTATTTGGTAAGCTTCCGAGGCGATAACGAAGCGAGACGAGCAAAACTGGAGACCGCAACCCAAACCAGCGAGAGGGTGCTAAGCCCTTGCCCACCGCGCCTTGAGTCGGAGTGGAACCCACTTCCAACGGCAAACAAAATCGCTTCCAGTGAAGTCGTATATATTTCCCAGCGCGGAAACAAGGCAATTAGTATTTAAACAGGAGTCAGGCACTTATCACGCAGTATCCAAGCAGTTATCAAGAGGATACATTGGAACCAGCCAAAGGACACAACGCACCACTTCACAAGGGACTCTTCTACCCTAAGGACTCGCAGGCAAAAATCTAATTGTTTATAACTACGGCATTCAAGGACGTAAGGACTCATTCGGGAATAACGCGCTTCGCTCCGTGCCCTGCAAGTACACTTCCTTGAATAACCCCTCGAAGCCCCTTCCTCCGCCCTCTAGGAAAAGCGTAAGCCAATTACATTTTTCTCTATCACCGTCGAAGAGACGGGACGCTCACCGAGTACGAAACCTCACTTCATCATCTCCTCTCGCTTTCTTTCGGGTAAATATTGTGCTACTCATAGCTTTTGCCGAAGCATTCATTGTAAATTAATTTCTTTTTGCTGAACGATTAGTTTTCACATAGTGTTTAAATTATTTTTTAATTCTGTTATGTGTTTGTATAATAGTAAAGATTATTTTTGTTTCTCGTGTTTAAATTCAAGAACCACATAAAAAGCAATTTATCTATATTCTAGTCAGCCAACGGTAAAAAACGCACTCGAATAGCCCCTGTACTTAAAAAGGACATCCACTGCATCTAGAGAGGGCAAGCAAAGGTCAGTAAAGCCTACCTAACCTACGGCAACTTACAACATGAAACCCGCTGTTGCATCTTTGCTGTGGAAAGTTCATGCATGACCCAGTTTCCAATCACAAGAACCTTGTCATATACTTTTGAGTTGGCGTAAGATAATTGTATGGGTAAGGGTAAATTGTTCAGCAATTTCCCTAGAACTTGTATTAGAATTTTTTACAACAATAACTTCTAACTCTTCGAATTCAAAATTTTTTATGACATCCTTTTGGTCCATCATTTATCCTGAAATTCTAAATTTGGTAACCATCTCTTGCAACTTCTTTTATTTATTTCATCATCCCTCTTAGAGATCAGAGAGAAATAGCGAGAGAAATATGCGCGCTGCCGCGCTTTCAATGGAAAGGAACACAACAGACACCTCGTCGACCCTTTTTATCTGAGCTAGTGTAAGTGCGAAATCATGATACGAACTAGGAGCCTAAAATCACGCCATCGCAGAATGCTGCGACAAGTTTGAGAGCCCAAAAGGTCCCATCTAGAGTCAGACAAAGTTTCGCCTCGCCATCTTAAGAATCTTCTTGCGTTATTGCTAATATGGCAAGGCTACTCTCGCCTGCTGATGTGTCGGACACTGGAACCCTTCCCTTCGGAAGGAGGGGGTAAAACCACATTCGACCCCCCTATAAATCCTCTTTCGCCAGAGCTGGAAGGCAGTACCTGCCGCCTGCCCACCCCGTATGTATCCTCTGTCCGTCCCCTGTCATAATCCGTTATTTGCGTCCCGTTGGACCTTGCATAATTCTCCAAGGACCCCTCAAGCTCCGGTTATTCTTGATTAATTCGCGTGATTCTACCCCGTACTCGTTGTAGCCGCTCCTCGAACGAAGCGCGCTCACTCTTGATTCGTGCTGTAACTTGAAAGCGAGATCTAAGTTCATGCCGTGATAGTCATTGTCAAGAGACTATTATTTGAACTTTGCGGCAAGGCAAGGATTACTCCCTCGGACCAAATCTTTGAGGTAACAGTAACGCGCAACTCTTCTGTGGAGGTGCTCTCTCTGTCTCTACTATCCCCGCCTCTCCGGGTAAGCTTCCATCGTCGGCTTCATATACACTCAAGGTTATTAGAGCGATCCTCGGTCAATATTGTTCGTTTGTTTGTACGGCGACTGTCCCCGGCAAGTCGCCTCCCTTTTTTTGCCACTGAGGCTCGTGTACGTCTAATGTGTATATAGCTTGTTTTAAAGCCCCTTTTAACCTTGTAAAAGAATAGTGATTTGCATATTAGTAAAGTTAATTTTGTACCCATCTTTCTATTGTCCCGTAACCTCCAAGAGAGTTGACTTTTTGGCCCACCTACATTCAGTTACTTTGCACTCTGCTTGTATTATATATCTCCCACGCACATAGCCGTCATCTACCTTGGCTGAGCAACGTAGAAAGGGATAACTTAACCTTATTCTACGACATATAGTAATATCTATTATATATTATAATGGTGTCAGGTTTATTGGGGTTAATCTTGGTCAATCAATTAATTGATATTTGCTCAATCTATTGGTTAACCTTGGTTAAAATTTTAATTTGTGGCTAATCTTGGTTCCGGTTCTAAAACTTTATTCTAGAAAATTTGCATTACTTTTGTTTCCACTTGATACTTTACTAATATGTGAACTGTAATGAATGACTTTCAAGCTTGTTTTATTGCAATTTTTTTTCGAAAGAGAGATCAAAGGTTATTTTATCAACTCATCCAGTCCATTTGGTATATGTTTCTAGGAACTAGACTAATTATAACTAAACATTTATATCTATGCTGATTCTTGCTTGTCTTGGAACAAGGTTTATGACAGATTTGCAACAGCTCAAATTTGTCATTATATAAGATCAGCATAAAGGTCAATAATTGCTTATGTTCTTTCATCGTACTCATATTTGCAGCTATTTTGACTGATTTGCAGAGATTTTTCCACCAAATTATAATCTAGTGACTTTAAGAATGTTGAGATATCACCATTACAACCTGCGCTTTTCACATAAAACATTACTATTGAATTTAACCATTTATTAATATAAATTATAAACCTGCAGATTTGATTCTCTATCGGGTTATTCCTTTATGTTGTTACTAGAATATCTTACTGAAAAAAATTTATATCTCAGCGATCTAATAATTTCATATTTAGTTCTCAACATAGGATGTGTCTTAGCAGTTATATAACTGTTGTTGTCACTGCTCCTGTGTCTCTTTGCACAAATTCTCTGTTTTTTTTAACATTTCAATCGGTAATAAAATAATTCTAAGAAACAAACGGAGTGAGAGGGAAGCCAATTACAATGGGTGAATCAACAAGTCTTATTTCCTCGCCATCCCGTCTTCAACCTATAATTTTTGAAGCTTTCGCTTGAAGTAATACGGAAATAAATGCTGAAATTCAGTCACAAATGTCGATAAAAGAAAGCTCTAAATTTTGCTCTAAAGGGAGCAAATGGGATAAGGATTTTGCATATTTTGCATATCTAGTTTTTTCTGTGTAGCTCTAACGTGTTTCTATATCTAAATTTCTAATGACACTAAAATAGACCATAGAAATAGAGCTAAGAATAAAGAGGGGAATATTTTTTAAAATATTCATCTAGTTGGTTAAATTAAACAAAGGTAATTTGACAATTCTTTTACCGTCGAAATTCTACAACCTTAAATTACACCATCTATGCATTTTAACTCAAAATCTAATAACAATAATCAAGAATAAATTATTACCAATTTAATAAATATTGATATCTATATATTTTGTAAATTAAGCTATCAGGATTCCTCACTTAAAGAAACTTTACATACCTGTGGCACATACCGGTTCCACATACACGCTATGGAGAAGGGTAATTTTTTCTTAAAAAGCTCGTTACCATGCACGTCGCTCTGTCATAAACGTTACCAATGGCATTACTAAATGTGTTGCAAGATCGACGATGAAAGATTTCGCATTTAGGGTTATTTGTTAATTATCTATTTTATTGTGATGCAAGTCATTTTGACACAACTAATAACTGAGTAGGCAAGAGACTGTTACTACCCTGGGAGTGTTCCTTAAAAGATACGGGACTATAACTTTCACTCACATTGCTCCAGCCTTCTGTTTATTCACTCCTCTCCCTTTCTTGCTCTTTCTCTCACTGATTCGGAAACGCCATCACTTAGAAGTTCAGTGCGAAAGCAGTAATCATTAGAACAAGCATCCCCGAAATTTTATTTGTTGGAATGGTCATTATATTTTAATTGTTCCTCCTCTGCTGTTAGCGATGTTGCCGTCACTAGACATGTTGTACGTCAGCTTTTATCCATGAAAGTAAACTTCTTGCGATTTATTTTGAGAATTATTGGTTAATTCTGTGTTTCTTCAATTAAACGCACGACTATTTGAAATATTATGAAAAATCCAGGACTGGAAAACTCCAAATGAAATTTGTATTTTCCTTGAAGTTCGATTACGAAAGAAAACGCCCCCAGATATTTCTTGGAAGTTTCAGCCTATCCACGCCAGTTTGTACTGAAAGTATATTGGTACAGTCTTAGCAGTGACGTACACACATACTCGCATACACCATTCTAGTTTGGCGCAACCACGCTCATGGATACAAATCAGTCACTTCCACAAATACACACGAACATATATACTAGTTAGCACACTATCTTATATAATTGCACGCAAATATATATTGATAGAAATTTCCACGAGAACACACATATGCTCATCCAACTTACACGATCCCTCTTTTACCTTTTCGCATTCCAGGGGTTTTTTTTTTTATTAGTACGAGCTTTATGCCAGGACAAGTGAGGTTACATTTTGTTTCGTTGAGTGTTCGTTTTGTTTCTATTAGTCCAAGGACGGTAGGAATAATACACAAACAAAGGTTGTTTAATTTTTTTTCATTGGGTTTACTATGTTGTGGATTAATAACAAGCTTTATTTAGTCTTACGCTAGAAAAAAAACTGGTAGGTGCTCTAATAGCCCTTGTAGGCCCTGAACGCCTGGAAAGTTACTTTTATTTTTTTATTTCGTTCATTATTTTAATCGATTATTCCCTAACCTACAAGAAATAAACAGATTAATAAAAGAAATTAAATAATAATGAATGTAACAGATTATCTGGTTCTTCTGCTACTTTATCTTCATCAACTAAAACGTTATTTTCCATCCAGCTGTTTATTTGCTCCTAGCTTCTTTCTCCAAGAAGCCGGTACAATAGGATGTCTCAATTTGTGGGCTGAAAATAAATTAGGCCCAATTCCATCACAGATTGGTTCCTAAGATATGTAATTGGATGTGATAAATTCAAATTTACTATGGTTTTTGAGATTTTTCAAAAAATAACTTTGCAATTCTAGGATTGAAAAACTATTCATAAATTGCTCTTAAAATTTATTTTTATTAATTTTAGCTACTCAAAAATAACAGGGAATGCCTTAGACAATTGGTTTCTCTGCATAAAACATATCCTAGTAATCATAAAATTCAAATCGCCTATTATTTTATAATGGCTGAACATTATTTAGGTTGCAAAATCTACGTTTTAAAAATAGCAGAGAATGCAATCGACATTTAGTTGATATGTATAAAACAAATTCCATTAATCATAAAACATAAACTTGTAATCATAACATTATAAATTGATTGGATTAGTAAAAATATTAATTAAACAAGTTTCATAAAGTGAGCATTACAGGGGCAATGTTGAACTTGCATAGGCTTGTCAAAGTACTTCTTTACTCCCATGTAGTTAGTTTACATGCAAATAGAGGTCGAATACCTGTCTCTCAGCTCTAATCGGGAAGAAGCACTGGGGTTTATGGAAGATCTCATCCTATGACGTAGAGAAAGATCCATATGTTGGTCATCATCTCTAACCCTCATGCCAAGAGTCTTTTGGACAGTAGCTCTCGTCGTCTCATTCTCATCTGAGAAAATAAGTGACTGGATTATCAGTTCCTTGAATGAATACGTTGCTAATTATGATGGTGAGCAAAATGAGCATCCACTACTTTCTACTTTAGCAACTTAAGTAGCGGCAGCTGAAACGAGCAGTGGTATGGTCCTCTCCTCCCGCATTTTTTACATTGATTTTTAAACAACAGTGGTAGTATACACTAACAATGTATTCCACTATAAGTTGCTGTGTTGAAGTGTCGCGGGTGAAACGGGTTAGTGTGGAGGGCACAAATCAAGCAGAGAGGTTTAAAGCCAAGCTCTCCTTATATTCAATATATGAAACCATACTCTCAGTCAGTGTTAACATTATTAGAATCACCCTCAATGCCCTACAAGCTTTTATCAATGCTTTTCTTAATGAAATCTACAAACTTATCGGGAATAACTTCAGCAGATTTTATGCTCATTGAGCCTTTTTCAATATTAAAATGGTAGAAATAAACTTCTCCTGGTTCATTGCAGACATAAAGTTGGCTCTTCTTTGAGGATTCTGGGGAACTGACGATTTGAATTGTAAACTTTAAGCAGAACCTTATTTGTATATTTATGGCCGAAATAGAACATGCATTCAATTTCACCCTCCTTATAAAGTTCCTCAAAATTTTGATCCAGGGATTTCACAACAATTTCTTTGGCTCTTTTGACCTTATTAATATCAACTCTAATTCTCTTTTCCTCTTCTATGATCATGCCTTCAACCATAAAGGCAGCAGTGCTGATGGCATTTATGGCACGCAGGCCAGCACCATATCTGTTACTATGCATGGCAGCATTAGGTATTTCTAATGCATTATACTGTGGCTTTTTAATGTAAGTT
Organism: Ceratothoa steindachneri; assembly: GCA_963969495.1. Classification (NCBI taxonomy): domain Eukaryota; kingdom Metazoa; phylum Arthropoda; class Malacostraca; order Isopoda; family Cymothoidae; genus Ceratothoa; species Ceratothoa steindachneri. The sequence continues at coordinate 101,479,053 of OZ018324.1, read as the reverse complement.
GAAGATTTGCTTGGTATTGTTAATGTCACTTCCTATCTTCCATCCTTTCCAACTTGAGCATCAACAATTTGTCTATTTTCATCAAGAGAGAAAATTATTACACTTGATAGCATTGAAACATTAGCCTGCTTACATGTCTGTTTATATTCAGCACCTCTTCTATTTTCTGCTTCTTGCCACTACTGCATTTGTCTATTTTGTTTTGATCAGGATGATCTGGCAAGACAATCTGATATGGTACAAAAGAACCAAGATTTTTCTCGGAACTTTAATAAAAGTAAATTCCTTCACAGTTATTTAAATCTCCCCAGGGCATGTACAATTAATCTGAGTTTCATTTTTATAACCAAAGCAGCCAAATTCAGATATAATACAATTTTATACTTGCAACTGAGGGTATCAAAAACTTGTCAAGTTTTGCAATGAAAGCCCTTTCACATGTAACTGTTCTCTCACAAAAGAAATGCTTTTTGCCTCCTCTCAGTTCTCTTGGATCTTGTTTAAGATAGTGTCTCGTGAATTTCAAACGAGGAAGGCAAAATAACTGTTCACTCATTCTTACTTTTCAAGCAATTTAGGTTAAATTTCCTTTGAAAGACTGGCTCCAGGAGAGTTTCTCACATCCTCTTTACCCTTTCTTTGAGGAATATTTCACATTTCAGAACGTCACGCAAAGATGAGAGTTTAGAGAGCAACGCCTCTTGACAAATTCCAATTAAGTTGCTGACATGTGTGAATGTCACTAGTCTTGTCGTCATTATAAAAGCCATTGGAGCTAATTTCTTACTGGAAATTATGGTAGCAATGAAACACTCAATGTTCAGCACACTGATAAATGTGTTTCGAACTGCGAACTAAAAAAAAACAACAACAGTGAATTAGATAATAATTGTCATTTAATTCCACCAAACAATAAAAACAGTCTCTACATTCAGGTAGCTGATTTTCAACAAAGCTAACTTATAATTAATTAACAAAAATATCTTAATAGAACTTAATATAACCCGTTATTTATTGACACACACTAGCATTACAAGGATCCGAATCATTTCAGCAGTGCAACAAACAAATAAACATTGAATGGTAGGCTAAACTCTATAAATAACAAAGTTTTAGCTCCAATATTTTAAACTAGGAATGGAAAAAAAATCAGTAGCTGCTACCATTTGCTATCAAAATGTATTCAAAAGAAACTAGTGCAATTTATTAAATATATTTAAAATAACAAACAACATAATAACAGGTAAATGCCAAGATTGATACAAACATAACATCTGTAACAATTTGTGTGTGTGTTTTATGTATTTCTGTTTCACTCTTTCCTATAATTTTGTGAGTTTTTATTTATAACTCTAACAAAGAACACGAAATGTTGCACCAGTTATATTTTCAGATTCCTAATGCAGCCTATATCTAGATTAGTGCCTACATTTTTGCAAAGGCCAGCCCTCAAGGTCAAATTCATGCATGAGGATTTACGGTTATCGATCTCTAACACGTTTTCACATTGTAAATATATTTGAATTCAATTTTGTCTCATATTGTTTAGGATAAGAGTTTGAATATATTTTTGCTGTTTTTTATTTTTCCTCTGTCCTTTTTAGAAAATAATTAGTTTCTCAAGGTTTAAAGCCATTGATTATGCTCTTATGTGTAAACAAAACTTCGTATTGTCCTACTTAAGTGACTTTTTCCTCATTCATTCACACTCAATATTTGTGGCTTTATTTTAATTGCAAGCATAAAGTTCAAGAAAAATCGGTTGTTTGCAAAAATTCTCTGATTATTTTGGTTCTTACCCATATAATGTCTTGATTTTATATTTGGTAATTGTTAGATTTTCTTTCTCCTATTCTCCTGAGTTATCCTTTCCTCTGGTGATTTTACGGATTGTGATATAGGTTCGGTAATACTCTTGTATTATTTCATTAATATGCTAATTGAGTTGGAAATAACTGAAAATTAGTTATTTATTTAAGAATTATATGGGGTAAAAAATTGGTGAGGCCGAATAATAGAAAGAAAACAGGATAGGAACTTTAAAGCCATTTTATGGTTAGTTGTAGAAAATTTGGTGTCTCTAATTTAAGGAAGACTATGGATTACCTTCTGAGTAAAAAGAAAGTAGTAGTAAATATTATACTTTAAATTATAACCCCTCCCCGCAAAAAAAAGAATGAACTACAATATATGATCGTACTTCATCCTGTTTTCTCAATCGAGATAATTATTAAGTTTACATTATGTTGACAAGTTCCTAATACAAATTTTATGAGTATTTATTGTGAAATTAATGAAATGGGACAATCTTACAATGAAGTTATCAAATTTGTAGCAACAAGTGACGGATATTTCTCGCAAACGGCAACAATAATACAACTACATCAAGTTAACAACCGAACATAAGTATTTTTCAGATAATATCTCTAAAAATCTTTCAAATCTTTTTATTAGGGATGTGCCTTAATATGGATGTTTACTAATTAAATGAGTGCTTACCCAATTTCTTTTGACTCATTTTGATTGACGTACTTTGAGCAACATATATTAGCTGAAAGTGAGTTTCAATTCGAGTGAGGTACTCCAAAGTCTTCGTTTGGTAGCATTTAATTTTAACTTTGGACTACTTATTTGCCTGGTTTCCAACGAGCGGACAAGAGAATCAGAGTTTATATTATCGAAAACTTTAAAAATATAAGACTTTAATCATTTGGTCGAGAATTCATCATATCTTCAAGCAAAAACAACTTAAATACTTTACCCCTTTCTACAAAGAAGCAGTTTGGCAGCTCTGAAATGAACTTTGCGTTACTACGCTCTACATACACAATAAAATGTATGCTAACCTTTTAGAGATAAAGAGACCAGAACTGAGTTGAATATTCCTGCTGAGCACAATAAATTAATTTGAGCAATGGAACTTCTTTATTCTACTCGAATATGTTAAAATTTTCACAATTGGTCTAAACGTTCTATAGACATATTTAACTATTTAGACGCATTTTTTCTAAAAGATTATGTCACTCGTAATTAATATACAGATTTTCCATTTTTCTGACACAATTCCAATATATATTCGCCTAACGTATAAAAAACTTTCATTAATTTGCACTTAATTTGCACCTTTATAAATTAAAATTCACCTGTCATGAAACAGATTAATTATTTACCTCGTTTCTTTCTTACTGTTACCTCTCTGTTTTTGACATTTACCGCTATATAATCTACATAGTTTATCACTATACGTGAACTTGAAAATCATGCTCAATAGTGTTGAGGCTAAGTCGTTTACGAAGATAACAAATATTACAGGACCCAAATCGGAAACCTGAGTCTCGCAGCAACTGTCTTGGCTCAGTTAGGCGAATCTCTAGTTAACATCTCATTTTGTTTTTGGTTAGTAAGCTTGTTCTATCTTTAAAGCTATAGGGTTCTACCTTACCAGAGCAATTTAAACACTTCTAAATGTCACCCATATAGGATTGTATCCAATATACTTTTTAAAACAAGGTAATCATTTTTAGTACATTATGTAGACCATAGTTTTCTCTCATGTGAAAAAAGTCAAACTAATTTGTTAAAGACGACTTAACTGTTCTGAATTGTTCTAAACTGTCGTGGACATTTGAATTAAATTAAGTTTATCTAAATGATCAACAACTTTGGCTCTTACAATTGATTCCAAAGGTTTAAGTGTAACAGAGGTTAAGGTAATGGTCTATAGTTTGTCAGATAATTCTTCTTCTCCTTTTAAAAATTGACATAAAACTTGCTAACATAACAATTTATTAAAAAAAAAGCTGAGTAGCCCTATAATATAGTTGCTTAACACCTTACCTCAGATGAATTCTATCTGAACATTTATTTTAAATTTCTTGATCTCTATATAATTTGTGATTCAAACTGCGATTAATTAAGATTTTCAAGTGTCTGCTTCTAGGGAAATTTAGATCGGGAAAAACAGAAATGTCACATATTTTCCAGCTTAAACGCTTGACAAATTTATCTTATTAATATATATCCAATACCTCTCGGCGATACCGAGATCACTATAGGAACATTCCTAACGCTTGTACAAAATTGTCGTTATAAGTAAAACATTCAATAAATTTATTATTGTTGCAAGAATAATATCAATTCTCCAATCTACAAAAATCGTCGCGCATCATATTTGATTACACAATTCAAAATTGTTATTAGTAAACTTTTACGATTTGTCTTAAATGTCTCGTCTCTAAAAATATCACATTCCTATAATTAGTTCATAGTTTAGGGCGGATCTTTCTAACTTCAGGGATGGTAGCCTATATAGTATATATACTTAAGTGGTTTTATAGCAAAATAATTACATTTCGGCTTCATCGAAACTTCTAACTGCATAAGGAAAAGTCTCAACGAAGGCAAATTTAATGAAGTACTGAATTTTATTACTTATGATCACCTATAAGTGATCATATTTTATATACTTTACAGATATTCTGAAGCGACCTCGATCTCTAACGAGATTTGTTATTAGCAGGTTAGATCCCTAAACTAGTCATTGCATTTTATTCTAAATATTTGCGCAAGGGACCTAATATAATTTAAACAATATGAAGGTGTTATAAGTTTTGGCGAAAGCTTGGCAAGAGATAAAAAAATTACATATTCTACATACAAATTCTTTTTCAAGACAAGAATCTTTTAAGATACATACAGAGCTATATAAATAACTAAGCTGATATAATTTATTAAATATTAAAACAGGATATTTTAAACATAGAGTTCTTTAGGATGCTCTAGTGTGCCACCATTGCTGATTTCTGTTCAGCAAAAAAGAAAGGTTACCTGGACATAACGATTTACTACGTTAGATTATCATATAGGAACTTAAAGCTCATTAAAAGCCCTTGTATTCTTACGAAAATCAATCTAACCTGGGGAGCCATTTTTGAGATACAGGTGTTTCTTTTAGATGCACCCCTTTGAAACCTGCTATCATATAAATAGCTATATAATTACTTAAGATTAAACACTCGCACTCGATTTACGACCACAAGATGCAAATATGAGTTAGTTATCATTTAAAATCGATTTACTATAGTTCCATTAAAATTTGTGTTAATAGTGGACTAAAACATATATTTTTCGGACAAGGTCAACTATAAGTTTTGTTCTTAGTTGGAAAAGTGGTGTTCTGAATAGCATGGAATTTAGTTTAATCTAAATTCGAATGATGCTAAAAATATAAACCCTTTCTTAGGCACCGTTTTGTTTTAGCAAATATTTAAATTCACATGGTATAGTTTTGCGTTTTGTTCACAATCAACTTTAAAGGTTTACGGAGAATTTCCACGAATGTATAAATTTTTGGATTATAATAATTTTCACTATATACTAGTCATGTTGCTAAAACAAAATATATAAAACAAAAAGTGCATAAAATCTGTACTAGTCATGTTGCTAAAACAAAGTATATACTATAAAAAGTGCATAAAATCTGTACTAGTCATGTTGCTAAAACAAAATATATACTATAAAAAGTGCATCAAATTTCTTATGGTCCAGGTGTACTAGGGGAAGCAGCTTCTCCGACAGCATTATGCAGGTGCACGTGGTATCTCTTACAAGAGTGGAGACACGGTAGCTATTAATCCTTGCGGATTCAAATAAAGGCCTCCAGGTATATTCTTATGAAACAAGAAGTTAACCAGTTTGCCGCTAAGACTTGAGAAGCTCGGGGAGAAGGAGAGGATTCCAATGGTGTTGTGTAGACAGAGGGGCAGACGTGGCACAGATCTGGTGTATCTGGTGAGGTGAGTTATTCCTTTGATGAAAGTTCTGGGGGCAGTTCGTTTTCACGTTACCATCCACACCAGAGGAAAAACAAATCATAGGTATCTTGTAGAAAAATGATATACATATGCAAATTCTGATCGATGGGAGGCATCGGTTTGGCGTTGAACATGGAGACGGTGTTTAACTTCCGAAAGTCAATGCACATCCGGTAGAATTGTCTGCCTTCTTCACCATGATGACCGGGGAACAATACCACGAATCTGAGGGCTCTATAATTCCCATCTTCAATAACTTCTCTATCTTCTCAGTGAAGGCTTTTCTTAAGTGAATGATGAGGTGGTACGGCTTCGAACGCACCGTTTTCTGGGTGGCGAGTCGAATATTGTGCTCTAAATGGGTAGCACAACCTGGGGTATCGGAGAATTCATTGGTGATCTAGGTAAGTAGCGCTTGTCACTGGGTCTTCTGGGGGATAGAAAGCTGAGGGTTTATGCTCAACTCGGTTGATGGGGAATCGGGGGTACCTGGTAAGACCAGAAGAGGATATTCTGCGTCTTATTCCACGCAGGCGACTTGTACCACGACCAGGGGGTCAAGCAGGCAGATGGACTTCAAGGCAGATTCTTTGTCCAGGGTCACAAGTTGATTGGCGCAAGCGCATCGATAGTACATTTTAAGCGTGTTCACGTGAAAAAACTTAGTCCCAAGTGGGGTATGGAGCAAGTACTCGACAGGGCCGCGTCTCTCGAACACTTGAAATGGCCCTTCCATTGGTTCAAAAGTTTATTGTTCTCCATGGATAGTAGTTAAAGGACTTGCCCAAGTTTGTCTCGACGTGCTGATGCACGATCTCTGCGCATTTTCATAACCTCTGTCTCTAGTCTAGTAGGTAAGCTTAGTAGGATTGTGTCTCCTGGTCTAATTTTGAATTGAAGAAGAGCTCCTTTAGAATGCTGAGGGACACTCTAACATTACCTCCATACAGAAGCTCAAATTGGGCAAAACCTAAGGTGCGATGGAGAATTTCCTGGTATGCAAAAATGGCTACCGGCACGAAAACCGTGCCATTCTCGGGGTTGTTCGGCGCACAGCTTCTTGAGGATGGATGTAAGGGAGCCGTTGAGCCTCTCATACATTTCATTACCAGTTGGGTGAAAAGAGGTGGTAAAAAAGAGCTTTGTCATCAGGAGCTTGCCGATATACGTGAATTGGCGGCCACGTTCGTATAGGATTTCCTTGTGTAATCCAACGCGGGAGAAGATGTAGATTTGTGCTTTCAGGCAGGAGATACTCCCTAGATTCTTCAATCGCACGGCCTCAGGGATCCCGGTGGCAAAATCCACTAAAGTTAGCGTGACTCTGACCTTCACTCGACAGGGGGTGTATCGGCCTGATGAGATCAATTGCGATACGGGAAAATGGCTCTGAGATTAGGTGTCCTCTCTGCAATGGTGCATGATTAACTCGTCTTTGACGCAGTCGTTTGTCAGATATTGCAAGACCTGCAGTATCGAAGGATTTATTTATGGGCGCCTGGCCAATAAATATATTTAAAGATCTTCTGTGTGGTCTTCTTGTGGCTAAACTGCCGTGAAAAATGCTGTAATGGGCAGTGGTTAAAATGTGTTCCGCCTGTGAACGCGGGACACACAATACTCACGTATGGGAGTTTACCGTTTTTTGAGCACGCACTGTATAGTATGCCGTCCATAACTTGATAGGAGATCACCTTGTCTCCTCGGATGGCTTCTTGATCTTTTCTTTGGGCCTTAGCCCACAGGGGACGGAAGGAATCGCAGTTCTTTTGGCTTCTAGCGAAGTCTTCAGTCATGACCTCCTTCAATTCTGAAGAACGTGAGGTTTCTAGGGGCGAGGGCATCTTTAAATCTTTTACTACTTGCGAACGGGTAACACTGGGTTGGGCCACGAAGTTGGGGGAGACCCGTCGGCATTAGTCAATGAGAATGGAGCAGAAAATAATAGGGGCTGCTACTATTACTGCCCAGCCAGTGAAGTATGCACAATCAATCAAGCACTTAAAGATTAGGAATTGATTGGTGCGCCCCAATTAGCCGTGCATGACGGCGAATTTCTTATGGTCCGAGGGTACTGGCGGAAGCAGCTTGTCCGACACCACTATGCAGGTGCACTCAGTATCTCTCACAAGAGTGGAGACACGCCAGCCATTAATCATTCCGGATTCGAATAAAGGCCTGTAGGATTATTCTTCTTAAACTAGAAGTTTACTTGGTGGCCGCCAAGACTTGAGGTGCTCGGGGGAGGAGAAGATTACAATGGTGTTGTGTTGACAGAGGCGCAGACGAGGCACAGATCAGGTGTACCTGGTGAGAAGAGTTATTCCTAAACTGAGAGTTCTGGGTACAGTTCGTTTTCACGTGGCCATCCACAACACAAGTAAAACAAAACATGGGTCTCCTGTGGTAAGATGACGTAGGGGGGCCTAAGGAGAATGGTTTTACATCCAAGTGTTTAGACGAAATGAGTGGTTTCGGCTTCGACGGCCCAGTTAGCTTGCCGCGCAAGTTTCTATTTTGGCTTAGGTTTTGGGAAAGGAATGCCGTTTTCTTCACTTCTTTTGGATAAATGTTTTAGCTTGCAGAATACATATCGGCCTCTTTTGGCAACTCCTTGAATGTGTGGCACTGCGAATATTTTACGAAAGATCTGGCTTCTCTTGGAAGTGCAGCCAACAACTAGTCACTCAGGAAGAAGTCAACGAATGAATCGTAGTCATGCGGGATTTCAAAAGCATCGAGTAAAAAGTTGAGGTGACGCTGGAGGATATATCCAAACTAAGGATATGTTTAGACTTCCTGAAGGCGAGCATGTCTTAATTTGGATCGATAAATGTCTAGGGTCATGTTATATGCCACTAGTAAGTTCAAGTTTAAGGTCTAATAATCAATTGTTGCATCCGAGGGGAGTGATATGCATATATCCCGAAGCTGGAAATTTAGCAATAGATACAATTGAGCCACTCCATTTGCCTCGATGTCGCAATGGTTAATTTCGAAGATTATTTCAAAGTGGATTAAGAAAGCTCCGAATTCCCCGCCTTCTTGGAAAACCCGACCAAGCTTAACAGATGCGATAGGGGAAGCTTCAGACATTGAGCTGATGGGCAGCGTCTCATTCCTGATTTTACTCATTTCAAGTTCATGAAACTGGATTCTTTCCCTTTATTCCCGTTGTTCTCTTCTTTCTGCTCGCTCCTTCTTTTCTGTTTGTTTTTCTCGTTCCGTCTCTTTTCTTTTTCTCGTTTCTTCTTTTCTCTTTCTTTTGTCTTTTCTCTTCTCTTTCGGTCCTTTTCTCCTCTTAGATATAAGCAAAGAGGTCCTTGCCACTGAGCCTGAGCCAAAGCGAGCCTTTTTGCAACTTGAGCGTGCTGAATAAGGAAGAAATTTTATCATGTTCGACCAGCTTTGAAGAAAAGTAACCCCCAAGAAGGAGAAATTATTTGAGAAACAGGGTAAGTGGTAGTAGGCTTTGGTGGACCTACGATTCTTCTTTTTTTAAAAAAACACACTTTTAATTATTTTGCACGGCGCGAATTCTTAATTATACTTGAAATATTCACTCCAAAATTTTAGGGATAGCCTGTGTTGCCCAATATTCACGGAGAAACAACAACACAATACAAAAAAAAAAATAAGATTAACTCCTTTACAATACGGCAGACGATTTATGAGTCTTGGAAATTATTAAAGTTTCACACGGTCACAAAATTCAATACACAATATGAACAGAGAAGGTAAAAATGGTAAATGAATAAAGTATCTTATAGGGTTTCTAAAACCAGAACATTTAATATACAAGAATAACACCCAATAAAATTTTTCACAGATCTAAAAGAAATGAGATCAGATACTGCGGATGACCATAAATCCTGACACCAGAATATAATATAGATGTCGTATGGTGACGGTGAAGAGAGCACGCCAAAGAAATCGGGATACAGATCCCACTGCGAGAGTTAAATAAACAAAGTCGTGTGTAGTTAGTCTAAATAATCAATTCTTAGAGATTCTGGGATTAGAGAAACTAATGGTAGAATAATATATAACTTTACTATATACAAAGAAAATATTAATTGCACAAGTAAATAAATGACTAAATAAAATGAGACCTTGGGTACCAAACGATGGGGTGATGCAAATAACTCGACGGGTACGAGAGTCCGAAAGAGGATGTACGGAAATTGCTTCCAGAGAAAATGGGAGAGTGCAATTATCGGGGAGACTCATGCAAAGCCGAATTGACTGGAGGCTTGGATACGGTGAGAAAGTGCGGGGCTGCAAAGTTGCTCTTGCAAGCTTCCTTGTTTAACCTCGTTGACAAATGAGAGAGGGAATACTCCAGTCGTTGAACGAAGTCGATAACCAAGTGATAGATGTCTGTCCGTGTCTTTCGTCTGACGGCGGGAGCTCTGGCCTTGTACAAGAGTTGACGCGTCGCGTTTATAGCAGAAAGCCGTTGGTAGGCGAGGGAGGGCTTACGAGACTGCATGTGACTGCTAACCAAGAAGGGGCTGTATTGTACTGCTTTCTTAAAGCTTTACTCGAGGTTTTTATACTGCCTCAGAGGAAGCGGGTCATGGGGGGCGCGTAAAAGAGGGATGGGGATCTCATTAGACTTGGCGCTCCAAGGGGCGGAGGCTAGTCTAGGTGGCCTCACAGCTTTGCGCTAAGATCCTTGGCACCGTGGCTCTTGCGCCGTTCAAAGGGTGCGACAGAATGTGATGGTGCAATGAATGGAACCCAAACGGATTATACGGTTTCGCAAAAATATCGCGGCCCTCCTGAGGCTGTCTGTAGCTGCCCCGTTAGCTAGATCCCTGGGCGAACTATACTGCCTGTAGCAGACGATGTTGACACAATCTTTGACCCTCCCCACAACCTGAAAGCCCCCAAAATTTGCGGTGTCCAAACCCCAACCTATTTCCAAGCAATGATGCAGAAGCTGCATTGCAACTTTAGTACTCGAGGTGCTAGGCAATATACAAGGCACGCGTTTTCTGATGCCTACTGGTCGCAGCAACACGACGATGAAGACTTCCACCTATCACTCGGCATTATACTTAAACAACATCCCGGAAACTAAGAAACCTACTTTACACAGAGTACGATGTAGACTTATTTAAGGAGTATGCCAACATACTAAATTATTAAACTAAAATAAAAAATAAATTTTAAAAATAATATTGATATTTAAATGATTTTATTTCGTAATATATACTTTATAAAGTTTTCTAAATTGGTAATCGGTAGTACTTCATTGTTTCAGGTCTAGTTCAAGTCAACCGTGGCACAACAAACTCAAATAGATCCAACTAAAAGAGCATGGCTAAATTGAACCTCTGATACTGTTCTGTGACGCTCGTCAAGCTCAAGGGGTTGAACTCAAAACCTCGTCTCTGATGCTATTTGGTCCACGCACTTTTAGTAGGAATCTATAAAAGGTTTCGGGAATTTTTAGATTTTAACGTTTTAGCAGTTTGAGGTGGTTTTGGAGGAAAGAACATTTTATGTATTGTTTTATACGAATCAAATAATAATTTTACGCTTACGAATTTACTACCCTTACTCTTTAACGAATTAACGGATCAAAGAGTGACGAGATTAACTTTTGGTTAACGGATTAACAGAAAACGAAACTAACTTTTTTATTATCTCTTCTAATCTTTGCCTATGCCCGTCTATAGTTGAATATTATAATGGGAAACCAATAGTAATAAAAGAATATCAGGTAGTTCCATCCAATATGTTAAGGCTCGTTTTATATCTCAAAACCAGGAGGCAGAATAAATTGATGGGCGGGGATTAGTAACGCAATCACAGGAGAAGATACCTTTTGAAAGCGAGTTTTCGCCGAATGTCGTTGCGTGTGTCTTTATTTAATGGCATTTAATGAAAAAGCTGACTTAACCACTTACTGCTGTTGTCTCATTTGGGCATCCTAAAGAAAATACTTATGGTTTTTAATTTGTGGCTGTCAGAGCAATGAATGTTAATATAAAGTTCATATAATTCAGCGAGTATGAATTGTCAGACCAATTATGATATAAACTTAAATATGAAGGCTAAGATGTATTTTGTGATGTTTGCTTTTAATTTCCATTGAATGGTCTATGTTGGTTGCTTATAAGAACTTTCCATATTGGATTGTATGTATGTGGGTGTCAACCGTGTGTGAGATTGCTAACTGTTTAACATGTTTGAGTTGTTTTATTTCTATTGTTAGCAGGAATATTTCCTTTGCTTCCTTCAATTATGTAGGTATGTTTGCGCCTCTAGAAGACCTTGTATAAGCTTTTACATCGGGAGGAGGATGTCGGACATGCAGCTTTGGACAAATTATGGGACAAGTATGAAAAAATAGAGAATACTAGTGAAAATCATTCGCATAATAATTGAAAACAATATAATAAACACTGGACTATATTCAATATTTGAGATTAATGTTTATTCCTAATTCTTTAGTGATTATCTTATTGTTAGCTTACAAGTAGTAATTTTTTGTTAAAAATCTCTCCGAAGAAATAGATTCCAGTAGTTAAAAGAGCTCAAATAATTTCATTGTCCATAGAGGATTAATCCCAAGTCAAAATTGCAAGAAAATTGAAATGCTCGAGAAACGGTATCCAAACAACGATTAAAAAGTACAATGAGACCAATTCTTTCAAACCTGTGATGGTCAAGGTTTGTTAAAGCTGTACAAGTCCGAGGGAAAAGAGATTGGTGAAGCGGACATCTCTAGGCCGATAGGAAAAAACCTCTTCTAATGTAGCTGCTAAGTTATGGGCAGCAAGAAACAAAGAGATATGTATAAAGACGACGCACAGTGAAAAGAATGTTAGTAGATGCCAAGCTAAAAGAATGTAAGGTCCTCGACATTACTTTTCACTAATTAATTACGCTTGTACACATTTTTATTTGAAACAAATAAATGATCAGTAAAATTTGTATTTCTGCTCAGATCTTGGGAACCCCTGTAAGTATTTATGTTCCTCGAAAAGTTGGGGAAGCTTATGATCCGAGATGTGTTGTTCCAACAGTAAAGTTTGTAAGTGGCAGTGGAATGGTTTGGGGCTGCATGTCGTCTTCAAGTCCAGAATTGTTGTTCACTTGTGATGGCAGAATGAATTCCAACACTTACACCAGCATGTTAGATCAGCTTTATCAACTTTTCTTAGGAAAAAGATTTAATTATGACATACCAGATCGTGTATTATTCCAACAAGACAATGCTCCATGCCACATATATAGAGTCTCAAAGGGTTTGTTTGAAAAGAAAGGGGTGACTTTGATGAAATTTCCCTTCACTCTCCAGGCCTCAACCTCATTGAACATTTGTGATCACACTTATGAACAAGAGTTAGAGTGCACAAATGTTCCGCAAAAAGTAAATTAACACCCAAAATTAATTAAGAGTTGCATAAGATTGAGCCAACACTTGTGCTATCTTAGTCTCATGTATGCAAATACACAAAACAGCGGTAATAAAAGCAAAAGGAGGACACATCAAATATTAATTATTGATAGATTGCAAAAATGTTTATTTGGATTATGTCAAGTATGAAATAATTAAGTTTCCACCATATTCTTCACTTTTTCATACCTGCCCCATAATTTTGGCCAAAGCTTTATTTTAGTGTCTACTACGAATTATCGTGTATACTTTCCCAGATTTGGGGGGATGAAAGGTTCTTGTAGCTAAAAATATTAGAGACAAGTTAATTCGACTTTTTTTTCATCTTGTTTCATAGAACTAGTGAGATTGTGTAACTATTCTCAAAGACGTCTTTTTGTAAGACGAAATAATTGTATTCGCTGTGATTTTTCAAGAAGAGCATTTCCGGTCGCATTAGCAAGAGAAGTAAAAATTTGTTTTGTAACAGTCACTATTTGGGGCAGAATCATTCATTCACAGAGTCTCATTTTATACCATTAAGTAAATATACCTCCAACTACTTAGGCGGGCATCATATTATAGCTAGAATATTTTGAAAGTCTTTTGTGGTTGGAAAACAACCTAAAATTTCCACAAATTGTCAAATAGAATGATTTTGTATGACTTTCAACCTTAGGAATTGTAGCAGTTTCTAATCCAGTCACGTATGTATTTTCATATCGCACATCTTTCAAGCTTTATTTGAGGTGGCACGTGTGTGTAAATAAGCCTAATTGTTGTACTACTTGAAAATTAGCTTACGCATATTTGAAGTATGATAAGCACAAAAATAAACTTATTAGTAAACCCAAAATGCTAGAATATAAGGAAGAGGGTATGGAAGTCTAATGAAACTAAAGCGAGGTGGTGATGGTCTTCTGTAAATTATTCAATTGCAAATGGGTCAACTAAAATTAGCTAAGGATTTACAGTGGATAAATGTGGAAGAAGGAATATTTGGGTTATAAGAATGATATTAGAGGATTAGATTATCCTATTGTGACGTAGATTGTGATGTTAAGGCAATGTTTTGCATGAAGTGCGTGTTGCGATTGTTGATCGGTTTCCTGTAGAGAGTATCACTATCAGAGTTGGCAAAAAAACATGTTTAAAAAACAAAAAAAAAACAATGTTTTCATCGCTTTAATAGTAAATTCATCTATTATAACTAATTTATAGTCATTTTACATGTATTGCACACATATTGTCTAGCTAATATACCTAAATTTTAGTTCTAGATCCCCAAACTGTGAAAATATACATAATTTTACAGGTTTGAATTTTAAACATATTTTATGCCAGAAAATGGGTGAAGGAGCAAATAATACTAAATAATTACACAAATTTTTATTTTTCATTTATAAAATTTATTATTGTATTATATTCCTGAGAATCCTGACTAAAATAAAATAAAAACAATATCGCATACGAAGTTCCATATAATACTATCCTTTAGATTTGAGAAAAATGTCTAAATGTTTCGTTAATAAAAAGTTAACAAAACTTAAATAAAAAATAAGAATAGTTATATTAACCCGTAAAATCAAACTTAAAAATATACATTTGATATATCGTTAACAAATGACCTTTACATATTATCTGAATTTAAAGGCATATTTAATTGGAACATTTTATGAATATACACAAGTTTAGGTGCTTTTTCTTTACCTAATCTGTTTCTTAACTTAGAATATTCCATATAATACTATCCCTTGGATTTGAAAAAAATGTATCGAAGTTCCGTTAATAACAACACATAAATAACAAATAAGAGTGGCTAAATTAGCCAGTAAAATCAAACCTAAAAATGTGCATTTTACATATTGTTGACAAATGACCTTTACGTATTATCTGAATCTAAAGACATATTTAAATTGAACATTTTATGAATAAACATAAGTTTAGCTGCTTTTTTCTATACCTAATCTGTTTCTTAACTTAGAATATACTTATCCAAAAGCATAAAACAGCCTCTCTACACTTGCACTTGATTCAGAAGCTGTTAAAAATCTCAATATATCTTCTAGATCCTGCTTTTCAAATTTGTTTTCTAGTGATTTTCACCAAGCGCGTGGAGTTATTGTAGATAGGATAGATGGCTGAACGAGATATGACCTATTAAAAGGTGCAGACTTTCCTTCAGGTTGCATTATTATTGGAAAAAAATGGTTATATGCTTCTTCGTCTAGTTTCATAGCTCTGTTGACTTCATCTTGAGTATGTATCTAGGATCTAATTTATTGACTAACAAATGAGCATCAGTGATAGCTTGATCAAACCTCTTTTCTACCTTTGGTAATAAGTTGTCAGGAACAGAAATTTCTTTAAGCTTTTGTTCTAGTTCTTTACATATTGCCACGGCATCACTGATTTTGCAGCTCTCACTTTGTTTCTTATTTAAAGCAAGGAAAATTTGTTCAATCTCTTGCATAATTGTTCAGCCTTATTTTTTATGTTTATATATTCCACTTTTTATGATATATCATAATCAAGTGTTATTAGTGTAAATTTTTTCCTTATCATAATAAAATTAACTATATTTAATATTTAGGGATAATTGATATAATAAAATCTTCAAAACTTGACAGTTTTATAATAAAAATCTGAAATAAACCCCTTCAAAAAACACAAACCAAGGTTTTAATGTTTTTATTTGGTTTAAACCGGGCAAGCCTGATAAATATGATTATTTCTTTCGGCTGTGACGAATATGATTTTTGTACCTAATAATGAATTGAACTGCCGAGAGTCTTTTAGGGATGGCCTAGTTGTCAGAGACTTGTTATTTCTAAAGATCCCTTTGCAAAAGATGAAGAATTTTTTTTTTTATCTTGTATTAAATGTTTTAAATGTTGTATTGTAAGAACTATAGTAAATTATTCTTTGATAAACCACGATTGTTTTAATTTTTTTTCAGACACAATTACCATGAAAAAATGAAGGCATGATATATGAAAATGAGAATACAATCAGAATTTTAAATTCCTTTAAATGGTATTTTGAAACTTTTCAGTCTTTATCCTTCCTCAGATATTTTTCTGGGATTCTTTCTGAGAGTGCCACAATTGTCTTTTCCCTTTGATTTATAAATATGTTGCCAGTTAAATACTACAATACTAATTATATGCGGACAACATCTTCTACAACTCAAAACAAATTAGCTTAATTCAATAAAAAAATAACTCTATGTAATCTATTTTTAACCAAGTGAATTTGATTGCTGCATCTCTGAGGTAAACACAAGCATTGCAAACGTTAAGAGTATAGATTTTTGCACATGCAATGAATTTTGCACCATAAGAAAAAGAAAACCTTCATCAAGTTAACGACTTTGCATAGTTTGTCACCTCGATTCGCCTTTTAAAACTCACTATGGTGTCAGTTCTTTAGAATCATAGTAACGTGGTTATATGACATTTAATTATTGAAAAAATAGGGCTGAAAAAAATATTTTGTGGTTCAAAATTGTTCCATATTAATGTATTTAATCAATTCAGACAATATAATTATTCCGATAAATTTCTTAATATCTTCTTCAAGATACTGGCTTGCATATCATTTAGTTTTGGTGGACATAATTATAATCAGACCCGGTGAAAAAATCTTCAAATACTCGTATAAATAACTGCACTCTTTCGGAGAAATGTGAAATCAACTTGTCATGTCGAATATTTGAAGGAGTTCAGACGTAGTTTTTGTTTTTTTTTAAGTTCGTGATGCTGATATATTTATTTCATTTCCTGAAAATAAGTCATATAAATCAGCACGGGTGTATTGGCTACAAATAGGTTTTTTAGGACATAAATTCACTTTATTGTCACTTAGGGTTTTATAATTACCTGTTAAATAGTTATTAGGAGTTTGCATTAAATCTTCAAGATTCTTCATCCGAGCCATTTTTAAGAACTTTTTGTACTAAAGAATTTTGAATAAATTGGAAATCATTTAATTGCACATTCTTGTCGTAGCTCATTGGACAGTATCTTGTAAAACGTATTGAACCACGCTTAGAATATGTATATTTTTATTTTTACTTGATTTATCTATAATTTATAACAGTATATTATATAAAACAATATATTATATCTATTAAAATAATTTTTCATTTTAAAACAAGCCTAAGCCACAATTAGAAAAAATTAAGTGACTCAAATTATTAGAAAATGGTGAAAAAATACCAATAATTACTGAAATTAGGTTTTACAACTAAAATCAATATTTTTAGACACCATTTGCCTTTAAAATTATAAAATTTAGGAAAAACAATATCTTAATGCATATTGAGTTAGAAAAGAACTATTTTCTGACTTTAGGGTAGGTATATATTAAAAAAGAAAAACTTCTACTATAGGTAGAAATATTTAATAAAAATATTAACCTGCATTGCTTTCTAGAACATCCTTCCCTCTGCCAACAGGCTAATAAATGCCATGCTTGTAAAACTATCTAGGATTTGATTTGAAGAATAAGTCTACTCGTTTTCAACCTCTTCTCTTCATTCTAACCTAAGACAATTCAACAAGTATTACTCAAAATGACCAAGTTCAGGAGAATATGAAAGATCAAGCAATATTTCTTAACCTAGGTTCTACACGAGATCTTTGGTTGTTCGAGCCGTAGGCGGACGGGTATTAGCGTGATGGAGGTTCCAAACCCTTATTTAAACTAAAGCGGCTTTAAAACGACAAGGTTGATTGCAGTAGAGATTAGTATTAATTGTTTGATTGTTGTCTAAAATTTTGTAATCGAAAATTATTTCAATATCTCACCATACGCTGAACTTAATAATTTTTGGAAGAAGCTCTCCTCTCAGTTGTTGAGAAATTTTTCTTCCTTGAATAATCCACAAAGGGCAGCGTTTAACGTTATTGTAAAGGATCCACTTCTCAAAACCGGTAACAACCCTACCCAAAAAGTGATGCCTAACGGTGTTGTGACAGTTTGTGCGGGACCCATTTCCCAATAACTGGAGCCATTGCAATCTTTTTGAGTCGGCGTAGGACAGTCGTATCGGTTACGTTAAATTGTTCGGCAAGTTCCCTAGAATTTGTGACGGGATTTGCTATGACACGAGCTTCCAAATCTTTGGAATCAAGTTTTTTGGACCACCTTCTTGTCATGCGTCTTCTGACTGAAATCCCTTCTTGGAAAACAGGAACCACCTCATACAATATTTTTCATTTACTGCATCATCCCATTAAATGCGCAACATGGATTTTCTCGGTAATCTTGCATTGGCAACTTTATGAATTTTATAGGGTAAAACATGTCTGAATTGATCTTTAGTTGGGACAATCTTTAAAGAATTTGAAATAAAAAGGTATAGATTCCCTTCATAGCATTTTCAAACGCAAAAATGGCCCGATTTTGAATAATACGATCTAAAACTTTGTCTAGAAAATCGGCATTTATTATTTTTTCATCAGATGTATTGTGCGATGATAGTGTGACTAAATTTATTCATTATACGGACGATATCATTAAGCTTTATTCCTGGCATTTTTGGCTGGCTTTTGCCTAAAATTTATTAATTAAAAATATTATGACATAAAAAATGGCATATATAGGAACCATGATAAAAGAATATACTCTATCATCGACCTAATGCAAATATACTGAAAAATACAACGAGACACTTCACAATGAAAGAAAGCGAGACAAAGTGCATCTATGTTTTTATTTAATATCATAAAAAGGAAACTCATTTTACCTAAAATGTTTTTCTACAAAACGTCTGTTAAAAATGTACAAAGTTCAGGTCAATAAAAAAAAATTTAATTTAGAAGATAAGAAACAAGCGGAAGCATTATGCCGGGAATCTGATTCCGTTTCACATCCAAGGTAGTTAGTTCCTTGCGAGAATTGCAGAGAAATTTAAATCACATATCTCCTAGAATAAGCAAATTTCCCCCGTAACTAAATGCTGGTGTAATAAAGATCTGCTGGTGTAATGAATATCTGCTGGTGTAATGAATATCTGCTGTTTTAATGAATATCTGCTCGTGTCATGAATATCTGCTAGTGTCGAGAATATCTTTTTAAAAGCTCTCCGTTCCTATGGAGACTCTCTCTCTCTCTGTTCATCGTTTGCCTCTCTTTTAAATCTCCCACTATCTTTTCCGAGTCTGATAAGATCAAACAAATGAAAAAAGAGGGCCATAAACGATCTAAAATGAATAACAATCTTTTAAAATTTTTCGAAAAAAAGAATTCAAAGAATATACAGTAATAGTAGAAAATTTAAACCTCTCAAAACTAGACAATCAAATTAAAGGATATTAGAAGTGTATGAGAATAGTATTGCTTTCATTGCTTTGATGAAATTTTACCGATGGATTATTATTATTAATATTATCGTAATTATTATTATTATTATCGTTATTATTATGATTATTATTATTGTTATTAATATTTTATTATCATTATCTTTATCATTTCAATTATCATTATTATTTTACAGAGTGAACTCTCTTTTCAGTTGCTAATTATTCTTTCGGATTCCTCTGTTATGTTATTTTACTTTATTTACACCAGATCAATTCTAAAATTGGAAGAAAGTTTTGAGCTTCAAAGTAAATAAGAAATTTAGTTTAAAATAGAAATTCTTTATGTAATCAAACCAGGATAGCATTATATTAAAAATGAACCACAGATTAGTCTAGCGATTTTCCCTATTTTGTGGGAGGCTTACTGATAATTTGGATTTGCTTTGTTTGTATCCATCATTGGAGATTGTGTACTTTGTGTGTCATAGATATTGCAAGCTTCTTAATGATCTTATTATATATTCTTTTCTATCTGTTCAAATACATTGTTTCCCAAATATTACTTTCCCCCTCTATTATTTTGTCTCGCCACTTTAACATCTAACCATTGGCTTACAATGAAACGACCGAAGATGATTTATATTGATGTAAAGAATAACAAATTTCAACTGTAATATTTGAGATAGTGGTGCTACAAAGAATCCACCACTTGGGAGTCACTTCTATATAAGTAAATTGGTATAGAAAAATACTCATGATACAATAAACTTATATTGGGAAGGATATGTATACGTTTGAGGTGCTGAGAGATGGGCTAATTCAGAAAGAGGCATGATGGACATTGGCACCCTCTTTTTCTTTTCATTTTGGGTTCATTTTGACCTATCATTCATCTCTACTATACGCTATAGGATAAGCTAGTCATGATCTATTTAAGATTTTATTTAGTCCTTTTTCCAACAATTATCTCTCCATATTTTCTTTTTATTACTAAACTAATGGTTTTATATTAAATTTTGAATTCTAGTTCCTCCGTTTGCCTTAGAACCACATTCAGTAGCTTAATGTTACCATAAATTACCTAACATACGAGAGACGATATATGCCGCCGTTTTTTATTGTTTACCTTTAAAGCAAAGCAGGGACCGTGTTTTCACTCAAATATGTAAGATCCATAAATTATTCATTTTTTTTTTCAATAGCATATTTACCAAACCTTTAGCATAGTTTTAAAACCCATCTTTTCTCATGCTGAAAGTTATTTCATGTTTCGGAAATCCTGAAAATATTCGTAAAAGTTGACATTCAGTTCACACCACCTTCTCATAAAGGCGTAGGGAGTTCTTTTCATAAATGGTGAAAAAAGGCGATTCTTCTTATACCATCTTATTAGGCTTAAGAAAAGCCGCCTTACTCAAAACCTTGCATTTTCACATTAGGGTCACGAAATGCTCCATGAATAAATTAAGTCTTTTCTAAATTTCATTCTTGGCGAGTAAACAGCAAATAGAAATTCTATTCGCTTATAAATGATCAGATACATAAATCAAAAACAACAAATGGGATTTGCTTTAAACTGACAAACATATAGATTTTCCCAAAATACCTCAATCTATTTACGATCATAAATTTCTTTTCTTTTTCCCTTTTACGAGGTTTTGATCTTGCCTATTTTGCTCTTTTTCCGTGATCTCTGCAATATATGTTTGATGCAATATTTGTTCATTTAATTCCTTTTCTTCTTGATATACTTACTCGCTTTTTGAAAAAATACTATTTAAATATGATAAAAAATTTCTCATTAACAACATGAATATCTTTACAGACTAAACTAATAATCAATTAATAATTAATATATGAGGAATAATTCTTACATATGTTGTTTAAATTCTTCAAAAAAACAAAACATCGAAGAGATAATTTAAATAAAAGTGGAGAATGGAATGGCTGGCGCAAAATATAGACATTCAAATGCCTACGATGCTTAATGATCTAGACTATGTTTTATAGAGTACACAGTATATATGGGTGTAAATGTTGTTAACATTACGGTATCAGCACCCAAATAAAAATCTTTGGTATACTAGGTGCAACTAAAACCTTCTGCATAACATAGAGCGGTTGACTAAAGACCGGAATGATGCGTACCTCTTCCAACCCTGGCTTCGTTACTTAACGGGGCAGATCGTCGTCTGGTGGGGTAGAATTTTTATCTGCACCTCTGCTTTTTTATTCTATATGATTATATAAAAAAACGTTTTATTTTTTACCGTTTCCATGTACAGATACTTCATACCCTCTGCATTGTGTCATAAATACTCGGTTGGTGGCTGAAAAGCTGGAAACCATTAACAGATCTTACCACCCTGAAGTAAACACTCCAATCATCAGGAATTTTTTCCCTTCCACCGAACTGCATCGAGCGAACAAAAATGCTAAATTATACCTAATCCTTTATTCTACATTTCAGTAACGGGGTAGTCATTAGTTAAGTGCAACTTTAAACATAGCGAAGATCTTAGGAGAGAAAGCAATGCCTCAAGAATTTTTAGTTTTGTTAAATATGCTAACCATGCTATAGATTTCTCTCGTGCCCAAATAATTTACAATTATATCGAATTTAATAAAAGGAAAAATATTGACTGCCTAATAAATAAATAAATTCGGAATTTTAATCTTGGAACTTACATGTAGCCCAAATGTCTTAAACCCTATTCTTAAAGATATTGATAATTATCTTAAATTAACGCAGTCAGATTACTATCGGTGGCCTGATGCCTGAAATTTGTTTGAATTGAGAAATTAGTCAGTTTTTCTCATTTTAAATCCGAAATAAATATGAAAAACTAGCCTTTGAGACTAGTCCCGTCTTAATACAGTGTTTTACTTTATATAAATATATATGTATTTCAAGGCCCAATGATATTGAAACTGGTAACACAACCCATGAACCGCTAAGAAAATTATTACGTCAACCATTAAAGCTTAAGAAAGAAAATGGGAGATATAGAAACGGAGAAATAGAGGAAACTATTTTAACAGTTATATTGAAAAAAATAAAAGAAGTTAGATTTGAACCTGTACCATTGAGCGCTATTCGCTAAGATGACCACGACACTGTTTGCCAGAGCTACCTTTCTTAATCCCCAAAAAGGTTGATTCAAGAAGCCATTTGAATAAGTAACCTTGCATCAAGCAAGAGAGTGCCAGATAAACTTTGACAAATTTTAAATATTACAACTATCATTCACGATTTACTAGAAAATCGTAGTAAAAGATCATCTACACCTGCTGTACATGCTAGAGATTTAAATGAAACTGAAAGTTAAAAACTATCTCCCAGAGCAGTGAAAAAAAGAGTTAAACCCCAAGGGTAAAAGTAGGCAAAAAGAGAAAAAAGTCACGTCTGACCATTTGACGTCAATACAAATAAACCTTTTCAGGGGATGAAAGATCACAAAAATTATTATTATTATTATTATGAGAGCTACCAAAGCTTCCCTCCAGGGTGCAAAAAAAACTGCTAAATTGATAACACAAAAAATACCAAAATAGTACTGCAACAGGCAAAGGCAGCCATGAAGAGAGAGAAGGGTTAATAGTTAACCCAGATGAATACGAAATACTAGAAGATGAGAAAAAGCTACGGTTTTCAAAATGCATTGACATGGGACATAAATGAAGAAATATCTCTTGAGTGTAGAATCTCGTAGGGTAAAGCTTCCACATTTTAATTAAGGATGACATAAACCACCATGAAAACCGTGTCGTACTAACATTTATAAAATTTCTTGCTCTGTCATTAAGATAAAGAGCAAACCTTGTCACGCGAAATAGATTAAAATAATCAAGCAGAGCTGCGTGCAACGGATGCTGAATAGTATTAAATACCTTAAAAAAAATGCTAAGGGCGCCAACCTGACGCCGATGATCCAAATCAAGGGACAGAGCTGGGGATATAACTTAATTGAGTTTAACGCTCTGTCCAACAACTGAAGATGGTAATTAGCAGCAGATATCCAAACAGTGCACGATAATCAAAATGAGGCAGAATGAAGGCATAAAAAGACTTAATAACTCTAGATTCACAAGCAAATGTTTTGTAACACTTACGAAGTAATCCAGTCTTCTGTGAAATTGAGGAAGACAATATACAGATGTGCTTTTTGAGTACAGAACAACTCCAAGAAGACGTAAATCATCGACTTTCTCAATAACTTTACCTGATATGTACAAACTAATGGTAATATAATGCTTCTTATTATACTTAATCTTCATACTCGAAAGTTGATACCAAGAGGTAATCTTGGCTAAATCCCTATTTCGTATCACATGTACGCTCCTCGTCCTTGCTCCATCGCTCTTTTCAAATCTTTCATTTTTTCACGAGTCTTTGCTACTACCAAGCGATAACCAAGTTACCTTTCGTACCCAGCCTATGAGTGGATTATCCGTTTTAAGAACATTTGGAATCAGAGCAAACTCGACGGAAAGACTTTAACCTGCTTCGTCCGACATTCACACTCTGTTAACTCTTCTTCAGCTAAAGATTGGACCACCTTCCGTAAACGAGTGACCAATTGGCCTCCTGCCAGGGTAGAGAAAGCAAATTTTCTGAAGGACAGGAGAGTCACAGTCAATCAATATCTCGGCCTATTTGATTTAGCCTGGAATCAGATTTTTCTAGTAAAACGATAAGGATATACCACCATAGAAGGGAAATTGCATTAGTTTCCTCAATCTGACATGTCATTGCTAAGATTGAAATGAAATCTTTGAATCACGTGCTCTCATTAGATAACACACGCCCACATTTTGGCTAAGATACTTTGTTTATATATTTTTGATATTGAAACGGGACAGGCTCCAGGAATACCATAGACAAACACACCTACAAAATGTCATTCTTGTAACAATGTTTACGATGAAGCAGGAAGTGTAACCATCTATACCTTTCAACGACGTTCTAATTCTGTGATTTCTGGAAAACACTTCGAACGAAGGTCAACGAAAAAAAAACATACATGGACTGTATGCTTTATTTCGAGAGCCTGTTCAAGGAAGTGAATATCCTAGAACAATGCCATGCTGCAATTGGAGCAAAGAAGTACCTAAATTCAGTTTGGAACCTAAACAAATACATGAATTGTATGATCAGTATCGCATAAAAATCACCTTAAATTCTTTACTGTGGGATTAATTTAAGATCGTAACCCTTTCATATATCTGCTAACCTCCATGAGAGCGTCACGCATTCTGTACTCTCTTTTTCCAACTATTTACGTAAACCATTCAGTAATTTTCCAAACAGCCTCAGGAGAACTAAGGACATAATCTCTGACGAAGAAAACTCGCACTTAATAAATGAACTCCAGCTGGTGGATTCGCGGCCAGGTATGTTTTTCACACTTAGAAATCAGACAAAGGAGGGTGGAAGAGTAGCGTAGATCCCTTCAAATGCGAAAACTTTCTGGCTGTTGCAACCCATTATATTACCATCATAAGTGAGATGAAATTGGAAGAGTCATAGTTCTTATCTCAATTAAAACTAAAAGAGTTGGGACTTTACATGATCAGGAATATATAGCGAACACTGAAGTAACAAACAGAACGGGTGCCAATTCTTGCTGCGTTCCTGTAAGTTAAACTTGTTTTCCTTTTTTTATCTCTAATTTAGGTCAGCTTATTCCATATTTAAAACATCAAGGTTTTACTCGTATTCCAGGTCCTATCTTTTACTTATTTATTTATGTCATTCTCGATTTTGCCTTCACGCTGTAAGAATCGCTAAAAGTGGAGATTTTTTCCGAAAGCGTGGATAATTAAAAAAATATGACCTGCTATTAGAGAAAGGAATAGTAAAAGAGCAAAATTAGAATATGAAATGAGAATATGAGTAAATGATATATGAGTACTTATTTTTTTTTTTTCAGATCAATCTTAATTAACAGACACATTTGGAAAATCTATGTGAAAAAGAGCTGAAATAAATTTGTGAGAAATAAATGAAGTGTTCAAAGGTTTTCTAATGGAATATTTCACTAATGGAAAATTTCTGTATACACCACAAGTATTCTAAAATCATGCTCGCATCAAAGCAATCCTGGTATCAAACGTCCGTCCCTAGCATATAATGAAAGCGCTGTCCGTGTGTGTTGCTAAAATTGCCAAAGTTGTTTTGGAAAATAGTCTAGATGGGAGCTAAAATCGGCCTTTTTACAGATATATGTGCTCTAAGGGATTGGAAGTTTTGTGGAAAGTCCCCTATAACACGACATAGTCGGGACATAATTGATTAACCAGAAACATTTCAAGCCATGCCTGCCTCTCTAAATGTCCTCCCTAAATATGTTGAATTTCAAGTCTTTCATGAGAATATAAAATTTAACTGCTCCACTTTCTTTGTTGATTTTGTTAACAAATTTATCGCTTGTAGTTATGATTCTCGAAAGAAAGAACTGTGCAGTTATAAATATATCGTAACGATTAACTGAACCAAAATACCCACAAATTTCCATATAGCACCCAGTTGTGTTCCTTGTATCCCAACCCATATTGTAGAAGTGTACTTTGTTCATACTTTTTTAATCTACACTGATAAACGTGGAACATATATAACCTTGTTGCCTATCTTTAGTAGTACTGATTCCAGCTTTTACTTGAACCTTCGATGAAAATACAGAATTGGGTTGAGTCATAGTCTAAGCCAAAAGTTGCACCTTATTTATATGGTGGAGAACTAGGAGCTCTATGTTCTCATCTTAATTAGTCAATGTAACACATTTTTCCATACTGAAGTCCTGGTCTTCAGCCCATATTCTTTCACAGAGCTCATCCTTACAGAATGAGCTTGCGCTTTGCTAGCAGACTTTTCGTGTGTGTCCTACGGCCTATCATGATTCTTTTTTTTCTCCAGCTAAATTTGCTCAAATAATTTCCACGCCAAAATGTTAATAAATTTTCTTAACTTCAATATTTGTAATTCTTTTAGTTATAAAATATTCACGAAAATTCGCTACATATATTTATTTCTGAACTTCACCATTTAAGCTTTTTGATATTATAAAGGAATTATTAGAAATATATTTTATATAAATTTTAAATCTACTTAGGCGACAACCGAAATAAAAGAAAAAATCATATTCAAAGTTTCCCAAAATCTCGTTCTTAAAATATAGGGTTATGGGGGATATGTACAGAAAACATTTTCATATTTGTTTAAACCAAAACTCCGTTGCTAAAGCTAGATAGGCTGTAGGCCACAGACCGAAAATGTGCCTGCGAAGCGCAAGCTCCTCCGGTAAAGAGGAGTGGAAAGTCGCTTCTCTTGTCATCATCATCATCACTAACTCTATTTTAACAAGCGGAAATTTTTGAGTATTTGAATAATAATTTCATCTTAGTTTGGTTAAGACTTATGTTTTTTTATCAAAGTTATTTCTAATAATTTCTATATAATATCAAAAAGAAAAATGGTCAAGTTCATAAATAACTACAAGTATTAAAATTTTGTGAATTTTTTAAAGCCCAAAGAATTATAACTGGTGAAGTTCAGAAATTTATTTTATATATCTTCTATTACCCTAGATTTTAGCAACGTGATATTTTGAAAGGGTTGAAATTTAGTTTAGATTTACTTTTTAAAATTAATATAATTGGCGAAGTTCAGAATTTTTTTCAAAATTTAACCATGGCTGCTTTTTTTTAGATTTTAAATTTTTATCTTAGTAGCGAAGCGCAAGCTCTCCCCGTAGGGGGTGAGTGGCGAAGCCATTGCTTAGATTTATTACATGTAAACCATGCATGGGCCTATTGTACGTGATTTTAAATTTGGTTAATCCACAAAACGTAACATTTTTCGGGTATAATTCTAGATATTTAATATGCCCCTTCCGAAACGAGATTCAGCATAAGATATAATCATCATCATGTCATCACTCGTGGACGAGTATAGCTTATGCTCTGGGCTCTATCTTCAATGCGTCTTCATGTGGCTTATCGGCAAGATTCTAGCGCCCTAGATTTAATCACAGACGGGACATGCATTAACAGGTAGGTGGGTTTGGCATGGCAAATCTCGACGGGCTAATCTAGCAGCTCTGTCAACTTTTAGGTATTGCCTTCGATTTGCTTCAAATGTTTTAATTCCGCTCTTCAGCTTCCATCTCCATGCGTTTCTGTCCATAGCTTCTGTTACCCGCCTTTGTTATCTATCCGACATACTTTTAGGTTGCCTTTGAGAGTACGTATACATTTTCTTTTGTCTACCTGCCTTTATATCTCCCAAGCTGAGTACTGAGTAAAATATCTGTTTCGGTAGACGCTCGTTCGACATTCTGACCACTTAGCCACAACATCTCAACTGTTGTTTTATTTCGATTGCTTCGTCCAATAGACTCAGTTTGGTGCTACGGTATTCCAAGGCCAACTTCCGTATACTGCGCAAAGAAGGTTGGTGAAATCTTTCCAAGGCTTTGATGTTCTGAAGCTAAGTAGTCCAGGTTTCTAATCCATATAATAGTGAGGGCAAAACTATTGCCTTGTAAACTTTATCTTTCGTTTCTAGACGTATGTCTTGGTCATCATAACCGCGCTTTTGTAATTTTCTAAACACAGAGTTAGCGAAACGTAGTCTATATTTGATTTCATCAATTCCTGCGTCTGCTGAAAAATGGCTACTCAAGTAGATAAATCTTTTATCACATTCTATAGTTTGCCCATTAAATTGAATATTGTGGATGGAGGGCAATTGAAGATTACCTAAATATATTTGGTGTAGGTGCTAATTAAGGATTATCTGGGTTTATTGGGGTTAGTTGGCAAAATACCTGAGTTTCCTTCTTAATATAAATACTAAACATGATGTCAGCTGTTACTTATAGCTTGTTTTATCTTCTTTCTTTTAACATTTAGCATTTTTCTTTCATTATATATATATTTTACCTTCTTCTTCTAAGATTTACAGGTTTTCTATTCATTTGGCTTAACTTCTGCCACTATTCCACATAATCAAGAGCGTTAGAGATAAAAAAGAGGGCTTTGGGAATAGGTTAGCCACACCATAAAATTTCCAGGGGAGTAACGAAAATATCTTTCCCTTTGTCCTTTTACCTTAAATTATTCGTAGGAAATAAATTTAAATCTTTCTCTAGCTAAGCATTGGAAATTAATGTAAACTGAATGTCCTCCACCTTAACATAAACGCATACACAAATACCTAAATTAAAAGATATAAATCAAGCCTTCCTAAACATTTGCTTTACTTTCCCTCTGACTCGTAAGTTTCACTCTTATCTACCATAAGTTGTTTACAAGGTAAATTCAGCAACGATTTAAAATTGCTATATTCAATTTGGTCTTAAATTTCTTAATTTTTTCATCGAGAGTGTTTTAAATAAATTACTCTACCACTCTACCATACAATAGCCATTTTATTTCTTCCCCGAAATAGTTTACTAGTCCTTAAAATCTTTCACATTATTTCACAGCTGATTACCACGTCATAAGTAGGTTTCGAAATATCATTTTCATTAAAATGAAAGGCAAATTAAAGCAGTCGTGCGAGTTTCAATTCTAGAACCAAATATGCTTTTGGCAGTTATTTACAAAGTTTTAGAATACACCTTTAAATGGAGGTGATCAGATTAATTCGATTTCTATTATGAGTTCGTAAACTACAATAATATTCTTCCACAAGAGAATCATCAATCTCAATATGGCTAAAGCTTTTTCTTAAGCTTATCAATGGATTGAATTATTAATTACTCCCACAGCCACTTTTTACCTAGTATTAAAAGACTATCTTATTGCTATAACATTCCTTATATTTGTCCCCTCTTCTCTAATAAATGGCTTTCGAGAAAACGAGGTCATCCAAGTGACCAAATTAATTTGATGAAACACTAAGTTTTATCAAAACGCTCTTTTGTCTTCAAGCAATCAAGCTTAGATCCTTCGGATCAAAGACGACAGCAAAAGATAATAAAATTACGAGACAACTTGTCGGCTTGGATGTCTATTTCGCTCTTGAGCAAATTCTGCTAAATTCTTTGTTGCCATATAAGGCAAAATTGAGGCTTAAAACAATTCAGACAAGAGCAGAAATATCAAAGAGACAACCAACAGGGAGGAAAGATGGAAACACAGCATACCTAGTGTATTGAGAGAGGAGAGAATAATAGAATTCACAGACCTCACAAAATTTCTAGGTTAAATCAAACATACTATCAATATGTCATATCTGATGTTATATACATTGCCTGCATGTGAGTTTTTTCCTCTCTTCTCACACATACAATAAATTCTTTACTTTCTCGCTCGTTTAGTCTCTCTCCAACACACACGCACACACTCTCTCTCTCTCTCTCTCTCTCTCTCTGTATCTATCTGCATATTGATAATTCGTTCTTTCCTTTACTTTCTTTTTATGTCTCTATCACGAACTCACACTTTCTCAATCTCTCTCACTCCCTCTCTCTCTATCTTTCTCTCCCTCTCTATCTTTTCTCTTGGTTTCGGAGTTATCAAATCAAAAATTCAATGAACAATTTAGTAGGTTAAAGAAGAGGATGCTACTAATTATTAGTACTATATCGGAATCGCTTTTATCTCCTATCTTATGTATGAATGGGAAGATAAACATTATCGCATTATTTTGCTACTCTCTCTCTCCCCATGTCAAGTATATTTTATATTCATAATACTCAACCCCCCAAAAAAACTCTCTGCTAATCAGAATTCCTTTACCCCTTTCCCATAAGTGGCTTCTTTCAGAACAGGATTCCATTGAAATCAAAGAGATAGTTGCCCTTATAGTGGTGAGAGGACATCTACTCAAATCAAGAGAGAGCAGATATGCAGGTTGTGTATGGGTTTGCAAAGGATAATGCTGTAGAAGCTGGTCGTATGTGTTCAGGAAAAGTTCCAAAACCGAAGATTCCCGAATAGGGAAACATTTTGTGAATATTCATCTCCAACTGTATGAAGATGGGACCTCCGAACCTCATGGTGTCAACAGAAGACGACCAAGGTCTACGACCCCTGAGAATGAAAGAGATACTGCATATTGTGAATAATACTCCTCAAATCATCACACGACACTTAGCAAGGCTAGTGCTATTCCTGATTCGAATGTCTGGAGAGTCTTACGTGAACACCAGTTTTACCCATATCATTTGGAACATGTAGTTGCGTTTTCACCTACAGATTAACATACAATAGTTACGTTCTATAAATGGGTCTTGGAGCAGTGCGCTTGAAACACAGTTTACACGAGGTGTAAGACTCAACTTTCAAAATCAAAATGTATGGGCAGAAAAAAATCCGCATGCAATTGTATCATCACGTCCCAAACAGCAATTCTCACTTAACATCTGGGTCAGTGTTTTTGGCTATAAGTTATTTGGGTCCCTTGTACTTCTGAATAAACTTACAGGTGAGGCATACAATCTATTTCTGGAAGAAAACAAGCCTGATATCTTGGACGACATTCCACTTTTCACTCGTTTTTAACTGCATTTCATGCTTGAAGGTGCTCCCGCACACTTCAGTCTCGAAGCCCTCAGGTAGCTTGATAGAAGTTTCCTTAGTCGGTAGATAGGAAGAGCTGGCCAAATTCTATTGTCTTCACGCTCAGCTGATCTGAATACCTTGGATTTCTACCTGTGGGGACATTTAAAATCAATTGTGTATTTATTTTAGGTAGATGATAATGCCACTCTCCACGACCGAATTGTAGCTGTATGTGAGACACTAAGAAACACGCTAAAAAGTTGTGGGCTTGTTCCTGAGTCCATCAGACGTCGATGTGAGGCCATTATTATGGCAGGGGTGCACATTTTAAACAGTTTCTCTAGGGCACTCAAAAACATTGTGGATGTGCTACCCGTATGTGATTTAATAGCCTATAACTTAGAAACCAGCATTTCCCGACATATGTTCATGAGAACTATTTTAATTATTTTGACATACGGAACATAATCCCGTAGTTATGCTATCCATTTTTTTACACCGTATATATATATATATATATATATATATATATATATATAGAGAGAGAGAGAGAGAGAGAGAGAGAGAGACATACGGGTATATATTTTTTGGAAAATAAATAATTACTTCCATGGCACAGCGGTTAGGTAATAGCTATGGGAGATATTCCTTAATCCGAAACAAAATTCTTTTGAGTTCCTCTACCCTGCAGAAGACGCTTTTAAGGGGCCAAGAAAAAGGGTTCTGTTTATCGACCACGAACCTGAAACCAACTGTGAACTGCTACTTTGGATAGTACCTAATATTACGTTATGGTGGTCTAGAACTATGCTTCTCGATGATAGCTAAGTTACAAATTGGTATAAAAAGGGAATGGTTCCAACTAAAGAAAAAAGAACTCAAAATGGGGACACCGATACTTTTGAGAAAGTAAAATATAAAAAGAAAGAGCAAGAAAAATTAAAAGGAGCGCATAGGCGCTCAGAAAAAAATGGAGTTGGAGTGCAAAAGAGTTGCACTTCGAGGAACGCGGAAAGCCCTGAAAACGGACAGCTAAACAGTTGTCTAAACTTTGATCCGGGATGGCAAAGTAGAGTTCTTGAAGGTAATTGAAAACTCTACCGGTTATATTGCCATAGGCTGTCAACAAAGAAACGCAGAGAGACTACCGTCTCAAGAAGTGAGTGCATCCTTCAGAAAAATTTCGAAAAATCCAGCAATCCATCCTCCAATTATTTCTAATTGAAGCGTAATTTGCAGTGAGGTAGATTTATGGGTAAATACTTACAGAGCGAAATACCTTAGGAACGAAATATAAAACAACAATCGAGTCCTTAAAATGCATCAAATAATATAATTAGGTCGGTTAAAAATACTTACGTATTCAAGCTGGTGTGTACAAATATTGAATTGCAAATATGATAGTCAAAATTGGATTACTCGCCTTCAACGAGAGAATTCCGAAGGAACACTCTGAAAAATAAAAAATAATCAATATACTATTGCAACGAGTAAGAACTAGAGGACCATACTACAAAATATTTCTCAATAAAACAGAAAAGATGTTCTAAATGTTCAGTTGATTATGGTTGTAATGAATATACTTACCTCCACCACAAAAAATGCGTAAATTTCTAAGCAAACTATCGTTCCTTAACAAAGTGCTTCCCAAAAATGAATGAAATAAAAAGAGAGAAAAGAAAGCCAAAAACACAGAAGAAAAAAAAAAAGAACAGCCATTTATGCGGAATTGGAAAAGGCACCGATAAACGAGATGAAAGAGGCACAATCAAGCATAATCATACCTCAAAGATTTGGATTGAATCTTCTAGAATGCATAATATATGCTCAACTAGACAAACCAGGTACATTTGCTAATACACTGGACTAATTACTAGTGTAAAATAGAATAAAAAATATGTTGTTTCAAGCAAACCCAAAATGGCCAGGCAAAATTTTATCTAAGTTTAACCTCAGAGAAAAGAAGCTAATACAAAAAAATCAAACCCTCAAGAAAACTTCATCCATAAGTGGAACATCGGAGGAAAATCAATCAAAATAAACGTAAATAAAATAAAATGGTTTGCGAAGCTAAAGCTCTCCATTTGAAGCTCTACGTATCTGACGCCATGCCATCACCAAGGAAATTAAAGCAAGCAGATATATATTAAACACTAGAGGAATATAAGTGAAAATGTGCATACAAGAGTAACGAAAATGAAAAACAAATTGAAAAGCTACCGAAGAAAGCTAGAATTAGATTATATTAAGGTGATGTGGTAACTCTCTTTAATGCTGAGTAGAAACAATCAAAAAGTATAAAATTTAACGCCACTGTCGAAACCTAAAGGAGGGCTACGCGACAAATTTCCGAATAATGAAAATTCATAATATGATCCTACCCAGAAACTCTTAGTGAAGGCAAGTGCAGAATAATGGGAACTAAAAATTAAAAAAACCTACATATTTTGAAAGGAAATACGAACGGATAGATCGGTAAGGAAAGAAAATTGGTAACAACCTGTGAAAGATGGATCCAAATATTGTACTGATCTTGAAACATACATAGAATGAGTAAGGAAGAGAATAAATTTAAAATATACAACTATGCCCTTATAACTAAATACCCAACAAGAGAAAGAAGTGACGGCTAGGCTATAACCATCAAAAGGAGGATCTAGTACACCGAAATTGAAATTGCTGACGAAAAATAGTGACGTTAAAATAGAATTAGAAATAACTACATTAATAATATGGAGAGGATTTCAAACACCAAGAAGGAAATTCTCACCAGTACATAATTTCATAATGATATTCTGACAAGGACACTCCACAATATTTATGGGTGACTTAAATACAAGCTGCCAAGCTACCAGATACCAAACAAAATATTAAGCTGGCATATATCTAAAAATGATGTTAGAGAGAAAATCCTAAAACGTCTGAGATCAAATCCACCGCCACATACAGGCTGGTGAAAAAATAGATATCATAACTTCAGGATTATGTCCCCTATGTCTAAATAATAAAAAGAATTCCCATGAACATATGTCCAGAAATGCTTTGTTTTGGAGTTATAAAATAAAAAATACAATAAATAAATTAGTATGTGAAAGAAAAGGATGCTAATAATTATTAGTACTATATCCCAATCATTTTATCTCATCATTTGTATGACTTGGAAGATAATCGTTATCGCATTATTTTACTACTCTTTCTCTCTCCATATCACCAAAATTTCATATGATAGTACTTAAAAAAAAGCAAAAACGTCTTTATCCTCCACAAGTGGCGAGTTTCAGGAAAGGATTCCATTGAAATCAATCAAGTAATTGTCTGTATAGTGGGTCATCGTAAGTGGACATTTATGCAAATCAAGAGAGCAGATATGCACTTCGCATATGGATTGGCGAACGGTAATGTTGTAGAAGCTCGTCGTCTGTACCAGGAACGGTTTCCAAACCAAAGATGCACCAATAAGCAAACATTTGTTAATACCAATCGTAAACTGTATGAATATGGGACCTTCCAACCTTGTGATCTTAACAGAGGAAGACCAAGGTCTACGACGATCGAGAAAGAAAAAGAGATACTGCATATTCTGAATAATACTCCTTAAATCATCACACGACCTGAAGCAAGACAAGTGGCTATTCCGGATTTGAATGTCTGGATCGTGTTAGGAGAACACCAGTTTTACCCATATCATCTGCAATGCGTACAAGCGTTGTCACCAATAGGTAGCCCTGCCATAGTTACGTACTATAAATGGTTCTTGGAGCAATCCGCTAGAAACCTGAACTTCTAGCTTCGTTTTCTTCACCGATGAAGCACAGTTCAAACGAAGTAAAAAGTCAACTTCCACAATTAGCATATATGGGCAGAGGAAAATCCACATGTCAGTGTACCATCACATCACTAACAGCGGTTCTCCCTCAACTTCTGGGCCGGTGTTGTTCGTGATACGTTATTTGGGCCCCATTTACTCCCGAACAAGATTACGGGTGAGGCATACAACTTATTTCTGGAAGACAACATGCCTGATTTCTTAGAAGATGTTCCACTGTTCACTCGTACTCAACTGTATTCCATGCATGATATTTTCCTTGCACACTTTAGTCTTCAAGCCCGAAGGTACCTTGATACAAGTTTCTCTAGGCGGTGGCTAGGAAGAGCTGGACCAATTACATGGACTCCATGAGACGTCTATGTGAGGCCTGCATTAGCGCAGAGGGTGCACAATTTGAACAGTTTCGTTAGTGCACTCAATAACATTGTGTATCTACACCTGTGGAAAATATAGCAATTTTGATTAGCATGTAATTTAATAGCATATAATTTAGAAATCAAGCATTTCGGGCATATGTTAATTGGGAACTATTTTTATTATTTAGCCATAAGGAACATAATCCCGAAGTTATGTAATCTATTTTTGAAGCACCCTGTATATTACAACGAACACCGGAAATAAACAATACATAGTTTTAATGAGCAGTGATATGCCATTAGCTGCAATCAGTGACCATGTAGCAACACTGTTCCAATTGAATCAAAATCCGATAGAGGTATCTGCAATTATAAGAAAACAATATCACAGATAACTTTGGAGGAAGATTCACTCGAGGAGATAGATAAAGAGCTGAAACGGTTTGCGGTAACCCGATGCTCTGATGGCCGCCGAGTCGGTATACTTCCTTAAATAAAGTTACTAATTACAGCACTCATAGACGACCGAAATGAAGAACAAGGACAAACTAAAATAGGGCTTATAATACAATATGGCTTGGAAGAATTAACCCAGTAAATTTTAACGAATTAAGAGAATCAAAAACGGAAATAATTTACTTATTAGATAGCAGCAAAGAAAAAGCTGGGATAACCTTATTAACCAGATTGAAATAAATATAAAAGAAAAAAAAATGGAAGAGCAATTAACAAAACCAAAAATTAAAATAAAAGTCGAAAATTGTATCAATCCAAGAAGATCGGGAAATAGAACAAAAATTGAAACAGCATTAGGAGTCATGAGTTCTTATGTAATAACATCAATATGTTTATTCCAGCCCATTCGCTAGACCCAAACAAGAAAGAAAAAGTGCGACCGGGGGCAACAACAATAGATGAAGTAATTATGAACCTAATCCGCTTATTTAAGCAGAAAGCGCTAGTGATATCAGGCTCCACAAAGAGCAACTTCGCCAACGGCCCGAAAACCATCAAAAAACCATTAAATAACATCTTTAATGCATGTTTAAATAACGGATACTTACCTGATGCTTTAAAAACAGGGGAAAAATTGTCCTTCCCATGAAAAAGCAAGTTTTCTACATACTGTTGTATATTGAAATTAGTTTTTTTCAGTAGTGTATTTAAAAAAATGGAAGATTACTATAATATATATATAGGAAAATAATCTATATAATAATTTGAGTTCGGACATCGGAAGATCAAGGATACCACCCTGACCCACGGAAAAATTACAGAAAAAATAGCATAAAAAGTGAACATGGGCGACAAGCCCTATAAATATCCGAGGCTCTCCCCGCAGGTGTGGGTGTGGGAAACAGCGCTACTCTCGAATGGCCTCGAATCTTCGCGTCCAGTTTACAAGTCCGTGGTGGACGCGGTTAGAGGCTACCGCTTGTGGTTCGAGGGAGAGGCTTACCAATTTAGGCCTAACCAAATTCTAGACTTTTCTTTAACGCATAGACAACTTCCATGCTGGAAAAGAAATTCCATGTGGAATTCCCCCCAACATTTCCCATCCGAAAGATGATGCTTTACAGAGCAGTTGCGTAGGAAAGGATAATCCCACCCGTAGAACTTGAATAAACAAAGGTCAAGGGAAATTCTCACCTGCTACGACAGGTGTAGACACACAAAAATGCGAGAATCTGACCTCAGCGGGGAATTTACGGACATAAACGGGTCAATTCTAGAGACAATTTAACTAGCGCAATTTTAAGCTAAAAGAAATCACAGGAGAACATTGGCGACATTTCAGTGGAACCCAAAAAAGGATGAGATAATATATACATAAGGGATTATAATATCCTCAAACTTTTGCCAAACATTTAACCTCTAGGTTATAGGAGAAATACCATATTAACAGTAATTTAATTTAGTGGCTCCTCGGCTTATTCTGCCAACGGGTTACGACTAAAATTGTCTGCAACACAGTTGTCACTGCCGCGGACATAAAACATTTCAAACTGATATTGTTGGAGTATCAGAAACCACCTCATGGTGCGTAATTCTGACTGTTTGTATTTCTCAGAAACGACAAGGGGCGGTGGTCTGTTTCCACTACAAAAGGCTTCCCTATTGAGTACATACTGAACTTGGTAACCCCCCCAGACTATTGCCAAGGCCTCCTGTTGTATTACTGAATAATAACGCTCGCGTGGTAAAAGATTTTTACTTGCGTAAGCCATCGGATGGTTGTCTCCGTTGTCAGCATATTGAAGGAGGACACATCCAATTCCTTTATCACTGGCATCGGTCATAATGCCGAAAGGCTTAGTCGGGTTCGGGAGCCTCAGAATGGGAGCAAAAGTTAGCTGGCTTTTTAGCTGTTGGAACCTGGCTGAGGTTTCGGGGTTCTACTAGATTGGATCCGGGTTTTTTGGGGAAGCAGGGCAGTTATAGGTGCGGCGATTGATGCGAAGTTGGGAATGAAGTGGCGGTAAAATGAGACCGATCCCATAAATGACCTCAATTGTTTCTTCGTGCGAGAGAGGGGCATCTCAACGATGTACGGACTTTTTCTTCCTGGGGGCTCATCTGATTTTTACCGCTCTTGAATCCAAGATACTTAATCTTATCATAAGCGAAGTGGCACTTAGTAGGCCCAAGGGTAAGCCCGTGCTCACGAAGCTTATTGGGTAGGGCGCGGAAAGCGATCTGGTGCTGGTCCCACGTAGCGGTCGCTACATACAGGTTGTCAAAATAAAAAGAGATGTGGGGCAGCCCGTCCACGATCCTTCAAATCATTCTGTTATAATTGCTGCATGCAGTGACTAGCCCAAAGAGGAGTGGTTTGAACTGTATGAGGCCCTTATATGTGGGAAAGGTGGTATACTTGCAGGCGTTTTGACAAAGGGGAATTTGGTAGTACGCCTTATAGAGGTCTAATTCGGAAATAAATTTCATTTCCTCAAAAAAATGGAGATTTTCATCTATGAGGGGAATGGGTTCTGCGTCGAATACCGTTACTGAATTCAGCTTGCGAAAATAGACGCACATACGGAAAGTGTGGTCTGGTTTGCGAACCATAACAATGGGGGAGCAATAATCGGACGCCGAGGGTTCTATTATATCCAACGCTACCAGATTATCCACCTCTCCGTTGAAAGATTTCATAAGGGGGATGGGGAGGGGTTATGGCTTGAAGCGGACAGCTTCTTGGGTAATATGGACAATGTCGTGCTCAAGTTAATTAGAGCAGCCGGGGGTGTTAGAAATGACATTGTTGAATCCGCTCAGCAATTGCTGCAGCTGACTCTTGGAGTAGGGAGCTATCCGGGGGCAGACGTGAAGTGCGGTTGCCTCCGATGGATTTGTAAATTCGGGTAGTAACGGAAGGGGATATTCATTATCTGACTCAATACAAACTAGTTGGAGGACGTTGAGGGAGCCAGCGGGGTATGCTGCTTCCAAAGGGGATTCTTCGTCTGGGGCTGCAAAGTTGTGGGTACCTGCCCGCTGGTGATACCCTTTTAACATATTCACGTGGAAAACCTTCGCTTCCACCGGAGTACGGATGAGGTAATCCACTTGTCCTCTAGCCTCGAGGACGAGGTAGGTTTCCTTCCACTGGCTAAGGAGTTTGTTGCTTTCCGTGG
Organism: Ceratothoa steindachneri; assembly: GCA_963969495.1. Taxonomy (NCBI): domain Eukaryota; kingdom Metazoa; phylum Arthropoda; class Malacostraca; order Isopoda; family Cymothoidae; genus Ceratothoa; species Ceratothoa steindachneri. The sequence continues at coordinate 101,440,205 of OZ018324.1, read as the reverse complement.
GAAGTAGTAACAGCACCTCTGCGCCAGGCTTGAATCTTCGTTCTCGCAACTTAATGTCAAAGTAGGTCTTATACCTCTCTAAATCCAGGTCCACGTTCTTATAGGCTAGATCAGCACACTCTTCTAACCTTTTTTCAAATCCAGGAGATAAGAGTAGGAGGTCTGTATTTCTTCGTCCAGTTGGGGATTAGTAAAGAGTTTGGTCAGAATGCTGAGGGGACCGCTCACGTTCCGTCGGTACAAGAGCTCAAAAGGGGTGAATCCAAGGGTTCTATGAGGGATCTCTCTGCACGCGAAATGGGCAACCGGCAAGTATCCATGCCATTCTCAGGGCTGGTCAATGCAGAGCCTTTTGACGACGGATTTGAGGGTCCCGTTTAATTTCTTGCGCATACCGTTCCCAGCCGGATGGTAAGAGGTGGTAAACAAAGGTTTTACAGTAGAAGCTTGCGTACATATTCCATGAGTTCTAAAGTAAACTGTCTCCCTCGATCTGACAGTACATCCTTTGGAATTCTCACGCGCGAGAATAAGGAGATCAGTCCTTTGGCGCACGTGATACTATCATTCTTTTTGAGGGAGACTGCTTCTGGGAACTGGGTAGCGAAGTCTACCAAGGTGAGGACGTAGCAATGTCCTCCGCCGGAAGAGGAATTAATACCGCCAATCAGGTTGATAGCCACTCGGGAGAAGGGCTCGGTGATGATGGGGCCTCTCTGAAGGGGGGCTGGATAATCCTACCCTTTTGCGGACGTCTTTTGGCAGATATCACATGACCGACAATATCCGGTGATATTTTTGGCTGCACCTGGCCCACAAAATACTTGAAAACTCATTGCGAGGTCTTATTATGGCTAAAATGGCATGCGAATAAACTGTCATGGGAGAGCTTCAATACTTGCGGGACGTATTCAGGGAGAACACACAAGACATGTGTTTCTTGGTCTATGATTTCCGAGCAGGCACGATACAATAAGTCCTTTTTCACGAGATACGACACTCGTTTGTTACCTCGGGTGGACTCACGCTCGAGGGGTTTAGTTTTCTCCCAAATAGGGAGGAGAGTTGCGCACTTCTTCTGGGCGCGGGCAAACTTGTTGCTCCGGAGGGCTTGGAACTACGGGTCGATAGGGGATTCGAGGGGAACGGGTACATGGGATTCCAGGGCTGCCTGTGTACGGGTAATCACGGGCTGGGCCATGGGATGGTCGTGGATTACGGGGCTCTGAACGATTAAGTCGGGGCAGAACTAGATTGTAGCCGCTACCAATTCGGCCAAACCGGACATAAAGGCACACTCGATGTGACGACGAGTTACTGGGAAACGACTGGCCCGGCCAAGGTAGTCGTGGACCACCGCGAACTTCTTGAGGTCGGGGCCAAAGGGAAGAGTAGGTCCTCTGACACTACGATGCAGGTGCACCCGGTGTCATGAACAAGGGGGGATACTCGGCAACCATTCACGGTTCTTGAATTCCAGTCCACCAGGGTTGTTCTCATTAAAGAGAAAGTTTACCTGATGGTCTGGAACTTTGGCGGGCGAAGGAGGAACGGGGGCTCCTGAGGCGACGGAGAGGAAGCAAGGGTGGCTCAGATTTAGTGCACTTGGTGGCACTGAGAGTTTGAAAATCGGGAGTTTTGAGGACATTTCGTGCGGTAATGGCCGGGAACGCCGCATGTGTTTCAAATAATCGGGTTCTTTTGGTACGGCACAACCTGGGGAGAAGAAACTAGGGGTTTAACGTCTTGGTGTTCAGATGGATGGAAGTTTCTTGGCTTCGACTGACTAGGAACTTTGGTAAATCTTGGAACCAATTTAGGAGGGGCCTTAGGACCCTAAAATTTAGTTTTATGTGGCGATTGGGGAGCCTTTCAACATCCATGGGGGAATTATACATTGTGAGTACCCGCATAGACATCGGCCTCTTCCAAGCACTCCTTGAAAGTGGCGCAATGTTTATACTTAATGAAGGCGGAAATTTCGAGAGTCACGGCGGCTAAAAACTGATCCCTAAGGAAGAAGTCCAGAAGAGACTCGTGGCCTTGGGGATTTTCGCCCGCATGCAGCCAGCACTGAAGGTCTCATTGGAGGATGTGCCCGTGTTGTCGAAATGTTTGGCCAGGGTGGATCCTTTCCTGGAGGAATCGTGAGCGGTAGAATTTGCAATTCATATGAACAGCGGCTAACATTTCGGACTTTAACGTGGAATAGCCCAAAGTTGATTCCGGGGGAAGGGGTACGAAGATATCCCTTAACTGGACGCTTAGAAGGGGAAAAAGCGAGTGACCCCATCATTTTTGAGATCCCATCTATTGATTTGAAAGATTCTCTCAAAATGGGCCAAAAATCACCCAAAGTCCTCTCTATCATTAAAAGCGGGAAGGTGGAACCGGGAACCGTTGGACTGAGAATCGATTTGATTTCTGCTCATTTCCAACTCATGCTGCCTAATTTGTTCACGTTCTTCCATCTCTATTTTGATCTTCACTATCTCTATTTTTTTTCTTCTCCATCTCCATCTTCAGTTTGTTCTCCTCCATCTCCATTTTCAGTTTGTTCTCCTCCATCTCTGTTTTTCTTAGTTCCTCTTCCCTTCGCTCTGCCCGTTCGTTACTCTCTTCTTTCTGTACCTAATTTAGCAGGTCTTTGCACAAAAGACCTAACATTTGAACCTGACTCATAAATTTTTCGAAGGATGGCATTGTTATGCAGTAGTTAACTGAGGCAACACTGACACGCGAACGAGCTAGGACACTACCCACGAGAAACGAATACTTGATTATTCGTGAAGGCCTTGTTCCCCTGCAAAATTTTGATATAGCTAACTACCTCTATTGTTTCTAAGCGGAAGAAACAATTAAAATGGTCCTACCTGAATTAGGACATCAAAGACCTTAACTTATTTGGATTAATAACCAGGAGAGTCTCTAAAAATCAAACAATAAAAAAATATTAATTACCTGCTGTCCAACACAAAATCTAAATAGACTAACGTTCCACTGCTCTTTAAATCACTTGAACTTGCCTTCTGCCAGGACAATACAAAAATTAAAATAATAGGGATAGACGTGAATAACGAGGGAACTTCTAATGTCGAAATTAAAATACACGGGTTCGTAAAAACCCCACACCTGACACTAAAATTATACAATATGTATATTAATAAATATATATGTCACGGTTTGACATTATATTATATCAATACCATACTATATCTATCAGGAAGGGAATAATAACTTAAAGGGGAACCGACAAAGGGACGGAACGCCACGAGTTTCGACGCATTGAGCAGCGATAATAGAGTGCAAAACGAGGTCAGATGAAATTTGTGCAATGGTACTGCTTAAGGTTATTTAAAGAGGCATGTACAAAAATATAATTTTATTTACATAAAATAAGAGAATCAATGCGCAAAATTATATTGGTAAATGAGGGCGGGGAATTTCAGAGTTATGCATCAGACTCTGAAGTTAGAAATTAATGCGTTACAGAAGGAGACTATTCCAATGGGTAGGATTAACTCAAATGGGTTGCTGAAGGGGAGGAGGGGTTGGCTTACGGAGGATTTCGAGGTGAGACTTCAGGGTAAGGTTTCACGGATGTCTTCTGCAAGCAATAAACATTAGGGCGAGGGCACTCGGAGCTTCTGAGCGGGAATTTGACGTGATAACTGTTCTCCAAGGGGGGGGCGTTAACTTCCGGTCCAGGGGAGATTATTTGCACGTTAAAGACGATGAGGGAGCGAGGAGAGATTCTACAGGAGTTGATGAGTGAAGTCGGAAAAATCGCTCAGTGGCGATCGTCAAATGGAAATACCTCACTGGCTGGGCTAATTCCAACGCCACGAAAAGTTCAGCCCTCACTTTGCTTCTTTGTTAAGCACCTTATACTTGGATCCTGGCGGGACTCGAAAACTCTGTATCTCTCACCTGGAAGACAAGCCCTATATATCCGAGGCTATCCCACAGGGGTGGGGAAAACAGCGCTACTCTCGAATGGCCTCGAACCTTCATGCCCAGGCGATTCTGACCCGCGAAAAGGCGGTCCAGGGTGGACGCGGTTGGAGGCTACCGCTTGTGGATGGAAGGGGGGGGGGAGCAGGCTTACCAATTTAAGCCTAACCAATTTCTAGAATTTTTTTTAACGCATTGACGTCACTTCTGTGCTGGAAAAGAAATTCCACGTGGAATTCTCCCACACAATGCAAATTGGAAATAATAACCGAATTATGAGAACCTAACTAAGACAACCAAAGAATGAGAAGAGTTCAAATATAATAAGACATGGACGATACATGAAAAAGATACATGAAGTAAGACAACCTAAACTGAAATCTTGCAAACAAACAACCGTATAAGGAAACGACATTAAATAGCTAAAAATAAAAACACAATATACGAAGCATAAAAATGCCTCCAAACGCATGCATACCATTACATACAAAATAAATAAATAAGGCAGAAAATAGGTAAGGAAAAAATAATTGTTGGATCTCCAGATCATACCCCTGTAGGTATCATGTAAAATGGTATTTTGCAAAAAATATGCAAGGGATCTCATATACTAGAGAATGGTCCTCTGTTAATTGATCGCTCTTGATCCAGAATAGGTTTGCAACCTTGCTTTTTGCAGCCTGAACCACATGTCTACCAATCAGGAGTGTTAGGTAGAGCACTGATGCCGAGGGGCTTGATTGTAGCACTATCACGCCTTTGGAAGAGGTCCTCGCATCCTGATTCTGTGCCCTGAATTTTGAAGCTTTCATTTTGGTGCTCCAGAAGAAAGGTTTGAGCAATTGAGTCTCTCGAACTATTGCTAGTCCATTTGGCTGAACTCCTCCCTGCAAATTCGGTAGACGCGAAGAAAAAGCGAATCACCCTGCCGCATTTCCTACGTTGTTCATGGGTGGAGAAGAAGCATAAAAATTCGTTCTTGTTTGCAGTCTTACTTTAGATAGAGAACTAGATGGTAAGCTTACACAGTGGGCAATTACATCCAGGGAACCGATGGATTTAGAGTTATCTTCCTCTTGGGTGAACCTTATTATAGGGTGTAGGTCGTTGATTTTCCGGAGAAGATTTTGCACCCTTATCCTACGAAGGACTGCGTCAAGCGTATCGTCTACATTTTGCAGTCAATGACAGATTGGCCGATGGTCTGGTGAATGGAATCTGCCTCCAGAGATTACATAAGCATGCAAACCAAAACGGCCTATAAGGGTGACCACATAACTATGACATACATTCGTAGTTTTTGGTATTCTTGGCCACCATAGGCGAAGTTTTCAAACCCCACGCACAGTTTTACGATGGCAATGAATTCTTTCTTTTGAATAGTATATATAGACACGAGAAAGGCTGATTGATATAGAGTGTATAGGGTCTGTTTGATCACCTTATTGTGTACGAAGAATTTAATAGCATTGTGCAAGTCCTCTGGAGTCTTATCTTGTTTTAGATATTTAGTGAAGAGGCAAGCTAGTTCCTTCACATTGTGATCTCCAGAATCAATAACTAAGTCTGAATTGCTGATTATCCAGACGTGATTCTTTGTGGACTTTTTTATTTGCTTGATTATAATTTGAATGTCTGATGCCAGAATGGTTGGGACATTATTGGGTGTCGTTGACCAGTTGTGGTTTTTGATATTGTTTGTTGCTTTAGTACAACTTTTCATTATAAAGTTTAGTTCTTTTAACTATTCTTTATCGATTCCTGAGGCTTGTATCAGTTCCTCCTCATAGCTCCAATGTAATATTTTCCTTTTATAAGTCTCCCTTTACCCATTTTTTTCCTCATTCCTTCTTTAGTAGTGTCTTCAATAATAATTGTATTATATTATGTGATGTCAGTTGTTTCTTTTAATGAGCTTGTTTATTTCTGTTAATTGAATTTGTTAGTTGGTATTTGTTGGTTTAAAATGTCAGCGATTCTTCATTTGGCTTATGCTTTCATCTAAGAGCGTGGTCTTATTCAAATTTTGTGTTTCCTTATATTTTAAGCAGTTATGTCCTTCAGCAATTGATTATCAATCGGTGGAATAATATTTGTATCGCTGAGGTCAAGAGGATTTTCATGGTATGCTCTCTCACTATTGCGTTAAATTCTGGAAAAAATTTCTGCATCTCAATGGTCTTAATTTTTTAATAGAATATCATTTTTTTCCTCATTTCAATGTTATTTTCATCATACATCTAGACACATAGTCACTGCCTTTGATTTTGATGACTCGTAAATTATTTTTGTTAACCATCTTAATTTAATTTTATATAACATAGTTTGAGCTTACTCAATTCCAACTTTTCTGTTGCCTCTTCCCTTGTTATTCCCCTCACAACTTTCCCATTCACAAGTCATTTCCGTGCCTAATTTTTTCCTTAGTGTCCCCAATGACGATGTCAAAATGGGCTCTGTTTTGTTTAGTCTCGTCTTCATATCATCATAGAATATATTTAATTATCTATGCCTACTAGAAGAAGTCGTGCGTACAATTGGACTATTTTCTGCCTTTGGTCTTATTTTATTTTGTGGTTGAGTAGGTGATAGTCACTTGTTTCAATGATACCTTTCCCGTATCGTTGAGTTTGAAATAAACTAATTATCTCCATAAATGCACTCTTTCAGATAGTGTTAGAGAGTTAAAGGTTGTAATGTACAAGATTTAATTTATATTTAGGATGTCGTTGTTAGAATTGTAAATGTAGTCAGTCTCATTTTATATAAAGAAACGAGGAACGGCTTTCAAATATTCAATAATCATTTTCATTTTTTCTGAACTTGGCCGATTTGCTTTAAAAAATTTCTAAGTTTAAATATATTCTAGTAGAAAATAAATTGAAAACTTTTGGTCATGAGTTTATTCATATCCAGAAACTTTTGCCTGGTCAAATTGCACATACATCTTACTTAAAACAATGGCAGATTCTTTGCACAATATTTAACATTACATTTTCCAAATGATCACACGTTATTTTGTTATGATACAACATAATAAAGCGAGCAAGAATTTTGAAAACATATTTCAAACACAACGAAGCAATGTTACTGTCTAGAGGGACCTTGACCAGTATTTAATCAACAAAACAGTCCAACAAAACATTGGATTGTTATAATGGTATCAAGATTCAGAAGATTCGGCTCTGCAGGTGATAAAGAACGATCTAGTAGACCATGATCTGTGCGAAAAGAATGTAGCATCCAGTGTTTTAACCAGTGTTATAAAACCTACATAAACGTCACCTAAAATATGTTCCAGTCAATTAGGAATTTCTCAAATATGATTGCAACGCATCTTATCGGAAGATGTGAAAGTTCATCCATAAAAAATACAAATAACTCAATAATTAATGATTACTGACTGTCGTGGGTTAGTCGAGATTATTTTTATTATGATTAATAAAGTGGGTAGTACGTTCGTAGTTCCAGTGGTCGCTTCAGGATCGATCTCTAAGAAGCTTTTCTTATTTTAATTCTATTAAATGAAAATAAAGGAAAGTTCTCTCTTTAATATACTAAATACTGCAAACGCAACTCGTTCAAGGATAATTTAAACACTTCAACCAAAATAGACCTTTACTATACATTAAGATAACTCAGACAAAATTAATTTATACACGTAAAAAAACAACTTAAAATTGGTTCTTAAGTCCTGTTATCGACACTCGGTTTCTGGTTGATTTAAGGGAGAAAAAATTACTTTCCAAAAAATTGTCTTTACGATATACAAATAATATAGGTTAAACGCGCGGGAACATGAAAATAGAATTGATTACTCACATTAGGTAGTGGAATTTATCCAGAGAATCCAAACGAAATACCTTCATTCGAATATCTTCAGGTAAAGCTTCGTGAGTGTAGTTTATTTGCTTCTCAATAAAGGGCGTTACTGCGAACGAGGGGTGGATAAGTGACGTCACGCGGAATTTCGAGGCGACGGAGGAGAAGAAATCAAAACAAAATGCCGATTGAAGAGGCTATGCGTCGGGCGTTTATGACCTTGAAAAGATATTCTCAGACGAGGATTGAAGATGGCAGGATGATTTTCTCGCGATTTGGTTTACCTTAAAGATCTTCTCTATTGGGTGAAAAATCTATCTAGTTTGGAGTGTTAAACTCCGATAGGGTAAGATCACTTGACAAACTTTGGTAATAGAACTGTGCCGACGGTACTTAGAGAAAAGATCACTTGACGATCTTTGGTAATCAACTGTGCTGATTATGCTTGGTGCAATCTGGAATTACCCAAGAAAATGAAGTCCTTCTTAACTAACTTAGTGGGGGAATTTTATTCCGGCAAGTTCTTATCGATGTCATGCTGAAACGAAAATAGTTTTCTTTTACTCCTGACAAACAGTTTTATTGGAGAAAGAGGGGGATAGCAAGTGAAGAGCAGAGGGTGCCCTGGCTTTTGGGCGTTTGTTATTTCTCTCACTAGACATTTTGAATTTTAGGGAAATTGGATCTCATGTTGAATCGACAGAAGTGGGTATCAATTAAGCCGTGATTGGCGTCGTGTTGCTCTGGGAGAGCGTAATACGAAATCGACAGTTTGAACTTTTGACTTGTTTGATTATGAATACACCTTCGGAGGGTAGGTCTTTTGAGCAGAGGTCAAAAATAACTGTCTCCTAATTTTACCAATTTTATAGTAATTCTATGTTACCGGAGACTGGAGAGAGTGGCTTAGAGAAACCCAGGAGGGTTTTGTTTTTCTTTCATCGTTTTTCTTTACCATGTTAAATACCTCGATATATATATATATATATATATATATATATATATATATACACTCGCAACTTTTTCACTGCTTCGGTTAACTCGTATATCTCTACATTCATCCACCCTTAAGATGATCCTGTGGGGGGGGGGGGGGGCACTTGTGCTGTATGCTCAGAGCCAAACTAAAATACATACACAAGAGAGAATAGACCGGTATGGAGACAACCTTTTCCCATCACTGTTAACATATCTTTATTATGTCCACCGTGCGCATAATTACAAATTATCAGAAAAGATTCAACAAAATACCCCTAAAAAACACCAATAGAGATACCCTTATACATACAAATCACACAAAAAAACCCAGAACAATTTTGGTCTTGAGACTAATAGTGGCTTGATTAGTTCTAGACTGATTTCGGCTCAAGCGGTCAGCGATACAATTCTCAGATTTTTTTATGTAAGCTATATTAAATTGGTATTGCATTAATAACAAACTCCATCGCATTAGTTGTCCATTTTTACTCTTGTTTTGCCTTAAATATATCAAGGGACGGTAGTCCGATTCCACGTTAAACTCCTGCCCTATTAAATAAAATCGGAACTTCTGTATTCCCCAAATTATGGCGAATTCTTGCTGTTTTACAGTTGCATACGTTCTTTTGGGCATCGTGAGTCTTAGGCTGGCAAAAGCTATGGGAAATGGAGTGCCATCATCTTCTTATTGCAGCAAGACACACCCTATGCCTTCTCCACACGCGTCGGCGCCTATCTTAAATTTATTTTGGAGATTGTGCAGACGTAGGATAGGGGCTGACACTAGTTTTTTTTAACAACTTAAATTGAGAGATCGCTTTAGGATTTCACTTGACTGGGTCGGGGGAATTTTTTTTAACAGATCATTAACGGGAGCGGCTAATTGAGCGTTCTCGAAAGGGCGAAGTTGCAGGTTTAAACCTAACTCGGGGGGAGATCCTTGATTAGGGGGAGGGTTAAGAAGGTAACGGATATTTATTATCTGCCTCTACACAGACCATATTCACCACTTGAGGAGGCTTCCATGGGTACAAAGTTTCCACTGGTTCTTCCTCATCCAGAGTTACAATGTAATTGACACAGGTCCGTGGGTGGTATTTTTTAGCATATTAATGTGGTACATTTTGGGACCTAATTGGGTTGCAATTATGTAATTAACAGGTCCTTTATTACCAAAAAAGGGCCCTTCCATTACGTAAGCAATTTATTAGTCTTCGTGGGTAATAATAGCAATACTTCGTCGCCGGCTTTCAATTTTCGAGACTTGGTTCTCAAATCAAAGTATGTCCGATATTTTTCTAAGTTACATTCTGTATTTTCGCGAGCCAACTCCACAGATTTTCCAATTGCCCTCGGAGTTTGTGAAGGTACGCATAGCAGGATTTGATTTTCTGATCTAACTGGGGTTTAATGAGTAGTTGATTAATGACACTCATGGGTCCCCCTGTATTACGTCTGTACACCAGTTCAAAAGGCGAGAAGCATAGCATCCGGTGCGGAATCTCGCGGCATGCAAAAAGGGCGACGGGGAGGTATCTATGCCATTCCCGAGGTTGAGACTGACAGAGCTTCCTCAATACTGTCTTGACCGTACCATTTAATTTTTCGCACATCTCGTTACGGAGGGGTGAAACAGGGTGGTGAAAAGGGGCTTGATGAGCAGTAAATTACCTACATATTCCATGAGTTCAGAGGTGAACTGTCAGCCTCGATCTGAAAGGATTTCATTAGGAAAATGTACCCGCCAAAAAAAAATGAGATGAGGACTTCTGCACACGAAATACTGTCTATATTTCCTAGAGCTACACCGTCGGGAAACCGCATGGCGTAGTCTGCCAACGTCAATATATATGAGTGTCCTTCGCTCGCGGAGGGGTAAATGGGTCCTACCAAATTAACTGCTACTCGGAGCAAGGGTTCGGTAATAACTGGAGTTTTCTGTAAAGGAACTGGGACATTCTTCCTTTACGGTGGCCTTTTGGTACACAGCACACGACTGGCACTATATGGTGATCTCCTCACAGGTGCTGGGCCAATAGAAGTATTTAAATATCCTCTGCGCCGTTTTATTATGACTGAAACGTCCAGCCAATAAGCTGTCGTGGGCTATTTTTAATATATGTGGGATGTATGACCTGGGAAGACATCTACATTTATCTGCTTAAGGGATTTCTTTTGCCGCCGCTCGGACGAGTAGTGAGTTTTCTGTCACATACTTTATCTGCTTGTTTCCGCGCACTGACAGTTTCTCCGCTCGCCGCTTTATCCCACAGGGGACTGAGAGCCGGATATTCTTTTTGCGCGGTCACGGTGGCTTAAGAATTGAGCTCTTCGTATTCTGGGTGATCCAAGGAGATAGAGGGGTCAGAAGCGAGGCTCTCTTAACTGCTTTTATCGTCGAGACTACGGGCTGAGCCACTATTGTTGGAGAGAGTTGGGTGCTCTGCCCTATCAAAGTTACACAGAATTTGATCCGTGCGGCCACCAATTCGGTCCAACCGTTAAAGTATTGGCATTGGATGTGGCAGCGGACGACGGGAAATTTATTTGCTCTACCAAGGATGTCTTGAACGGTGGAAAATCTCTTATGATATGGGCCGACACGGGAAAGCAATTTGTCACTCACCACTATAGAAGTAAACCCTGTATCTCTTACCAAAGTTGAGACTCTGCAACCATTTACTGAGCCTGTTTCGAACTTTAATCCTCCCGTTGAGCTCTTGTTAAATAAAAAGTTCACTTGTTCCAGGGCGTTCGCCGTGGACCAAGGAGGCGTGGCAGCAGGGGTTTGTTCTTGGGAAACCGTGTCGCTGACATTATGTACTTGTTGTGCCGAGGTAGTTCTAGCTGGGAATTCTTCTTGCAGTGGTAACTCAAATGTCCCGGCAACCCGCAATTATAACAGGTAATAGGGTTTCTGGGCTACGCTACTGACGAAGGAGGAGCACTAACCTGGGTTGGTTTCCCAGTGTTATCCCGTTGTCGGAAAAAGCAGGGTTTGGAAGGTTCGGAGCTCCTTCCAAACTTAAAGGGTTTCAGAGGCTACCCATTTTTCTTTGGGGACAAGGGGCTTGTTCTTGTTTTTTTTCTCTTGGAAATAACCGGTGGCATTGGACAAATAATCATTAAAGGACTCGGCTCTCCTGTCCTTGACAAAGGCCGTTAACTCTGGAGGCAGAGTGCATAATAGTTGGTGAGTGAGTCGAAATCGTTTCTCACTTTTGCTAAATCCAACCAAAATTGAAGGTGCCTTCTGAGGATAAACCCAAACTGCCGGTAGGTTTGTCCGAGTTGAATCCTAGCCTGCCTAAATTTCATTCGATAATCTAAAGGATTTAGATTGATGGCGCCTAGTCGTTCTGCTTTGAGGGTAGAGTAGTCTACTGAAGCTTCTGGGCAAAAGGATATAAATATATCTCGTACGCGCGCACTGAGAAGGGGAGTAGTCTGGCGATACCGTCTGTTTCAATATCACAGTGGTTTACACTTCAAAAATCTTTTCGAAGTGCGAGAGATAGGCGTATAGGTCTCCCTCGTCCTAGTACGCTGGAAGCTACATAGTTGGGGCCTGAGATGTCCCAGGCCTAGAACCTATTAATGGCACTTCTACTTGGTCCTTGCTCAATGCTCTCTCGTGTTCTCGTATCTTTTCCCTTCTTCTGCCTGCCTTTAACTTCTTCTCTCCCTACTTCCGCTTCCATCTGTATCCTTCTCTCTTCTGCCTCTCTTTGCGCTTCTTCTCTCCTCACCTTCCCTTCCGGCCGTTCCTGATCTTGGACGTAGGCAATGAATTCTTTGTCCGTTAGTCCAAGAATTTGGCCTTGTTTATAGAATATTTTAAACGAAGACATCCTGGCTATGTTCGTCGAAACCTCACAATGTAAGGAAAGTTACGTATGCAACTTTGAGTCTATTGGCCTTTCTTACCATAAACTTACCTTTCACTGAACCATCGTAATTGAATTATCCGTGTCAAAAATACATTTCGATGAATCTTTAAGACCTGTTTGATTCTTCTTTATTTAAATTTTCCTCGAACGGGTTAGCAATTATTTGTTCTTAGCAAGGGCTTTTAAGATAATCTGAAACTTGGGTTCTTCTGAAGTAACCGCAATAACCTGACACAACTTAAATATGTCTTGGGTTAGCCGAGCTTATTTTTTTAATTTTTATTATGATTAATAAAGTGGGTTGTACGTTCATATTTCCAGCGATCGCTTCAGGATCGATTTCTGGTAGAGTGGCTCAGAGAAACCCAGGTGGGTTTTGTTTTTCTTTCATTGTTTTTCTTCGATATATATATATATATATATATATATATATATATATATATATATATATATATATATATATATATATATATATATATATATATATACATATATATATATATATATATATATATATATATATATACATATATATATATATATATATATATATATATATATATATATATATACATTCGCAACTTCTTAACTGCCTCAGTTAACTCGTATATCTCTACACTGAGTGTGAAAAACGAAGAAGTTTTCCACGCGCATTTTTGAAACTAAGAAATAATCAAAATTTACCTTACCCCTAATCATTTCTGATAAAGCCAATTTTCACCTTACTGGATACTTAAATAAACATAATTACAGATTCTGGTGAGCTGAAAACATGATAATTTACGAGCAGCCTCTCCCTACCCAGAAAGTTAGAGAAAGGTGCGGCAAAACCAGTTCGAGAAATATGGGTGCCTACATATTCGAGGATGCTGACGGAAAAACAGTGGGACTAACATGGAACACTTACAAATAAATGATATAAGATAATATGGTTGGATTTGGCTATTCACGATATCCGGTTACCAAGTTTGCGCAACAACTACACAGTGAGTCAATCCTTGCAAATACTAAGAGCAAACTTCACTTGTTGGCGGTTAATTTGAAGGTTGAGTGATGTTTCTTGCCCACTACGATCACTTAATTTTATCCCTCTAGATTATTTTCCTTTGGGGATACCTTGAAGACAAAAATGTAAATAAATCTAATAATTTTCAAGAATTGAAGTAAAAAATCATTGAAAAAATCGACAGAAGGGATACTTCTGTTGTTTTTGAAAATATCATGAATTATATGATGCAAATAATCCACCTTTCTTTTAACCCTAATGAAGAACAAATAAAGAGTATTGTATTTAAATATAAGATTCAAGATCATTTCTTTTTTTTTATATTTATCACACACTTTTATAAATCAATTATTTATGTGTTATTAATTTTTTTTCAAATCTCAATTAAATTCGGGGCCACCCTTTATAAATATAATATATTTATATATCTTCCCTTTCCTGATATCCTTCTTCAGGTGAAACTGATTGTCACGCACTTTATTATAAAATATATCCCTTTCAATTCCTTTGTCAATTTAGTTTAATTTTCTTCTCTACCTTGATTATTCTAACTGCAACTTCGTAAATTCACACTACGCCGTTGAGAATGAAGATAACCTTCTATCCGATAAAAAGAAGCTTATATCTAACTTAATGATGTTTCCATAATTTACCAAACCTTTCTGTATTCCTCATTATTGCGTTGCACGCGATTCAGTCTAATTATAGATCATTCATTATTCTCATCTGTTCAAGGGGGGAATATTTGGCCATGTATTATTTAAGTTTCTGCTACTCATTAATTCCATTCACTTATATTAAATTCCATTATTTTAAAGTATTTATATTATTTTCTCATTCGTAGTTCATTTTTATTGTCATAAATGAAAAAAAGTTAGAAACCCTGAAGTTACAAGAGATTTCAGCTTTAAATACAGAATTACCCCACAACGAGGAAAGAAAGAAATGAATACCACCAATAGAATCAGACTACAATAAATGAAAGGAAAGTAATTGACAGGAGTAATATATAAGTTTATTTTGTATTATGGCTAAATGGATATGAAACTTGAATCGGTAAGGGACCGATAACTCGAACCTTGATGATTTCATGACAACTCTTTGAGTTATATACTAGTGAGACTAGACGCATAAGGTATATTCAAGATGATAAGGACAAACAAGAAAAGGCAGAATATTAACAATGCGATACTACGCAGATCTCAGTGGGTGAATAATTTGGTAGCATCATTTCAGAAAACTATTACTCTATTGTAAATCGTGGAACCGGATTTATCTTAAAGGAATGGAGAGTGCAGTGGAGGAACCATGTAAGATTATCAAGGTTTAATTTACATGCGAGGATGTTATTAGTTTAAGAATCTATCTATGTTCATGAGAAAATGACCCTATTGATGTTACTGTTGCCAGCGCTTCGCATAAAATGCTAATACCACGCAGTCTATAATAGTTATCCCGTCTCTGATGGATCTGATCTAAACGTGTTTGCATATTTCTTGTTTGTTGGTGATCGCTCGCTTTTTTAAATGAATTTTAGTCTCCTGGTCTCAAACACTGCATCAAGATGTTTCGATCAACGTCTCATATGGCCATTCTTACACAATCACTAACATCAGGTAATTAGGATATACTAAAAGAGAGCAAACTTACAATTTATTTCTTCAACTTCATAAGTACTCTTGTGGTTCTATCAATAATGATATTAAACATACATGTCGACATCACGCAACTTTGTTTTACAATTTTCGTAAACTACCTATTCTAGAAAACTACCTTCCGCTCTAATCCCTCCTTGTTTATCCAAAATTAAATAGTTTTACCCGTAAACAGACTTATTCTATGCACATATACACTTTACTTACGGCCCAACATATTTGCCTCCTATTGTTCTTGCATTCCTTTTCTCACATTCACTCTTAAATATCAGCATTATTATGCCTTTTCCTTAATTCAGTCACTTTTCAATTTCATATGTCTTACAACAGTACTGCCAGACCTAGTACATAATACAATTATCACGACCCTTAAATATTCAAGTCAACATATTATTCACTCGGTGTCTTATCATTATTCGGACATATCACAGCACTAACGTGTACTTAAAAGCTTATCTCTTTCATACTCCGATACGACACCCAATTTACACCCAGCGAAGCTAAAGGTATTTACTTTATATCGATTTCTTTAATTAAATTATAAAATTCCTTAAATTATTCTCGCCATCTAATTTCTAGCTCTATATTGCTCACATGGACCTTTCTATTCTTGTCAATGATGTTAACACAAGAATTCTTCGGAAGCTTCCACTATCTACTGAAATTATTACAGAATATCTTCTTTAGAATTTCGTATCTTCGTTAATAGGTAATCAAAGTGCTTAATTTGTTGCTTTTCTACTTATTTTAATCATCCGCTTCAATTTCACTTTCATTCTCTCATATGCGTTCAACAGCATCTGCATGGTATATTCATCTCACCTATTGAGCATTTGAAAGTAACTTCAATTTTGCTTGCTAATACTGGTTACTATTCCTTCAGAATGTATTCAACGTTCTGTTATCCCCTCTCACCTTCTAAAACCTATTCGTCTATTAATATTTCATACAACCATCGATCGATACCAATTCTAAATTTCATCCACCGCAAGTCTAGTCATTCCTAAATCTTTCTTTCTTAGATTCACTTCTATCATTACAAGATCCATAAACTACGACAACATACTCTTTTACCTTTAAACATGTAAACTTCTCGCATATAATTATTTAGCCAACACATTCATATCTAACTATGACAACAAGCCTCTCCTCATCCGAAAGCAATTTTACACCCTTTTTCCTAATCTCTTCCTTACCATCGCCTGATTGCACTTCATCTTGTACAAACTCTCGATTCCCTTTTATGTTTAGCCTACATAGAGCAAGCAGCTGCATTCTTAAATTTTTAAACAGATTGAACGACACTCCTCTCATTTCAACATCACTCCCAATATAGACTAGTTCTTATATTAACAATGATTATTTTGTCTGACAGAACGGGGGTCGTGACAGATCCCTAAATACTGATATTTCATATTGCGTTCATGAGATAACATCTTGGGAAGCGCGGCCTTTTTGGCTAGCACCAATATACTGGGTATTATCCTCCTCTTAAAAAAGGTACATGAGGACAGTTCGAATCTTCTTGTATTGTCATTAATATTTTTCGTTTCACTTGAATAGAGAAACTTACATTCCTTATCCTGGCTTGTAATGTATCGAAACTCCGTCTTAAAATAGGAGTTTTGCTGGATAAATAAGCCAGTTTAGTTTTTTTCCTTTACTAAAATATCGACGTGGGCCGAACTAACATCTTCTAGGGCTTCTGTCCATTTTGTACGCCGTCCCTTGCATTAGACGTCACCACAAATTTGATAAAACCCTTATAGAGAAGAAATATGCCTCTTTATGCTACACGCACCCCACCTCCCTTGAAGGATTCTACCGTTTGTGAATTTGATCGAACACGGTTTATCTTGTGGTATGTGTTGAGCCCTTTAGCAGCTCTTCTTTGATAGCATATGTGTAATCACTTAACAGAAATACCTTTTTTTCAGAAGTGTGAAAACGTGTCAAAAGGAGTAGAGGCAAGTTCTCTTTGTCTTCCCCCTCCTAAAACCTATGGGAGAGCGGAAACGAGAGTATTATTGAAGGTCGCAGTCCGAGTCTACAAACACAAACCCTCATACACGCTCAAACAGACACGCATACACATACACGAGCATACACACACAGGACTTTTTTGGATGGACCCGGACTCCCTCTCCCCTGATTAGTTTTAAATAAAAATGTTCACGCCCCTACCCCCTCTCCTGTCAAGAACATCTCCGAGTCTGTACGCGGTTTGAATATTAATGTATTGGCTCGTATTAGCAGAGTTGCTACTTAATTCTACTTTTCACTCCGCATTCGCACTTTTTTTTTACTTATTCGTCGCTAAACCTCTCAGTGTATCACACGTTATAAGATGATTCTCCATCCACACCGTGTCACACCCAGACATAGTAAATATATTCAATACTATAAAGTCGGATTAAAAATACACATTCATAATTTTTGTCCGATATATAATAAATACCGTATTCCTGTTCGGATTAAGGCAACTCTTTTCATTCAGAAATTCAGATGTGTATAAAGTAATAAGGTTGGGGACATCCATACAATTCTAATTGAAATTATTAATTTGATCCTAGATGTAAAATAAAATTAGATTTTAACATAAGATCTCATTTATTGAATAGTTATATAAGAGTGTAAGCGTATCAAAAATTTAGTTAAAAAAGAACCGCCGATTGTTGCGCTTATATACGAGTACATCCCCGAGTCTGCCAGCAACATTTGGTGTGGCAAATCAGCTATTTCAATCTGTTAAAAAGATCGCTAAATTATCTGAGGTGTAAAGCTTTCTCTAAGGTTTGGATAATATACTCTACACAAACCTGTGCGAAAAATATTCAAGACAAAACATGTAAAAGCACAAGGTTCACATGAGATTTGTCAGATAGAGCTCACTCTAGCGCACAAATATCAAAGTTTTAATTATGGTGTACGCTACATACTCTTTGTAATTGACGTATATTCTAGATATCTCTAGTTAATTTATTTAAAGGAAAAGACGGATCTGGTACTACCAAATGTTATACAATATCTGATATTCACTCACTAAAGAGAAATAGCCTTGTAAGAGTGTACAAAGAGCAATAAATGAAAGACTTTTCAGGTATTATACCTTTAATAATACATGAAAATACATCGATGTGTTAGATGATATTGCAAACGCTTATAATAATTATGGACATCGAATGATTGGAAACGCACAGTTTAAAGTTTACATGATGTTGCTATGTCGAATCAGGAAGCTGAGAGAAACAAAAATAGATTTTTAGATAGGAGCGGTGAGTATTAATAAAAAAAAATATACGTGGTAGGTTGGAGTAAAGAAATATAGAGGATTTCTTCACTTAAAGATTTAAATGGTGAACATAGTGAAGGAGGAGTTTATGACAAAGAACTAGAGACAATATAGTTTTACTTCGGTAAGAAATATTTAGTGAAGAAGTTAGTTAAAGCGAAAGGGCCTGGAAAAAACTAGCTATATCTAGTAAAATTGCGAGAATATCCTAACTCATACGTCAAGTCATAAGATATCATCCACCAACCTTGAACACATGCATTCGTAAAATTATATATAAAGGTAGGAGACGAAGGTTTTTATCAGTTTTTATGTAACTCTACTTTCTTCATTCCCTTTAGATGTTTACCTTCAAAATACCATGTCTGACTATAGACTTGAATTGCACAAATCCATTATAACTGATCACAGTCAGTATGAACTAGAGCTTTGTGAGTTTCAATTTTTCAGGGAATACTTATAAAATACCTAGCCTATATACCCATTCACAATCTATCGGAAAATAAGGAAGTGAATAATTATGCATCAAATACTATATTCACAAGAGGAGACGAAGCAAAAATAAAACGAATGGACTATGCTTATGATGCGATATGGATAGACTCAGTATATTATAAAAATGACAAACCTTTCATAGAGCAAATTAATCTGAAAATGAGATAGAAATTATCATCAAGATTTACTGTTTTAATCCGACAAAAGTTAACGAAATATGTCTACTGAATATATATTAATGCTCAGTTCACGTTCATCGCTCAATGTGAAAAGGAAAGAAAATCTATTATTACATCTGTCGGAAGAAATTTCCAGTGTAATGGAAAAATGCATCAAAGATGATGTCTTTATATTAAATCATTGTATAGCCTTACATAGCTCATCTGATGAGTTTCGATTGTACCAAAAAAAAGGCTTTCTTTCAGAGAATATTCAATACAAGTAATAAAGCAATTACTGACAGACATTACTCAGTGACTAGTGCTTCAAATATCCTTTGTACTCGACCTACGGTAAATTCTTTTGATAGACTAAGAGGAATAGGTTTTTCTGAAAAGCATTATGGAGCTTCAATGCCAGTTTTAGAAGGACGGAAATCGGCACAAAGGCTATGTTATAGTGGGCTAAATAAAATATTTGAAAGCGCAGAACATTATGGCGCAGGCATTGTCAAGTCCCACTGTGCATGGAGCCCTGCTTTTCTCAATATCATACAACAAAGAGATGTGAAAAATAAGCGTGAATAAGCATCGTGTGCCAATTTTAGACATATCCGTCCATACATACATACTAAATTTTATCTTTTATCTCTAAAAAAACTAAAAAGAATAATTCAGTTATTATTTTTTTTTTTATTAATGTAGACTATTATATTTTCGTTCAATATTATATTTTAGTTACAAAAACTTGTTTTGTGAACGTTTGTGCGTTCAAAAGCAATGTTTACAGTTAGGTGAGCACGACAGTCCAGGGTAGCAAACTTATTGGGAAGATTAGGCGTAGACAAGAAGAAAACATTTCGTTTGTGCCACATGCTACATCCAAACTCAACTCAGGGCATTTAAATGACCACTTAAAGCTCATCTTGTAATGCAATTTCCGGAAGACAGGTAAGATAAATCTGAACATATTTTGTATGTTTTTTATTGATAAGAAATTTTCTTTTTAAAGAAGTGAATTTCAAATGACTTTTTAAAATTAAATTCTTTGGGTAATGAAGGAGCTTTATTAAATGAACACTTAAAGCTCATCTTGTAAAGCGGTTTCTGGAAGACAGGTAAGATAAATCTGAGCATATTTTGTATGTTTATTATTGATAAGAAATTTTCTTTTTAAAGAAGTGAATTTCAAATGACTTTTTAAAATTAAATTTTGGGGGTAATGAAGGAGCTTCAAGTTGCCAAGGCGTGGTATTTCAAGGGTTACTCTGTTGATATGCAATAGAACGAGCCCTTTGTAGCAGAAAACAGTTTAGACATATCTCATTTATGAATATTAAAACCGCGTCAAAGAGACCTTAACTTAACCATTGCTCAAAAAAGTTTGCAGGCTGGTAGAAGGGGATGAGGTGGAGGGAAAGGCCACCTCCACTTAAAAAGCCATATGTGTGTGTATGCTCGTGTATGTGTGTGCCTGTGAGCGTGTGTGTAGACTCTAACAAGGAACTTCAATACTACTAACAAGAACTCGTACCTAGGGTCAGTGGAGAGGCCTTCGCGAACACTATCTCTTGATTCTATAGTTAGGGGGCTTCTCAATGACAACTTAAAACAGGTCCTGGGTTGGCTTTAGTCCGTCTATTGGACCTTACCTCCAGAGAAAATAAATCCTTTAATAATCTATTTAAGTTAAGTGCGCTCCGCTCTTACTACGTACGCGGGCACCATACTTGGTTCGGAAAATTATCTGGACAGAAGGTATATTATCCGATTCCTGGCGAATGGCTATCGTGTTTGCTTTTTGCAAGGCGGAGAAGGATAAATCTTTCTAGATATTTTCTGTTGACAATCTTCTACTTCTTGCATGTATTAGTCAATGGAGAAATTGGATAACCTTAGCATAGGTTATTTCCTGAACAGCAGATGACAAATGTTCTTGAAGTGTGCGGCTTTTGCAAGTTCCACTTTACGTGGTATGCTCTCATATCCCTTATATTTGACTTTTTTCGGCGATTAGTGCCTTGAAACATCTTCTCCAGAGAAAATGTTATCAATTGAGCCCGTTTTAGATAAAAGTCACACGGCGTGAGTTCTATGTCTTTTGGAACAATTCGTGTGTTTTGGGAATGTCACTATAGCAAGAAGTTCTTTCTCTGCAGCGGTAGCCTCATTGAATCCTCCTCTTCTTAAGAGCAGCATAGTTATGATAATCCATTGTGTATTCATAAATAGAATGTCATTATTTAGACATAGAACATCTAAATTTATGCTTGCAACTTGAAGCCTTTGAAAGAAATTTCTGAAAGACTATTCCAGTTTTCTCTCTGATTTGAGTCACAAGAATGCGAAAGTTTCTTTATTCCGTGCACTTAGTTTGGTAAAATGCACATATTGATGGTTGTCAATTTTAGCGGAATGGTCTCTATGACTCATTAATTTAGGAGATACCCAGCACACTAGAGCTAGTTTTGTTGTTCGTGACTCTAGATTTACATCTGAAAATCAATTATATGTGCTTCTAAGGGACGAGCAATCTAATCATTACTTATTTTTGTATTGTAGATTATTAATTTAATAATTTTATATCTATAATATTTTCTTATATTTAAGATTTGATTTCTTTCTATACGGTGTAGTATCAGCTTTTTCTGCATGTCCCTTCATTGCCATCTTCCAGTAAGTCGTTCTGTCGGGTAAACTCCGTCTTCAAATATAGAAAGGGATCATAGCCTCTCTCCCGAGCATGAAAGTGCTCAATTTTAGGTAATTGAAATAAATAGATTGAGTGGTCTTAACAATGTTTTTCGATTCATTGTTTTGAAATTAAAGACAAGGGTAGGACAATAAACAATGAATTTCCGCAACAATTAAGGAATTTTGAAACCAACATAGCTAAAAGTTTTTACTTACACTGTATTTAATCAATGGAATCGTTTGCTTACAAATATAGGGTACAATAATATCATGAAAATGTCTAAAATTATCAGATAGGTTTTTCCGAGAGATTAGGAAGCTTTAAATTATAGACCTAGCTGTGTCGACCACATGGCAATTTAACACTTGTAAACTCTAGTCATTTCTTAGAGAGTTTAATTGATGAAATACGTACTCATACTTTTCGGGGTCCTTCATACATTTTATACTTTTATCTTCTGGAACAGCAACACATACGAACAGTTTCATAGCTTTGATGTCGATAAAGACAGGTAGAAATAAGAATCTGCCAAATTGCTTTGATGCCTAAAGTCCATATTAGAATTCAAATAATATTTTCATTTGAATAGAATAAATAAAGATAACTAGGAATAAAAAGAAATTGAAGAGCTACAACATATTTAGGGACTGAAGTGGATAGCAAAGAAACGACAATTGCTGATAATGGTACAGTAAGCAGACAGCATATCTAATGAGAGAGTAGGAGTAGGGGAGGGCAAATATACTGAGGAGTCTCGAATTAAAAAGAAAAGAGTGAAGTTTGGGGAAGTAAGCATGTCTGTAATATACTTAAAATTAGCACAGCAATATATTTCTCAAAAGAGGAAGCAGGGGAGAATTTAGCGCATATGCCGAAAACAAACACTCGTGCAATTGTGTTAAGAGTTTCTTTATGGTTTAATATATCCTATTGCTAAGCTTTCATTCGAGTTGAAAGAAGGCGCAAAAATTAATAAATCTAAATGTAACCCCTTAAAAACCTCTGAAATAAACAATAAATAAACTCTTTTTGTCCCAACTTAAATCTCTTTGAAGAAAACGAATGACCATCATAAAATCTCTTTGGGCTTAAGGTTGCTCTAGATCTATAAAATACGGAATGTTGCACATCACCGTTTGCGTAAACGAGCGGAAAGTTTCAAACACTTTCCTACATACTTAAGGAAGTTTTGCACAGTTTCGCCTCAGTTCTCCTTCTCCTCCTCGGAACACAGTAAAAGATGAGCAAACTATAATTTAAACTTTTTCAAGAATTACGTAAATTTGCAAAGCATTTAGTCTTGCCTTGAGTATATAAATATTTAAATGAACTTAGAATAGAGGAGAGAATACATTTCATCATTTTAAAGTAATACTTTCATTATTGAACTAGGCATCTATACCTGGTGGCAAATTTTCTTTAGAGAATTTTATAAATAGATTTTATTCTTCTTCTTTTCGATTTATAGTGATAATCTCTGTTATTGGTAGTAATTTTATATTTTCTCTTTTCTTCTCCGATATCTAGCAGTATACGACATTACATGTAGCAGATTGTCTTCGGGTTTTGAAAAAGAAGTCCTTATTCTTTTCTTTATTTTCAAATTTAATGCTAGTTAGACTTTGATGCAGTGATTTTAATAAAATGAACTAATTCTTAAACATAAATAAAACACGATCAAATATGGAAAATGTGCTCGAGTACGGATAATTCCTCCTCCCTTTTTAATGGATGCATTTTTTTATTTACTATTCTTTGAGGAATTACAGTATGAGAAAATTCCTGAATCGGAGGTTTTAACATTATTAAACCTTTATCTTTTTCCTTTAATTTCTTTCAACCATTTTAATAAGAACCCCATTGTATGTGTAGGTCAACTAAAATTAGGTAAATTGAAGAGGGATGTTTCAACCATTAACCAAATAATCATTGGGAAGAAGCACTTCATACTCCTTTAAGGGCAATCAAAACTTTATTTATTCTTTGGTCTCCATCGTAAGATCATATGTATATTTTTTATAATGAGCTGCACTGACGCAGTTAGGACATGCAGTTATAATAAAAATCTCTTGCCTTATTGATTCGGCATCGGACGAGATGAAGGATGCTCCTTATCCACACCAGGTATGGTGCGGTATCCAACAGGCCAATCTAACAACATTCCAATAGGATGTTTCCAAGGGCCTCATTTCACCTTCACCTTTGGCGTCACAGAAATTAATTTCTTTTCACTTATTCGTGACATAGTAGAAATAAGGAACGTGCCCTAGAGTGCCCAATATAGCCCAAATCAGACGAAAGACTACTATTAGAACAGTTTATACGGTAAAAATTAAATCACGCTGTGAAACGACAGCCAATCCAATATTAAAGAGATAGTATTTGTCGTGGTATATGGCCTAGTATGTACGTACGTTTGTTCTGTACATAAATAACTCCGTTCCTTTTTTCTCTAAGAGTGCTATATCACTATTTATCTTTTATCTTTTGATTTGATTCTTTAACTAGGGAGGACTCTTAATATTATATATCTATTGCCATGTGCAGCGTTTCGAGGATTTAATTAAACCACGAGATTAAAAATATACTTTTAATTACATAAAAAATGAAAGAGTGAAAACTTTATATCTACTAACGATATAATAAGAGAGTCTAAATAATAATTAATACTATCAATAAGTATTACGCGATGATCGACGGAAAGATTCACTTTAGTACGAAATGTTAATTAAAGAACATAATTAAATGGGAATTCTTTTACCTTTAACAAAGTGACGTCAGACAGGGAATGATCTTGACCGAGAATCTCGTTTAGTCAAGGAGGGAGTCTAGGTGAGGCGAGGTCTGGCGTGTGTGTCGCCAGACGATAGGTGGAATTCGACGCACAGCTGTCTTCGAGGTGAGTGAAGAGGGGCACTTGACTTGACGATATCAGCGAAAGAACAGTGGATGTATGATTATTCCCATCCTTGGGTTACACTTGTGGGGCTTCTCGATGATGAGCGTTGACCAAGAGGTGAATCCTTTCTCGAGTGGGACTTCACCTCGGTATTCCTCAATGGTGAGGGATATCTCTAGTTTATTCGAAAACTGAGATAAGGGGTTTCTCTGAACGAGATAGGTATGCGAGTGTTTCTCTATACCGATGGTATACTCTGCAATATGACAAAAAGGCAATAGCCTCAGGAGAAAACTTCTTCTCCTTAACTCCCGTTCGGTTCCACTTCAATGCCCGGACTGACGCCGGTATTCGTCTTCTCTCGATCGCTAACTCGATTCTCCTTTCTTTTCTCCAGATGGACGTATATATACCTCACTTATCCCCATTGGGGGAGGGAGGAGGGAGGAGGGATGAGTGCCTATGTTTAAGCCTCTCTCTTAGGGCATCACTTTTCAGCGTGGTGACCCTTAGCTCTAATAGTTTATACTGGAGGGGGCAGTAAGCCTGTTCATATACTTTGATTCGAAAGGATAAAGCACCCTCCTTTGTTTATACTAACGGGCCATGGAATGGGCCGATTCTAAGATTTCCTTGCGAGTAATATCAAGGATTGTTGTGCCAGCGGCAAAAAGGGGAGAGAAGGGTAAAGTATCAGCTCATATGTCACCTGGCTGTTGACACTGTGTAACCGAACTGGCATCTGTTCGGTCCTCGCGTTATTGATTTCCCCACACTCCTCTTGGTAACACGTATGTAAACATTGATGAATAGCAAGCTTATTAAATCTTTGATAATGACCTTAGCTATACCTATTGTACTTTCCATCATAAATTACTATTATTACAAAATAAATAATTGAATTGAATAATTAGATCACATTAATTAAATAATTAGTAGTAAAATATTTCTATAAATTAAAAGTAATAATTTCCTTTGATTTTTTATCTTTATATCAGACTGCTACACTTTACCTTTACTGCTCCTATTTGGAGTGGATTATATTTACCTTATCTGAATAAAATAAGTGCAGTGATCATTTAAAACATACTTAAACCCGGCTATGGAAACAGAGGTAGTGATAAACGAACAGGAAATGAGTCAAATACCAGACGCAAGGTAGGGGTCCATAGTTATATGAGGGCTAACTTGAACATCCGCAACGATAGGACCATTCTGTGTACTTTTGAGATAACAATTCGTATCTCTCAATTTAACCAACATTTATTCCTTTTCATCCATGGAATCCATTAAAGAAAAAAAAGAAAAAAAACAACCATCTAGTTAGCGTGAACTCACTATATTGCTTGGATACAATAAAATCGACTACCATAAAGATCACTGAATAATACAAGCAAACAGACCAATAGAGATAAATAGTAAACACCTTGGAAATAAAAGAGACGATGTCCGAATTATGCACAACATTTTCCTATTTCACGACATGTTAAGTGTTGATAGGGCTTGTGCAAAATTCGTCGATGCAACTAGGAATAATTTTCTTTCCGTTAGTTTAAACCGCAATGAGATGTCATAGGTATGAAAAGCGGTCAATAAGTTTTGCAATTCGGATATAAGAAAACGAGATATGAGAAAAAAGTGTTTTATTATTTTTCAATATAAAAACCCTCGACTTCAAGCATTTGCGCAGCTTGTCCCTGAGACTTCGAATTTCCGACAACCAGAAATCTCCCGACTGCTGTTCAATTCACTCCTGGACGGCGAGCTGGACATCTTCATCGTCCACAAATCAGCGTCCACGTAGTGCAGCCTTGAGCTAGTGGAATAAAAAGTAGTTGCTGGTGGCCAGATCTGGACTGTAGGGGGGATGGTTGAGCTCCTACAGGTCCGCACTCGCGCAGGGAAATTTGTACAACTTTGGCCTTGTGGACAGGGGCATTGTCGTGGAGGAGCAGGACACCACGTGTCAACTTGCCGCGCAGCTTCTGCCGGATGTTCTTCTTTAGCCCAGCCAGTTCCTCGGCGCAATATTGGCCTGTCATAGTCCTTCTACGAAGCGCATAGTCCCCCATCCACATTCCATCAGAATTTTAGAATATGGTGGCCATGATCTTCCCAGCTGAGGGTTGGGTCCGCAACTCGATGGAGGTTGGAGAGCCCCTGTGCTTCCAGGCCATGCTTTTGAGCTTGGTCTCGGGATCTCAGTGATGAACCCACGTTTCATCACATCTCACTATGCGTGCCTTGAATCTCGCCAGGTTTTGGTTGTACAGAAGCAGCAGCTACTCCCATCTTTGACGACGTTGAAGTCGATCATGGGGCGTGAGGTTTCGTGAGGTTTCTAGGGAAGCAACTTGCAGAGAACTTGGTTATGGCCAAATTGTCGTGGATGATGTTGATAACACTTCCACGTGATATTCCAAGGTCTCGCTCGATTTGTTTGACCTTCAACCTTCGATTTTCGAGGATCATCCTCTCCACACGGGCCACATTGTCCTCGTTGGTCACGTCTGACGGGCGACCTGGACAAGGATCATCTTCAAGAGACTCACGACCATGGCGGAACTCCCTATTCCAGCGAGAAATGGTTGCATAGGAAGGGGCGGTGTCAGTATACACTGCAACCCTGCGTTCATGGATCTCTTTTGCATTCTTGCGTTCCTTGGTCAAATATTTGAACACTGTGCGGTGCTCAACTTTCTCCATTGTTGAAAACTTTGTGACTGACAATCTGCGATCAGCTACTGCTTCTTAAATAAAAGAGGCAGAAGCGTGCGGCTGCGGGTCCTGACTGTCATAACTTGTCCTAACCCCCCGATAAACAGCCATCCCCCTCCCTCAGTTTTGCCCTACCGATTCGCAAAACTTATTCACTGCCCCTCGTATGAGGACAAAAAGGTTGCTGCTCTCAAAATGTTGTCTACGGGAACTTAATTGTTATTTTTACCTTTTTCTTTTTAAAAAATTATTTCCTCAAGTTTACATCAATCATTCTATATATATATATATATATATATATATTAGTATAGATGGTTAGCAGTCTTTCTTGGATGCAAATTCATGTTAAAAACCAATTTCCTTTTGCAACTTTTTATTTTTCTTAGCCCATCATGTAGATGATAGACAAATTGTCCTATGTTTATCTCATTTTAATAAATTTTTTACTAAAAACCAAACTCAAATTGCCGACCTTTCGATCTATTCTGCTGCATTGATAACTACTTTCAAAGAACCTGAGTCTTCTTAATCTCTAGGAACGTTGTTTACGCCTCCCATGTTCTACGGTCTTCTTTCAAGAAGGATGATTTTGCATTCTCTTTCCCCTTCTCAACAATGACGTTAAACATCTTCAGAGTCCTCTTGGTCACAAACTCCTCTATCTCAAATCTGATCTTTTGTACTTCGTGTCAGCGACAAGAGGACTGTGATTTCTTTCCTGTTTAAGGTTGGTCACAATCTTGCACTTTGACAACACATCCACCTCCTTGTTCAAGAACACCAGTCCTACCAGGTGCTCTGGCAAATACCATAGATGGGGTACAAAAGCAGTGTGGCAGCATCCGTGACTTCATTTTCTGGGTATGCTCGAGAGGTTTGGAGGAATCCCAAATCGTTTCGTGGGTTCTGTATGCCACGCATTTTCATTTCAGAACTGGAAATAGAGCAAGGCAACGAAAGGCGAGAGTGATGTGTCGGCACGGAATTCTTTGGAACTGAGACGGAAATTTTCTAGAAATAGTACAATCTTCAAGAGGTACAATCCCTTCTGCATCCACTACCGAGCACTACCTTGAAGACAGCAAGCTATTCACACTAGTTTCCTCCCAAGTGCTTCTTATATCAGCTTGGAGACCCATGTTGGAGGTAATTGTATCGAAGACCAGGCCTTGAATATGCGGACGAATTAAGCAACAGTAAAAATTTGTCACTCATACCGCTTGCTGCTTGTGCCCCCCCCTGCCCCCGTCTTCGTCCACCCAATTATTTCTCACAATCACCCGGACAGTTAACAAGCAAATAGAACACGTGCAACAGTTCCCCCATCAACAGGTTATTTAGGTAGAGGTTTGAAATCCCAGTCAAGGAGAAGTGTACCATTGGGGGTAAAGTCTTCTTGATCATGAGTGTCCACATAAGGGAGTGCCTGCCACCTAGATCGCCAAAGTGAGCTTCTGGAGAGGCTCAGTCCTAAGAAGATCATGGCCAAGGACCTGTGTCACGGTTCCTGCCACTAAAACAGGCAAGAATCTTTGCCCTCGTTCAGATGGCGCAGCAGGGTCACAGGTGTTCATGAAGCTTTCCGGAAAAGGGAGTTTCTGATTCAGGTAAATGAATTAAAGAATTGTGACATGCTAAATATATCACCTCGTGTTGTAAGACGAGCAGTTGAGAAAAATTTGAGGGGAATCCCTAATAACCAGCATGATGGCCCGCTTTAGGTACTCGCTGCTGAAGAGGCTATCTGCAAAAGAGAGAAACCAAAGATGATACTTTGTGTGACCTTTAAATAGACATGAAATCGTTCCAAATTTGGCACACAATACAGTTACATATAGTTGAATAAAAATAACTTTTAAAATTATGTATGTTTAGACCAGGCTATATATATATATATATATATATATATATATATATATATATATATATATATATATATATATATATATATATATATATATATATATATATGTAGAAGTCTAAATACCTCTATGCATTGGTACATACATAAATACACCGACACAGCTGCGTGTCCTCCCCCCCACCCCACCCTTCTTCCAAATTCGACTTTTCGCAACCAATCCCCATCACTCCTTTTTGCACCTTCGGGATAAACAAATTCGCGGCCGGCCAAACAGGAAAATGTCTGCCTCAAAAGACATCTGGCTTCCGTCGAAGGCCCAAGTTTCTTCGCCCCGTCATAAACCTGTGACTTGAGATGACGAAAAGAATTTTATGAGAATCCTGTGATCGCTCTCGATTTTAGCTCTTTAAAGAAATAAAAAGGAAAATTCTACCTGGAGGCGGGCAGAAGATCTTGGACCTACGTTGTGTGTGTTGCTAGTCCCACAAATGAAACAGTTCGCCCGTTGCAAGGAAGAAACTTCGGGGAATTTGTTGTTGCTGTCACCGTACTTGTAGCTGCTAAACTTATCACAGACCCTCCCTTCAGGTTATTCAGGACCTCCCTCTGTGGATTACCCTAGACGCAGCTAAGTAATCTTTTTTGGCTACCCACTCCAGGTGCCAATAATCTGAATGGACAGTTCGAGGTGAATAATTCTAATTTGAGTAACAGTTTGACTCGCCTTCGCGATCCAACCTAGGGTCATTATATCAGGACACCGGTCTTGGATTACTCCCACATTTGGTAACCTCGGACGACTAGGCTAAGTGCTAACATCATTATCAGAAGAAGACATTCACCGTCATTCTTCAAATACTTACGAACTCAAAGATATCGTTAAACTGTATTATTCCCTCCCCTAACTTCACTAGTCTAATCGTTAACTAGTATTTCCATCCCGATCTCATAACCTCGAGTTTGACAAGTGATATTATTCAATTCATTCTGTCGGGTGCAATTAAGGCGCAAGCATCTTAGTTAGGAGATTTCAAGTGTAATCCCCACGACATTATATAGACTTACCAATTTAGTACGAAGATTAATCCTATTTATACATATACTCGTATATGCTATTTTATATTTTCAATTTATGTATATTAAAGTTTATTTTTGTAACTGTTTGTTTTAACTATTTTGGACGATCCTTTGGCAATTGATAAGCAATCCACTCGGCTAAATTTTCAATATTAGATAAGTCAACCCATGACTGGCTTTTACTGAGTAAAATCACACTCAGGAGATCATTATTTTAATTTTAATCGAAAAGGAAGCACTGGGGTTATTCTTATTCACCTGAAGTGGCTATGGTAGGTGTATTGTCTACACTTCACCCCACTTTACCTTGGCGCGGAATTAAAATAGATACCCCCGACAATATATATATATATATATATATATATATATATATATATATATACAGTGCCCACGAAAAGTATCCGATCTTAATCGAAATTTGTATTTGTAAAATGAAAAAACATGTTTAAAATTGACGAACCTTAAATTATAATTTTGTTATCTTTTCTTCGGATTTGATATTTCGTTTCATCATTCCTTTATGATAGCCTCTTTTACTTTTAGTTTTCATGGGATCAATATCAAGGCTATTACGTGGCCACTCCCAATTATTTAATTTATTGTCACTAATCCATTTTGTCACAGTTTTAGCCTTGTAACAAGGTGCCCCATCATGCATGAATGTTTCTCTCTCATGGGATATCATTACCATTAAAGGTTTCTCTTCTAACATTGCCAAATACCATGCGCCATTCATAGTTATGCTTTTAGGAAGATAATATATACATCCTCTCCCTTGGAAACTGAAATAACCCCAAATTATCACACATGGATGGCGTTTCATTGTCTTTTGGGTGGATTGAAGGTACATTCTCTTTGAGCCAATGGGCTGAAGAACCTTTATGGGACAGCCTCTGAATGTTAGTAATGTTGACTCATCGCTGAAAAAAATATTTTTCCCCTCCTTAACAGTCCAATGAATGTATATTTTACAAAATGCGATACGTTTGTTACGCATTATTTCATTAATGAATGGTTTCTTTGCAACATTGTAATGGCAATCCAAGTTCTTTTCGTAGCTTCTCCTCGATCGTTCGTTAAGAAAAATCAGAAAATAAATTAGTCATATTAAATATTCGTTCTTTCCCAGTTATTGTTGGATTATTAGCAGTATTTTGAGCTATGGTTAATTCATTAGCAATCCGTCTCTGTGATTTCTCACATTTAATAAAGAGCAACAATAGCATCTTGACAATCACTCTCGAGTTGTTTCTGAGCACACATTAGAAATAAATTTTATTTATATCAGTTTCTGTAAAAAAAAGACCAATTACTAATGAAATTGCAAAAAACATGAAATCGGACAAATTTGACGCACGCACACACGCAACGAACCCTACCACAATACTAACTTAAAATTGCATTGGAAAGATGTAATATCAAAGAGTTATATAAAAGCTACCAGGTGCGGTTAAACAAATAGAAAGTGAATTATGCGTCCGTTAATATCATTGAAAATAATATAAATTTTGATGGTGAGCGGAGACTTTTCTAGGGGACTGTATATATACTTTTGGGGCATAGTTTTTCTCTTATACAGTTTTGGTTGAAGTTCATTGCTTCCTGGCCTTAATAATTCTTTGGCAAAAATCTTCATATTTCACTCGGTTTTCTGTTGTTATTTTCTGGGGAAAGATATGCAAACTTTTAGCTCGATTTATTTTAAACGTCACCACAGCTATTTCGGTGTTCCTAATCATTTACGAGCGAATACTGGCAATTTACTGTTAGGTACAAGCTAATAATGAGTCCAGTGGACGAACATGATTACAAAGGTAAGGGTTGGCGCTGATAAGTTTAAAGAATTAAAAGAAACCTATAATGGCTTAAATAAAAACGTAGAAATAAGCCTAAACTAGGAACATCATGGAAATATATGTTAAATAAAAATAGCAAATAGATAAGCTCACCGGACAAAAAATAGTCACCTATGGAGAAAAAACATAATTGACCTTTTAAAGTATTTACGAATCTTAGGCACCCGAGAGTCGTAGTTTAGTTTCGTCGAACGTTAGCTAGGCTATATTTGTGTTACGAACGGTCTGAAGTTCTGTAGATAGAAAATTAGTTCTACTAAAAATCGGCCTGAAAGCGACGTCACAGAATGGCAAAAAAGTGTGATTACCATCATGTGAAGGAGGTGTCGGAATTTGGCAGTGTTTCAACGAGTACGGTCATCTGGATTTAAAAGCAATGGCAGAACTCCCAAAATGCGAAAAACTCACGCCAGAATTGCAAACAGAAAGTATTGACAGACAGGGACCGTCGTAGAATCTCCAGGTTCATAATTGCAAATCGATTTGCTTCCAGGCAGGAATTGCTACAAAACGTCAATTCTGGTCCTTCGCCACCCATTTTACAAAGAACATTACACAGAAAATTCCATGGCATAAACATATGGAGTTTTTTATCCGGTCAGCTTAAAAAAAGATGCAAAACAATATTTATAATAATACTAATGAAAGTAGAAATGTAAAGATCCATACGCTAATAAATATATATCCGCAAATGCATATAGAGCATATTTATGAAAGTATACATTGAAATAAAATATATGAATACAGATATACCTAGATACACATACAAGTGTTGTATATTTGCATATGAAAATAAAACGAAACATGGAAAGTAAGACTATCTCGATATCTAACTATTTGGTATAATTCTCCCATTGCTTTGCGGTCTGAGGGAATGTAACAGCGCTGATACTTGCATTTTGTTCAAGGGGCTCCGTCTCATAGAAGGGGAGTTGATTTTATATATATATAAATATATATATATATATATATATACATATATATATATATATATATATATATATATATATATATATATATATATATATATATATATGTACAGTCGCCGCAACGGAAGTCTAGACCTTTGGTCATATCATATGCATTGATATAGGTCGAAAATCGTTGCGGGGTAAATTCTATAATTGAGTAATGTTTCGTCCCAGTTTCTGGCAACGTCTTTTAGGTATATATGCGAATTGTGTTAGCTGTATTATCCAGTCGGCGCTCAGACTTGGTGGTAAGGAGAAGCTAATTTTTTGCTCTGTGACTTCCATTTCGGTGGTCCTTGAAGATATTTGTGTGATCATATATTTTTTAACCAGCCCTTCTATCATGGGTCCCAAGCCTCTCACAAATGAGGAGAGGTTAGTATTCTCACTTTGAGGCAAGAAAATGTTAAGATAAGTGAAATATGCCTGCAAACAAGGCGAGCAAAATCTACCTTAATGACGCTCCTCTCTACTGCCCGTGAGTTAGCCACAAACACCATATCCCAACATTCAAAGTGCCTGGGACCTGAGAGAATGACTACACCGGGGACAGATCGTTTACTCAAGATTTTTGTTACGAAGGACCCTAGGATAACAGCCAGACAACTCAAGGAAATGTTCCCTAACCTCCTCCAAAATATCTCAGAACGGACCGTACAAAATCGTCTTCTGAAAGATTTGAAACTACCTAACCGTACTGCTGCGCTCAAACCGCTATTGAATGACCGCATGAGGAAGAAGAGGCTTTATTTTGCAAAGCTTCACAGTGGAACAGTGGTTAGAGGTCATGTGTTCAGATGAAAGCACATTTCGGGTCATAAGGTTACACAGAGTAAGGTGAGGAGGCCAGTTGGGTTAAACAGGTACAGCCCTTAGTATACAGAGAAGACTGTAAAATACATTCCCACAGTTTAACAAAAAAAAATAATAGAAAGTGAAGTTCAAGTCAGTTTATTTTATAACTTCACTTTCTGTTATTTAATATAAAATTACACTGGATAGTATTAATTAATTCTATATATTTTGATTTATGTTTTTACTTTAATCTCTATAATGTCAATTTTATTATTTTAACTTTTCTTCATCTCTTTTCTTTAGCTAATATTGAATTCATTCTTTTAACTTTTATCGTTAATATCCCTTCCTCTTCTCATTAGTCTACACAGCCGCTTAAGATGGTCCTAGTGAAGGTCCGAAACGTCCGTCAAATAAATAATTAGGGTAAACACCTGGGTCTTCATATTCCTACTACATATCAGATTCCCACGAATTGTATTTTCCAGTACCCGAAGATGGGTGAAAAGTTCACCCGAAACGTTGTATCAAGAAAATGAAATGAACTTCCCTATATACGTCCTTTCGTTCATCTTTAAAATTAAATTGAATCTCCATAGGAGAAGCTCTAACCAATATATATATATATATATATATATATATATATATATATATATATATATATACAGGGTGAAGCAGAACAACTTGCTTAATTATCAATTCAATTAAAACAATGGTAATGCAGATATATATTTAATTTTTTTAACAACATCAAGGACAACATTTAAATTTTATGCTTCCTCAGTTTTAAAGATGATATCAGGCAGATGGCGTCCATTATTCTTAATAAACTTCGTTAATCGAACTCTGAAGTTTCGTTCAACCCTTTCCAGCATATCGACGGGTATGTTCGCGACAACTTGACGAATGTTGTTTTTTAGGTGAGCCAGGATCGTAGGACGATCGTTGTAAACAAGTGATTTTAGAACGCGCCCTAAAAAATATTCGCAGGGTGCTAAATCAGGCGACTATGCTGCCAATGCAGATAGTTCCTCAAGGAGATGAGGCGTTTTGGGAAGTGTTGCTGCAAAACAGTCATTGACACACGCACTGTGTGTGCCGAAGCACCGTCCTGCTAGAACCAGACATCTCTTACATCCATCTGTTTGAGTGTTGGCAGGAAAAACTCCTGAATCATGTGGACATAACGGTCAAAAGTCACCGAAACTGCCAGTTTGTTTTCTTCAAAAACCATGGGCCAATTATTCCCCCTCGCGATAGTGCACACCAAAGAGTTACACGTTGTGAATGTAGAGGACACTGTTGAAGTAAAAAGGGGTTATCAGTGCTCCAACAGCGCATGTTCTGCTTATTTACACATCCCGAATGATGGAAGTGAGCCTCATCACTGAAGAAAACAAGTGTGTCGTGAGGCATGCCAAGAAGCGCCTCACATGCATTTTCTCGAGCAACCAAATCGCGTATATTAAGTTCCTGCACCACACCCAATTTGTAGGGATGAAATTTTAGTTCTTCATGAAGGATTCTGCTCACAGAACGAGCAGACAACCCAACAGCAGCTGCATGTTTGTGGGCAGAGCGCTGAGGGGAGCGCAAAACAGAATACCTCTTTACTTCAATGTTTTGGAGTGACGTTGCTGTTCGTGGAAGCCAAGGGGTTTTTTCTTCACATCATCAAATTCCCTAAAGTTGTTTACCCATGAAACAATCGACTACTGGCCAGGAACACGACGACAGAGCGCAATATTAAAATGTCTACGGAATGCACGTTGCGTGGGGATGATTGAGCGACCGGTAGACAAGTATGCCACGAGAGCGAACGCGAGCTCCACCTTCATCTACTCCATGATGCTAACTGAACAAAGCAACGTAGAGCTTCAGTACAACTTTACGCCCCGCCCACTCAAATATGCCTACCCTACCCTCCTCGGAGCAACCATCGTTTCAGGGCGCCAAATTAAAGTAAGCAAGTTGCTCTGCCCCACTCTGTATATATATATATATATATATATATATATATATATATATATATATATATTTATATATATATAGTTTTCTCCCACTTAGGTGTAGAGCAAACATACACAAATACAACTGATATCGAGGAGCGCTGCTCAGTTCATTTACCAAATTCTTCATACCGAAGGTATGACCCAGTTCAGATAAACACTAATCACTTAGGAGACTCCCATGAAATCTAAAGAATAGGCGTTTCTTTCTTGAATATCTTACTATTCAAATTGGCATAATGAAACAACAAATTGACCTACCTCTTTGGGCGTTCCCGTTTGCTCAATTTGCCTAGGCAAAGTATCTCAACCCATGATTGCTCAATTGTGGAAAAGATGCACCCCTCTTTCATTATTTTATGTTTTTATAAAGCTAGATATAAAGTATCCCCATAGAGAAGCAAGGCTTCAAGGTCAAACAATTCATTAGACCTTAACATCTTTGCATTATTGCTACTGATCTTATTAATCTCCGTGCATCTCCTTGCATCGAGGAAAGAGAAAGAGAATCTTCTTTTCGGATTCAAAATTATATTCGCTCTTGATTAATTTTTTAAAGATCATCACTCGCGTTTTCAAAAATTATTAACTCCGAATCGCGGATTAAATTTCACTCAATAGTCAACCCACACTAAAAGTTAACTGTCATCAATTGTTGCAGAAATAGAAAAGTTATTTTTTTAAATATACTAAACCAACCTCGCCCGAATAAATTTGCATAATAAGTATACTATCCCTGATTTAAAGAATTCCTTTTAACCCCGCGTTAGAGTAATATAAACCTGATTACTCTCCTGAAATGAGCTTACGACCGGATTTTCCTGGAGAGAACCTACAAACCTGGTTTCCATGTAGTGCCTAACCCATGTTAGTTCAATTATTCAATTCATAAAATCTCAATAGGTCACAACCACCAACGCCCAACAATGCAGGAGTGTGAAACTTTCTAAAAGAATAATTGTATTATTCCTTCGCCAAGCAATCGACACCAAAGCTTTCTCAAATTATATGCTGCAGACATGGCCAAAATCTATCCTTCACCACGGTCGCTAGTTCTGGAAAATGTCCCAGTGCTTCAACGACAAATACGACAGCAGTTGAACAAAATTGAACTCAAGCACTAGTAATCACAAATATGGAAACGACATCATACTAAATAAATCACTTAGTGATAGAGACAACAGACTTATATGCCACTATGTTTGAGGACGTATAATTCGACCTACGGCTGCAAGCAGTAAATTAAGTTAAGTCAATTGAAGGCGCTAAGTTTTACCAGCAGAAAGATGCAACCGCTTTTAGTGGTTCACATTTTGTCCAAGATGCAGCAGATGTTCATATTAAATTCCCACTAATTACTCCTCGTTACAAAGCATTATTGCATTCAGAAGGACCTTAGCATCACACAGTCGCCAACTCGCACATGATACTCCTTCAAATTCTTTCATTAACACTCGCCTTAATGGACTCTCAACGCACACAACTTATTAAACGAATACATCAAATACAAAGGCTAACTTTCCCTCAAAGAACGCCAACACGTCCAGTCTCTCTACTCTCACCAAAAAAGGTCTCTCGAGTTTTTCAACTATATTCCTTCATCAAGTCCTCGAATCAATTATCTACATACACGGAAAAAATACTTCAATCAAATCAGTGCAACCAATATTATGGGCAACAGGCAAATCTAAATGTTACGTATATTCGTTCATGCAATTCATTAATTTATTTTTAAACACAATTAGACATCAAACTTAATCCTTATATAAAATTTATCACCATCTCAAACACGGAATATCGCACATCTCTACACAAATACAACAGCACGTGAATAAGTATTTCAGCCATGAAATCTTTTTAATATAGCATTTAACTGTTTTCTTCTCAAACTTCTTTCTTTTGGATAAATTATTTTCCTAGAACTCGCTGTATACTCTCAGTTTTTACACGTGTGCGTTATCTGAAGGCCCGTTAGAGTGTTTTAAACCTAAAAGATACCCAGAGTTTAATTTTTCATTCCCATTTCACTCCTCACTCAACCTATTAATCAAACGTCGAGTGATCACCACAAAAATAATGATTAAAAAATCAATCACAATTTGTTCAAAAGTATCGTAATGCAGATAGACCCACAAAGTCAAAGTGAAAAACGTTTCAGAGCGCTTTCGTCTTTATTCTTAAAGACCTTTTCAAGGGATGAACAGGAGGCTGGACATACATTGCCTTAAATAGTGGACTTATGGATTAGACTACTCACCTCTGAACCTTAATTAGGGTGTAAAAAATCCTAAAACAACTTTATTTGAGATTTTATGTATGTAGTGATAATAGGGTCTAGTATGAACAAACCAAGGCTAAGGTTGAAATTTGGGAACGCGTTAATGAAGATACATTCCTATATATTCCTCGAAATATAATTACTATATTTTACGACTGGTTTGGCACTGTTCCAGTTAATTCTATGGTTAAGATTGTAAATATGTAGAAAAAGCGCAGATTGTTTACTGTAATTATGTACAATAGCTTGACGTTGCTTAACTCGGACATCTAGTTCTTTCTCGGTTTGTCCATAATAACATTTTTGGCAGTTGTTGCAGCCTATCGAATAAACAATGCCAGGTCGGGGAGGGGTAATTTTGGACAAGGATGCGATAAATTGTAGTCTCGTACTTAAAAATAACATTTATGTTTAGAGGCCTTAGTAAACGAGGTAATTTAATGAAAATATGGTTATAGGGTAAAACTAATAAGTTTTTGGCCTGAAATTTAGGGATATTAACATTAGTTTGATAATAGGAACGCTTGGCGGACTTATAACAATTGTCGAGAAATTACAAAGGGTGGCACAAATTTATCCCTATTTTATATATTCTATCGACTTCTTTGTCTTGGTATTCTGGTGAAGCAATTCTTGGGCACGAAAAGACATAGAGGAGAAGACACGTTGTTTCATGTAATTATGGTGGTTAGACTAAAAGTGTATAAAAGAGTCTATGGATCTGGGTTTTCTATGTATTTCATATTTAAAACAATGGTTTGTCCGATGAATTAGAATATCTAAAGTAAATTTAATCGATGGCACTAACGTGTTAATTTTACTAAGAAATGTATTAATATTTAAATTATTAGGCAAAAGGCAAAGGATGTTATCAACATATCGCATTTTATTAATTTGGGGAAGTATTTTAGATTCTAAGAATTCCATGTATAGGTTTGCGAGTACAGGAGACAAACAATTCCCCATTGCCCTTCCAAAGATTTGGCGATAAAATTTTACATTAAAGGAGAATTTGCAATCGTTGATGCAAAAAGCCAAGAGTTTAATGAGGGTAGAAAAAAGTATAGGGAGATCAACTGTGTCGAGGTGTTCTTTAAGGAAATTCAAGATATCGGGTACGGGAACTTTAGTAAAGAGAGAACAAACATCGAAACTAACCAGGCTAAAATTTTGAGTCGAAAGGTTAATAACATGGTTAAGGGAGCTATTTTTTGTCCATTCACTCTTTGCAATGAGACGTTGCAATGAGTGACGTAAGAAACCTTGTAACGAAGGTGTAATCCTAAATATGGGTATACAAAAGAGAAACACGATCCAGCAAAGGCCATGTGATCTACTAGAGGCTAGATCAAGAAACAAAGGAAAAATAGG
Organism: Ceratothoa steindachneri; assembly: GCA_963969495.1. Lineage (NCBI taxonomy): Eukaryota > Metazoa > Arthropoda > Malacostraca > Isopoda > Cymothoidae > Ceratothoa > Ceratothoa steindachneri. The sequence continues at coordinate 101,400,422 of OZ018324.1, read as the reverse complement.
GTCAGAAGTGAAGGACAAGTACAGAAAAGAGAAGTTATGGATAAAACACAAGTTTCACAACTCTTATTACTGTAGAGTTATGTATAACTTAAAATATTATTTATCGATTATATTCTCAATCATATTTAATGTAGTGCTTTCAACTTCAATGTTAAGCAAGTTGTGACTTGTTTGGGCAATCTTTTAAGAAAATCAATTTAGTGCAATCTTAAATTTAAATCCTTTGTTAACTACATAAGAACTGTGATTTCAAGTGGTCCCACAGATAACTAGTACAAATATTAGTTCATATTTTATATTAGTGCCTCACTTTTCATCTATAATATCATTTCCTAAGTTTGGGATTATTTTTTCTACGTAGACGATGGGTTTTTTCCAATATAATATCATTTAGGATATACATAGACCAGAATTGTATTTAACACAGTAAATATGAGGGAATAATAACACCATTTGGTTTGTAAGCAAACTGTCTGCCTATGTTGCTGAGAACCGTATTGCCTTCGTGAATCAATAGTGCATTGTTTTAATTTGTACTCCACAATGTAAACTCTTCGAAGGTTATCATAATCCTTCTGCATTACCTTACCCTTGTCAATATTGAATAGCAACTACCAATTTCTTTTGACATTTTACTACCTTATTCCAAATTTGTGCAAGTCTCCACACTACCTAGTTTCTTCTTATCAAAAAATTTTAATTTGTTACACAATAACGTTCGACTCATGATCGTTAATGTATATTAAAAAAAGTAAATAACAAAGAGCCCATTCCTTAAGAACGTTGCTTATTACGATCATGAGGTAACTTATCGCCTTCCTTTCTCAAAACATTGCCAAGTATAACTTATATTTCATAGTTCTTGAAGCCTTTATATCTATTATTGCAATGTTCAGTATTATGTACAAAGAAGAGGATGAGAATTGTTTGCTCACCAAACAATTTTAATGTGACATTTTGACTTCCGTTCGTTTATAATTTTACAAATGGGGAAAACCGTTTCAAATGGGAAAAAACGGTTTTTTCCATTTGCATACATTGAAACCAATTATTTATATGCCTTAGTTCTAAACCTTTCGAGAAGAAAGAAAAATCTTGCATCTTTCGTGACGAATTTACTAATTGGATTTTTTTTTTTCCTGGTTTCATCAACGGAAATTCATTAAGAAAAAAATTTCTTCGGCCTGGCTCATGCCGACCATTCCTCGATTCGTTTCCTTCAGGATATTTTTTCTAGGAAAACCTTAGAGTACGTCTCAAGGTTGAAGTCAAAGTGGTGTATAAGTTTTCACGTACGAATGCTTAATTCAAGTGCAAAGATCGCAAAGAACAGTTAAAGGATGGAAAGGACCACAATTTAAAGCAAATCTGCATTTGTATCAAAACCAAGTGCAAGTTTAATAACAAGTTGCCTGTGCTCAAACTTTTCAAGTTCGTAGAAGAGTCTATGGTGTCATAATTTTAGTAAGTTATAGGAAAATTGGACTGTGCCTTAGTTTACTTCCTAAACTGAAAAATCACTCTTAATTCTATTTTTTAAAATATCTATTGGATTAAGAAGAAAGTGTCCAAAATTATGCATTCACTGTACATGTGGCAAATTTAGTGTTTGTTTTGTAAAAGATAGTTATCCTTCTTTTTTTCTGTTCACTGCCAAGATTTTTGCTACGTTCTTCACAAAACTGGGCTTATTTTTTAACTGGAAAACACTTTGCCGTATTCACAAGCGTTCGAAAAAAGTTACCAATACGAAATTTGGGTAGCTAGAACATATACAAGCCACCGCAAATTTGACGCAAATTAAGAATCTTCGTATGATTAACTCTACCTAATTTGGAAAAAATAACTGTTTCTATCCTGCTTGAGTCGTACGTCGTTTGTATGCCAACTATATTACAATAAGATTAGTTGGTGATCAAGTTTATTGTAATTCTGCATCTGTATTATTTGTCAAACCTTATAATATACTAACAGACTTACCCGGCGTTGCCCCTTTAAAAAAAATTAGGAAACAATTCCTAAGCAAGAAACAGGTTGATATTCTTATAATTTTACAAATTATTGTTTAATAAAGGCTATATCCCAACATTTCTTTGTAAATAATATTCTTCTTATTTGCCAAAGGTTCTACTTCACCGAAGGCATTATCCTCAGGTGGCACAGACACCAAAGGATACTACCTTAACTGCCTTCTTCAAACTCTGTCAGCAAGATCTTTTTGCATAGACATCGATGTATGCCCAGATTCCCTCATAATACACGTGGAAAAAAAAAAAAGGAATGGGTCAATTTTAAGAGTTCAAAAAATTGGTCCAAGATTTCGAAAGAAGTGCTATTTTATATCATTGTTTGTTTACGGGCCAATCTGGCCAATTTCCTGGCAAAAGTTGTACCTATGGCCATAATGACCAAAAAGTGTCGTGGTTTCAAAGAGCTATTAAGCCCCGACGGTTTAAATCAGCTCACGTTCCCAGGTTAAACAGACCAAGAGATTAGAGATTTATAGATATAGAGTTAGGGCTTCAATGAAATGCCTTAGAAACGAAATCAAATCAGAAGAATCGTCACTTCCCCGTTCTCTCGCAGTGGAGTCACGAGGCGATTACCGCAAAGCCCTCCGACCCTGGCACCATCGGGTCATGCACGTAACCGCAGCGCCACACCACTCGTCGCTATAAAAGAACTAAAGGTTTAAATGCAAGATCTCCTGCAGGAGAGTGAGAGTCAATTTCACGTCACTTATGAAATTGAAGACGTGTTTCTCCCAAGCTCGAAGGCTAACGAGGAGCCGATGTTAGACTTGGTGAGAAAAACCGTTTGGCATAAGAACCCTCCTGGGCCCATCATCAAGCCTCCCCTCCCTCTTACCACTCCCCCAGTGGAGTGACGACGTATAAATAAGAAACACTGAGGAAAATCGAGGAAGAATACGTCAGTCTCCAGGTGACGAAGTCCCCGGATTAAGATCGGGCTACCGAGACTTGACAGGTAGATTACTTGGCTCACCAGACCAAGAAGAACCCTGCAAGAGAGGCAGGGCTACCTACCTTAAGGGGATAAGAAGCAGCTCATCCTTGAGCTAGTTCCTGGTTATTAAATCGAACGATAAGTTCACTTATTCAAATTCAACTTACTCTCGTCAGAGAGACTCTTCATATCCTGGTGCATCTTTAACACCAGGACTATTCCTCGTCCTTGAGAAATTAAGGAAAGAAGAAGGAAAAGGCTCCCCCTCGAGCCCGTTACTCGGTGGCCACACGAAACTCATAAATTAACTTGATTGAGGAACCAAGTTCAACATATTCTCGTCAAAAAAAAACCCCTCCATTATACTCGCCCTTGAGGAAGACTGGAACTAAGAAGAAGCTCTTCTCGAGCTAGTTCCTGGTTACCAAACCGACCTTTAAGTTAACTTATTCAAGTTTAACTTATTCTAGTCAAAGAAACCCCCCCTCATCGTTACTCGCCCTTGAAGAAGACCCTTTTCGAGTTCAGTCCTCGCCTATGAGGAATTAAGTAACGAAGGAGAAAAGCTCTCCCTTTAGCTCGTTACTCGGTGGTCACACCGCACTCCAAGTTAACTTGGTTTCAGAACCAAGTTTGACTCACTCTCGCCAGAGAGACCACGACTACTTTGGTTCCACATAAAGCACCATAACTGTTTTTGTCCTTGAAGACCCCCCCCCCCCCTGAATACCATATGGACTCCCCAGCTGCTACCCTCGCCAAAAGGACCCCTGTGATCCCGCCCACCTACATCTGGGCGGGCGAAAAGTGTCGTGAGACAATAACATTCCTGAGGTATTTAAACTCCAGTAGAGTCCGTTAGCCTAAATCTTATATATTGAAGTGTGTAGCGAAATTAACCAATTTTAGAGGGTCAAAATAATTGAATTTATTATTGTGTATTATAATATTTGAAGTATTTCTGTGGTTAATGGTTAGGTTTGTGTATTAAATTTCTAAAGTTAAAATATAAGTTTATTTAGGGAATTAGTGTGCCTTTCTCTATATCCTTACGTGTTTCCAACAGCTCTCTTCTTTAAGATATCAATATTAGCACTCTTAGCACTCTCAGAACAAAAAGGGGGCCATTCTACGACAATGTGTTTCATTTCTACTAAACACTAATGTGATTTTTAGCTAGAGACTTCTATATAGTCATGATTATTGTAAAACTTTGTGGGTATAACTTTGCAAAATTATTAAGTAGAGGTTTAGATAATCCTACAAGAGTTAGAAAGGATATCAAGCAGAAGAATGTAGTAACCAATTCATGATTTCAGTAGTCTATCCTCTCTATTCATCTACAATACATTCTGAATCTGTGTTTAGGATAATTTTACTATTAAAAGATAAAACTTTGACCACTAGTGTGGGTTCCAAAATTAGTATGAGCCTGCAAATAATTGAATAATAGCCATGCTGGTCTAATTTATTTTATACCGAGTGACAGCCAAAAATGTCCCCTTTTTATAATGCTGTAATTTTATAGCCACTAAAGCTTGAAGGTAGAAATAAGTATTATTACAAAAAACAATATTTATAATTTTATTAGCAAGCTAATGTAGCCTAGGCTTGTAGTGAATAACCTATCTAGGGTATAGGATAACCTATATATGCAGATATTAAACAGTTTTGGTTAGGCTCTTAAAAAAGGCACAATGAACTTTTGAACAGCGCAGGTTTGTAGTAGAATTACTGATTTCGCATGGCTTCATAATCCAATAAATTCGTCGTTTTCAAGCAAGATGTGGTATACGATTAGACCAAAAAAAACAATCCAGACAAATGACGCCAAGTGGAATGCACACAGCCCAATTAGAAATTTAAATAAATGAAATTCCGGTCTTAAGAAAACTGTGAGGAGAGAAACGAATATTTAAAAGATAAGGACTTTAATTGATGCTGATGGAAAAAAGTCAGTGAGAAGATTGGTTGCTGAGACATATTTGAATAGGAAAGCTGTCAGAAATATTCTCAATAAATATCTAAATTTAAAGGAATACAAAAGTCAATGTCATCAAGAAATAATAATGCAGCATAAGCAACGAAGCTTATAAATTTTCCCTCGGGGTTAAAGAAATGTGCGGTGATAAACAATTAGTATTCAATACAACTTTCGTCGAGGAATGTTACGTTTACCTGAAAGGCATGCCTATAAACAGAATTATTGGAAGTGGTTAATAACTAAACCAAATAATCACTTTCATAAACCTTTGCACTGCTCAAAGTTAAAATTATGGTGTGAACTAGGTGGAAATAAGATTTATAGGCGCTATTTCGTTGAAAACCATGAGACACGACAAACTTAGTCAATTAACGCTTCTAGATATCTTGATATGTTCAAAAGCATTTTACCCAAAACTAGATATCTTGGAAAATAGCCTCATCGATATGACTCTACAGCGCATACTGGATGTGCCAACATGACATGATAAGTCTCGATTTCCTCAACGACGGTTGGAGGAAGCTATTCGACTTGTTCTATTTCTATCCTGTAGTCAGCCTTACTTTGTAGGCTTTTTGATAATCTTCCTCACTGTACGTATAAGTACTAAAAGTTTTTGTATATCATCATCATCACTAACTCTATGATTTAAGATGGGGATTTTTTAAGTATTTGAATAATAATTTCATCTTAGTTTGGTATGATTTATGTTTTTTTAGCAAAGTTATTTCTAATAATTCTTTTATATCAAAAAACAAAATGATGAAATTCAGAAATAAATATAAGTATCGAAATTTTGCGATTTTTTTAAAATCCAAAGAATTACAAATGGTGAAGTTCAGAAACTTTATTTTTATATATCTTATTTCTATAACTATATTTTAGCAATGTGATATTTTGAAAGCAGGAAAATTTAGTTTAGAGTTTCTTTTTAAAGTTATTATAATTGGCGAAGTTCAGAAAAATGATAAAAATTTAGCCTTGGCTCTTTCTTTTAGATCTTAAATTTTAATCTTAGTAGCGAAGCGCAAGCTCCACCCATAGAGGAGGAATGGCGAAGCCATTGCCTGCTTTTCTATAGAACATTCCTTCCTTGCAAAGACTTAAAATTATTTTTCTTTTAAAATCAACTTTGAGCACTAATGAACCATAATGATCACAGAAGCAGCTGAATTTAAAGCTGGTTGAAACAAACTGGCATTCAAAACTTTGTGATGACAATAGATGTAAATGGGACTATAAATGTTAATGAAATTTAATTTTAAAATAATACTATCCAGTTTTGAAAATATTAATGGTATAATTATAGATAGAAATATTATCAATAATTTTCAGAAATTAAATAACTGATTATGGCGTAAGCAAACTTTAATATTTTAAGTAAGGTAAAAATTAAAGATACAACTTAAAACATGCGCTCTCTCTTAAATTCTAACCGTATTCTTTACAAGTCATGTATAATGAATCAATTGGTAGAAATTTGAAAAGAACTTCATGATTTTTTTTAGTTATATTGGAAGATTTTAGGGTGCCAGTATTTATGCCCGTAGTGCAAATATTTATATTTTTAAGTCATCTTAATATGTTAAATAATGTTAATTAATTTTGTTTCACATGTTGAACGATAAAATTTAAGCTGGGATAAGTTGAGATAGCTCATTGGTTATATTATACGAGGAGGCTTCATAAAGTTCATAGATAAATGGAGCAAATTAAAACAAAAAGAAGTATGAATTTTACTTTTCAACATAAGCTCCATTGAGGTCAAAATAGGTTTCAAGCGATGATAACATCCAGTTAAGCCATTGCTATTAAACCTGATACTCTAAGAATTAAATTAAGTTGAATTAGCTCTTTTAACCTCATCAACGGAAGAAACGCCAGTGGCCGTCAAAGTTTGGAACCCTGCAAAAGTCGGATAACCTATCAGCATCCGAGTTTTTTTGTTTCCAAACCTTGACTTTGTGACTGGTAATAGATGCAGTTCAATTATCAGAACTTGGAAATTTTCCTGCCATTGTATAACACTTGAGTTATATTATAGTGTACGTGGTTCGGGTTTGGTCCACCAACCTTATAGAAGAATGAATGCCCTTAAAGAGTGCAAAAGTCCAGGGATACATACTGATCCATCGATTAAGAATATAGACAGACTATAAGAGCCACCTGCGAGAGCATGCTAGTTTCCCACTGTAAAGCAGGAGAGTGTGCGTCTAACTGATAGATTGTTAAAAAAGATTTTAAGGTTCGAGAATTTAATCAACGGAAGTTGTGTACCCTTAAAGAGAATTGGACTGGGAAAACAGTTGTTGTGCTAGAAGTATCGCTGTTGATGACCCACCATTTAGGTAGCTCCTTTACATAGAGTTTAGGGTTAGACAATAGTTTTAATATTTATAAATTTAAGGATAAAATTACCAGAATGATTTTTAATACGTTAATCTTTTATATTAAATGCTACAATAGTAGTCTATGAAACCTGGAGGTACTCAAATGTACAATTAGGTCTTATACCTTCTTAAAAACAAGAATTTCAGCTTTAGCACAATGTTATATGCTCTTAAATAGCCGAAGATAAAAGTGGGAGGGGTGGGCAGGGAGAGTATCTGTACTACCTGTCCTTTTACTCAAACTGTGGGTAAAGACTTTCTCTAAAACGTACCAACCCTCGCTATAGATAGCAATAATCTTTGAGCTACAACTATTACTTGTAAATCTTTATGAAATCTGTGACTCGAATATCAGTCAATAACATCCATTATGAATCTCAAGATAGTTGATAAGTGAAAGGTTTAAATCTTTGGATTTAATAATATTTACTCTATGTTTAAATAATTTCAATGTGTTTATTAGATTATATGCTGAGGGTCCATTAGGTTTTGTAAATTTATTGTGTAAGTTTTATGTAAATTATGGAAATATAATAATTTACCTGGCAAGGAAAGACAAAGGACACAAATTTATTTAATTAGCCTTTTCTCCGTTCTCTCCCTGTTTTTCACTGAATGTCACCATTATCCGTTTTAATCAATCCTCTCCAGTCTCTACATCATTAAAAATAGCGAGGAAAACAGCTTGTTGACATAAGCCTATACAATACCCATTCAACTCCGCCTCAGCTTCAACGAGGGACTAAGGAATGAGGGCGTACAGCCCCTCTCTCTTAATCTCGGGCTCAAGTGGAGAAACAAAGGTTTAAAGAACAATAAGGAAATTCAATTAAAAACTCGCACAGGCGCCATGAGCTTTTTGCAGGGGTGCGGAAAAAGGGAGTGGATGAAGGGAACGAATTTGGCGTAGAGGAGGAGGGAGTAATGTACTTGAGTGCACTCATGGCAGCTGCCTCTTCTTATCCGATCCCAACACGAATGGCAAACATTTTTATTAGATGTGCAATTTATTGTACATGTAATGTATATGAGGGTAACTCCCACTCACTTTGAATATAAAGAGTACATAGGAATGGATTGTCATTTGATTTTACAAAATTCTAATTTTATTAGGACTGAGTGTACATGAAAACTCCTCACCGACAATTCAGGGCAATTCAATTCTGCCAGCTGGCAATTCAGCGAAAGATAATCGACCCCACAGATGTGCTATTTTCTGAATATTTCATCATATATAAAATTTATTTTTACAAATTTTATTCTTGCACCCCCTAAAAAAAAACAATGTGAAATTTAACAAATTAGCATGTTTATTAATGAGTCACTATATTTAATGGGACAGATAATGAGTTATTATTTAGACTGGGTTGAAGTTTTGTAATATAAATTGACTCTAGCAGGTAAAGGTCAGAGATGTTCCTTATCGCATTAAGTATCCACTGTCGATTATTTTCTTTCCTATTTTTTAGAAATTTTGTCGATGGTTTAATTTGTTTTTTCTTCCATATTTCTAATGTTATCAATTAATCTCAAATTTAATATTCATGCTTTACAATTTACTTACATGTGTAAACTATTTAGGTATACATTTACCTCTGTATTTTGTATTCTTTTTTTAGCACCGATGATGGGATTAGTTATTTTCCTGAAACGTTTGAAATAAATGTTACGAGGCATCTACGGCTCTCTCCTGGTCATCCTACTTATATATATATATATATATATATATATATATATATATATATATATATATATATATATATTTATATATATATATTTATATATATATATATATATATATATATATATATATATATATATATATATATATATATATATATATATATATATATACATATATATATATATATATATATATATATATATATATATATATATATATATATATATATATATATATATATATATATATATATATATATATATATATATATATATATAAGAAATAAGAAATTAGGTTGTTTCTCTTGAGGATATATTTAAGCTTGAGGATGAAAGAAGGGAGGTAGCAGAAATTCATTTCTTGACTAGATCATTTTGAGTTTTCATTTGAATCATATCAAAGATGAAATTAAGAGTAAAAGTGAGAAAATAATTTAAATTAGGAAATGGGGATGGAGAATTTGGCTCGTTAATATAGAGTTATGCAAAACTAAAAATTATTACGTTAGATTTTATTTTGATTATTTAATTAGTAAGTATAGTGGTCGCTATAAATATTGGTCGCAACACTACATATATGCACCTCGAGTAAACACTAACCTTGTATAATTATTTATGAACGGAAGAATGAGTCTATTAGGAGGTTGGTTCATATTTTAGAGCAGATGTAATAGATGCAAAAAGAAACCAGAAATTAGAGAAGAGGAAAGGTTTATGATATATATACTCGTATATTCGTGAATTCGTAAAGAGAAAGGATCTGGTATAATTTTCAAAAATTTCAAATTTTTTTTATTAAAGTCGGTTTTAGAATTTATAGAATGTAACCAAACTTGTGAGAACTCATTCTAAGAAATAACTTCCCAAGTACGGTGGTGAATTCACTTATGAGAACAGAAACCTTTTCTTTTTCCACTGCACTGGACTTACAATATCTTCGCGTTGATTACTTCTGTAGCAATTGAAGTCAGATATCATAAGATAATAGAGTTGATTAACAAGAGACTATTTGCGATATGTAGTTTACCATATTAACTTCAGTCGGAAAATGAAAAAATTTGTAAAAAATCGAAACCTACAAATACAGAGCGAATGATCGCTGACATCATCTGCAGACATTAGCATGAAGTCATTAACAATATACTTCTGGAGTACGTTTATGACTGTAGGAGAATCGTCACTCCCCCGTTCTCTCTTACTGGATACAAGGGACGGTGTCGTAGAATGACTCCCGACGATACCATATATATACTATTCGTTGAGGGAACTTCCTTAATTATCTTTAGAGTGCGTTACTGTCTGGCGGCCGATATTATGTATCTTCAAAATGCTTAAGAAGTGGAACTGAGCTCAAGGATAATAATATTGCTATCATCAATAAAATAGAGTTTTATTAATAATAACTATAAACAATACACAAAAACGGAAAATATTGACATAAACAGAATGGAAAGGGTCGTGGAGACTCGGGCTAATCCAAGGATTTAAGGGATTAAAAAAAGGTAAAACAAATATAGAGTTAAAGAGATGGGATGGTTCGATAAACAATTTAAAGCACAGGATAGAATTGGCGAAAAGGGATCAATACTCAAAAGGTGACGTTTGGCTTACGTAACTTTTCATTAGGGTGCAGTGGAAGGTACTTGAAGGAATATTCGGTCCGCTGGCGAGTTCCAGCCGAAGGGAGGGGATAAAAGGATCCTGACGAGGCGTCTTGGAAAGGAGAACCGTTACTCGACGAAAGGCATGAAGAACAATGGCTGTTCTACTTTGTTCTCTTCTGAACAAAGGGGGGGGATGAGAACCGTCTCTTGTCTACGGGCTCAAGAACAATGGCTGTTCTAATGTTGTTCTCCTTGAACAACAGGGGGGGGGGGGGTGAGAACCGTTTCTTAGCGAAGGGCTCAAAACGAACAATGGCTGTTCTAATGCTGTTCTCCTTGAACAACAGGGGGGGATGAGAACCGTTTCTTGGCGAAGGGCTCAAAACGAACAATGGCTGTTCTAATGCTGTTCTCCTTTGAACAACAGGGGGGGGGAAGCCTTGGGGACTTGACGTCGGAAAGGCTCGAACCTTTGGCACTCAAGGAATATTGTCCTCCTTCTGGACAAGTGATGGTGAATCTCGAGGTCGAGGTCCCTTGGCGCACAAAGGGAGAGAGGGTCGTGGTGATGTTTCGCGACGAAAATCTGGATCTCCAATCTGATCTTAGTGGTAAAGTTTCCATATAAATAGCCAGGACATCTCCTTGGCGTGGGGGAAAATGGAGTGAAAGCTTGGAGGGAACGCACAGCCGGGCCGGAGGAAAATGCCTTATCTGTTCATAAGCCTAACTCGATCTGGTGAGGTCGGCGTATGGGGGCGAACGGGGGGACGATAACCTCCTTGTTTAAACATTGGCATCCGGTAGCTGAGATAAGATTCCAAGCCTCGAATCGAAGATGCACGTGGGCAGCATCGTGGTTTTTAATAATATGGGATAGGAGTTGAAATTAACTCGTTCTATCACACCCCTCCATTCCAGGGGAAGTTGTCACTTCGAAAAAAAAAGAGAGAAGGGACAACGATAGAGCTCCGTTGTGGGGAACTCGTTTTCTTGTATCAACCGTACCTTCCTGCACCTAACTAGTATTACCTCAATACATATGATTATTTTGATCTTTAGATTACAGGGGAAAATAACCTTTAATACAACTTAATCAAAGAAAAAAAAAAGGGCATGGAACAATGAAATGATATAAACTTAGTACATACGGGACAAAATAATTTATACGTAAATTAATAAGAACAAATATATATACATCAAAAAAAAATTAGACATTGAGCGTTACAAAATTCAGACATATACATTAATTAATTATATTACAAAAGAATCTTAAATTAAGTCGTACAAGACGGTATATACCTACATGGAGATACTAATCCTATGAATACAATTATTCTACGCTATTCGGTAACGCATTTCTACTGAGGGCGTCAGCGACCTGGTTATCGGAACCTTTTATCTAATTTATTTTAAACTGATACTCTTGCAAGAGTAAACTCCAGCGCATGATACGGCCGTTTGAGTGTCTCAAATTCCTAATATAGGCTAACGGACGGTGTTCCGTTCCTATTTGAAATTCTTTACATATCAAGTACAGCTTGAATTTGTCTATGACCCAGATAATTGATAGAGCTATCTTTTCTCTAGTGGCATATCTCTTTCCGCGTGGTAATAATTGACGACTAGCATATGCAACTGGATGACTCGTTCTGTCATCCACGTATTGAAGGAGTACACCTCCAATGCCCTCGTTGATCTTGTCGGTCTTAACCCCAAAGGATTTTTCCGGGTTGGGCAACTTAAAAATGGGGGCAGAAATGAACTTACTTTTGAGCTGATTAAAATGGGAAACAGCGACATCATTCCAACGTAAACGATCGGAGAAATTCTTTTCCTGAAGGGGGCATAGGGGGGCCAAAATTGCAGCGAAATTCGGAACAAATCGCTGATAGGGAGAAGCTGATCCTAGGAACGATCTTAATGGCTTCTTTGTAATCGGGAGGGGCATGTGGGCGATTGCCTTAATCTTGTTCTCGTGGGGACCTAACTTGTTTTGTCCTATTTTGAAACCCAAATATTTGATGGTTTCGTGGGCAAAATGGCATTTGCTGGGGCCAATGGTGAGGCCATTTTCACGCAGTTGCTCGAAAAGAGCTAATAGGGCGGGTAAATGGTGATTCCATTTAATTAGTTCTTGTCGCTGACTCTTCTGACGTGGTGTCAGCTGCGCGTCACTATCCAGGTCAGAGGGTTCCAAGGACTCGCCTGGTAGGGAAGGAGGAGGGTAATCGGCATCAGGTTGGATGCACACTGTCTGGATTACATCAAGGGACTCCGCGGGGCAATCCTCTTCAAGCGCCGATGCTTCGTCCAGTTCTACGAAGGTATTTCCATGGGCGCATTGGGGGTTCTTTTTTTCTTGGGGTTCAGGGACAGTCTCCGTGTCCTTGTCTGGGGCCTTATCACCTAAGGGTGTTAGTGATTCACACTTCTCTTTTGCCGTCCTAAAGTCCTGGTTAGGGGTCTCCGAGAAATCGGACGGTATCGGGGTTCTGATGGGGACGGGCTCCTGGGCTTCTTTCTTATCTCGGCCTTGAGGAAGGGCGGCCTGAAACACAGGGTCGAAACTTACTTGGGGGCTCTGTCCTATAAGTACGGAACAGAATTTTATGGGTGCTACAATGACTTCAGCCCAGCCATTATAATATTGACACTGCAGGTAACATCTAGCGACGGGGAATCGGTTCGCCCGCCCAAGTTGGTCATGTACCACCGCAAATTTTTCGTGGTTAGAGGCCACTGGGAGGAGTTCGTCGGACACGATGAAGCACGTACATCCTGTGTCCCTGACGAGAGTCGATACTCGACAGCCGTCCACGCTGCCCTCCTCATATTTCCAAGTTCCCGATGAACTTTTACCAAAAACAAAATTTACCTGGTGGCCTGACGGAGGGGGAGAAGTTTCTGCTTGGGTCTCCACCACCGGGGGAGCCGGGGTCGCATTAATCTGGTGAACTTGGTGGGCTGGTCCGCTTTTAAGCCTAGAATTTTGGGGGCAATTCCAGCTCATGTGGTTTTCTACACCACAGGTAAAGCATATGGTTGGTCGCTTCGGGAAGAGAGATGGAGGAGAAGTCTTAACGGGAGGTTTGGAGTCCCGTTGTTGGTTTTGGGGAAAGAAGTTTTGGGGTTTTACGGGGCTCGGAAACTTTGTCAGCTTTCCTGGGAAGGGGCGCGAATCCGTCCTTCTTTCTTCTCGTTGAATTTCTTTTCCTCGTTCTTCTTGTTGGATTTTTCCTTCTCGTTCTTCTCGTTGGATTACTCTTTCCCGTTCCTCTCTTTCTCTTTCTTTTTCTACCTTTTTCTTCGAACTTCTGCTTTAATCCGAGCTAATTCAATCTGAAGCTCAGCTTGTCTTATCCGTTCCCCTCTTTCTCTTTCTTCTCGTTGTATTTCTCTTTCTTCTCGTTGTATTTCTCTTTCTTCTCGTTGTATTTTTCTTTCTTCCTATTGAACCCTTAAAAGGTTCAATAGGGCCGATTAAAGACAAAGATGGTCGTTTGACGGAAATTCTGGCGGAAATGTCTAAAATTTTAAATGAACATTTCACAAGCGTCTTTACTATTGAAGATTCGTCCCAATTAGGATCGTTAGTTGAAGAAGTAGATAATAGTGATATTTGCATATCCAATATAACGGTTAATGAAGTGGAAATTCTTAAATATATTAACCTGATGAAAAAGTCGAAATCACCCGGGCCCGATGGCGTTTACCCCACTCATTTAAAGGAACTTAAGAATGAGCTTGCGAAGCCGTTGCGTGCAATTTTCAATCGCTCATTAGAAGATGGCGTAGTCCCTGTAGACTTCAAGCGTGCAAACGTTACACCAATATTTAAGAATGGGAATAGATACGAAGCAACGAATTTTCGTCCTATTAGTCTAACTTCGGTAGTTGGAAAGCTTTTAGAATCGGTAATTAGAGATAGAATAGTGTGCCACCTCGAGGTAAATAATCTGATTAAAGATTCCCAACATGGGTTTAGGCGGGCGAGATCGTGCTTGACAAATTTGCTCGAATTCTTCCATAAAATGATTTGCGTTTACGACGAAAGCAAAGCTGTAGATGTAATCTATCTAGACTTTAAAAAGGCGTTTGACACCGTTCCGCACGAGAGATTATTAATGAAAGTTAAAGCAGTCGGTGTGAAGGGTAAGATATTAAATTGGATTAGAAATTGGCTGAAGGATCGTTCGCAGCGAGTAGTTATAAATGGTGAATGTTCAGATTGGGTCAACGTCAGTAGTGGAGTGCCACAAGGCTCCGTTCTTGGCCCATTATTGTTTCTAATATATATAAACGATTTGGATAATGGCGTATTTAGTACGATTTCTAAATTTGCTGACGACACGAAGCTGGGCAACCGTGCCTATGTAAGATCGGATGTAGAAAAATTACAAAAGGACCTAAACTTGATTGTCAGATGGGCGGATAAGTGGCAAATGCAGTTTAATTTAAGTAAATGTAAGGTGATGCATTTGGGTTGCCATAATTTGAGGGTAGTGTATACCATGAAAGGCCAGGTCCTCGACGTAGTTAAATTGGAAAAAGACCTGGGAGTTTTAGTCTCGGATGACTTCAAAGTCACGAAACAATGCGCGGATGCATGTAAAAAAGCAAATCGTGTGCTGGGTTATATCACGCGTAATTTCACGTTCAAATCCAAAGAGATAATTTTACCATTGTATAAATCACTTGTGCGTCCACTGCTCGAATATGCGGTTCAATTTTGGGCTCCATACTTAAACAAAGATATCGCGCAATTAGAAAGAGTGCAGCGTAGAGCTACAAAATTAATTCCCGAGCTGAGAAACAGGCCCTATGAGGAAAGACTCAGGGCATTAGATTTGCCATCTCTCGAAGGCAGAAGATTACGTGTCCAGCTAATTGAAGTATTTAAAATATTGAAAGGATTTTCAAACGTTGATTATAGGAATTTGTTCGAATTGGATCATAGGGGAAATACTCGGCAACACGGATTAAAAATAGTGAACAAGCGATTTAACACTAGTATAGCCCAAAACTATTTTACGTTTAAAATTACTCAAATTTGGAATAGGCTACCCACCCACGTAGTGGATAGTAGGTCGGTAAATATGTTTAAAAACCGTCTCGACGCGCACTTAAATAGTATAAATATAACGTAGTCTGAGCACAGTAAATAATAACGTCTTTGCAAAAGGAGTTTGGAGCGGAGGAACAACGAGAGTAAAAATGATGACTAAAAATGATGACTAAAAATGATGCCAGCGATTTCTCTTGCATGTGTAGTTTAGATATCCATTTTCTTTTCCGCCTATCCTATAACTAGATTTTCACCACTAGCAGTCGAGGGCTGCGGAAGTTGAGAAGAAAAACTTTCTATCACCCCCCCTTAGGTTGAAGTAGTTAATATGCCTGACATTGTACACATGTAGATAAGTGTGTACAGTAGATTATATATTTAAAAAAAAAAAAAAAAAATATAGCATGTTAGAGATACACTCGTAGATAAGTGTGTATCGTAGTTTCGGATGTAGTGTAGCGGACTAGCCTCGAGCGGACCTTAGGGTCTTTGTTGGTCCTAGATTCTGTAGTTCTGTAGTTCTGTAGTTCCTCTTTTCTTTGCTCCTCTTGAATGTACTCAACTAGAACTTTTCCGGAAAGTCCACAGGATTCTCCTTGCCCTTTAAAGATTTCAAACTGAGTCATCTTTGCACTTGGGGGCGCACTAGTCAACCAACTAAAATTCCTCGAAACAAGAATTATGCCTCTATAGAATTAGCCTACCTAAATATGGGCACTGAAATATTCGTACTTGGTTTCTCAATCTAAATAACCACTGACTAAAATCACAAAAAAAAAAACACAAACAAATTATTATAACCGTTCCTTGAGCTACTCCAGCTTCTTAAGTTTAAAAAAAAGGGGATAGCAATCGTTAAAACAAAAGGGAACTACTATATTCTATTATTATAAGGAATAACACTATGCTTTACTCGACTGAGACCAGTGTTTGCAAAGATATAGCGTTAAACCTTACACACCTGATACCAAATTAAATAGTATATATATATAAAAGGTCGTAGAATGACTCCCGACGATACCATATATATACTATTCGTTGAGGGAACTTCCTTAATTATCTTTAGAGTGCGTTACTGTCTGGCGGCAGATATTATGTATCTTCAAAATGCTTAAGAAGTGGAACTGAGCTCAAGGATAATAATATTGCTATCATCAATAAAATAGAGTTTTATTAATAATAACTATAAACAATACAAAAAAACGGAAAATATTGACATAAACAGAATGGAAAGGGTCGTGGAGACTCGGGCTAATCCAAGGATTTAAGGGATTAAAAAAAGGTAAAACAAATATAGAGTTAAAGAGATGGGATGGTTCGATAAACAATTTAAAGCACAGGATAGAATTGACAAATAAGGGATCAATACTCAAAAGGTGACGTTTGGCTTACGTAACTTTTCATTAGGGTGCAGTGGAAGGTACTTGAAGGAATATTCGGTCCGCTGGCGAGTTCCAGCCGAAGGGGGAGGATAAAAGGATCCTGACGAGGCGTCTTGGAAAGGAGAACCGTTACTCGACGAACGGCTTGAAGAACAATGGCTGTTCTACTTTGTTCTCTTCTGAACAAAGGGACGGGATGAGAACCGTCTCTTGTCTACGGGCTCAAGAACAATGGCTGTTCTAATGTTGTTCTCCTTGAACAACAGGGGGGGTGAGAATCGTTTCTTGGCGAAGGGCTCAAAACGAACAATGGCTGTTCTAATGTTGTTCTCCTTGAACAACAGGGGGGGATGAGAACCGTTTCTTGGCGAAGGGCTCAAAACGAACAATGGCTGTTCTAATGCTGTTCTCCTTTGAACAACAGGGGGGAAGCCTTGGGGACTTGACGTCGGAAAGGCTCGAACCTTTGGCACTCAAGGAATATTGTCCTCCTTCTGGACAAGTGATGGTGAATCTCGAGGTCGAGGTCCCTTGGCGCACAAAGGGAGAGAGGGTCGTGGTGATGTTTCGCGACGAAAATCTGGATCTCCAATCTGATCTTAGTGGTAAAGTTTCCATATAAATAGCCAGGACATCTCCTTGGCGTGGGGGAAAATGGAGTGAAAGCTTGGAGGGAACGCACAGCCGGGCCGGAGAAAAATGCCTTATCTGTTCATAAGCCTAACTCGATCTGGCGAGGTCGGCGTATGGGGGCGAACGGGGGGACGATAACCTCCTTGTTTAAACATTGGCATCCGGTAGCTGAGATAAGATTCCAAGCCTCGAATCGAAGATGCACGTGGGCAGCATCGTGGTTTTTAATAATATGGGATAGGAGTTGAAATTATCTCGTTCTATCACAGACGGTAACCACAAATAAATCCAGCCCCGGCACCCTAGGGGCAAAGTCATAGAGACAGCGCCGCGCCACTCGTCGTTGTGAAAAACCGAAAGGTTTTAAACTACAGGATCTCCCGTACGAGAGTACATTCAATTTCACATCAAGTAAGAAATTGGAGACGAGTTTCACTCAAGCTCCAAGGGCAGCTGGAGCAGAATTGAGACTTGATAAGAAAAATCATTGGAGTAACAACCCTCCTTCGGTCTGTCCACAAGCCCCACATATTCCTCCTACCCCTACCCCAGTGGGATGACCAGGTATAAATAAGAAACACTTAGGAAAAACGAGGTAGAATACTTCAATCTCCAGGCTACGAAGGCCGGGACTATAGAAGCCAGGCTACCAAGACTGGATAGGTATAGGTAAATTACGTGAGTCGCCAGACTACCAAGTCCCTTGCAAGAGAGGCAGGGCTACAAAGGCAGCTAAGAAGCAGCTTATCCTTGAGCTAGTCCCTGGTTATCAAACCGAACGTTAAGCTAACTTATTTAAGTTCAACTTACTCTCGTCAGAGAGACTCCTAATATCCTGGTGCATCGTAAAGCCAAGGGATATTCCTCGCCCTTGAGGAATTAAGAAAAGAAGAGGAAAAAGGCTTTCCTCGAGCCTGTTACCCGGTGGCCACACCAAACTCCTAAGTTAACTTGGTTGAGGAACCAAGTTCAACTTATTCTCGTCAGAGAACCCCTCACTTCTATCCTAGTGTATCCAAAAACTCCGAGATAAGCCCCACCCTTGAGGAAGACTGGAGGTAAGAAGAAGCTCATCCTCGAGCTAGTTCCTGGTTACCAAACCGACCTTTAAGCTAACTTATTCAAGTTCAACTTATTCTCGTCAGAGAAACCCCCCTCCTCGATCCTCGCTATTGAAGAAGACCCCCCACGAGTACAGTCCTCGCCAATGAGGAATTACGTATGGAAGGAGAAAGGCTCCTCCTCAAGCCCGTTACCCGGTTGTCACACTGAACTCTAAATTAACTTAGTTTAAGAAACAAGTTCGACTTACTCTCGCCAGAGAGGCCCCGCCTACCTTGGTGCCACCTAAAGCATCGTGATTGTTCTCGTCCTTGAAGACCCCTTCCCTTCTCCGTTGAATACCGTGTGGGCCCCCATCTGCTACACTCGCCAAAGTACCTCGTGATCTCGACCACCTACAACAATCTAGTCGAAGCACGCGTCAAAGGACCTACCAGATTCCTGTGGTGTCTGGGGCTCATTGAGGTCAAGGTCAGACTCAAACCAGCCGCCTGAGCAACTATGGTATTTAAACTCCAGTAGAGACAATTATCTTATTTCTTGTATATTGAAGTGCGTATCGAATTTAGCCAATTTTAGAGGGTCAAGTTAATTGAAGTAATTATTGTGTATTTTAATATTCCGAGTATTTCTGTGGTTTATGTTTAGTTTTTGTGTAGTAAACTTGTTAAATTTGAAATATAAGTTTATTGGGGAATTCCTCTGCGTTTCTTTATATCCTTACGTGGTTGAAGCAGTTCTTCTTTAAAACAACAAAATTAGCACTCATAGAATAAAGCCTACCTGATCAAAGAAGTATATCACGACCACAAAGAATACCACAACAAAAGTGCTGACAGGTGTGGAGGGATAAAAAGGGGCATTCTGCTACAAAAAGTGTGGTCAGGTCTGTAGGTTTTTATTAGAAAGAACCCAGCAGCATCTAATTAAGGAAGAGCCAACACGTAAAGGAATACCAGGAATAAGAGAATAATTGGCGAGAGGAAAATTGGTAAAGTTAGGAGTGGAAACAATTTTAAGTTAATTGCTAGGTCAAGTGGTAAATTTAGTGTCGGAGTGGTATTACAATCAGCATAGTAGTGGGCTTGATGGTGAGTTAGGCAGCGCGCTACCTGGTGAGTGGCAGCATAAGTACCTCAAAGTACAGCTAGGAAAAATCGACGGACAAACACAAAATGGATCCGGTCGAAAGATTCAACCAACAATCCCAAATTCTAGGAATTGAAAGCGAGGATATGGATGCCTACATCCTGTCAGAATTGGGAATACTAAAGGAGAAGAATAAATAATACAGTTTGACAGAGAAATTGAAAATATAAGAAGAGAGGAGAAAAGAGAATGCGAAGCAATAAAATACCGATGGACATAAAATTAGAGGAAGACAGAATACAGTGGAAAATAGAAACAAAGGAAAGAAGAATGCTAAGAGGAAGTAAAATAAACGAAAGAATAATACTGTTGAAAAGAGAAGCAAAAGAATTCAGAATAAGGATAGAAATGGAAGATGTAGAAAAAAGAATAAACATAAAGCTGGAAGATAAAGAAAGAAGAACCCAACGGGAAAATGAATTAGCGAAAGCGAAAAAAGAAGCCGAAGAAAGAAGAATGGAGAGGAAAAAAGAGTCAAAAAAGATTGCTCGCACTCAAAAGTGCATCTATCGAGAACCAGATAGAGGTCGAGAAAGTCGTAACTCGGTCTGGACCTAGGAAGGAACTATCGATGGAAACCTAGCTAAATGGGGTAAAGATGGAAGAAGTAGTAATTAGGGATGAGGTACCAGCAGGAGTACCTAAGGAAGAACCAATGAGGAAAACCCAGCCAAATGGGGTAATGATGGAAGAAGTAGAAAGTAGGGATGAGGTACCAGCAAGAGTACCTAAGGAAGAACCTACGAAGAGAACCCAGTCAATTGGGGTAATGATGGACGAATTAGTAAATAGGGAAGAGGTACAAGCAGGTGTACTTGTGAAATTACCTACAAAGAGATCCGAGTCAAATGAGTTGATAAGGAAGGAGGAAAGAGGTGTTAATGTGATACACCCAGGTGAAACTAGTCAGATGGTAGACGCGGATGAGTATCCCCTACCCCTAGTAGTCTCCTCCCCAAACGGAATTTACACGGAGTTACCCCTAAAACTCCAAGTCGTAGTGAGCTCCACGCCCATTAACAACCCCGCAAGGAAAAAAAATTTCGAACTCGGGAGATCGAACCCAGACTTGATCTTACAGTGTACTTTGATAAAGAATGATTATCGACTCACGCTCCCATCAATTATGCCTCGCTGCAACAGGCCGCTCTAGCCATAAGGTTCGGTTTAAAGTTAGTCAAGGGTACTTCGAGTAGGTTGAAATATCACTACCATTTAGTGACATACTTAGGTAGACTCAATAACCCGAACGGTCGACTCAGGCGAGGTAAGGTAATGGTCACAGAGCACCATTATAATATTAGTTACATCAAAGGAGCCGATAAAGTACAGCCGCTCTATTAGCTGAGACGAAATACCATTGAGGGTTATGTCAGTACCTAATAAGCGTGAAACCAAGTTTTCATTTCTTTTTCGTGTTAGTAATTATTGGTAGGATTTAAGTTCTTAAAAGCTTAGAGATGTAAGGAAGTAGCTTGTTTTTGGTTTTGTTGCGTGCAATCGATGAATTAGGTTTTTGTTATTTGAAAGTTAAATTGTATTGCGAGTATGTTAAGTTGGTGCGTAACATACCCCTCGAGTCGGCTTGCGAGGTCTAGTTCGACCCAATGGCTGTGAACGCGTGCCCGTGCGCGCTCAAGTTTAAAGAAACTTAAAGTAAGAGAGGGCTCAAAGATATACAACTTTGCTGAACTCAACTAGGTTAAGTTAGTTGTTTTGAGTTTCCTGGAGTCCCTCCCCCCCATTAAGTTCTTCGCAGGGAGCTGTGTAGAAGAATCGTCACTCCCCCGTTCTCTCTCAAACTGCAAAGACATCCGGCTCCGGTCTCTGGGGTCAAACTCGTAACTACATTGCCGCGCCACTCGTCGCTATGAAAAGCCAAAAGTTTTTGAACTACAAGATCTCGCCCTACGAGAGTACATATATTCAATTTCACCTAAAGTAAGGAATTGGAGACGCGTTTCTCTCAAGCTCAAATGCCAGCTGAAGCAGAGTTGAGAATTGATAAAAAAACCCTCCTTGGGCCCGTCCACAAACCCCCCCTTCCACCTACCCTTACCCCAGTGGGGTGATGAGGTATAAATAAGAAACACTTTGGAAAAATGAGGTAGATTACGTCAGTCTCCAGGCTACCAAGTCCCAGACTATAGAAGCCGGGCTACCAAGACTGGACAGGTAAATTACGTGAGGCGCCAGACTACGAAGTCCCCTGCAAGAGAGGCAGGGCTACCTAGGGGGCTAAGAAGCAGCTCATCTTCGAGCTAGTCCATGGTTATCAAACCGAACGTTAAGTTAACTTGTTCTAGTTCAACTTACTTGCTTCAGAGAGACTCCTTTTATCCTGGTGCATCGTAAAGCCCAGGGATATTCCTCACCCTTGAGGAATTACGAAAAGAAGAGGAAAAAGGCTCCCCCTCGAGCCTGTTACACGGTGGCCACACCAAACTTATAAGTTAACTTAGTTGAGGAACCAAGTTCAACTTATTCTCCTCAGAGAATCCCCCACTTCTATCCTGGTGTATCCCTAAACTCGGAGATAGGCCTCGTCCTTGAGGGAGACTGGAGCTAAGAAGAAGCTCATCCTCGAGCTAGTTCCTGGTTACCAAACCGACCTTTAAGTTTACTTATTCAAGTTCAACTTATGCTCATCAGAGAAACCATCCCTCCTTGATCCTTGCCTTTGAAGAAGATAACCCCTTCCCCGAGTACAGTCCTCACCCATGAGGAATTACGTCAGGAAAGAGAAAAGCTCCCCTTCGTGCCCGTATCCCGGTGGTCATATTGAACTCTAAGTTAACTTGGTTTAACAACCGTGATTTTTCTCGTCCTTGAAGACCCCCATACCCCTTGAATACCGTGTGGGCCCCCATCTACTACACTCACCAAAGTACCTCGTGATCTCGACCACCTCCAACAATCTAATCGAAGCACTTTTAAACGTCTCCTGAAGACTCATCTCTTTAGAATTGCCTTCTCTCCCCTGTAAACTTTCTTTACACTCGCTACACAACCAGCGCTCTGTGAGGGCTAACAGCCCTGAAAGGCGCATTATAAATACCTATTATTATTATTAAACATGAATAAGGGACATAAGGTCATGCGAATAATTCAAAATACTCATTAAGAATGAGAAACAAGTTACTACTTAATAGCTTTTATGCCATATTCGTTGATCTTCTGGAAGCTTAATTCTACAGTATGTATAAGCTTCGTTGGGTTGTGAGAAATGGCAGGATTTTATCTACAGTTAAGAACAAGAAGCTTGTTTCAACAGGAATAAAAGAGCTTGTTTCGGCACTAAGAAAGAATGCGCTTGTTTCTACAGTTCTAATGGAGAAGCTTTCTTTCACAGTGAGAAAGGAGAAGGCTGTTTCTGCAGTGAGAAAGGAAAAAAACGTTACTTATGCAGGGAGAAATTTAAATGCTTGCCACTGGGATAATAAAGAGCAAGCTTATTGAGTGTGCTTAGAACGGTATGTCTAATGAAGCTTTCTTCAGCGCTGATAAAAAAGAAACATGCTTCTCCTGTGAGAAAGATCTTTGCTATAGCGATAAGGAAGTGTAAATATTTATGTGCAATAAAATAAAGATATGCATGTTTATGCTATCAACAAAGAGAAAGCCTTTCTTCGTTGTAAAAAAGAAAACTTGTTCATTAGATGATAAGGGTGAAGCTGGATATTTCAGTAAATGGAAGCTTGTTCCTGGAGTGAAATAGGAAAAGCTCGATTCAGTAGTTATAAATATGAAGCTAGGTTATGCAGTTAGTAAGTGGAAGCTTGATTATTCAGTTAGAATGGAGAAGCTTGGTTCTGAAGTAACAAAACAGAGGGTTTTTTCTGTTATCATAATGTCAACGCATGTTTCTCCTGCGATGAAGTCGTAGATTGTTATTGAGTGAAAAATTGGAAGCCTGCTTATTTTTGCAGTAAGAAAGTGGAAATGCGTCAGCAGATCAAAAAGCAAGTTTAAATTTAGCTTAAGAAATAAAACGCTATTATCTTTAGTTTTGATGGCAAAGCTTGCTTCTTTAATATTAGAAGGGAAGTTACCTCTCTAGCGAGAGAGGTGAGCTTGCTTCAGTTATGAATAAAAAAAGACTTTTGCTTCTGGAGTAACAAAGGACAAACTTTATTCTACAGAAAATCGAGAAGCATGGCACGGCAATGCAATGAAAATAAAAAAGCTTTGTTTAGTGTGAAAGGAAAAGCTTCACCAGTGATAAATAGGATGCTTGCTTCTAATTAGGAAGAGAGAGAAAAGAAACTTGTTTATCTGTGAAATTCCCTGAAGTATTCTCATATAGTGAGAAATGTTAATGTTGCTTCTGCACTAAGAAATAAGGATTCTCTGAAGTGTTAATGATAGAGTTTGCTTCTTTAGATATAATGGTAAACTTAGTTGTGCAATGAAAACGAAGAAGCTTTCTTTTCCATTATAAAAGCGAAGCTTGCTTATGCAATGAAAAGGAATTTTTTCAAAGGTGACAAAAGGCAAGGTTATTTCCTAACTAATGATAGGGATGCTTGCTTCTCTTATGATAAAAGAGACACGTGCTCCCAAAATGTAAAATAGTAAATTGCTTCTGCATAAAAAAAAGCTTTCTTATGGAGTAAAAAGGAAGATATTGCGTATCTAGTAAAAACGGATAAACCTGGTTATGTTTTGAGAAATTTAAGCTAAATACTGCAGTTTGAAATCAAAAGTTTGTTTCTGTAGTAAAGACGGAGATATTTGCTTACTCAGTTAGAAGTAGGAAGCTTTTTCTCCTATGAATTAGGATTAGCTTGCTTATCCAGTGAGAATAGAAGAATTGCTTCCTTAGTCACAAATGAAAAAGTTTCTTCTATTTTAAAAAAAGAGGAGTTTGCTTCTACAATGATAAAGGGAACTTTGTTGTGCAGGTCGAAAGTAGTTGCTTCATTCTGCAGTGATAGCGTCAAAGCTTGCTTCTACTCTGAGAAAGGAAAGGGTTACTTCTGCATTAAAAAATGGAAAGCTGGCTATTGCAATACAAATCGAGATGCGTGCTTAGTAGTTTAAAGAGAGAATTTCATTCTACAGTGAGGAATGAAGCTAGATTTGAGCATTCATATAAAATAAGCTTGCTTCTCCGATGAAAAATAGGAAGTTCCTTATGCCGGTAGAAAAACAAGGAATTTCATTCTGCAGTGAGGAATTAAGCTTTATTTAAACATTCAGATATAATAAGCTTGCTTCTCCAGTGAAAAATGGGAAGTTCTTTAAGCAGGTAGAAAAAGAACATAATTTTGAATTGAAAAAAGAGAAGTTTTCTTTTTCACAGATTTTTTTTTCTACCATGAAAAGGAGAAGACTGATCCTAGTGATACAAAAGAAATTTACTCCTGTTTTTAGATAAGTAAAGCCACGTCTATTGAAAAGAGAGGAAACACTCATTTCTGCAGTGAGAAAGGATAAGTTTCCTTCTATTTTGATTAAGTAGAAGCTTGGTTTTGCAGTGAGAAAAGAGAAATTTGATCTTCCACTTATATAGACGAAGCCTGCTTTTGCAGAATTAAGGATAAGTAGTTTTTGACTAATTAAGAGGAAATTCAAAGTTTAGTGAGAATGTGGAAGAATGCTTCTGCAAGAAGAACGGGAAGGTTCTCTCAATAGAGTAATGAGACTCTTGCTTCTATTATGAGAAAGTGATAACTTATTACTGCACCAAGAAATTAGTGAGTTGCCTGTGTAGTGTAAGAGTAGATGCTTGCATCTACAATAATCAAGGAAAACCTTGCGTTTGCATAGAAAAATGAGAACACTTTTTCTGTCAAGATTAGGGAGAAGCGTGTTCTTATTCTGTGAAAAAAAGGCTTGCTTTTGTGACAAGAATGAGAGAGCTTGCTAATTCTCTGAAATAGAAGAATCTTGTGGCTCTAGTTGGAGAACGCAAGTTTGCTTCTGTAGTTAGAATTTGGAAGCTTGCTTCTGCTTTGCAAAAGGGAGAGCTTACTTCTTAAGTGATAGTAAAGAAACTACCTTCTGCAATTATAAAGAAGGGTTTGCTCAAAAGAAAGATACAAAAATATTACTCTTGCAGGGAAATAGAAGAAGCTTTTTTATCTAGTGAAATAAGATGGTTAATTTGTTGCAATTAGGGAGAATTTTAATTCTTCAGTAAAAGAGAGAGAAATGAAGTTTGCTTCTAAAGTTATTAAAGGGAAGCTTTCTCCTACAGTAAGAAATGGTAATTTAGCCTCTACAGTGAGAGTGCAGAAGTTACCTTTCTTAATGACAGATGCTATACTTGTATTTCAAATGAATAATGGGATGCTTGTGTTTACATTGAGAAAAGGGACATTGATTCTTTATTGTTTAAAGAGAGGCTTACTTCACCAAGGAGTAAAAAAATTCTTGCTTCTCGAACTAGAAATGAACATCTTGATTCTGCAATGAGAGACTATTAGCTGATTTTGAAGTGAGAAAATAAAAGCTCGAGGCTCTTGTGAGAACGGAGAAGCTTGTTTTGGAATTGATTCATTGGGAGAGAGGAGGTTTGCTCCTGCAATTTTAAAAGAAAAGCTTGTTTCTTCCTTACGCGTTGGATTTTTCATTCTGTAATGAGAAAGAGGAATTTTGCTTCTCTAGGGTAAATAGTGAGCGTACTTCTTGAGCGAGACAGAAAGAGCTTTCTTCTATACTGATAAATGTCAAGCTTCATTAGGAAGGCAGGAGACTTCTACTACAGTGAAAAAAAGGAAGCTTGCTTCTCCAGTGAGGAAGGAAAAATGCTTCTGGATGGAGAGGGACGACGCATAATTCAAGTAAAAGTGTAGAGAGAAACTTCTTTCTCTAGTAAAAAATAGAAGCTTTTTTCGACCATTAGAAGAAGGATGGTTGTTTCTGCATTGGTAAATGTGAAGGTTAACTCTAATATGTCAGATAGAAAACTTGTCTTAAGAGTTAGAAAGGAAAAGGTTACCTCTGCCCTGATAAATAAAAGTTTGTTGTTCTTCTCTCTAAAAAGTGAGAAACCTCAGCCGTGCCAAAGACAGGCTGTTTCTGTAGCAAGAATAAATAAGCTTGATTCTGCAGTGGATAAAAGAGTTTGCTACTACAGAGAAAAAGACCATGCTTGTTTTTTAATTGGAAACGGAAAATTTACATCTACAGTGTGAACGATGAAGCTTGCCACTCCGCCAAGGAATGAAAATATTACTTTTTGATTGTGAAAGTACACTAAAGTTGCTGCAGAAATTAATGAGAGGCTTGATTTTCAGGAAAGAAATGTGAAGCTTGATGCTGGAGTGAAAATAGGGTATCATTTTCTATGGGTAAGAAATTGGAAGCTTACTTTTGGAGTACGAAATCAAAACATTACCATTCCCGCTTGAAAAAAAAAGCTTTTCTCTGCCGGAAGAGAGGAGTAGCTTACTTGGTCACTTAAAGATAATAAGTTTACGGCTGTAGTTAGAAATTAAAGCTTTTGTGTAATCTCGAAGTAGAAACTTCATTATGTAAGTAAAAAAATAGAAACCTGCTTCTAAAGTGAGAGAAAGTAAACCTGTTTCTAGATTAAGTAAGGAGAAGCTTTCTTTCGTAGAGAGAAATGGGAATTTCAATTCAGCAGTGAGAATGGAGATTTGTTCGTTAATGAGAAAGGGTAAACACAAATTTAAAAAGAAAAGGGTTAATTTGTTTCTGTAATAACAAAAGGTATATTATATTCTGTATTTAGTAAAGAGAGCTTGCTTAGGCAGTAAAGAAGTTGTATCTTGTTTCTCCATTGTTTAAATTGTAGCTTGTTTCAGCATTATGAATGTTAACGCTCTATTCTAAAGTGAGAGATAAGATATTTGCCTTTGGTTTGATTAATTAAAAGATTGCTTTTGGTTTGATCATTGGTAAGTCTGCTTTTCTATTCAGAAAAAGGAAGCCTTCTTATTCAGTATAAAGAAGTTTGCTCATACATTAAGAATGGAGAAGCTTCTATCTGTAGTGAGAAATAATTAGTTGGCAGGTTATAAATGAAAGGCTTACCTCTTCATTGAACGGGTGTTTTTAATTCTGCTATGACAACGGGGGGTGGGTATGTTTCTTCAGTGAAAATATAAAGCGTATTTCCTTAGTGAGACTATGAACTTGCTTCTGCACACTGAAATGCATGTTTACCTCTACAACAATAAGGGAGCAGACTTTTCGGTTGTTAAACATAGGTAGCTTGTTATTGCGGTGAGTAAAGAGAAACTTCATTCTGCTCTGATTAAGAGACACATACTTCTTCATTGAAAAAAAGGGAAGCTCACTTGAATAGTTAAAAAGTAGGAAACGTGTTTCTATATTAAATGGCAGAATTTGGCTACAAATGTGAGAAACGAGAAACTAGCGAGTTCATTGGGAAATGAGACGCCTGGTTCTGCAGTAAAAAAACAAAAGCTTATTTCTGCAGTGGACAAGGCACATCCACTTTCTGTAATAAGAACAGATAAACTTGCTTCATTAGTGTGATAGTGCAAGTTTACTTCCTCTTGAAAAAGAAGGAACTTGCTCCTGCAGTGAAAAAGGGAAAGCTTTCTTTGCCATTGGAAAAGGCGTATAATACTTATTAATTACTATGGAGGAATCTTGGTGGGAGCTGCTTTTAAATTGATAAATGGGAAACATGCTTTTGCAATGAATAAGAAGAACTTTTTTCTGCAGTAAAAATGGGAAGAATACTTCTCCAGTTATTAAAATTAGGTTTGCATCTTCATTAAGATTGTGGTCTTCATTTTTAAGTGAAAAACGGAAATGTTGTTTTAGCAATAAGGAAGGGGAAGCTTGATTCTGCATTGAAACAGGAGAAACTTGCTTGTTAGAAGAGAAACGAAAGATTTCTTCTCAAAAGATAAAGAAGCTTGCTTCTTCAGTGAGAATACAGAAGCTTGTTGCATAAAAAAGAGAGAGAAAAGTTCCTTCTACAGAAAATATGAAGTTTACTTCTTCACTGTAAAAGGTGATTTATTACCGTATTCAGAAGGGCAAGGCCTGCTCCTGAAGTGACAATGTGGTAACTAACCTCTTTAGTTCTAAAAGTAATGCTTGCTTATACCTTGAAAAATGGTAATCCTTTGCATTTAGATAGAAAACGCCCTTTACTATCGTGAGAATGAAGAACCAAAATTATTCAGAGAGAAAGGAGATGCCTGCTGCTGTCGTAAGAAAGTCGAACATTTTCTTTCATGGGGCAAAGCGGAAAATTATTTCTGCGGTGAAAAAGGTCAAGAGTCTTACTTCAACAAGTAGTAGATTGCTACCATATTGAGAAAAAAGTTGTTTGCTTGTTCAGTGAAGAGAAGCTTTACTATTTAGTTTTTGTGGGAAGCTTGTTCCACCAGTGTAACAGGTTGTGCTTGTTTTTGAAGTAAGTATAGCAAATCTTGTGGTCTCGGTAAGTGAAAATGCTTTTTCAGTGTGCACGGAAATACATAACTCTGCTGTAATAAATGAAGAACGAGCTTCTTCAGTTAGAAGGAAAAAGCTTACTAATTTAATGAGAAAGAAGAATCTTGATCCTACATTCCGACAGAAAAACTTATTTCTGTAGGGAAAAATGAGAAGTTTTCTTTTTAATCGATAAATAAGAAGCTTGCAGGCATACTTATGAAGTAAGAAAGACCTTGCTTTCTCATTTAGAAAGGAGAAGCTTGCTTCCTTAGATAATATAGGAGAACCTTGCGTTTGCATTCAGTGAGAAAAATCTTGGTACTTCAGTGAAAAGGATAAAGTCTACTCTACATTGAGAACAGAGAAGCTGTATTTTTCATTGGAAAAGGGCAAGAGATTATCTGCAGTGAAAAAGGAAAGCTTGCATATGCAGAGGGAGGGCAAATATTGTATCTGCACTGAGAATAGAGACGCTTGGTTCTTAAATGAGATATTGGCTGCTTTCTTTCCCGTGTGAAAGGTTTCGCTTTCATCCACAATGAGAAATGATAAACTCGCTTCTGCTGTGAGAGAAGAGAAACTTTACTACACTGATAAAAAATAAGTGTGGTTCTCACTATGGTAGAGAAAGCTTTCCCTCTGCTATAAAAATGGTGAAACCTGCAGTGCCACTATATACTTGGATTTTTTTCGAGTGAAAGTGGGGAAATTTGCTTTTAATGTGAGAACAGCAAATCTTACATCTGCAGCGAAAATTGTGCAGTAAGAAACGAAAAGCTTCTTCCTCAGTTGGATTTGAACAGCATTTTGTACTGCGTAGTGAGAAGATTGTATTTCTAGTAATTAAAATGAAGATTATTTCTGGAGTGACTAAAGAGAAACTAACTTCTGAAGTAAAAAAGGAGAAATATTTCTGTGCACTATCAAAGGGGAAGGTTGCTTATTTAAATCGAAAGGGAAATCTTGATTCTGCAATGATAAATTAGAAACAGACTTCCATAATACGAAATAAAAAGCATATTTGGGCGTAAGAAACGAGAAACATTCTTTGTATTTGTTAAATAAGAAGGTTGTATGTGCAAAAAGTAACAAGAGGGAAAGTCCCTCCAATTACCTACGGCGATTTGTGATAAGATGCTAAATAATTATTGCATTGATATCTTCCGATGTGTTAAATCACTTATAAGTGCCTTTTAATGGCTAAATGAGGTTTCTGCCATTAGGAGGCACCACTCAGTGCCAAATCCGATGGCAGGTTTGGAATCTCCAGGGTAAATAAGCATATGTCCCATGTTCACATGGGTTATTTCATGGCTCTAAATGGGTAAAATTGAACTTTACTCCATTTGAAAAAATCCAGTCTTAGACCTAGCGCTTCGCTGCAGGTAATGAAAGGTTTTCTTCTACACCGATAGTGTAAAAATACTCTTGCGAAGTAAGATAAAAGAAGCTTACCTGTGAATTAAGAAAGGAGATGTTTGCCTCTGCAGTGAACTTCATAAACTTATGTCTGCTTTGAGTTAGAGAACCCGGCTTTTTTAGTGAGGAAACCAAATTTGCTGCTGACTTAGGAAAGCGGAATATTTTATTTGCAGTGAGAAAGCGAATATGGCATCTGTAGTGAAAAGAAAGAAGTTTGGGTCTGCAGGGTAATAGGTGGAGCATTCTGACCATGGAAAAGGTGATCCTGTCATCCTTAATGAGAAATGCGAAGCTCACTTATACAGTGAAAAAAGAGAAGCTTTGTTATGTTTTTAGAAATGATAAAGTTACTTTGCTTTAATAAAGAGGAAGCTACCTTATTCTATGAAAATAGAGAATCAATGTTCCAAAAAAGACCAAGTTTTTTCTCCAGAAAAAAAAGAGGTGAAATTTGCTTTTCCTTTAACAAAAATCAATATTATATTTACTGTGGGTAAATACAAGCTTAGTTTTTTGTAATAAAGGAAAAACTTGCTTCCTTAGCCAGTAATAAAAATTAAGTAGTGAAAAAAAGCAAGCTTGTGTCTTCATCTAAACAAGAGATTCTTTCTTATGTAATAAGAATGGGGAACCTTCCTTTTGCAGAAATACCTGAGAAACTTGTATCTGTGGTGTAAAAGGCAAAGTTTGCTTCTGTAATGAGAATGGATAAAGGCTTCTATAGAGAAAAAGAGTGAGTTTACTTGTGTTTTAATGAATGAGGTGTTGCTTTTGAGTTGTTAAATTGAAAACCTACATCTGCAGTTAAAAGTGAGAAGCTTGCTTTTACTGTTAGAATTGGTAAGCGGGCTTCCGTAATGAAACTGCAATATTCTTCATTAGTGAGAAAAGAGAGATTGCTTCTTCTTTAAGAGGTGAAAAAATTGTTAATATTGTGAGAGAGAAGTTTTTCAAGAGCAACTAAGGAGAATTTTACATGTGCATTGAAAAAATAGAAAATTTATTTATACTTCAAAAAACTCTAAACCTCCTTTGGTGGACCAACATAAAAATTCGGAGCTTTCACCTGCCTCATAGATACTGCTTTAGAATAATATTTCGAGCTGTCGTGTTGCCTATTAACGGATTTATTTTGACTAATCCTGCGTTAATATGTAGCTCTTACACATGTCATATAGTACATAGCTAATCGCAATACCCGTATCATTTCGTTTGCCGTCCTCATCGTACAACATCCATATATGTTCTCTCCTCCTTTTCTAAATACGGCCGTGAAATGTGTGGTTTCCCTTAGTCACGATGGGTTCTTAATCGCTGATTAGTTAAAAAATACGAGTCCTAGCGGGACAATTCTTACTCCATTACTTCCAAAAGGGCGGGTCCCTGGTGCCTCTGGAATATCCACAAATTTCTTTCTGCTCTTTACGTGAATTTCACTCACCAGTCAGATGGACCTACCCTACATGGAAAGGGGGTACACTATCATGGAAAAAATGGTGTAATAGACTAATAGTAGTAGAGAAAATACATACCCACAGCAAGCCTAAATCGTCAAGAAACGGACGGAATATTCTATCAGAAATATAAAAATGGCCAACATTGCTGAAGGGGATTTGTATATATTTTAGAAATGGGCGGGTGAAGAAATATTCCCGCAGTCTGATTCTGTAGGGGGAGAAATAGAGTGACGTGATTAGTAGTCTCAAACAACTATGAAGTTAAGTCCAAAAGCTGTTTATTCAAAATTAAGACTATTATGTTTGCGAGGGATAAGTCCATTGTAGCAACAAAGCGTTTGTAACTGTATTGCGATGGGTGTTGTTTCAAAGGAGTTTGGTTAGCGGAGAAAATTTCTGGAATATGGAAATGGAAATGACGAGTATCAAATATGGTGAGATTTAAGTGAATATTTTTGTTGGTTGAATAAATATGAGGAAGAAATGTTACAAATTTAGCTGAATGAAATTAAGTGTACTATTAATAAAGATTCAAAAAATAAACTAGATCAGTTTTCTCTTAGGGCAGCAGCATACTGAAATAAATCACTTAATGATATCTAATTATAAGTGTATATTAATAGTATTAAAGCTATAAAGGCAGTCTCAAAAATCAAATCCTGATCTTTTTATGCTCTTCTACATTCTCTTGTCATTAGATTGGGTTCAGCAAGTCACTCTTAAGGACCCAAGCGGATAATAGGTATAGCATAAAAATTATTAAAAATTTTATGAGCCACAAACTAACAAGACCAATGCATCAGAGGTGAGTACAAAGAGCGGAAAGTTAGGGGGCACTTCTAGGAAAAAGCCTCCTGGGTCTCATGAGGCAGGTAGGATTTGATAGAGAAGACAAGTAGGATTTTGAAGTGAGATTTAAAAACATAAGAGCAAAAATTAGTAAGGTGAAGGGGATTTTGAATCGAATAAAAAGCCATTAATCTTCACCTTATGTGGAGCAATAGTCTGATATGACCTGGAAGTCCACCTTGGACGTTTAGAAGTAACACTTAGCCTTAACCCTGTAACAAAAAGCTTGAGAAGCAAGGAAGTAATCGGGTGAACATGGCTTTATCAAACAAGCTGTGTATATCTTGCGAAGTCTATTTTCCGCTCCCGAGGTGATATAAGCTCGCACCTCATACTCGTGACAGGAGAGAAAACCCAAAGGGCTATTCAACCGGCTCCTTATCTCGGATTCCCCCCCCCCCCCAGCCGAAAGCAGCGACTTCAGATCTCGGAAGAACTCGCCGTGGCGCAAGGCAGTTTCGCCACCCGCTGACGACCTATATAACCGGAGGTTTCCTGCTGGATAGGAAGTACAACATGCCCGCGCACGAAGACACATTACGTTCCCGGGTCGAGTCTTCCGTAGATTTTTCGGGTACAGACGACTAGAGTCTCTCCGACGTGGACATCGGCCCAGTCAACTAGCAACTTCTTACAACGGCCGTTTTTCCGTAAATTTGCGCCAGTACTTCCTCCTCAAGAACCCTTAGTTAAAAGCACTTGTCCTTCATCAGCATCCTGAGGTACAACCCGTAACTCTTCCCCCCCCCCATCGAGAACCTTGAGGTAGAACATATTCCCTTGTTGCATCCTCGCCTCCCAGAGTTAACTCTGCTTAGACTCCTATACTGTGAAACACGTCGACGCTGCAGACCTCATCATAATCTGGTATTCCCAAAACCAATTGTATTACTTACATTGCGGCTTAGTGTATCCCTTTCATGACTATGATCCGAGTCAGGTAATTAACCTCATTAATCTCTTGGAGTTGCCCCTTTGCTGACCCCGAATGTGTCTGTGATTTATTTGATCACGTATCTCACTTAACCCTCTTTTGTAGCATCTTTTAAATATCTCTGAAAGACTATCGGCCATGTTTAACCTCTAGGCCAATCTGCACTCACTTATTTTTGATAATTATTACCCACACAATCGGAGAACGAATTTCTCCCCATTCTCATTATCCCCCTCCACAACTGGTTGGACCAAGCCATTAGTGTGTCATTCTCCAATTATATATATATATATATATATATATATATATGTATATATATATATATATATATACATATATAGGTTGAGGATAAATCCCAAAGTGAGACATATAAAATTTCTCATTCAATTAAGTACAAGGTTTCGGGTACCTTACCCATCTTCTGGTCTATAAGATAGATTTAGAACACGTTTAAAATTACAAAATCTATCTTATAGACCAGAAGATGGGTAAGGTACCCCAAACGTTGTACTGAATTAAATCGAGAAATTTTACATGTCTTATTTTGGGATTTATCCTCAATCTGAAAATAAGCCTTCTTAGAAGCAAACCTTTAGAATATATATATATATATATATATATATATATATATATATATATATATAATTGCTATACCACGACAACTTTACATAGATTATAGAGGAAAGCCGTGTCAGAGAGAGAATAACACGGGTGAAGGGGTTGAGGATTGAAAACATATGATCCAGCAAGAAGGGAGTTACATAGATCAGTCGTGGGAGTGGGCTGTAACTAGAGCAGGGTGCAATCTCGAAAGTACTGTCTTATAAAAAGAAACGAAAAGACTAATCAAATGCATTAACACCTTGACCAATCTACTATATATTTCCGAAAGTCTGTTGGTATATATATATATATATATATATATATATATATATATATATATATATATATATATATTTATGAACGCTATAGAAAGACACTTAGAGTGATCTTGAAGGCCAAAAAATTTCGCCAGTGGGGGAAACTTGAACTAAGGTAAAACACAGGCTACTCAAATTTGGCAAAAGTGGCGCGAACTGAATGTCATAATACAAAATAAAATCAATACTTGATAATAGTAAGGATACGTTATTTACAACCCCTTTATAACTTACGTCGTAACTCCTGGGAAGCGAGGTTGGTTAATTTACTACCTAGTTTATGCCATAGAGACTGGAGCGCGGGTCATCGAACTGAAAGCCAGGTTAATTTCCCCACGTAGGCGCTCATGGTTACGGGTATAAATAGGGATCCCTGGCTCTAACAAGTAGAGCCGATCATAGAGTGAGGACCTGCTGATATCTACCTCCCTGCTAGCATCTGTTATTATTTCCTCTGCGGCTGCACCGATTGCAAGCAGACGATTTACTCCTCTCTCTCGCTCTCACCAGGAAGTCGGCATATGTTGGGTTCGTACGACTCTTCCCGTTCCCAGGACAACCGCCATTCGTGTATTGCTTCGCTACTTCAGTGGAAGTATTTGGAATATTTTTTTCAACCTACAACTATTTCTTAGGTTCTCGTTATTGACACCCACAGCTATTTATAAGGGACGTAAGATGGGGATGGGGTATATTCCGTTCCTGTAACGATTTTCCGGAGTAGCAGTTCTTATTTTGTTACAACGTGTTTTCATTGGTGTTTTAGTCCTGTGACATATTTAATGCACCTGTTTGTGCTCTGTATTTATTTGATGCGCTTACATTGTATTTAACATGTTCCTTTTGTGCACCGTATTTATTTAATACATTTGAATCCTGTATTGTTTTATTATACACTCGCAGATATATAAGCAACTTTCGCCGGACCTATTTATTTCTTGCTTTGGGAACGAGAGAACTTAGTTTCTCGTTTTGCCTTAACAAGTGGCGATCTTGCCAAATTAGTGTTGGTTACTGCTGTTTACATGGCTCTGCTATGTCTGTGTTTTTTGTGTACTAATTACGTTTGACACTTTGCAGGGTGTGTCATTTAATCTTTTTGAGGATTGTTGATTGTCTCTGTTTACGCGGCTGTGCTTTTGCATTTAATTTGTTGCGTACTAGTTACGTTTGCTACTTTACGTTGTATGTCATTTATTTAACTCGTTTTATTCACTTTTTTGGCAGTTAACTTTTAGGACTATTTATTCATTTAACTTTGCTTGTTTTCTTTATTTACGAGTAGCTCTGGTTGTATATTTTCTTTGCTTCAGAGTTAACTTTACATTTATTTTAAAATATATGGTACGAAGGGCGGTCAATAAGTTTTGCAATTCGGATATAAGGAAACTAGATATGAGGAAAACTGTTATTATTTTTCAATATAACTACCCTCGACATCAATGCACTTGCGCCACTTGTCCCTGAGGCTTTGAATTCCCGACAATCAGAAATCTCTCGACTGCGTTTCAATCCACTCCTGGACTCCTGAACGGCGAGCTAGACATCTTCATTATCCCCAAACTGGCGTCCACGCAGTGCAGCCTTGAGCTGGCCGAATGAAAAGTAGTTGCTAGGGGCCAAATCTGGACTGTAGGGGAAAAGGTTGAGCTCCTTGAATCCTCACTCGCGCAGGGCAGCTTGTGCAACTCTAGCCTTGAAGACTTTAACGACGTTGAAGTTGATCATGGGGCGTGACGTTTCTAGGGACCCAACAAGCAGAGTCCTTGGTCATGGCCAAATTGTCGTAGATGATGTTGATAACACTTCGATGTGATATTCCAAGTTGTCGCTCGATTTCCTCGACCTTCACCCGTCGATTTTCGAGGATCATCCTCTCCACACGGGCCACATTGTCCTCGTTGGTCACATCTGAGGAGGGTCCTGGACGGAAGTCATCTTCAAGAAACTCATGACCATTGCGGAACTTCCTATTCCAGCGAGCAATGGTTGCATAGGAAGGGGCAGTGTCGGTGTACACTGCAACCATGCGTTCATATATTTCTTTTGCATTCCTGACTTCCTTGGTCAAAAATTTGATCACTGCGCGGTGCTCAACCTTCTTCATTGTTGAAAAATTTGTGACTGACGATCTGCGATCAGCTGCTGCTTCTTGAATAGATGAGGCAGGAGCGTGCGGCTGCAGGTCCTGACTTGTCATAACTTGTCCTAACCCCCCCACAAACAGCCATCTCCCTTCCTCTGTTTTGCCCTGCCGATTCGCAAAATTTATTGACCGCCCCTCGTATTTCGGGTTATGGTCATTATTATAGTATTTCATTGTTGATTTGTGTATTTCGTCCTATTTATTTAAGATGTCATCTATTAAAGAACCCAAGGAACAAGCTGTGGGCTTGGGCCTAACTGGGAACGGGATCACCCACTATGTTCTGCAATAGCAAGCGTTCGAACGTGAGTAGCGTTAGAAGGGAGCCAAAAAAGCTCCAGCTTCCTGAACTTCAAGCTATGGGGAAGATATTATCTCCTACCTCAACCGCTCTAAAGAGTTGCTGAGTTACAAGAAGTGAACCCTGAGAGATATGCAGTCAGAATAGGAAGTTTAAATAACGGTCAGGCTGCTGAAATGTACACTTCTCTGTCGGCTGATATCACCAAGAACTATACTTATTGAAGAAAGCCTTACTGACAGGGTTCAACAAGACTCCCGATGGTTACTATCTTAAGTTACGAAGCGCTAATGTTTTAACAGGGTAAACATTCCAAAACTTTTCCATTGTTCCAGGCGTGGTTTGAAGCTTCTGGAATAGGTAAAACCTTTGGGGATTTGAAGAAATTCATGATTCTTGAGCAGTTCTTTTCTTCCTTCCATCCAGGTTTACGTGCTTTCATCAAGGACGGCGACCCACCGCTTTGACGAAAGCTATTCAACTAGCTTATAATTGGACCTAAGCTTACCCTACGCTTCCCCGACATTCCAGTTTCAGCTCTAAGAAGTTCGCTCGACCATCCACGCCATCTCCAAAAGTAACGACAGAGGCACCTAACTCTGCTAGCAGCCAAAAAAACCCTTCGTCATCTGTGACCTGCTATATATGTGGAGAGGTTGGGCACATTCAAACTCGTTACCCAAGGAATCCCCACACCTTCAAGGATGGTACGTTCGCTGCACAGACATATAAGGTGTGATTATTCCTGTCTTTCCGAAGTGTCATACTCATACATTGCCATTGGATGCATTTCCTATTTTGTCTTGCTACCTTCGATGCCTCTATTACAAGGGCTGGAAGGACGTGATGAAGGCTCCAATCAAATTTGCGAGTGTCTTAGTTGGTAATATTACTGGAGTTAGAGATCTTAATGTCGCTGAATGCTTGCCTTCCTCGACTGATGACAAGGTTTCTTCTCCAACAAAGCCTCTACCATTCAACGTGTCAAGGAATGATTCGCCTTTACTAACGACCAACTTTACTTCTCCGAGAGATTTTTCTGCTTCCAGCATAGACACCAGAACCCCATACAGTATGTGTAGTTCAGGACAGAGCGGGTAAAATAAAACGTATTTACCCGTTAGCTCTGCCTCCAAAGCAACTCCTCTATGTGATGCCTGATTACTTCCCTCGCCTTTTTCTTCTTGTGAAACGCTCTCGGCCACTAGAGCTAAAGCCACCTCAGGAGAAATTGTCTAAGTGAGGAACGGATCTAACTACCAATTCGTCATGGTTGACGCCTCCTCTACCAGAAATATTTGACCTCTGGTCGTTCCAATAAGGTAGGCAAGTCAACCCTAGTTGCTACTCGTGATTTTTTGCCCTATTATCCTCCCTGTTTCTCATGAGAGCACCTTTGCTGTCTATTTTTCACAAAGGAAGACTGAACTAAAGTCTCAGAGCAGTGTTTTTGGCCTGGCATGGGAATTGACATCAGAGCATCCTGCTGTTTCTGCCACAAGGGTCAACCCTTTTCGACGAAAGGATAAGTCGACCAGTCCCAGTAGAGTCCATGCCCATAATCACTGAACGATTTGCTCGCATTGCCATCGACTTGGTTGGACCACTTTATCAAGCATCTTTCGAAGGATATCGGTACATCCTCACCCTCATTGATTTTGCTATGGATTTTCCAAAGGATGTACCAATAAATGACATAGACACCAAATCCATCGCTGAAGCATTGCTGATAGTTTACTCTAGAGTTGGGATCCAGCGAGAAATACTGTCGGACCGTGGGACCCAATTTATTTCCAACTGGATGAATGAATTTCATTAGCTGCTAGTTGTGAAACCGATCTTCAACACCTCTTTCCACCCTAGTGGGAATGGTAGGATCGAGGGGCTACATGCAACTTTGAAGGCTGTCCTCCGTAAGTTATGTGCCGAGAAGCCTAGTGAGCGGCATAAGTATCTCATTCCAAACTTGTTTGCCCTCAGAGAACTTCCGAGCGATATGACTGGATTTTTCGGCTTTGAATTACTGTATGGTCGTTCAATCAGAGGTCCACTCTCCGTTCTGAGAGATCTTTCGGAAGATTTCACAATCCAGGAAGACGAAAGGACCATCTCCCAGTACGTCATCCAACTTTAGGTGAAGATGGCCGAGTTTTCCCAGATTGCTGCCCAACATGCGGACATTAGCAGTTCCCGGTACAAGACCTAGTTTGATCTCAATACACAAAACCGTCAATTCAAGCCGTGTTATAGAGTGCTAGTACTCATACCTAGTGATACCATTAAATTTCTCGTTGTCTGGAATGGACCCCATAAGGTTCTGGGGAGGCGTGGTATGGTTGACTATCTTATTGAGGTTGAACGGGAACACAGGCTCTATCGTGTTAATCTTTTAAAAATGTATCACTGTAGGGCCCATGTGAAGCAGGTGTAAGTCGTGGACGAAACTTCTACCCTGTAAGAACTTACCACTCCTGGAGAAGGAAAAATGACTGTCGTTGAGGAACGAGACATTGATTGTCTGCAGCTGCCCTAGACACCATATGGTATGCTCAATTCTCCTTCAACTGACAGCCCTGAGTTTGAAACACTCAACAGGGACCAACACCCTCAGCTTTACTAAATTATTAATAGGAGAGCAGGATGATTTTTCCAATGAACCCGGATGTACCTCTGCGCTTGCCCATGACATAGCTTATTTTAACTACTACTGACAGGATACAGGCCAAGAGATAACCAGTGCCTATTCACCTTAAGCCTGGATTCGAGAAGGAGGTCGAGACCTTCTTCCAGCAAGAGATTATCAGAGGATCCTCTTCCTCTCGTTGTTCACCCGTTGTCATGGTAAGGAAGACTGATAGTTCCTACAGAATGGCCATTGACTATTGCCAGCTTACTTCTGTCACCGTGTTCCATGCCGAAGCTACTTGCAGCATGGAGGAAGATCTTCGCAAGTTCTCGGGCGCAAAGATCTTCAGTGAACTTGACCTCTGCAAGGATTACTACCAGGTACCTCTTTCCTATAAGGCAAAAGGCTTGACTTTTTTGCTACTCATCTAGGTTTGATGGAGTTTTGCCGTATGCCTTTTGGATTGGGTACTGATTGCGCCACCTACATCTGATTACGGAGACTTGTGTTTGCTGACCTATCTAACTTATGCTTCTACTTTGACATCTTCGTGTTCTCTGCGTGCTGAAATGAACATCTTCAAGCTCTCAAATGCGTCTTTGAACGACTGCGGTATCACCAGCTGACAGTCAAGCCATCCACGTGTAGTTTTAGGGTTACCTCTATTCAATACCTCGGCTTCGTTCAAGACCGACCCTTCTTATGCCCCCAGAATCTTAAAATTGAGTCACTAATAAGCATAATTCTGCCCTCGAGTGAGAGACTGCTAAGATCATTACTTGACCTAGTCTCCTTTTAAAAAATATTTAACCCCCGAGCCATCAACTACGAGGGCCCATTATCCGACATGCTAAAGAAGTCTAGCCCAGAACCTCTATCTTGGAACTAAGATCTCTTGGAGCGCTTCAGCCTTGTGAAAGCTGCCGTATCCTCAGAGTCTGACTTTCAGTTGCCGGATCCCAATGTTACCTTTGACTTGAGGACTAATGCTTCTCTTCATGGAGTGGAGCTGTTCTCTTACAGTATCGAGAATGATGCGAACATACTATCGCCTCTGCCAGTAGGAAACTCCTTGAGGTACTAAACCATCTTAGAAGAAATGTCTAGCAGGCGGTTACTATCTTCGTGTTAAGGAATCTGTTCTCAAAGTGGCCCCAAGCCTCCTTTATATTAAGCTACTTTTAAGAGCAAAATGATAGAATACTCCGTTGGGCTTTAGCCATTGAGACCTATAAGTATAGAGTTTTCCACATTGCAGGAAATGACAACTTAGATGCTGCCCTTTTGAGTAGGTCTCGTAGTTAATTATTATTGTTCTTAGTTTTCCAGGTAATCTTTTTTACTTTTTTTACTTTATGTTTATGTTATGGTGTATTAATGTTTTAATCTACTCTCAGTAGATTCTCGTTCCGGGCATGGTGTAAGGATAACCTACTACATGCTTCACGACCCCTTTGTAACTTAGAGCGTAAGTCCTGAGAAGCGCGGTTCGATAACTTACTATCTATTTGACGCGATAACAATAGGACGCGGGTCGACGAACTGAAAGCCTGTTGAATTTCGTCACGTAGGCGCACATAGTGATGGGTATAAATAAAGACCCTGTGATTCGAATAAGTAGAGCCGATCAGGAGTTCATACAGCAAAGGCCTGCCTTATCTACACCCCTGCAGAATCTGCTGCTATTTCCTCTGCCACTGCACTGATTGCAATCTCTCGATTTATTTGTCTCTCTTGTTATCAACAGGAAGTCGGAATACGCTTGTGCTCGTAAGACTCTCCCTGTTCCAATGGCAATCGGCATCCGTGTATTGCTTCGCTACTTCAGTGGAGGTATTTGGAATATTCTTTCTAACTAACGACCAATACTTAGGTTCTCGTTATCAAGACCTACAGCTATTTATAAAGAAGGTAAGGCAAGGGTTGGGGGTATTTTGTGTTCCTCTAACGATAATCCGGAGTAACAGTGCTTATTTTGTTACGACGTGTTGTCGTTGGTGGTTTAATCTTGTGACATATTTTTTGCACCTGTTTGTGCACTGTATTTATTTGATACGTTTAAATTGTATTTAACATGATCCTTTTGTGTACCTTATTTATTTAATACATTTAAATCATTTATTGTATTATTATACCTTCGTAGATATCTAACCACCTTCCTGTGGACCTATTTATTTTCATTTTTGGGGGCCGAGAGAACTTAGTTCCTCGTTTTTCCTTTATAATAATGCTTAGAACTGCTTAAAGCAATTTACATAGGAATTTGTTGCACCGTAGAGTTATTAATAAGGTTCTTCTCTACATACATATAAAATGAAATGAAAAGGAACGTCACAGGCGAGGAAAAAATCCTCCTAACATTCCCCCTTTCCCCCTGGCCCTCTTAAGATTGTCCAAGGCAAGGCAGGGAGGCTGAGTGGTCTTTTTTACCCATCCGCAGCCATATTGTCCAGAGTAAAAGTAGTATCCGTCAGTGTGGATACGGTAGGTAGAAGTGAGAAGGAGGAAAATAGGGAGGTTTCAGGATAGGAGAGCGAAGAAGTATAGTAAGAGACAACAAAGTAGATTTTGGTAGTGTTGGAACTTACGGTTTAATCTGAAATCCGAACCAGGATGTGTGGTATTTAACTATTCTGTGAGTTACATGTGTGAGTGTGATACGTGAGAGTAAAAATGTTGAATTTTGATTGAAAGTAGAGGTTTGCCTGGAAACCCTGTGCAGAAAAGAGCAAATGCTTACTATTGAGCAAGAGACAGTACTATGAGAAACATAGTTTAAAAAATTACAGAACATTACAGATTGTGAAAGGATGCCCCTCGAAAGACCAGGGTGAGAGGAAGCCCCTCAAAATACACCTTTCCAGCCCCTTCCAGCCTCTGAACCCGTGCTCCTTGGCGTGGAAATTCTAGAACCAACGAGAAGGAAACGGTCTCGCACTGAGCGATAACGCTGAATTCTCGCCCTCATGCCTCGCAGACATTTGCTTCCCCCCGGAAAGGCGCCCGTACAAGCTCATCCCTACATCCTGAGGCAAACTTCGCTGTTCGATCCAACTCCTTCTCTCGAAATAATTTTGCACAGACTGGCGTCGTGAATTCTCTTGGGGCGGCTATGCCCTGGGGCTATCTAACGGAAAAGCCGCCGTTCCATAAAACCCTGTGTCAGTCATTCTTCGCGGAGATTGAAAGCCTGCTATTCCTTCCGTTCAGAGAGTTTTGTCTATTCCTCCGCGAAGTCCCGCAGCCCCTGACCTCTCTAGTAGATCTCCCTTTGTGAAGTTTTGGTTCCTGTTCAGAGTAAAGCTATAGAGCCACGTTCTTCCCGGAGAACTGTGCGACTCCCTTTTAAGACTCCCATTTGTTCGTGTCTCAGACTTTTTGCCAAGCCACACAACCATCTCGTGTTTGAGATTCCATCTCTTTGGAGCAGAGAAAATCTCCTTCTTCAATAAGAAGTACTCAAAATCCCCATCTACAAGACTTCTCGTTAGGAGTCACCGAAGTATCTTCTCGAAGACCTGGGCCGTTGCTCTCTCCCTTCCTCAGATCACCACCACGCTTCAAGATAAAGGGATCTTGTGCTGTAATCCCCTAATTACACCTCGTCACTCGTCGCCCGCATCCACTATTGAATTGACTTTCCGCTCAATCGTAATTAATATTTCTTGTCCGAGTTAACGTTAATCTTGCTCCTCCCGATTAACTCTGTCATAATATGAATTGTCACAATTCAATCAACTATCTTTATCGAGTAATTTGTTACCCCTTTTTGTATATATATTGCCCCATCTATTATATATATATTCAAATTATATTTTAGGGTCTTGTTCTTTATGCATCCTTTGAACTGCAACTTGGCAATCCATTAGATAAATCCCTGTCAACCGTAAATCGCACTCTATAAAAATCAAAGAGGCGGTCCTCCCACTCCTTTAATTGCCACAAAGCATATCGCAGGCGGCTTCGGGTCGGCTATCTGCCCGTGCTTGTGTATGCGCCCTTGCGCCAAGCGAGTCTTCACAGGCATACCTCGACAATAGTAGTACTGTGTAGTAATTTTAGACAGTTCACTAGAGAGTCTTTTCTACTTTTTCGTCTAAGCGTATATCTTAACTGCTTCAATTTGACATACTAATTTACTTTATCTTCCTGCCTTTGTTTCTTGATCACTAACGCATTCCCCTTCTAAACTTACGATGTAATCACTTGTTTAGTTTTATCCTTAAGATACAATGAACCAGGATTTCTTCTTATTTTGGCGTGCTAATAGGGAATTATTGTTTCTTCACAACTCCATCTTTAATTCTCA
Source organism: Ceratothoa steindachneri (assembly GCA_963969495.1). Lineage (NCBI taxonomy): Eukaryota > Metazoa > Arthropoda > Malacostraca > Isopoda > Cymothoidae > Ceratothoa > Ceratothoa steindachneri. The sequence goes on along the minus strand of OZ018324.1, from coordinate 101,356,146 downwards.
GGTTCTTCTCCCCTCAATTCTCTATAACCAATTTTTTGGTTTATTAGAATCAAATGACAGACGCCTACATAAACGATAAATCAGTACTAGGAAATATCAATCAAAATAGTCGCACCCAAAACAATGACACATTCTTATCAAAAATCTACTGATAATTCAAATTTCAATCCTCCAATGATGACTGAAAGCCACATCCAAATCATTTCTACTTTAGTATGACCCTAACAGCTTTCAGCATAACAATGACCATGTAACTTTTAGGAAGTGCTAAAAACTTCATTTTGATAGAGTTCAGGGCAAATAAATATCAATAAATATCCTAGTTGAAAACTTAGAGTACTCAGAAAGTACTCGAATACTAATCGCATGTAGATTCTGGATGCCATTCTCATCAAGGTGATGAAACCCGAGCTAAACACTCAATATCGAATTCTCCACCTCTTTCATTGAAAATTTGAACAAAACTTGCACTGTCTGCTTTATAATGCTTGCCAAAAGACTCCGAATTCATATCTCTAACAGATAGTTCCTCAAACACTCCTGACATTGTGCCGAAGAAATTTCCCTTCAATTTCGAGCAAAACTTAGAACTAGCTCCTGCAAAACCTTTAGATAACACTGACGCAAATAATAAAAATATCCGCATCCTTAATTCAAATCAAAATTTTGCAAAGATAGGCCCTCACCAAGAGAGACTAGAACCAATATAAAGTATACCTAAGTACGTTTAGGATAGAGTCCGTAAACAACCTAACACTTGAAGAGAGACAAAAACACGTATTGAGGTATAACCTCAAACATAACAGAGGCATTTAACCTATAAACGCCAAAAATAGAATCTAAAACATTACATGCAGTAGAATGGCACAAAAAATATAAAAGCATTCTAACAAATAACTAGAGGGTCGTGGCATGGCCAGACGATATATTCATATATACGTGGGTGCTTTTGGGGCTGGGGCCCAAAGTTGGTTGAAGACCGAGGGTGAAAGGAGAAATTGTTAGGAGTCCAGGGGGGAGGGGCTTATTCTTACTTTGCTCTCTAAACTCAGTCGAACCCTTATATAGGCGCCTGAAGAGGAGGCGCGGGCGATCTTGGTGAAGAGTCAGCGACTCCTTCGGGGAAACGGGGAATCTTGATAATGCTCGCTAGAAGGTCCAACGGATTCCAATCTTTGAGCAGAAAAGCCCGCATGCTCGCAAAGAGATGGCCGCGTGAGGGGGAAGGAGATGACATTGGTTCCTAGGCAAATACAGCTGATGCGAGTGATTACATCGTCAGCCGCCGCCTGGCCTAGGTTCCCATTCTTTCATCCGCTCCATGCGGTCATCTCCGGATCTATTTGGGTACAGGTGGGCACGTGGCGGCCATTTTACCTCATTCTGCTGAACAGAGAGATAATAGTATTTGTAAATAAGAAGAAACTATCTAAGCATAAGAAACATCATAAGGCATATAGGAATATAATAAAAAATCATCATATCTGGTCTAGAAGGAAATAATAAACAAATTGGACTTAGTAAAAGATCCGAAATTATTGTGGAACAATTACCTAAGACTTAAAAGATACAAACCTTGAGAACACATTAAAATAATGATTGGAGACAAATAAATATACGAAAACCTAGTAATTTTACATCATATCCAAAGATTGTAGAAAAGATATTATATATCTCAACATAAGACAAACAATACTTCGAGAAAAACTACTAAAAGAAAACACACTAAATATAAAAAAGAAAACAAAAAAACATTGCACCCTACTTAGATGTCGATGAGGGTCAATGAAACACACAAAGGTAAGGAAGGCTATTCAGAAATTAGGAATACTTCACGGCCTTAAAAGCATTAAGCAATAAGTCACACAAATAAGTGAGATCATAAAATCACGACTAAAGAATACACCACCTACCATTTAAAACGGCAAACATAATATTACTCCATAAGTCAGGACAAGTGAAAAAACAAATAAAAGGTTACCCTCCCATTTCCCTACTAGTGTTACTTGGAAATTTTTTTCCACAAGCTCGTGAACGAAAGACAAAGACCTTTAGAAGAAAAAAACATATAACACAAAGAAAAACGTATTCTAAACACGGCGCAGGTGATAAATAGAGAAAAAAACGCCACAGAAATAACAAAATGCAAAAGAGTAGATATGATACTCTAAATGTTGCCAAAGATTTTGCTAAGGTGTGGGTACCCGTCTTTAAAACAAAACTCACCAATATATGCATGGAGCACCATATGGTAAAAATTTTATGCAATTACTTTGGAAAAATCCAAATTGCATATAAATGGTTTCCCAGGGTAGGCATTTATTCTGGAATTAAGCGTTCCCCAAGAGGTTTACCTCGGCTAAACAGATGCATGAGATCCAAATGTATAAACAAATAGCCAACAATGCCACACAGATTATAGCAAGCGGCCAAAATAACCACAGGGGCTTTGGCCACTGTTAGCCAGGGAAATAAAAATATAAATTATTATGGGAAAAAAACAAAAAACAAGAAAAAAACAAGTTCAATATAATAATAGTGAGTCAAAGAAAAACATCAGAAGTAATAGTTGACGGAGAGTATTCTCATACATCAGGAAAAGGATCGAGCGGTACTCCTTTCCTCCAAATCTAAAAGTAACATAATTAAAAGTGACACGTCCATCCTATAAAGTTTCAGAGAATTTTCAAGTAGAAACAAATCTAAACCCTTCCAGTTTCTCGTGCGGTCGGAAATTACATTTTAAACATAACACAAATCAAAAAGCTCTGTGGGCCTAAAATTGGGCTAACAGATTTATATCAAGCGAGACCAAAAAGACAAGCAATCATCAGTGGAACTACACCAGAGAACAAATTTAAAAACAGATACTGCCTGAAAGCGCGGTGAATATCAAAACAATAAATCTCGGAAATACTACACGGAAATACTATCAACCTTAGCTGGCAAATAAATCAATCAAATTCGTTTTAACAACGATTTAACAAAGGCAAGCGAATTTTTTTTTTTTAGAGCACATCTGGCAACTGCCCACTTGGGCATAAGTCGCCAGAAATACGACAGCCTAGAACTAAGCTACTTTAAAATAAAATTATGAAAAAATAACAATTATAAGTATTGGAAAAACTTAACAATTAGGAAGCAATCTCCGACAGCGGGGGGAAGGTCCCCCTCACCTCGGTTCAGGAGCGTGTCAGCTACAAAGAGAATAAACAAAAACAAAAAACTACTTAAATAGAGGGGAAAAGCCCAGCCTCTTCCCAAAGGTCAACGAGTCCACAAGTCAAAGTGCATGAACTCGTGCCGAGTACAAGGGACAGGTGGTAGCGACCCCACCCATCCCGGTACCGGGACAGATAACGTGCGCGAAGATCATGCAGACTGGGACATTCGACAAAGATGTGCTGAACAGTCTGGGGGACGACGCAGTCGTCAGAATAGGGCGCAGGCGAGCGCTCCATCAAATAGCGATGCGTCACACGAGTGTGTTCGATTCGAAGAGGACAGAAAACTATCTGAAGCCGCCGCGGAATTGGCGATAGGTCCATGGGAACAGTCGCGGCGCAATGGCACGCAACTTTAAGTTCCCTTCGACCGTCTCCCATCTGCTTTGCCAAGCAGTCCGAAGAGCTGCCCCTATTCCTGCCATGTAGTCAGTGTGAGGAAGAGCGAAACGCTGGTCCGGTCACAGAGTCCTCGCAAACTCTTTGGCGCCCTCATCGGCACGCTCATTCCCCGCAATTCCTACATGTCTAATAACCCAGCAGAAGATAATTTCGACATCTGCTTGGCTCGCCAAAACGGTGGCGTAACGGATATCGCGAACCAGAGAATGCGAAAATTCCAATGCCTCGAGAGTACTTAAGACGCTTTGTGAGTCGCTATAGATGAAAATCCGGTCTCCAAACCGGGCACGTCACGTAATTTCCCGTACGGAGTGGTGTATTGCCACCAGCTCGGCCGTGAAGACAGACTCAGGGCCTGGCAGAGCCCAGCTAACTTTAAACAGAGGGGATACGGCGTGGAAGCCTAGTCCTATTGGGACTTGGAACCATCCGTATACACTGGCACGGTTCCAGCGTCACACGAGGTGTGCTCCAAAAAGGTCGAACGTAATACTCCCGGTGCTGTACAAGCTTTGGAAGCAGAGGGGTGGCGACAAATAGCCAAATGTGGTACCCTCAAGGGTGGCGTCCTGGGAAGAACCAGGGGTGCCACCAGCCCGAGAGCTATATTTAGCTCTCGGCGGTGTTTCCTGGCCCTAAACCCAAAGGGCTTAGGGTATGACTAGTTTCTCTCGGCGGCTTAGGCATCATCGAGATCAGCTGCGAATGCAGTGAGAGCTGTTGGCGACTGAGGGAGGCGCCAGGCTCGCGCGTACAGGCGAGTGATGCACTTCACGCGGCGCCGAGCGAGTAGCATCTTCCTAGCATCGATCAACAGGCTACCAATGGGAGAAGTGCAGAAGGCACCGGTCACTAAGTGAAGGCCGGTGTGGTGGATCGCATACCACCTTCCGCAATAAACGCTCGGCTGCGGATGCATAAAACTCGCAACCGTAGTCGAGCTTCGAACAAAGAAAGGATCGATAAAAAAGTAAGGCAGTAGCCCTATCAGCGCCCCAAGCGCTGAACGTCACGGAACGGAGAATGTCCATGGCGCGGGTAAAAGAGACCCTAAGGCTGTGAATATGAGCCTCCCCGGTCAGGCGTCGGTCGAATACAAGACCAAGGAAACGCTGCGATTCCACCACATCTAGGCGCACCCCATTAAGAAACAAATCTGGGTCGAGGTGAAGCCGTGGATGGCAGCAGAAGTGCACCACCTTAGTCTTGGCCAAAGAAAACCAAAACCTGTGCACTTCGGCATAGCGAGAGACACGGTTCAATGCCGGTGAAGTTGACGCTCCAAATTTGGCATTTGAGCCGCGCCAAAAGAGATCGAAAGGTCGTCCACGTAGAGAGTGGCGAGAACATCTGCCGGCAGCACCGAAGTGATGCCGTTGATGCTCAGGGCGAATAGTGTGACCCTGAGGACACTTCCCTGCGGGACACCCTCTTCCTGCTCCTTTGGGCCGGAAAGGGCTCCCCCCACGCGTACGCAGAATCGAAGTTCTCGAAAAAATTCAGATATAAACATTGCGAGGCGTCTTCATGATACTGTTTCGCTAGGTGGTATCATAGGCCTTATTTAGATCGAAAAACACCGTGGAGTAGTGCTTTCTACGAAGAAGAGCCTCGCAGATGGCATTTTCCAGTCGAAGCAGATCATCTGACGTGGAGTGAAACTTGCGGAAGCCGCACTGTGCAGAAGACAGATGGCCTCCGCTGTCCATGAAAAAAGCTAATCTAAGATTTACCAATTTTTCCTTCAACTTGCACACGCAAGAGGTTAGAGAGATTAGGCGGAAACCGGTCGAAGTAGAGTGATCTTTCCCCGGTTTGCAAAAGGCGAGCACAGTAGCGATTCGCCAGGAGTCTGGGAGTAGACCCTTCACCCAGATCCTGTTGAACAAATCTATGAGAAATGCTATGCCTCGCTCACATAGGTGTCGAAGCATGGCGTACGGGACATCGTCCGGACCATGGGCGGTGTCCGCGCAAGAAGTGAGAGCGTAGCGTAACTCACTCAGAGTAAACTTATCGTTGAAGGGTTCTCCACCTCTGGAGGTAAATTCCAGCCGGCGGCCTTCCGCGACATGACGACGTGCATTGAATGCTGGTGGAGCAGCATCCCGGCTAGAGAATGCGGAAAAAGCGGTCGCTAAGGATTCTGCCACGGACGCGGGGTCCGAGATTTCGGTCCCATTCTTCTTAAGAACATTAGGGGGGTCTGCGAGAATTTGCCCCTAATCATTTTGACTCGCTTCCACACTTCGGCTAAAGGGGTCTTTCCGTTTAGTGAAGACACGTATGCCCGTAATATACCGGAACCTAGCCCTAGCCCGACGAAATTCAACGACAGTAAAATCGTTCGGGCGGCGCTTATAGCGCATGTAGGCATAACGCTTCTGTTTGATGGCCGTCTCACACTCGGCCGACCACCATGGAAGTGGTCGGCGTGAAAAACAGCCAGACGTTCTAGGAATAGTAGTCAGGCCCACGGCGATGAGGTTGCCGGAGAAGAACTCAACGGCCTCATATACCGACCTAAACTCTTCGACTGAGATAGAGAATTCAGTCATTTCCTAAAATGCAGGCCACAGCGCCCGCGCCAAACAACACTAAGGGGGGCTCTCAGGCGGCAGTTGTCCTGAAAATGATATTTGAATGGGAAAGTGATCACTATCATGGAGGTCATCGACCACCCCCAATCAAAACCAGGCTGTGCATTCGAACAGCACAAAGAAAATGAAGCGGTTCTCGGACAGTGATGCGTAAACTCATCCACGTTTAGGACACCTATCTCAAGCTCTTCGATCAGATTGGCAAGGACTTATCCCCTGGGATTTATTGAGTAATCTCCCCAGAGAGGATGCCTGCAATTCAGATCTCCAAGCAAGAGAAAGGGCCTCGGCAACCGTGCCACGACGCGGTGGAAGTCCCCCGCGGAACGAGGGGGCCGTCCACGAACAGAAGACCCGGGCGCTGTTGGGCAGATCACGCGCTGAAGGTGCTGTCGCCTTCGAGGACTTATTGTGGGAGGTTGGACTCGCCATGCGAGTCTTTTCCTCACTCCGCCTCGAAATCTAAGGCTGGCGTTGTGGCTTCGGAGGCGGGGGGACCTCTTTTCAAGGAACCACCGTCTCCGAGCCACTCGCTCCACCTATAGGCGTTGGTAAAGAGCCGAAGATCCTTTCTTGCTGTCCCTATTTCGGGGGACAGATTTAGAAACCCCGAACGATGGTCTGGTGACTAACTTCAGGGGTGTTGCCCCCTGTGAGTCTAACGATTCAGGGGAGGCGCGTGGCCGTTTCGCATTAAGGGAAACGGTTACGCTGGGGAAAAAGGGGGAGCCTGGTCTTAGCCGGGGCTGGTTATGAACCCTTTTAGCTGCCAGCTTTACCAGGAGAGCGCCCGGGTTGAGTAGAACCCGGAGAAGGGCTCCGAATGGGCGCAAGAACAAACATGCTCGTTGGCCTGGATGGGCCAGGAGCAGAGGGTACCTTTCTAACTATTAAAGCATATGACGTCCCAGGCAGAGCTGGCCGCGCGCCAGAACCAAGTCCTCAGCCTCACGGAATGAGATTTAATCCTGGGCCTGAACGGCCAGGATTTCTTTCTCGAGGAGATATGCACCACATTGCTTCTAAAAAGCGGGGTGCGGCTCTCCGCAATTGACACACTTGGCTACACACGATTTAGACTTATCGTGTGCGGCCTTGGAGGAATTTACACAGACTTCGGGTGACCCCGACTTTGCACGTCTAAAAGAGCGATTCGTATGGCCGAAGCGGCGACAGTAATAGCACCGCCGCAGCAGTGGCACGAATGCCTTCACGCGGTAGCGGTACAAACCAGCACGCTCTGACTTAGGAAGCTTGTCACAGTCGAACGTGATGAAAAGTGTAGGGGTGGGTCACGAAACTCTTCCCTGTTTTCTCATCACACGTTCGACCTTGACCGCCCCATGGTCGGCCAGCTCTAAGGTAATGTCCTGAATAGAGTAGTCAACGAGTTCCGTCGCATAAACTAATCCTTTCACAAGGTTCATGGTAGAATGCGGTGACACACTCACTGGGGTGCCATGAAGTGTCCGAAGAGCACATATCTTGGCCACCTCAGCGGGATTCGCCGCATTCTCCAGAAGGCTCCCGTCCGAGAAACGGGTCACCTTCGGCTCTCTACCAATTGCACTCTCTAATGTTCTTCTCTGATGGATCATGTTGCTCTTGGCAAACATGGTACCATCAGTGAATCGAAAAACGAGGAACGTTTGAAGCCAGCGGGCTCGAAAACGCGAGGTAACCTCTGAATGAGGTGCTCCGGTGTCAGCGAGGCTCCGCCCTGTGCACTTTTGGTCTCAATCAGGGGCTCCACAACACGGGGGGCAGAGGGGCCGGATGTGCCGATCTTGGCTTGGTCACTTGCCAAAGTGGCAGCAGATCCATCCGTCCCCACAGCCCCCCGCGGATCGAGAGGAGCCCAGAGTCTTCTTAGTCTTTTTCTTTTTTGGAGAGGAGGGTGTTCAATGAACTGCTTCTCACATCCGCCGACAGAAGCCCCTAGGCCAGATGGAACGGCCTTAGCCAGGTCCTCCTCTGAAATGGAGAAGGTCGTGGTGGTCGCAGGGGCACCATCCGGAGGAGCTTCCTTCCATCCTTGTACTGCCTCAGAAACCATAGCCGTTTGAGGAGGACCTTGCATAGATGCAGATTCGGGTTCGGTGTTTGGCGCTGAGCACGAATTCCCTTCCATGGAAGGCCCTACCGTCTGAGGCTGGGTTTCATCAAGGACCATCTCCTCCCAGGACATCGCAGGTGCCCTTTGTAGTGTCGCCAGTTTTGTGTAAGAAGGCTAAGGCCTTGACGCCGGCAAGCTTTGAAATTCTTGCCAGCAGGTCTTTTGAGGGAAGCGACTGAAGGGGCCTGGCTTCCCTCTCCCCCCTAGGGGGGATGGCCCTCCCGAGGCGCTTACACGAGGGGCCGTTGGCAATGGGCTTCCTGCTGGCTTTCTTGGCCGTTCTCTTAGAAAGAAAAGGAGGGACTGCCCCAGGAAATAGGTAGGTGCCCGAAAGCACCTCCAGAGAAGGAGGTGAGGGGAGTCCCCTGCACCCGTAAGCGAAGAAGAGGAGTAAGGGTCCTCTCCAGTTAGAGAAATATGATGGGTCCCCTGCGCAATCACAGGGGAGGTGGGCTCCATTTTTTCGGTGGAGCTGCCCGAGGGCGGCTCCGTTGATAATACAGCGGAATTTAAGGGTTGTTTTTTTTTGGTTGTGCATCATTGGGCATGGTGACCCTAAATTTTATGCGGGACGCAATAGCTCATCACCTCTTACAGTTGCCTGCACTTCAAGAGGTGCTTACAGGCCTGGCAGAGCCAGGCGCCACCATTTGGGACCACCTTTCCTGCCTGGTGGCCTGGCAGTCCATCGGCATGGTGGTTCCACCTTAAACGCGGCGTAAAAAGATAGATTGTGAAGAGGAGAGGAAAATCGGATGTGAGGAAGGTATGGGTGGGGATGAAGCCGTTTGTTAAATATAAACATCCCGAACCGGAGCTCAGGGGTTACGAAACGTTGTCCTCTTTCCCCTCAGGCTCGATCCGGGACGGTTAGCCTGAGAAGAAAGTCAGCATCTACCCTGTGAAATTAGAGGCTGACCAGAGAAAGTTGTGGGAGAGGTTGTATGAAAAGCGACGAAGTAGGGGAGAAATACAGGCTATGCTGAAGGAAGGAAGAGAGGCTAAGCTGGTGCCGGACAAAGCGCTGGATCCTGTCAGCACGGCGGCCAAGATGGCAAATCGTCGCGCCCCTTACGGGGGCAGAAGCGAGCAAAAGACTATATAGAAAATTAACCCAATATTCGGCAAATACGAGAGGCGGTCAATATGTTTTGCAATTCGGATATAAGGAAACGAGATATGAGGAAACGTGTTTTATTTTTTTCAAAATAACTACACTCGACTTCAATGCACTTGCGCCACTTGTCCCTGAGTCTTCGAATTTCCGACAGCCAGAAATCTCCCGACTGCTGTTTAATCCAATCCTAGACGGCCAGCTGGACATCTTCATCGTACCCAAACCGGCGTCCACTCAGTGCAGCCTTGAGCTGGCCGAATAAAAAGTAGTCGCTAGGGGCCAGATCTGAATGTAGGGAAAATGGTTGAGCTCATCGAATCCGCACTCGCGCAGGGCCGCTTGTGCAACCCTGGCCTTGTCGACAGGGGCATTGTCATGGAGGAGCAGGATACCGCGTGCCAACTTACCGCGGCGCTTTTGACGGATGCATTTCTTCAACCCAGCCAGTTCTTTGGAGTAATATTGGCCTATGATGGTCCTTCCACGAGACGCATAGTCCACCATCAACACTCCCTTAGAATACCAGAAGATGGTAGCCATGATCTTCCCGGCTGAGGGTTGGGTCCAGAACTTAATGGGGGGGGAGAGCCCCTGTGCTTCCAGGCCTTGCTTTTGGCTTGGTCTCGGGATCCCAGTGATGGACCTACGTTTTATCACCTGTTACTATGCGTGACTTGAATCCCGCCGGGTCTTGGTTGTACTTGCGCAGCAGCTCATCCAATCTTTGACGACGTTGAAGTCGATCATGGGGCGTGAGGTTTCGTGAGGTTTCTCGAGACCTTGGTCATGGCCCAATTGTCGTGGATAATGTTGATAACACTTCCATGTGATATTCTAAGTTCTCGCTCGATTTCTTTGACCTTTACCCGACGTTTTCCGAGGATCATCCTTTCCACACGGCCACATTGTCTTCATTGGTCACGTCTGGAGGGCATCCTGGATGGGGGTTAACTTCAAGAGACTCACGACCATGGCGGAACTCCCTATTCTAGCGATCAATGGTTGCATAGGAGGGGGTGGTGTCGGTGTAAACTGGAACTATGCGTTCATAGATCTCTATTGCATTTTTGCCTTCCTTGGTCAAAAATTTGATCACTGCGCGGTACTCAACATTCTCCATTGTTGAAAAATTTGTGACTGACGATCTGCGATCAGCTACTGCTTCTTAAATAGACAAGGCAGAAGCGTGCGGCTGCAGATTCTGACTTTTCATAACTTGTCCTATCACCCCCGCAAACAGCCATCCCCCTTTCTCTGTTTTGCCCTACCGATTCACAAAACTTAATGACCGCCCCTCGTAGATATTCAAGTCATTTCGAAGTTATTATTAGGTTATGTGGGTTCTCTTTACGGACTTCGTAAATGTCAAAGGAAACAAAAAAATCTCCCAACTTTAGCATTATACAATCTCCTTTCTTATAATCTAACAAATTTCTTAGTTTCTCTAATAGTGTCATTTTCCTGAAAAGAAAATTAAAATACAAAATAGTTTTTCTCTTTGGTCGAAGAATTACTTAATGTTTAACATCCTTTGCGGTTCTTTATGGGTAGTTTGGATGTTTCCTCACTTTTACCAATATTTTATTAGACCAAACCATCGATATCATTGTCAGACGTGCCTTTCCCCAACCCAAATAAAATTTTCATGGGTTTACTCCTCCACCTTTTAAAAGAAAGACTAAAGTTAGCAGTTTGAGACAATTATTTTACGTTTAACCACGAAACCTATCGTTAAATAGGTTAGGTAGAAATGAGCAGTTCTTTGAGCCCTGTCGCTTCTGATATCTTTATGACCTGGTTTGAAGAACAATTATTCAAAACAGACCTGGAAAACAGTAAACTCATACTGTACCGACGTTTTGTCGATGACACATACCTTCTGTTCAATTTCGAGGACTCTTGTGATAGATTTCTGCAATACGCCAACACTGTGCATCCCAATATTATATTTACCCTCGAAAATGAGCTCAATGTTTCATTTTCATTTTTTTATATTCATATTTTCAATTATTTAGGAAGATTTGAAACCAAAGATTATAATAAGCCAACCTTTCGTGGGTAAAACCTCAACTTCTTCAAATTTTGTAATTTTTGGTACAAAGTTAATACCATAAAAAACTAATTTACCATGCATAAAACATTTGATCGTCCTACACTGGATTTCATAAAAAGTTGAATTTATGTGAGGATACTTAAATAAACCCGATCTTTCTGTCACTTGGAGAGAGGCAAATTTTTGAACTGGCCGTAAAGAAATGCGTTACGTAGTTTTATAGGATATGGGTTTGTAAACCAAAGATTTTTGAAAGAAATGAAATTTTTAATAAGTAAATTCCTTTCGAATCCAAATTTTAAGATAATTTTTAGAAATAAACACCATTTAGAACAAGATTTCAATTGTAAGGACAAAATCCCGCCAAATGCGAAGTGCTCCGTCATATCAGAATTTAAATGCTTCAGATGTATTCTCGGGAAATATATTGGCAGTACGGAGCTCTCGTTAAAGGCAAGGTACTGTTTCCCATATGAAAATTAGTCAAAAGACCGTGAAAGTTCTTTCTAGAAAGAGTGCTCGTCTATTAGGCTTAATTCTATTCAATGTAATAACTATGTCATCTTAGTACATTTAAAAATTTGAAAACCACCCCTGATTCTATCTCATTGCAAATTCAAGAATAAATGCATAAAAAAATATCCTTTTCATTCCCTAAATTAAAATTCCGCTTCCAATCTACTGAGTTTGCTATAAAATATGAATCAACCTCCTAATTATCTCTTTCTTCTTACTCTCCTCGCGCTTTCTCACAATTCTCCCATTTACAAATAATTGGACAAGGTTAGAGTTTTCTGTATGTACATGTAGTGTTTCCTCAAATTTATATAGCCAAATTTTACTAATTAATTTCCCCCACACAAATTTTAACCTAATAACCTGTAAGTTCTACATTACTCCCTATATTAAGGGAAAAATATTCAATTAATTGCAAAATTTGTTTGTTTTAATTTTAATTTTAAATGTTAGCATATTCACGAATTTGTATATTTATATTATCAGAACATGTGTGAAATTAACACCCGAAAGTTTGTAATGAAAAAAGGAAATGAATTTCTTCTTCTACGTTCTTTATTTTAAATTAAACATTATTATATATATATATATATATATATATATATATATATATATATATATATATATATATATATATATATATATATATATCTGTGTGTGTATCAGTTATCTATAAAACTATCAAATTTCGTCCTTTTATTTTTACTCTATCTCAAATTGAAGAATTACAAAATATTTTTATATATTCAATTTTTTCCACAAGGCTGGATCGTTATTTTTCAACGCTACTATGTAAATTTTCTTTTCTCTCCGGCCACTTTAGTTGGAATAAATTATATTACCACCCGCCCTTTTTTGCGCGTCATTTTCGTTTCATGGTGAAGTGGTTCAATGTGCTGTAGTCTCTCATCTACTTTGAGTTCAACAGCGGCAGAAGAATCCAAGAAAGACACAAGCAAACTCGAGGCTCGCCTCCCAAACTCAGCCAAGTGAAAACTAATAAATAATAATTAACATAGACTCAAATAATATTTTATCCGGAAAGAGGGTTCTGTTCCCTCAAGTTTTTTTTTACAACTGATCTTGGAAATTGTAACGGTCTTATCAACCCTTGGCTCCTCTCATCCCGATTATTTATATCTGACATTCCCCTTTTTATATCACTCTCCATTAATTCATCAAATGTCTATACTCAGGCAGTCGTAATCAGTCATAAACATAAGATAAAGCCAGCGCCAGAAGCGTCTACGAAATTTGACTCGATTTTGGCTGAATGTAAACGTTAAGAATTCCCTCGTTAATCGAGAACGGATGGAGACAAAATTCAAATACGAACGCCAACGAGTACTTCATAAAGCAAATGGAATTTATGAGGCGAAAACCTTTTGTTTTTATCTCGTGCATCGGATGAATGGCGCTCTCTACAGAAGTTAAGGGTTATCCTCCAGTACTTTCTCACCCATAAAAATAAGATATATCACACTCTGAAGGTAAACTAGATAAAACTTTCCCATAATTTGAATTACAAAATATAGAAATATCTTTTGACTGGGATAAAGCAAGCGGGTCTATGCGTCATGCAAATATCGTGTTGTGTTCATCTTTTACCCATAACGAGTCGCTGGCTCAATTGAGCCAGCTAAAACCAATGCTACAAAATGTAATTGAGGTCACTGATTTTAAATATGATATAAGTTGCCTGCCAGTGGCTATAGCTAAAAAATCGGCCATTTTCAGCGCAGATACACTAGTTCATGTCCCTCTAGCTTCTATAGGTGAGGAATTTGAGGTTGAAAATAAATTGTAATTTTTCTATCGTTTGACCAGAAACTAAAATTGCAAAACAGTAAAAGTGACTTAAAATAAATATATATTTTTCTTAATCACCTTCCATCCTAAGTCACTTTCGACTTTCTTCGCCGAACATTACTTGATATGGAAGAAAGGAAATGTCATCGCTTTGAATTTAAGGAATGGAAGGAAAGGAAAATTATTGTTATTATTCGAACATAAAAGAAATGACTCCAGCATAAGGATGGTCATGGGCTATAGGAAATTAGTGTTGTTAGCTGAAGTGGAATTAAAGAAGAATAAAGGAGCTCTTAAAAGCCGAGTGGATATTATTTTCAATGAGGCAATATCACATAAAATGAGTGCAAAGAGAGAGCTGTAAAGAAAGTGGCGAAGATAGAGAAAGTGAAATGTCTAGAAGATATATAGATGCAATCCTCATGCAGGCTTTAGGGGATCGGGGGCACAATGGTGGATGTTGTGGCCAGGAGGGTCGCAGCATTCCAGATTTTACCTGACATCAATTTGTGGTTTTGGAAAATGGTATATAAAGAAGAGAAAGATTAGAGCATTAGAACTGCAATTCTACTTAAAGATGATGTTTCAAGGCTCTCTTCCAAGACCCCCTTCGTTTTGGTTGACTATTTTTAGTGTCGCGTATTTAACAGTTTGTAACAAATAAAGTTTGCTAATAGTATAAAAAGAGTTCTAAAAGCCTAACTAGATATACATATGTAGCAAGGTAAGGTAAGTGTTTATTGCAAGTGATGTTACATCATGTTGTTTATTAAAAAGGTTGCACAGTGAATTGGTTCGTTGAGTCTTAAGTTCACAAGGTTTGTTTCAATTTGTTTATTGGGTTGAAGGTCGGTAAACTTGTCATTTTCTTCAATGTCCTTCTAGTTTTAATGTGCTTCGTCTATTTTTATTAATAAATGAACCATAAGTTTATTGTGATAATTGGTTTAGTTTTTTTTCTCTCTCTACCTCTCCCTTTTAGTCTCCTTCTACTTCTCCATCTCTCTTTCAGTCTACCTATCCAGTTTAACTCTTCCTCCATCCATCCCGCCCTCCCTCAATTAATTCATTTCTCCTTCAGTCTCTCCCTCACAATCCCCTTCCCGTTTTCCCTCCTGCTCTCTCCCTCTCTATTTGTCTCCATCCTCCCCTTCCTCTCTTGCTCTATCTATTATCTCTTTACTTCCCATTTTATATCCCTCCCTCTCTCCTTTCCTCTACCCCTCCTTCTTTTTTTTTAATATTTAATTCCCGCCTTTGCTCTCTCTTCCCTTCACTTTCCAATTTCTATTATCGTTCCCTCCATCCCCCAGTCCTTCCCCCCTAACTCGTCTCCTCCCTCCCTACCTCTTTCTCATTCTCTCTCTCTTTATCACTACTTATATATTTATATATATGTATATATATATATATATATATATATATATATATATATATCCGAAGAAGTACAGTAGTGTACATGAAGATTCATAAAAGAAACCACAGTTTTAGGTCAACTTATTAGCGAAACCAGATTTCGACGGAGATCTCCATCATGTTTAATCGCTGGTAAACTAATCAATACAGAGAGATGTTTAGCCTATGGGAAAATAAATGTACAAGTCGGAATGTAATTAAGGGGGCGGTATAGGCGAACAGTGCCATCTTTCAGTAGAAGAATATATATGTATATATGTACGTTTGTTCCGTACATGAATAACTCTGTTCCCTTTTTCTCTAAGAGTGCTATACTTTTATTTATCTTTTTTTTTGTTTCTTTAACCAGGGATGATTTGTAATATTATATATCTATTGCCATATGCAGGGCTTCGAAGATTTAATTAACCAACTAGAGCAAAAATATACTTCCAATTACATAAAGAAATAAAATATTAAACTTTAAATATACTAAGTCTATAATAAGAGGATCTAAATAAAAATTAATAGTACCAATTAGTACTAGGAGATGGTTGACACAAAAATCGATTATCCGCTGGGAGGAGGGGAGGGGAGATTAGTGCCCACCTTTAACCTTCACTTCAAGGGCATCACGTTTTAACGTTGTAACTATTCGCTCTTATGGTTTACGTCGGAGAAAGTGAAATTTCATCTATTTGGCGAAAATAGGCATAAACAATCGGAGGGAACAGTGAGCCTGTTGATAGCTTTTTATTATAAAGGTTATCCCACCCTTCTTTTTTTATTTTAACGGACTAAGAAATCTGCTGATGGTAATCCTATTTTTGGCGAGCGACCTAAATAATTGTTGGGACACCTATGGTTATGGGAAGGAAGAGGGCTAAAGGAACGGACCATATGGAACGTAACTGTTGATGCTATGTAACGAAACTAGCGTCTGTTTTTCCTCGCGATATTAATTTCCCCACATAGGAATTAGTGTTGAATTGCTCATCGGAATTATTAAAATTGGGAATTTCCTTTATAAGAGCAGATTCTATTAGACATTTATGCATAGAATTATGAGAATTATGAATGAATTTGCATTATCAATGTCAATTCAATTGTTTTTATTTGACATGTGGAGGAACAAGCTAGAAAAAAAAGCATCCACGGCGTATGTTGCATTTGTGTTCCTTCATTCTCTTGGATAATCTACTGCTCTCGCCAATACTTACTTGAGTGCAAATTTTGCAAAGAATATAATAAACCCTCAGTTCTTTATCGGTGGACCTTTTGTAGACAGATTATTTCAAATCGTTGTTTCATATTGAAAGGCAACATTAATGTTGTTAACCCGTGATAACTTTTTAAAATTAAATAATTGAGGGTAGTAAGGAAATGTAATATAATTATTCATTACATACTTTTTCCTTAGGATTAGCTGGTGAGTAAAAGTTGATTTTGTCTTTATAATGACATTTTTATATGAACTAAAGGGGATACTGAAGCTCAATGAATGTTTAGAATGTTAAGTTCATCCTGCAGGAAACAACGATCACATATGCGATATGCTCTTAGGAACAAGGAAGAGCCTAGGGACGTTTAAACAGATACGTCGTGTTAAGAGAATTAGTGAATGTAGGCATTACAGTTGGTTGGTTTCCGGTAAACAGAATAATATACTTTTTGTTTAATTTAGACATTTTGACATCAAGAAATGACAATGAGTTGTATTGTTCCCTTTCTACTGTAAATGTAATGGTGGGGAAAATGTTGTTTAATTGTTTAAAAAATGAATCAATTGCCCTATTATTAGTATGTTATGTGGCACATACATCATCAAGATAACGGAAACAAGTTATGCGATTAGGTAAGATAGGGGGGAGGAGGTGTTTCTAAGAAAAGATTGTATAGGATCGGGTAAAGGAAATTCCTATACCTCAGGCCATATTTTTTGTGTGTAAAAACAATCTTCAGCTTTAGCCACATTGTTTGTAACGCCCAAGTGATCCAACTAACTTTACAATTTTATTAAAAGGTATAAGTAATATTCGGGTAATGTTAACTTAACAACTGATTATTGGATAGATCTATCCAAAAAGCAGTTGCTTTTGGCCATTTTCCTATCGGAAATTCAGCCCAAACTTTGTAAGGATCATATTGATTTATCATTTACCTCCTTTATTAATATACTGATTGGATTACACGAAAAAAAGAGATTAAATTAATTCTTTTATTTTTAATTGAAACCCTGATTCCTTGCTAGAGATTCTTAGCAGAGATAGTTTTTTTTACCGCAGGCACAAAACTATTGTTATTTCTTTTTTTCTATTTTACTTTTCAGGGTGCAAACGAAATTTTAAAATCTATAGTGGCTATTTCTGTTAACCTCTATCGATGGATCGGCTGATAGCTGCCAATAGTGCATAATGCGGACAGGAAATGATTCACAGCGTTTCCACCTTTGGCATTTGAGGAGGCAGGTTTGCAACTGGATGAGGGAGTGAGTACTTCGAAGGGATCCTAGTCGTTATATGATAGTGTAGAAATTGGAATCCTTGTACAGCTGAGCCTGCCATTCAGGCATTCTGCCGTCGAATCTGACGCCTTCGCTTTTGTTTGATGTGTAGCTCCAACGAGACACCTAAAGCTTCGATTGCCAGTAATAATGTATTTTTGTTTTTCTTTAAACCATAAAGAGGATGAATTCCATGTTAATTTGTGGGGTCTCTATTAAATTAGTCTAATTAGAAGAATTTTGCAGAAACAAACTAAAACGACACAGGAGATACTGCTAAACTGGAAGTAGAATTGAGGATTTTCTCGATTCAATGGACGATTTTCCGAGATGATTCAGCCAGGACACAGTTTCTATTATACAAGTAGCTACAAATTATAACTTACCTTAAAGCTTATAACAGCTGTTAGTAAGGTTAATGTAATTGGTGAGAAAGTTGAATGGAATGAATTGCAACGTAGCGTTAGCAGTTATTCTTCCGAGAATATGTCTGGTAAATGTTATCTCTGTTAGGAAGAAAGGGTTCACGTCTATGTAATATATGAGATAATTTTACTGATCGCATTGAACTATTCTGTGGAGATGAATTGAACATACCTACGTTGTAAGCTCGGCAAGAGATTTAAATATATTCTTCTCGAGTTTTCCGAATAGCCTGCATCAGAGACTGGAGAGCATATAGGAGAGTGTTGTTCTCAAGAACATAAAAATATGGCGCCACCAAAGAGTATAACACCAAATTTGTGCACAAACGCGCTGAGTTTAAAAAAAAAAATTAATGAATTAAAATGATTAATTGCGACAGAAGATTTGATATTATCTTATCTACGGAGGCAGGGGGAGAAAGAGAGACCTTAAATGACCTTATTGTAGAATTTCGTTAGCCTAGTTACAAGATCTTCTAGACCTAGGTGTACTAGAAAAGCAAGAGCATTATTTTATGCAAAAAATGAACTAGTAGTTGCTTTAATAAAAAACAATGATATGTATATTTGGTCTAAAAGTTTAGCGATCAAATTGCAATAGAGAGTAACATAATTTATAAAACTTAGTTTAAATGTGTTAGCTTAATTTTTTTTTAAATGAGATTTTAGTCGCGGGCGACCCTACATATTACTATGTCGATTAGTCCTTGTTTTGCGTGTTTAGATTTGGCAATAACATTGACGCTATTTGGCCGATTATAACGAAATTCCAAACTCCTATGTTGCTTTACATTTTCTTGCGAATAATATAATTGTCAAGGTCTTTCCAAGGTTAGCCAGGGAATTATTTTCCAATAACCTCATAACTATTCCTCTGATTCTAACGAAAGTTGAAACAGTTACGTTGTTTCAAATTTTCTTTCGAATAATATAATTGCCAAGGCCCTTCCAAGATTGGCCCGGGAAGTACTTTGTCGTAGAATGACTCCCGACGATACCATATATATCTATTCGTTGAGGGAACTTCCTTAATTATCTTCAGAGTGCGTTTACTGTCTGGCGGCCGATATTATGTATCTTCAAAATGCTTAAGAAGTGGAACTGAGCTCAAGGATAATAATATTGCTATCATTAATAAAATAGAGTTTTATTAATAATAACTATAAACAAAACACAAAAACGGAAAATATTGACATAAACAGAATGGAAAGGGTCGTGGAGACTCGGGCTAATCCAAGGATTTAAGAGATTAAAAAAAGGTAAAACAAATATAGAGTTAAAGAGATGGGATGGTTCGAAAAAACAATTTAAAGCACAGGATAGAATTGACAAAAGGGATCAATACTCAAAAGGTGACGTTTGGCTTACGTAACTTTTCATTAGGGTGCAGTGGAAGGTACTTGAAGGAATATTCGGTCCGCTGGCGAGTTCCAGCCGAAGGGGGGGGATAAAAGGATCCTGACGAGGCGTCTTGGAAAGGAGAACCGTTACTCGACGAACGGCTTGAAGAACAATGGCTGTTCTACTTTGTTCTCTTCTGAACAAAGGGGGAAATGAGAACGGTCTCTTGTCTACGGGCTCAAAAACAATGGCTGTTCTAATGTTGTTCTCCTTGAACAACAGGGGGGGTGAGAACCGTTTCTTGACGAAGGGCTCCAAACGAACAATGGCTGTTCTAGGTTGTTCTCTTCTAAACAAAGGGGGGGGATGAGAACCGTCTCTTGTCTACGGGCTCAAGAACAATGGCTGTTCTAATGTTGTTCTCCTCTGAACAACAGGGGGGGGGGGTGAGAACCGTTTCTTGGCGAAGGGCTCAAAACGAACAATGGCTGTTCTAATGTTGTTCTCCCTTGAACAACAGGGGGGGGGGAAGCCTTGGGGACTTGACGTCGGAAAGGCTCGAACCTTTGGCACTCAAGGAATATTGTCCTCCTTCTGGACAAGTGATGGTGAATCTCGAGGTCGAGGTCCCTTGGCGCACAAAGGGAGAGAGGTTCGTGGTGATGTTTCGCGACGAAAATCTGGATCTCCAATCTGATCTTAGTCGTAAAGTTTCCATATAAATAGCCAGGACATCTCCTTGGCGTGGGGGAAAAGGGAGTGAAAGCTTGGAGGGAACGCACAGCCGGGTCGGGGGGCAATGCCTTATCTGTTCATAAGCCTAACTCGATCTGGCGAGGTCGGCGTATGGGGGCGAACGGGGGGATGATAACCTCCTTGTTTAAACATTGGCATCCGGTAGCTGAGATAAGACTCCAAGCCTCGAATCGAAGATGCACGTGGGCAGCATCGTGGTTTTAAATAATACGTGGTAGGAGTTGAAATTAAACGCAGCTTCAACACGTTCTATCACACCCCTCCATTCCAGGGGAAGTTGTCACTTCGAAAAAAAAGAGAGAAGGGACAACGATAGAGCTCCGTTGTGGGGAACTTGTTTTCTTGTACCAACCGTACCTTTCTGCACCTAACTAGTATTACCTCAATACATATGATTATTTTGATCTTTAGATTACAGGGGAAAATAACCTTTAATACTACTTAATCAAAGAAAAAAAAAGGGCATGGAACAATGAAATGATATAAACTTAGTACATACGGGACAAAATAATTTATACGTTAATTAATAAGAACAAATATATAGACATACAAAAAAAATTAGACATTGAGCGTTACAAAATTCAGACATATACATTAATTAATTATATTACAAAAGAATCTTAAATTAAGTCGTACAAGACGGTATATACCTACATGGAGATACTAATCCTATGAATACAATTATTCTACGCTATTCAGTAACGCATTTCTACTGAGGGCGTCATCGGCCTGGTTATCGGAACCTTTTATCTAATTTATTTTAAACTGATACTCTTGCAAGAGTAAACTCCAGCGCATGATGCGGCCGTTTGAGTGTCTCAAATTCCTAATATAGGCTAACGGACGGTGGTCGGTTCCCATTTGAAATTCTTTACATATCAAGTACAGCTTGAATTTGTCTATGACCCAGATAATTGAAAGAGCTATCTTTTCTCTAGTGGCATATCTCTTTCCACGTGGTAATAATTGACGACTAGCATATGCAACTGGATGACTCGTTCTGTCATCCACGTATTGAGGGGGTACACCTCCAATGCCCTCGTTGGACGCGTCTGTCTTAATCCCAAAGGATTTTTCCGGGTTGGGCAACTTAAAAATGGGGGCAGAAATGAACTTACTTTTGAGCTGATTAAAATGGGAAACAGCGACATCATTCCAACGTAAACGATCGGAGAAATTCTTTTCCTGAAGAAGGCATAGGGGGGCTGAAATTGCAGCGAAATTCGGAACAAATCGCTGATAGGGAGAAGCTGATCCTAGGATCGATCTTAATGGCTTCTTTGTAATCGGGAGGGGCATGTCGGCGATTGCCTTAACTTGTTTTCGTGGGGACCTAACTTGTTTTGTCCTATTTTGAAACCCAAATATTTGATGGTTTCGTGAGCAAAATGGCATTTGCTGGGGCCAATGGTGAGGCCATTTTCACGCAGTTGCTCGAAAAGAACTAATAGGGCGGGTAAATGGTGATTCCATTTAATTAGTTCTTGTAGCTGGCTCTTCGGACGTGGTGTCAGCTGCGCGTCACTATCCAGGTCAGAGGGTTCTTAAGACTCGCCTGGTAGGGAAGGAGGAGGGTAATCGGCATCAGGTTGGATGCACACTGTCTGGATTACATTAAGGGACTCCGCGGGGCAATCCTCTTCAAGCGCCGATGCTTCGTCCAGTTCTACGAAGGTATCTCCATGGGCGCGTTGGGGGTTCTTTTTTTCTTGGGGTCCAGGGACAGTCTCCGTGTCCTTGTCTTGGGCCTTATCACCTAAGGGTGTTAGTGATTCACACTCCTCATTTTCCGTCCTAAAGTCCTGGTTAGGGGTCTCCGTGAAATCGGACGGTATCGGGGTTCTGATGGGGACGGGCTCCTGGGCTTCTTTCTTATCTCGGCCTTGAGGAAGGGCGGCCTGAAACACAGGGTCGAAACTTACTTACGGGGCTCTGTCCTATAAGTACGGAACATAATTTTATGGGTGCTACAATGACTTCAGCCCAGCCATTATAATATTGACACTGCAGGTAACATCTAGCGACGGGGAATCGGTTCGCCCGCCCAAGTTGGTCATGTACCACCGCAAATTTTTCGTGGTTAGAGGCCACTGGGAGGAGTTCGTCGGACACGATGAAGCACGTACATCCTGTGTCCCTGACGAGAGTCAATACTCGACAGCTGTCCACGCTGCCCTCCTCATATTTCAAAGTTCCCGATGAACTTTTACCAAAAACAAAATTTACCTGGTGGCCTGACGGAGGGGGAGAAGTTTCTGCTTGGGTCTGCACCACCGGGGAAGCCGGGGTTGCATTAATCTGGTGAACTTGGTGGGCTGGTCCGCTTTTAAGCCTAGAATTTTGGGGGCAATTCCAGCTCATGTGGTTTTCTACACCACAGGTGAAGCATATGGTTGGTCGCTTCGGGAAGAGAGATGGAGGAGAAGTCTTAACGGGAGGTTTGGAGTCCCGTTGTTGGTTTTGGGGAAAGAAGTTTTGGGGTTTTACGGGGCTCGGAAACTTTGTCAGCTTTCCTGGGAAGGAGCGCGAGTCCGTCCTTCTTTCTTCTAGGTGGATTTTTTTTTCTCGTTCTTCTCGTTGTATTTTTCCTTCTCGTTCTTCTCGTTGGATTACTCTTTCCCGTTCCTCTCTTTCTCTTTCTTTTTCTACGTTTTTTCTTTGAACTTCTGCTTTAATCCGAGCTAATTCAATCTGAAGCTCAGCTTGTCTTATCCGTTCCCCTCTTTCTCTTTCTTCTCGTTGTATTTCTCTTTCTTCCTTTTTTCTTTCTCTTTCTTCCTCTTTTCTTTGTTTTTCTCTTTCTTCCTCTTTTCTTTGCTCCTCTTGAATGTACTCAATTAGTTCTTTTCCGGAGAGTCCCAAGGATTCTCCTTGCGCTTTAAAGATTTCAAACTGAGTCATCTTTGCACTTGGGGGCGCACTAGTCAACCAACTAAAATTCCTTGCAACAAGAATTATGCCTCTATAGAATTAGCCTACCTAAATATGGGCACTGACCTATTCGTACTTGGTTTCTCAATCTAAATACCCACTGACTAAAATCACAAAAACACAAACAAATTATTATAACCGTTCCTTGACCTACTCCAGCTTCTTAAGTTTAAAAAAATAAAGGGGATAGCAATCGTTAAAACAAAAGGGAACTACTATATTCTATTATTATAACGAATAACACTATGCTTTACTCGACTGAGACCAGTGTTTGCAAAGATATAGCGTTAAACCTTACACACCTGATACCAAATTTAAATAGTATATATATATATGTCGTAGAATGACTCCCGACGATACCATATATATACTATTCGTTGAGGGAACTTCCTTAATTATCTTTAGAGTTCGTTTACTGTCTGGCGGCCGATATTATGTATCTTCAAAATGCTTAAGAAGTGGAACTGAGCTCAAGGATAATAATATTGCTATCATTAATAAAATAGAATTTTATTAATAATAACTATAAACAAAACACAAAAACGGAAAATATTGACATAAACAGAATGGAAAGGGTCGTGGAGACTCGGGCTAATCCAAGGATTTAAGGGATTAAAAAAAGGTAAAACAAATATAGAGTTAAAGAGATGGGATGGTTCGATAAACAATTTAAAGCACAGGATAGAATTGACAAAAGGGATCAATACTCAAAAGGTGACGTTTGGCTTACGTAACTTTTCATTAGGGTGCAGTGGAAAGTACTTGAAGGAATATTCGGTCCGCTGGCGAGTTCCAGCCGAAGGGGGGGGGGATAAAAGGATCCTGACGAGGCGTCTTGGAAAGGAGAACCGTTACTCGACGAACGGCTTGAAGAACAATGGCTGTTCTACTTTGTTCTCTTCTGAACAAAGGGGGGAATGAGAACCGTCTCTTGTCTACGGGCTCAAGAACAATGGCTGTTCTAATGTTGTTCTCCTTGAACAACAGGGGGGGTGAGAACCGTCTCTTGGCGAAGGGCTCCAAACGAACAATGGCTGTTCTAGGTTGTTCTCTTCTGAACAAAGGGGGGGATGAGAACCGTCTCTTGTCTACGGGCTCAAGAACAATGGCTGTTCTAATGTTGTTCTCCCTTGAACAACAGGGGGGGGGGGAGAGAACCGTTTCTTGGCGAAGGGCTCAAAACGAACAATGGCTGTTCTAATATTGTTCTCCCTTGAACAACAGGGGGGGGGAAAGCCTTGGGGACTTGACGTCGGAAAGGCTCGAACCTTTGGCACTCAAGGAATATTGTCCTCCTTCTGAACAAGTGATGGTGAATCTCGAGGTCGAGGTCCCTTGGCGCACAAAGGGAGAGAGGGTCGTGGTGATGTTTCGCGACGAAAATCTGGATCTCCAATCTGATCTTAGTGTTAAAGTTTCCATATAAATAGCCAGGACATCTCCTTGGCGTGGGGGAAAATGGAGTGAAAGCTTGGAGGGAACGCACAGCCGGGCCGGGAGACAATGCCTTATCTGTTCATAAGCCTAACTCGATCTGGCGAGGTCGGCGTATGGGGGCGAACGGGGGGACGATAACCTCCTTGTTTAAACATTGGCATCCGGTAGCTGAGATAAGACTCCAAGCCTCGAATCGAAGATGCACGTGGGCAGCATCGTGGTTTTAAATAATACGGGGTAGGAGTTGAAATTAAACGCAGCTTCAACACGTTCTATCACATACTTTGTTTCGGCAATAACATCATAACTATTTAGCTGATTCTAACGAAATTTGAAACTCTAAATATTGTTTTACATTTTATTTCGAATGATATAATTGCCAAAGTCCTCCCTAGGTTAGTCCAGGAACCTTTGAAAGTATTGAAGGTCGTAAGGTCATAAATCAGAATAATTGAGAGCATGCAACTTTGGTCAGCAGACCTTTTTTAAATGATTTCCTCATCTACAAACATCACGCCATTCGACACAAACGATCATGCATAAATAATTTATCTGATATTTTCACATTATGATAACAAGGATTGACTAAGATTAAGCTACAAATGTGGTTTATCTCGATTCGCCAAAAGTCTTCTGATACCATTTAAAATTAAAGAGCGAATAAAACCAAAGTTGATCACAATTGATGGCAGCGTACTATGAAAATAGTTCTTCATGACCTTCCGCCACTTGCCGTGTTCCTCAAAAGTCTGTTGCCGGCTCTTTCCACTTCTAAATATACACTATATAATAGATATAGATGCGAACTCATCGTCAAAAATTACAAAATGTGCTCATGATATGAAACGGTCATTAGGGTAAAAATATTTTAGTACTCGTAACTCACAAAACTTTGAAAAAGAACAAGATTGAGTGGTCAAATATTTGCAAAGTTGGCAAATACAATTATAAATTAATATATTTTTTATAATAAAACTCATAAAAAAACAACAAAACGAGATAAGAACAATAAAGATAATACAGCTATAAACGAAAATTTAAACATACTAAAACCCCAAACTAGAGAAAAGATGGAGGGAGCCTAGATTCAGATTTGGCCAGATAAAATTAAAATCGTTTCGATTCCGTGAAGAGAGAAATGGCAATCAGCTGCTCTTTGTGTCGAAGCTCGAACATGCGCATCTGAGCCACGCCACAAGAGATCGAAATGTGATCTACATAGCGCATAGAGGGATCATCTTCTGGCAAAAACAAAATGATACCGAAGAAGCTCATGGTAAAGAGATTGGCGTTAATAAAACACCTGTGGAACTGCCTCTTCCAAGCTTATTCGAACAGAAAGTGTTTCCCACGCTCGTACGCGTAATCGACGCTCTTGCATGAAGATGCTCTTGGAAATATATAGGCGTCAAATTTCAACCATATTTTACAGAGTTTTCATAATATTGTATCGTAACTCGGCATCATAGTCGTTCTGCAGACCAGGAACACCGTAGCGTAGTGATTTACAAAGCGAAAGCTGATAACATTTAAAAGACTGAGCAGAACATCAGACATTAAGTGAACTTGCAAACCCACACTGTGAAGAATGAGTGTTACCTACACTGTCTAGAATATAAGTTGATCTAACATTAGATTTTTTTTTCATCAACTTGTACACCCAAGAAGTTAAAAATATTGGGTGAAAACCGACTGGGGTCAAATGATCTCTCGCCTTTTTATGAAAAACAATCATTAAAGAGGGCTGCCAGGATTATGTGAAGAATCATATGTTCCATATTATTTTAAATTAAGCTAACAAAATGTCATGCCTTTCTCATCTAGTTGTCGAAGCATGATGTGCGAGATATCGTCCGGACTAGGGAATCTGTCCGCGCAAGAGGCGAGAGAGGAACGGAACTTGCTTAATTCAAACTGGTTAAGAAGTTCCAAGATTAGGAAACTGAGTTCCAGTCTCTAGCCTTAACCAGCAGCATTACGGCTATAAAATGTTGATAAATTGGTGGCGAATGAATCCGTCACAGACGCGGGGTCTGAGATTGCGTTCCCGTTATTCTGGCGAAAGAAAGGGGTCCTAGGAGAACTTATGCTGAATCATTTCGACGGGATTCCAACCGTATGCAAGAGAGTTCTTACCATTCAATGAAAACAAGTAAGTAATCCAAGATAAGCGACGTATGTGATTTAAAAAGTACCGTAATATGGCGCAGGGTTGACCAAATTTAGATACAGTGAATTCGTAAGGATTGCATATGTACCGCGTTTAGGCATAGTACTTGTCTCTGAGAGCCATATCTCACTCGAGCGACCACCAGCAAAGCGGGCGGCAGGCGAACGCCAAGACCATAGAAGAACTTTAGTCAGGCTTGTGAATATACAAGTGGCTAAAAGAACTTGAAGAGCACATGAACTAACCTAAACATTTGACTGAGATAGGGAGGTAAGTTATTTCCTCTAATTCAGACCACCGCTAGCGTTTCAAGCACCACTGATGTTTCCTCTTCTGCTGGCAGTGACCGGATGGTTATTTAGATTCACTCGTATATACTACGAAGTTTATAGTAGAGAGCGGGGCGATCTGGAAAGTTGATCGATCAAGTGTCCGAAAAACCTGACACTAGCAACTAGGGTAGAAACTTCATTTACTAGAAGGTTCGGTCCAATAAAGGGTGAAATTCTTTTCTCTCCGAAGAGCATTAGCTAAGGCTTGAGGCTGATGGAAAACATCTTCCTGGGAAATGTTTGCATCAAAAAAGAGAAGAATTATAATTTTTTTAAAGTGGGAGGGTCGAAGAAGCTCGAATACTATTCCATTAGGGTCCCCAACGTAAAAGAAGTTCATTCACCTTATGGCTACCATCGCTGTGCTTGGTAATTTTGGTCTTACAATATATGAAACATTTTCATGCTCACTAGTCGTGTCGATAGTAGACCCCTCTATCTCATGAATCGATCCATGCGAGAAGAGACAGCTTAGTTTTATTTTTTTCGTTGGAAAAGTGGGTAAGGATTGCTTCCTGTCCTCTTCCCTACCAGAAGAGGCAACATTTCCGACTGGAACAGACTCCGATTGATCTTTCCCTAAAATACTAATGAACCTATCAGTTTGTAGAGCTTTATCGTCAGGACTTACGTCCTCCTATCACTTTTAATCGCTCGGTAGCTATGTTCCTTTATTTAGACGTTACCTAGGATTAAGTTTATGCACGGGGGCGTTTCCCACCAAACTGGGATGCACGTCTGAGCAACAATCTGCATTCTGCGGTGAAGGTGATTCAGGCTCAGCGCTTAACTCACAAGAGGCCTCTATCTAGGATTTCACTCCTCTCCCTCGAGGATTTTGTGATACCAATTGGAGAATCAATAGGCTTGTTTCCCATCATCGGATCACACCGCAGGTGATCCGACGCGCGTGACTCAAGGAAAATTTGCGAAACCCCAAGAATGATACAATCCCAGGAATGAGATAGGTAAGTCAGCGGGTGTTTGCAAAGGGCTCCAATGTTCCTTGTTCCTCTAAAGAGAATCGCCTCATATCAGCTGCGATCGGGATAGGCGTATTTATTAGTTTTCTACGTGGACTTTTCAATGTGGCTGCGCTTGAAGGTGTCTCCCCTTTGCTTCTAAGCGCTTTACCGCATCTCCCGCGATGATGCAAAAGAAAAAGAAAAAACGGAGTGAAAATATTCATACCAGAGACAATTGGAAGAAAGTAAGTTGGCGACTAGAAGGCCAAATTGTCTCCTGAACAGGATAATATTTGCGAAGAGCCATTAATGTACGGAAAAGGGGGAAAATTAAATCTATTGATGGAATAAAGGCCAGGTAAATTCAAACTATGGCCACTAGCTAAATGGATAATGCGTTTATTATCCAGGAGAGAGAAGGGCAAAAACTTCAGCGCTCGTAGAGAAATAGCATCTTATCAGGTCGCATATGGATTCTGATTATATGCGCAGACAGCCTCAGCCGAATAAGTCGCTCGAAGATAATCTATCACAATAAAACTATCTATTCTATTCTTTCTTCCTTGGTACTGAAAATACAACGGTCCTGTCTAGAAATTTACGGAATGGATTTGCATTTGTACACTATATGGGCGCCAACGGGTACCTTTCTCTTTGGACACAAAAATTACCCTACACGCTGCTTGATGGCCAACCACAGTATTACAGGTTCTTACACAGCGCTGCCTTTCGAATGATGACCAGTCTTCGGTTGCAATGGGCTAAGCAGAGTTTGTCATTCCGATAATAAATTGTGTGGCCCGAAGAGCAAATGAGCTTGCTCTTCGAGATTGGGATGGTAGGCAACTCCTCTGAACCTTCCCGATCTAGGCAACTGAAAAAAGTCTCGTGGGGGATAAAGATACCAAAATATTTCACCTAAAGAGGGAAAGTTTTACTAGCTGAGAAAAATCTCAAGGGCACACACAGGACAGAAAGATAGAGAGGATAGAGAAGATCCTACTTTAGCTTTTAACCTATTCCGAAGATCCTTGCCATAAACTGGCAAATCTTCGTCTCCTATTCAAATAAGACGGGATCAAGAAACTTGAGCAGATGAACCTTGGACGAGTGGGTGATAACATTAGGACAGCATTTAGGAGTAAATGACGAGAAGTATTGAATAGAACATGGATATTTTATTTCCTAATCGGACAGGTACAGACAAAAGATTAAACCTCGCGTGGCAAGAGTCACAATTGTGTCAAGCTCTGATAAAAATCAAGCTCACATGGCAGTGCCTTTTAAAAAATCTTTAGTGGTGGAAGAGGATTAGGCCTATTAAAGCAAGAAAGTTACAGTTGTGAATATGTTAGAAAATAGATATGTGCTTACCCTGAAATATCTAATTTTTTTTATAATTATATATATCTTATGAATAAAATTCGTTAATTTCTATATTTCTTTCTGTTGGTTTCACTTAGAAGAAGAGAAAGAATCAGAATCAAAAGACCTCATAAGTTTGTGTTATTTTAAATTTTCCTCTTTTTTTACTAAGGGTGTTTATATAGTGGAAGTGAGTGCTTTTTCTTTTTTACTTCAACTTTTCAATTCAAGCAGAATGATACCAACACTCTTAAAGACAGCTACAATTAAAGTTACTGGGATATGCGTCCTAGATTTATGCAACAAATAATTTCAAGAAATAAAACAATGTCTGCTGACTAAAAGGTCCCGTGCTCTCACCTATTCTGATTGTCGTAGAATAGGCTTTCGACGATATACCATATATAACTATTCGTTGAGGGAATTATTCTAATATTTCAAGTGCGTGGTAATATGATTGACCGAGGTTTGTCCAAGGGGGGGGGGCCTGGAGAGGCTTATTTATCTTTAATATGCTTAAGAAGTGGAACGGAGCACAAGGATAATAATATGGCTATCATTAATAAAATAGAGTTTTATTAATTAAACTATCAACAACACACCAAATTTTTTTTTACATAAACGGAGAATGGAAAGGGTCATGGGAATATCTGACTAATCCAAGGAGTATGATTTGGAGAGATTTAAAAAGGTAAACAAATAGAAATTAAGGGGGATGGGGAATGGTTCGCTAAACCATTTAAAGCACAGGGTAGCGTTGAGAAAAGGTTAAATGATTAAAAGTAATGCTCAGCTTACGTAATTACATAGTTTTTGTGCAGAGGAAGACGATGTGAAGGAATTTTCGGTCCACTGACGATTTCCAACAAAAGGGTTCTTCAGGGGGTTGTCCTTAGCGAAGGGAAAGGACTGTCTTCGAAGAGTGAGAGCGAAGTGGGGCTCGGAAGTACAAGCGATCTTTGTGACAGCAAATTGGGGATGTTCTAGATGAACAATGGAGGTTATTTTTAAAACCAAGCGTTCTCTTGAAGAACATTAAAAAGGGGGGAATTAAATTATCCTGACGTGATGTCTTGGGAAAGAGAACCGTTTCTTGACGAACAGGATGGAAGAACAATGGCTGTTCTAACGTTGTTCTCTTTCTGAACAACAAGAGGGGGGGGTGAGAACCGTCTTTTGTCAAACGGGCTCAAAGAAAAATGGCTGTTCTAACGTTGTTCTCTTTCTGAACAAAAGGGGTGCCTTGTTGACTTGGCGTCTCGAAGGCACGAACCTTGGCACTCAAGGGATATTGTCCTCTTCTGGACAATAAGGGGTTTCTTGAGTTCGAGAGTTCCTATGTGCACAAGGGAGACCGGATCGGCGTGATGCCTTGCGAAGATAATCGGGATCTGATCGGCTTCAATCGGAAAAAGCGATGTATAAGTACCCGGAGCCGTCTTCATGGCGTAGGGGATAATTGAGTGGGGGACTTCGGGGGAATGCCCCGGTCTCGCCTGGGAAAATACCTTATCTGTCTATAAGCCTAACTAAATCTGGCGAGATCGACGTATGGAAGCGAAACGGGGGAATGAACCTCCTTCATTAAATATTGGCTAAGGTGGGCGATAACGCGTTCTGCTTCTTCTCGCAGATGCACGTCGGTAGGATGTGTTTCTAAACATGTGATAGCGGCTGAATTTAATCGGCCTCAGACCATTCTATCACACTGATTTATGATCTTACGACCTTAAAAACTTTCATAAATACCCGAAATAACCTTCGAAGGACCTAGGTAATTCTTTCATTCGAAAGAGAATGTAAAACAACATAAGGGTTTCAAATCGCGTTTGAATGGGCAGAATAGTTATAATGTTATTGCCAAAACAATATAATTTCAAGGCTAAACTTGAGATGGCTTTAGCAATTATATCATTCGAAAGAGAATGTAAAACAACCTAAGGCTTTCAAATTACGTTAAAATAGGCTGAATAGTTACAATGTTATTACAAAAACAAATAAAAGCAAAACAGGGACCGACCCACAAACATCGTGAGATATAGAGTCGCCCGCGACTAAAAATGGATTCAAATACTGAAACATATAAATTTAAACTTAGTTTCCAGATGTATCATATCAATACTATTATAAATCGTTGCATATTTTCGCATATTATCAACGTCAAGGAATTCTAGGTAATTTGGAAACATTTCGAAATTTTCTTCAACGTATATATTTGACTTGTTTTGATAGCTGCTTCGCTCGCGGAATTTCAACTTTTACCGTTTACGCATCTTTCCTCCGTTCGTAAAGTTGTTTACTCAAGCCAGAAATCCTCTGTAGCCTATTTTTTTTACCATGATAAAAAGATACGTCTCTATTAAGGCTGCTTTTCTTTGCATTGCAAATTGAGAAAATGCTGAATACATATTTTTTACTTCGTTAGGCCCTCAAACCGCTCAAAGAAAAAATGAAGATTCAATTTCTTCTTAATTTTTCGTTTTAGAAAGGTCTTTTGACCCAAGATTGAGTGGTATTTTTAATAAAACTTTATTCTTTGATTTATAATTTCTGAAATAGTTCATATAAAAATGAAGATGTTTATCTTCAAACAAAAGAATTGGTAATTTTTTTCAAATGCATTATTAAATAAAAACGCTCTAAATATTTTTAAATATGAAAGAAAGAAGTTACTTAAGAGCATATTTATGTAGTTTTATTTTAGATGCGAGTGTGAAGTTATTCGAGTTGTTGAGTAGACAATCAGATTCATTTATAATAATCATATGAGCGCTGGTAAAGCTGAGGACTCCCATAACATTTCCTGGTTTTACGCTTCCGTCGCACTTTTTATCCGAATTACTCTCCTCCTCTTTTTTATCGTCACCTTGACGCTGCCAAGCTAAGTTTTCTGGCTTTATCTCCATAGTCCTACTACCATTTTTTCGCAAAATTATAATTACCAAATAGGTTTTTGCTGCAAATATCTTATATTTGGTATACAACTTAGCCTAATCTAACACAACTTAGGTTAAGGGGCTGTTGTTTACTGACGCTGTAAAGGAATGCTCTCAGAATATTGCTAAACTTATGCATTCGACCTCCCTCTTTAGGTTCTTACTGTTAACTAAGCTTTTAGCACGCAATTAACACACCACAAGCTCATAACACAAATATCTACAATCTTTGGGTACAAACCATGCCATAAATTCAATTCTCAAAGACATTGAAGCAGAAGAAATATCTCTCTACTTTATTTACACATTTCGGACAAGAGTCTGATGTCGTCCTAACCCAAAATTAAATAAATGGAAACACGGGACCTTTTCGGCCAATAGACACATATGCACACGCATCTTGGAGATAACGTCGACCAATGATCTTAGAACCCTATGTTATTGTGTTGGACGCCTTTCAAAAGACTCGGGAGGGGTGGAAGGACCACGATACTTTAGGTACTGCTTCAGGTACCTCTCATGAATTTCTCCCAGAGTTGCACATTCAAACCAGAATTTCTCGCATATTCTGGGGACCAAGTCTGGAGGGTAGGCTTTTCTCAAGGTGTCAGCTTCACATGATTCATCATTATACATATAACTAACCCCTTGGGGGACGAGGAAAACAAAAAAAATGTATATCTTAATAGAAAGGCTTGAGAAGGGAGAATAAAAATACGATGGGAAGGGTAATTTTCTCTAGATTAAGGATTTGAAATCATTTGTTTTTTTCAGTGGGACCATAAAAACCATGACTACAAATATCATTATAAATAAAGGAGAGGAAGAAAACCTAGAAGGAAAACAATAAAATAGGGATAAAATAGAATTTTCAATAACAAAACTGCAACGCATTAAATATTATGGAGTTATGGACTAACGAGGCAAATAGTGTGGAAAAGGATAGATTACGGGTACCGAACACTTTTAAACACGATCAAATTAATTAAATAAAAAATATTCTTCTATTGATTATTTGAGGCTGGTGAAGCCTGCGAAGCCTCGTGGATAAGGCTTTGGACTTCTCAGGCTTAGATTTTTTGTTTAATTCCAGTAGAAAGAGACAGAATTTACCGTAGGGAGGGAGCCAGCCGTCTATTAGTGGAAGCCAAATCAACATCATGAAGAAATTTTCCTCATTCCATTCGTTATCAATAGCATACATAGCAAATAGAAACACTGCTCTCGTTCCCCAGTCGTGTGAATATATCGTTACCAATTTTCCCATGTCAAGAATCGCGAATCTAAATGAATTGGTCTTGTTATTCTTGACATGATTCAAATCTTCCAGCCAATAAACTTATATTTCCCTGTTTAGAATACCTCGCTAAGTACTACATACATTTGGAAATTGGTATTAATATTATTTGTAGGAAAATATATGCCACTAAAACCACAAAAGAATATGAAGCAGCCTAGCATAAAGGGCTATGAGGCCCTAAAGTATAAAATGTGGTAAGGTTAAAATAAAAGCGACAAAAAAATTAAAAAGACGGTCTAGGGTCAATAAACAAATTAAATTCCCAGGCATAGCCTTAATGAAATCCTAAACGAAGCTAGGGGGATCTATTGCTCTAAAAAAATCCCTCTAGCTTCGTTTACGATCTTAGTAAGGTATATTTACAAGCTATAAGAGAGAGAGATAAAAACAGATCGTGTTAGAAATTGGAAGAGAATTAGTGCAAAATCAAGGATCCTCAGCTAAGAGGAACTGCAGTCGCTCATTACATGTGAAGCGTAAAATAGATTGTAAGCAGTCTAGAAAGAGGGAGACAGTAGCTTCCAGTCCACCATAATGAAGATTTAATGATATAGGAGACGAACAGAGGGTGCATGGGGGTGGCAATCTGGTGCCCACGGCTTCTCATTAAATGCCAGAGTATGGTGTGTGTGGCTGATTTACAGGCAACAAAGGCCCCCCTGAGGGCTACAAAGAGGTTGAGAACAGCTAACCCATGCCAAAAAACGAAGGTTTAAGTGAATGCAACTTGTTACTGACTACTAGAGTGACCGAATGTTGTCCTTACAATAGGATTTAAGTCAAAATAAGGTTGTGAAGGCAAATCGGGGAACTAAGTCCTCTCGGACCAAAACCTAGAAATAAATAAGTCCACAGGAAGCTGCTTAGATATCTGCGAGGGTATAATGATGCAATCAATGATTAAAATATATTAAATAAATACAGTACACAAAAGGATTATATTAAATAAAATGTAAACTTATAAAATAAATACAGTGCACAAAGAGCTGCATTAATTATGTCACAGGATTAAACCACAAACGATAACACGCCGTAACAAAATAATTACTGTCACTGCGGACAATCGGTACAGGAACGGAAGATACCCCTCGTATTAAGTCTTTTATAAATAGCTGTAGGTTTCGATAACGAGAACCTAAGAATGGGGCGTAAGATGAAAAGAAATATTCCAAATACTGTCACGCAAGTAGTGAAGCAATTCTTGATGGCAATTGTCCTGGGAACGGGTAGAGTCATACGAGCTCAAGTGTATTTCGACTTCTTGGTTGAAGCGAGAGAGGCGAGTAAATCGGGAACTTACAATCAGTGCCACGGCAGAGCCATGAAAAGTCCCCTCAATCCCCACTTATGCAACTGACAGAAAATTCCAGAGGGCCATGTGGTGTCATAGGCCTTCTTTATATCGAAGAAGAGAGCCATCACTTTGCAGCCACGAACAAATACCTCACGGAGAGTTCCTTCTAAACGGAGAAGAAAATCTGTCGTATTGTTTTTCTTAGAGAAGCCTTAATGGTATTTAGTTAGGAGGGCATGCTATAGAGGAAACTAATGCCAGCAAGCATTCACCATTTTCTCCAATACCTTACTAAGACAGTTGATGATGGCTATTGGCCTATAATTCGAAGGAGAAAATCAGTCTCTACCTCGTTTTAGAAAGGGTAAGACTAATGCCATTCTACACGCAGTAGGATAGAATCTCTAGATAGAAATCCAGTTATATCTAGTAAGAGTGATTCCGTGCGGGGATGGAGATGCCTCTTAAAGTTCTATCGGATATTTTCTAATCCCGGGGAAGTGGTGACACGAAGCGACAGTGCCGAGCGCATCTCACAGTTAGTAAACAGAAAGTTGTAGGGCTCCTGTCCACAGGCCGAGAAAAGTAGATCTTCGCCATCCAGCCTGGGTATAATGCGTCTAAACTCGTTAAACGTTGCTAACATCAGCAAAAATATGCCAATATATCTGCAGGGAAGGAATAATTAGTAACTAATCCCCGATCTTGTTACTGATTTTCCACAGCTGAGGTGAGAGGTAGTTGAAGATAAGGAGGGCACATTAGCCCTCCAGGACTCAATGCGATCCTGATGTCAAGTTCAATGGCAAACTACTAGTTCAATTTCGGTCAATAGGGTTCAGTGGGTGGGTTCCCGCGGAACCATTCAGTTTCCTTTGCATATGCCTCCAGCGCAAGAGTGCAATAAACATTCCACCATGGAACTGATCTTCTGCCCCAGTGGCACCAAGTACGAGGAATTGCGGACTCTGCCTCACTGAAGGACTAAATTAGAAAAGTAATGTATAACTGCAGTAATATTTACAAAATCACCAAGTTGTTTACTGGTGAAGGAGTCATCATTGAACTTTGTCTAGTTTTCCCTTAGAACATTCCATTTGTTGGCATATGAATGGAACGAACATCGTGTCATGTTGTTTAAGACAATGAGAAGTGTCGCTGCCATGGAGGTCATCTAAAACAGACCACTTGGAATAAGAGATACAGTTAGTGTTGCAAATAAATAGATCCGCACAACTTAAAAAAATCGGTTTGAGTGTGGTAGGACGATTAGCGAATAAAAAAAAATTCAAGTAGACGGCTCATTTGTGTGAATATAAATTAAACAAAAAGTAAAAATTCCATTCGTAAGAGAAACACAGGATGCGACTGCTTAAAGAGTATTCCGAAGAATTAAAGGCGTGGAGAAGTGGTATTTGCTTACCAGGAGCAAAACATCACCGCGGGGTATCCGTCTAGTGGGTAGTAAAGAATTAAAACAGTGAAATATTGAAACATGGAAAAAGGACTTTTCCCGACTTCAGTTTCAGGCGGGCATATAACAGAATGTGCTATTTCAGATACATAGTAAAAAGGAGAATTCTCTTCATTTGGGAAGAATCCCTTGAGAGTTCCATTAAAGTATTACTCCAATCACATAAACTGGTGAGAGAACACGTTTGAGATAGTACGGGTGTGGAGGGGTCTTCAAGAATAGGTACCGTGTGAGAATAATCCAGGATAAATGTCAGAAAGAGCCTCCGAACCGCGAAGCAAAGGCAATTTAGCGGTGCAGGGGCTAGTATTGTGAGATCTAAGTTCGTTATGACAGACCAAAGTCAGTAAGTAGATCGAGACCCAGGAAAAACGGAAGACAGCAGAGGTTTAGAGGTATCGTTCTCCAGAATGGCATTCAAGGATTTGCTGAATAACGGGGGTAGAGTAAGAGGCCAGACCTTGGTCGGGGTGGAAGATGAGTGTGATACATCGGATGGTAATTGTGTTGCCTACCGGGATGCTGGCAGAACAGATAAGGTAATATATGAGATATATTGGCAAGCGTAACGACAATCTGCTGCCAAGCGATGACTTCGGAGAACGTGAGGCCAGGGTAGATCAACTTAACACCAACTAGTCAACATCTTAACAAAATCATGTACAGCTAAGACCTTTTTCCAAAGAGAAATATGTTACATGTTCCACGAAGTTTATGGTCGCAGAAATGACCATGGTAGGCCTGTGCGCAATTGATGTATGCACTTGGGTGGCGGCAGGCAGTGCTCACATGACCAAACATATGGAAATTGCAACAGTGTCTCTGATTGGATATATAGGGCTTGACTGGTTTTCTTAGGTAACCCGCCTTGGTTTGTTCATCCGGATCCCACCAACGGTTTGCTGATGTCTATGAATGTTAATAATCCACTGGTTAGCCAGTTTTGACTGAGGCATCTTAAGTTCATAGTCTATTAGTTCATTAGAATGGGTAAGATCCCTTAGAATCTCGAAGGTTGGGTGGGATGAGACAGCAATATCAGAACGAAAAAGAGTCTTTAGGGTTTGCCAGAATAATATTGGGATGGCCAGTGGCATCCACTAAGAGGACTCCATCGTGTTGGGACTACATGGGATATGGTTCACTACACCGTTCATCACAATCCTCACTGACAACACAAATATTATGGTTTGATAAAAGAATGTCAGACTCAGTTCAACAAACCAAACAGCGGTGGTAGTCAAAATCAGGTTCCACCAAAAAGGAAAACGCATCTGCCCCGAAATAGCGTGAGGAAATGGATTGAGATCCAGAAGCTTGAAAGCAGAAATTGAAAACATCTGCGAACTAGTTTTAGGTTTGTTTTTCTTCCTATACTACTATATTATTTAATGGAGGGTGCAGTGCCGCTCAGTGTGTAAACCACATTCACAGCCACGTCATCCGATGCGGACCAAAGAAGGGAGGGAGATGCCCGCGCACTTCTCAACCAGCACCGTGGTTTTAAAAAAGTGAGGCTCCCTTCGGGATTTTCCCTTCGAGGGTGCAAAGAACATCGCGCTAAGTATCTGCGGTACGGCGACCCACCACATCCACACAGTGTGGTTCAGCCACGGAACAAAGCACCCCAGGAGGAAGAACCAGTGCACCTAGAGTACAAAAAACCGAACTTAAACCTAAAGCACGCACCCAGCGTTGATTCAGTCAAACTCTACAATGCTTGACACAAATACGCTCACTCGCAATCAACCACACGTGATTTTGAAAAAGTGGAAAGAGATAGAGTGGGACAGAAGGACACCATAAATAACATAATAATGAGACCATAAATAAAGTTCGAGTAGGAAGGAGAAGTGTAAAGTAAAACCCCACTTCGCCGTCCGTCTTAATGAGAGGGATGAGCTCCCTCTCCAACGACAAACAGAAACACTTTCCCGGCGAGCCTCTGGAAACACTCTAAGCGTGAAGGGAGGGGGGAGGAATGAGTATTTTGGTCGTGTTAAATTTACTAGATAAATTATAACACGAAACATAGAATAAATATATATATACTCAACGCACTAAATACATTTTGAAAAATTGTAAAAAAAGCAAAATAATTATTAGGTCACCTTTAACCTGATTCAATACTGTATTACAAATTAAAAACCGATTACTGTGTTCATAAAGCCTCAATATTTTGGATGTAACATTCTTGCATTTATTAGAGTGTGAATACTTCTTGGTAGAAATTCTACTCTGTGGACTGCCGTTTCATATTCTATTTCAGCCCATTCCCCTTGTTGAATAGTATGTAGCTTTGTTTTTCAATATTATTCAGTTCCATTGATTGTGGAGGGATATGAACTCTTTAGCGGCCGTTGTACAGTAACTAATAAGGCGTAATTAGTGCAGTGTAATTTTGGTCGTTGTTTGTTGGTAAGATATAGGACTATACTAGTTTTACTTTCTCTGCACTTTCCCCCCAAAATATCTCAAGAAATACCGACATGTGTACCTACATGCGTTCAACATTACATCAATCTAGGGTAACTTTCAAATACCTGCGCATGCCATACAACGCCGCACCATTGCTTTGCCGCCTTTATATTTTACGGTAGCTACTGTATGTTTAAGATCGGAGTTAGTATTCTTCTTTGTTCAAACATTTTAAGGCCATCACTTCCAAACAGATTAAATTTGCCCTCAACGCTGAATATGATGCTATTCTAGATTTTTTTTATTTTGTCTAAATATTTATTTGCCACATTCTATTCCTGTTTTGTCTTGTTTTGCCTTCCGGTTGGGGACATTCGTTTATGGATTTCTTGTTTGTCATTTGGCCTTGTCAATATATATTGCACAGTATACGAAGAAACATCTACACCAGATGTTGATGCGAGGCTTGTAGCTAAAGTTTCATGACTGACGAATGGATATTTTTCTCACTTCGCGGCAGAGTAGCTTTCTATCTCTGGTCGTGAGCAAAGGAATCGTTGTGTTGAGACTGTCGTTTGGCAATTTCACAATAGCTATGATCTTCATTTCGTAGATATATGTTTCCGAGTACACCGGAAGAGAGTTAACTTTTCCTGCGGCATATAAAGCTTCGATGTTATCGGAAGTATATCGGCACTTGAATATCTCTTAAAAGATTGGGAGAAAAATTGTTGGTTGGAATGGAGGAAATGCTTTCAGTGGTAATACTGGTTTTCAGAAATTAAGTAAAACTATTCTAATGATTTTTTGTATTAGCTTTTATATATTTTATTTGAATTTTGAGGGTGCTTAATTTTATTGATTTTAAGAAGCATATTTCGCCTTATCATACGGTATATAATTGTTTTTTTGTTTCTTAATGAATTTTATCCTATGCTCTTATAAAATTTAAGAAATTTAGCGTGTTTAAAAACGTTTTATGACTTTATATTCGTAGTTAACTCAATAAAGATAATATGCATTTTCAAATTATTTAATATTTCAAAGAAATAATCCTAAACTGGCCTACTTTGTTTAGGCCAATCGTACATTTGACATTACATGAGAGGGGAGAAATAAACCTTGGTAAATATAGAAGAATCGTAAAAAGGGGTAATTTAAAAATAGTGAAGAAAATATATTGCTACTCTAATTAAACGATAAAATCTAAGATGCCATAATCTATATAATGAGTATTCACGAAAATAAGACGTTAATTTCGTTATTTTCGTGGAAGAATTACGACAACACTCATGAAAAATGAATATAGGCTCTGTCATTAAAGTGAGAGAAAATAATCTATATGGTAATATTTCCTGCATTATCCTTAACTTAGTTTTCAAATGCATCAGCCTTCTCCATCTAGATATTCTCAGAAAGACGCCAAAATATGCATGTATTATAAAGATGTCTCGCCTAAGTTAATAGAAAATTAACATACACTAATGAGGCTTTTAGGAAGGTGGGATAATATGCAAATCAGGGGTTTCAGACGTTCTCTGTATTAAGAAAACAAACAAACTTTCCTAATGCTGCGAGAAATCCCCATTCAGTCAAAGAGACTGAAAAATAATTTGATGTTAAGTGTTATTTCTTTTGCGTATGTAGATATAGCTACACACAAAATATAAAGCCAAATATTGTAAATTTGTATTACCCCGATTGGTTCATATCGTCTGCCCATTTTGCAGCTAGGAAAACATTCTATGGTAATAAGCCTCCCCGCACTAATGACTTCAAAAA
This sequence comes from Ceratothoa steindachneri, assembly GCA_963969495.1. Classification (NCBI taxonomy): domain Eukaryota; kingdom Metazoa; phylum Arthropoda; class Malacostraca; order Isopoda; family Cymothoidae; genus Ceratothoa; species Ceratothoa steindachneri. The sequence goes on along the minus strand of OZ018324.1, from coordinate 101,315,485 downwards.
ATGTATAACATTGCCATTTAATACTGAATTGAATAGTTTAAAGGACATATTTGGAAAAGCGGGTATTAATCTAGCCTTTAAAAATAATAATTTCTTAAACCAATTGATGATGGCCAGAAAACCCAAAGAACATCATAACATAGGAGTATATGCAATACCATGCAATGATTGCCATAAAGTTTATATAGGGAAAACGGGGAGAAATCTAGACAAGAGATTGTATGATCACAAAAGAGATATTAGAGTGGGCAGCGAAAGCAGTGGAATATTTTGCCATGTTAGAGACAAGAATCATACGATCGATTTCAATCGAAGTAAAATGGTATTTAAATCGGCTAATTATGTTAAGAGAGGAATCATAGAATCGAGCTTGATATCGTCAGTTCCTAATTTAAATCTATCTGAAGGTCAATTTTCTTTTAATCCTGTAATAAGAAAGCAAATAAACAAAATAGTAAAATGTGAAACCTTTAATATGTTTAGGCCTAACCCTCCCCCCAGATTAGCCACAAGTAGGGGATTGGGGGAAAAAAGAGGGGATCTTGTGTTATGCTTATATGCACTTCTCTTATATTTTCTACCCACTGTCAGTTGAAAAAGGGTGTGAGATACACCAGAACTGTTCTGAATTGAATGTGGTTCAATTCCTCATATATATATATATATATATATATATATATATATATATATATATATATATATATATATATATATATATATATATATATATATAAATATATATATATATATATATATATATATATATATATATATATATATATATATATATATATATATATAAATCCATTATACCACATTGAAAGAGAAAACGAAATAATTTTTCCTTGCAGTAAAATTTTTATTACCTTTTTTCGAAAAATCCGTGCAGGGAAGCGATTCAAAACAGGCACACTGAGGCAACGAGCACCGCTTTGATCAAAGTTAAAAGTATGCCGTTAGTACACTACGCTACGCTACTGCGAGGAAAAATTATTCCGTTTTCTCTTTCAAGGTGGTTTAATGGATGCATTTTCATCATTCTCTGGCGCTACTCTGAGATATATATATATATATATATATATATATATATATATATATATATATATATATATATATATATATATATATATATATATATGTGGAAAACTCACAAAGTATAGCGTGAGTAAGCAATAAATTCAACAAAGCCCACAGGGAAAATTAATACGACGATTCCAAGTCCCTTTGAACTTTATTTCGAGTTCTTTATCAGGAAATAACAAAAGTATTGAAAATAGGAATATTGATAAGGATGAGACAAGGGAGAGGGAACGCCCACAAAAAAGCAAAAAACCAATCCACAAACCTTAGGAGGAACAAGGATAAATACAAACTAAGATCATTTAATCAGGTAAATTCAAAAGACTAAAGGTTGACAAGAGGATTAAAATACTGCCTAAGCAATTAAAGAGGGAGAAAATTTGAACGAGAGATTAACCTCAGATTTGAGGATCTAAAAACCAAGGTAGAATAAATACAAATGTTCTAAAGACTTGACTCAAATGGAAATAAATATTCAGACATAAACATAAGGCTACATAGATGCACACAAAATAATATTGAATAGTTTATTCAGATTAATATTAATATTTAGTCTCAAATTAAAAGTTTCGACAGAACATTGTGAAGAAAATTCAATAGATAACCATCAAGTTTATATAAGCCATGACTTAAATTAAAATTTGGGAATTTACTAATAAAGGTCGATTCAATGATATTGTGTGAAATAGTAAAATGAGCTGCTTTCTTCACCACGATGGACATTATATTCATGCTGAAAAATTCCTTTTTTTAAACATTTACCTGATTGGCCAAAGTAATATTTAGAGCAATCGTCACATTTTACGCAATATACATTACCAATAGGGGAAGAGGTATTCTTGACTAATAGTTTAAAGATAGTATTATTATAATTAAATCCCACACAAATGTTTAGAGATTTTAAAATATGAGGGAAAGAAGCAGAGGATGGATTAAAAGGAAGTACAAGAATATTCTGGTTAGTAGAAGGCGCGCGAGGTTCAAAACGATAAAATGAATTTTAACTTACTGAAGGCATTTATCAAGGAAATGAAAGGGATAGCAAAGTTTCTGGCCGATGTCAAAGACTTTGGAAACTTCAGAGTAAAAAAATTCAGGACTAACAACACAAAGTGCACGTAGAAACATTGAAATGAAAATAGATCTTTTGACTTTAATATGATGAGAGAAGTAAAGGGGAATATAAGAAGAATAATTAGTTGGTTTTCGATAGACAGAGAATTTAAAACCAGAGAGCGAGCGTTGTATTAATTCATCAAGGAAAGGAATACTTTCATTCTGTTCTATTTCAAGGGTAATTTTGATGGACGGTACAAGGAAATTAAGTTTATTTTCAGAATTGAACCACAAGCAAAGGATATTAACAATATAGCGAAACCAGTTCCGTAGGCTCTGTTTTATATGTTTTTTCAAAATGGCTAACGTCTTATCTTACTTCTCTTGTAGGATGAATTTCAGATTCCCATATAGTTAATAGTCCCTACCTAATATAAAAACTAGCTACCATCCCTTACCTTTCAGACTTCACCCTTGTTATCTTTGACGTTTGCTTCCCTTTCACTAAAGTTCCGGTTGATGACCTATTCCAGTTTCTTAAAGATAAATTGTGTAACGTTGAAACACCTATACCCCCTAATATATTCTTAGAACTAATCTACCTCTGTACCATAAAATGTGCATCTAATTTCAATAGTAAATTCTTTCGCTAAAAATTTGGTTTAGCTCTGCATAATTGTTTAGCCCACGTTTTACCTAACTTATATATGGAATTTTTCGATGCGGTTTCCCTCCCCTCTATTGTAGATTTTCCTAAAATTGTCAATTTTTCAAAATTTTTTGCCCTAAGCCGTAAACTGTGCTATCCTTTTCATTTCCTTGATAAATGCCTTCAGTTGGCTAAAAAGTCTTATTATCTTTTTGAACCTCGCGCGCCTTTGAAAAACAAGAATACTTTTTTACTTCCTTTTAATCCATGTTTGCTTCTCTCCCTCATATTTTAAAACCTCTAGACATTTGTGTAGTATTTAACTATAATACTGCTATCTCTAAACTATTAGTCAAGAACGCCCCTTCCCTTATTGGTAATGTACATACAGTATATTGCGTAAAATATATCAATTATTCTAAATATTACTTTGGCCAATCAGGTAAATGTTTAAAAAAAGGAATTTCTCAGCATAAATATAATATCCGTCGTGGTGAAGAAAGCAGCTCATTTTTCACACTTGTTGAGAGCAGAACAAGAAATCACCGCTTTAAACTTGAACTAAAGCGTTCAACCGCGATCTTTGCGAAAAAAATTTCACGTACAGTATCTGCGGTAGTTGGAACGCACTTCCAGTGGAAGTTATCAACAGTGAATCTTTTGACCAGTTCAAGTCAAGACTAGACAAGGTCTTGAAAAATGGCCGTGAAAGTACGTAAAGCATTTGAGCAGAGATTTGCCCGCTGGACTGCTAGTCCAAAGATATCCTCATTGAATAGACCGTAAGGTCTTCTAAGGCACCTTCTTTCCTTATTGTAACTCCTTGGTGTTACAACTTTACGCAATGTCATTGAATCGACCCTTATTAGTAAATTCCCAAATTTAAATTTAAGTCATGGCTTATATAAACTTGATGGTTATTTTTTAAATTATCTTCACAATGTACTGTTAAAACTTTTAATTTGAGACTAAATATCTATATTAATCTTAATAAACTATTTAATTATATTTTGTGTGCATCTATGTAGCCTATGTTTATGTTTGTGTATTAATTTCCATTAGAGTCAAGTCTTTAGAACATTTGTACTTATTCTACCTTGGATTTTAGATCCTCAACTCTGAGGTTAATCTCTCATTCAGATTTTCTCCCTCTCTAATTGCTCAAGCGATATTTTAATCCTCTTGTCAACCTTTAGTCTTCGGAATTTACTTGATTTAATGATCTAAGTATGTATTTCTCTTCGTTCCTCCTAACGTTTCCATTTCGCATTAATTCATTTTGTTGATCGCTATTTTGCTTTTTTTGTTGTTTTTCCCTATCCTCTGTATCATCCTTATAAATATTATAATTTTCAATACTTTTTTTATTTCTTGATAAAGAACTAGAAATAAAGGTCGAAAGCACTTGGAATCTTTGTAGTAATTTTCCCTGTTGGCTTTTTTGTTGCATATATATATATATATATATATATATATATATATTTATATATATATATGAAGTATTTTTACTGAGATAGTTAAAAAGAAAGGATATGAAATGAAAATTTATGCTAGGTTCATGGATCTGGAGAAAGCTTAAGATTGTGCGAAAAGAGAAGCATAAAGGCAGGTGGTAACAATATTTGAAGGTAGTAGCAAACTATTCGATAGGAAAACAGTATTTATCCTGGAAGTAAGGCGTACATTAGGGGGAGAAATCTAAATTGAGTCGTTTAACAAACCGAGTAATGTAGGTGAAAGTTGTGTCTCTTCGTTATACATGTTTATTTTCTTTATGGATAAAATACTTACCTAAGTACTTAGAAAATTGCGAGAAAGGTTTGGTAGATTGATTATGAATAGTGAAGAATTGGTTCTAATAACCCGATATTGGTTGCTGTGATTGTAGGTGATTCGTATAATTTGAGTGTACCTCTTGACAGAGTGTGGGAGAGGAGCATCTAAAATTAAACGGAATGATATTGGGTGGGATGTAATATCGAGTCCGTGGTGTCACGTTTGAATAAGTGCGAATATTTAAGTATGTAGGATTAGATGTACGTCAATGTTGTACCGATAAAGCAGATTGACACCGCAGTGTTTTAAATGTAAGAAAGTCTTTTGAGCAATTAGAATGTTACTGAATACAAAGAAAATCAATAGGAAATGCACAGGGAACTGCATGGCAGTATGCTGTTGACAACATGGTGTGATGGTCTGTGTGAGAGGGATGATGGTAGGGAAGGAGAAGGAAGATTTCGAGTGAATGCCGAGCAAATTCAAAACCCTCTAGTGATGCATGGGGTGAAAAATGTTATGAATGAGGTTGTACCTTAAAGTGTTCTGAAGGCATATAGGCATATAAAGAGAAAAGATTGAAATAAACTTGTTAATAGAATAAACACGAGTGCATGACAAATATGAGAATGATTGGAATACCGAATTTTATTCTCTTCTACTTAACCATCACCTCACCGGATCTCTGACCATCACACCTCTTCTTGGAAGGCCAAAACATACTCGATTGGTTAACTATTTAATCTGAATAAATTATATTACTTTGCTTGGAAAAGATTTTGTACATTTGCTCTAGAAACAATCGAAAATATTATAAAATTCCTTATCATCATCATCATCAATAACTATTTTTACAGCATTGCAAATATAGATAGTAAAAAGACCGTTTTAAATCATTTTTAGACATAATTATTTTAACTTGAGAAAATTGGGGGAAAATTTCCTAAAAAGTCTAGGAATGACCATGTTGGTTACATTAAATGCTCATCTTTTTAAATAAAATAAAACCTTTTGAAAAGAAATATAAGGTTGTGGAATTTGTTTAAATTTTTTTAAAAAAAGCAAAAGGAATTTCAAATGATAAATTTCTTAAACAATAAATAGCACCATCGATTGTCTTGTAATTTTTGAAAACAAATGAATTAAAAATACGAAAGTTCAGAAAAATAGGAGAAATTTATTATATTTAAGGCATGACTTTTTTTTCGTAAATTAGGAGAATTTATGGAAGTTCTTTATAAAATAGATTTTTTTTCATTTTAATCATTAGCCGAGAAATAGATACACGCCCTGAAAACCAAGCAAGCTAAAATGAAATTATTAGAGCAAATTTAAAACCAGAAAACAGACCTACGGTTTGGTTTTTCCACAAAAGAAGAGAATTCCGCATTAGCTTTTTTTATTGACTTTTGTCCTAGAAAATAAGCATGGATCTAAAAAATGCTGTCCCTTAAAGGATGAGTTTGCGGATCGCATGCAGACCTTCGGTCTATGACCTGCGGCCTATCCTGCTTTGGCAACCTGGTTTTGATCTAAAAGGTTTTAAAGGTTTCCATACATATCTCATAACAGTTTACTCGTTGTCAATTTTTTCACTCGATGCTTATTTTCTTGGAATAGAGGTATGAAATCTATCCAACCTCTTCGGGATTCTTTTGAAATACCGTAAAAAAATCTTAATTTACTCTGATCATTTCCTTTTGCTTTACTAGTTTTTAGGTGCTAGTAGCTATTTCCTCCTACTTTAGAAATAACTTTGATATAACCCTTAAATATACGAAACAAAAACAACAAAATAAGAAGCCATGACTAAATTTTTAAAAATTATTTGAAATTCACCTTTTTTTAATTCTTTTATCGCAAAACATTTCAAACCATTAAATAATCATATTTATTTATCTGAACTTCCCCATTTTTAATTCTTTTTGCTTTAAAAATTCCTAAGCATTCGATAATCATATTAGTTTATAAACTTCACCATTTGCACTTATCACTAATTCTATAATTGTAAAACGGGATTTTTGAAGATGGGTGAAAAGTTAACATTTCAAAAAACAAAATGCTGAAGTTCAGAAATAAATATAACCTTCGAAACTTTGTGAATTATTAAAACCAAAAGAATTACCAATAGTGAAGTTCAGAAAATGTATTTTTATATATCGTCTATTCTATAAGTATAGTTTAGCAACGTGATATTTTGAAAGGAAGGAAATTTATTTTAGAGTTCCTTTTTAAAATTATTATAATTGTTGAAGCTCAGAAAATTAAAAAAAAAATTAAACATAGTAGCGAAGCGCAAGTGACTCCCGTAAGGGCGAGTGGTTAAGCCACTCGCAAAACATTAAATAATCATATTACTAATGTCAAAACCTGTGCCCATAACTAAATCTATATCCCTAAATTTGCTTTTGGTCAGTTTGTACATAAACCTTTTTTTAAAACGAAAAAACACAGCAACTACAAAGTTTAAAAATAGGTAAAAGATATTGTCGTTGAATGGCCAGACTATATATATATATATATATATATATATATATACCTAGGTACTTTGGGGGCTTTGGGCCCAAGTTGGTTGAAGACAGTTAGTGAATGGTGAAATTATTTCGACTTCAGTGGAGATGGTTTATTTTCCAATTTGCAGGGTCCTTTTAAAACAAATATTTCAGAGTCCAGGCTGGCCAATGATTAACAATAACTGGTACACGTTGAGGTTAAAAATGAAAGACCATGACAATAATATATCTTTACGAGCAAAAAAAATAATATTTAAATATAAACTGATATTGGGTTTGAAGGGAATGTTCGCACAGACGAAATTAAGTGTCTACGCGTGACACAGGCAGGTTAATTAGAGGATTCAAGTGGTAGGGTTCAAGTAAGTGATTAAAAGGGGATTTTAAATCTGAAGCGCACACAAAAAATGGATCTTTTGTGTAAGACAGACTGTAAAATAATGTGCAGTCTGTAATGGTTACAATTTCTTACGTGCTCGTTGCAAGGAAGGGCCAGTCGGCATACGATTACTGTGATGGGGGAAGTCGGCTTATCTCACGCGTCAGATGAGGGACTACACGTAGTTAACCTTAGGAGATTGGAATCCTCGTCGGATACTCGCCAATTGACTATGGTAAATTTCACCGATGTCGATTTAGCCTTCGCGTTCGAATCCAAATCGTCCTTTTCTCCGATTGCGGGGTGCGAGCGTTTATCAGCTCGTAAGCTGGGTTAAGCGGGAAGACTATATGTGCTCCCTACTAAACTGAGTAGAAGGATTATATAGACGCACGGCGAGGTGGCTCTAGATGGCTTGGTTGCCCATCCACACACACGTGCGATTTTGTGGAAAAGTCGGTGACTTCTTCGGGGGTGAATTAAGATAACGTTGGCGTAGAATGTGTTGACGAGCTTCGATCTATGATGGATCGCAGAAATACTAGCTGAAAGGCGGCCGTGGGAGACGATGAAATCTGTCCCTAAGCAAATACAGCTGGGGTGTAATAAACGGCGTTGGCTGCAACCTTGCCATGGTGGTCTCGGAACCACTTGAGATACAAGAGCACGTGGTGGCTCTTCAACCTTATTCTTCTACAGATATTTACTGTTAACCTTCAAAAGTTTCAACCCCAAATTAATTAGCCTCAGTTTAATTAGCACCACAATCCCAGAAAAGAGTGAAAGGTATCAAAAACCTCAATCTTGAATAACTTCAATTCGAGGCAAATAAAAATAGCTTAAAACCGTACATATTTAACTCAGAATAGTCAGACTAAATTTCGCCAAAGAAGAGAGACCACGCTTCTCCTACAACAATGCTTAAAAGATAACTATTTTACGAACAAAATCAAATGCTATCGAATATAAAAATTCCATTAGGAAAATTATTTGATATAAATAATAAATTCTGCGTGCCATTTCATAGAAAAGCTGAGTGGAAAAAAGAGAAAAATAAGTAAATTAAAACATTATAAGTAGAACACTCTGCTTTTAGTGATACCTGTATTGTCTATTTAGGGAGGTAGTTTACGTACATTGTGAAAGTGAGAGTGGGAGAAAAAAATACAGATCACCGTGCTCCCAGAAGGAGCCAGGTGGGGGGGATGGCCCCGGTACTTCTAATTGTTTTCCCAAACTCCTCTCAACATATCCTTGGTAAACTACGAGTAAAACACTTTGGATGGGTGGAGAGTAAAAGGCAATGATAGACATTAGGAAGACTAGGTCCTAACCGTTGACCTAGATGGTCAATGGAACAACAGTTCAACGTGTGATAACAAGGTGTTTTCTTGTGCTCTGAGCCTATTTGTTTATTATATTTGCTATGCATGTCCCATGTGCCCTGTGTTTAGCCCGAAGAGTAGATAGCGATAAAATTAATGGAGAGGAAATAGAAGGAATTGCGAGACGCTAATCTCTGGCACCTAAACTATATTAAAAGTTAAGTTCGAAATGCGTAATAGGTAAATTACATGTTTGTTATGGTGTTTGTTTATTTGGTTTTGATGTGCTGTATATTGTGAATTTAGACACTCAAACCTTGTATCACTTTTATTTCGGTTAGTTTTGGTAATAATTGGGGTTGAGCAAACAATAAATATATTCATTATTCCCTCGAGTATATTGTTTGCGCCTATAAAAACTCCTTCCTGTTGAGGTTCAATTTTATTGCTACTTTTGGCATAAAAGTTTGGATTGTATCTCAGCTATTCGATGGTAATATTTGCATCAATTCTTTCGTTAACATTTCTTTCTTTTTCAACGTGGTAGTAGGTATATTCTTTCAAATTGATCTTGTAGGATTCGGCTCTTTGATTCTGAAAGACTATATAAAATAATCACTTTATTCCCCCCTTATATTGAACATTCATTTACAGTGTTTCACCTTTGATGGTGTTTCCTTGTATGTCTTTTATCTTTATTTATTCCGTGATTTTGCTCGCTTGCCCTTCGTTTTATCTTACTATAAAAATATTCTGCCCTTTATTTACTATCGGCAATATCCGACAGTAATTTTCTCTTTATCATCTTAACGTTTAAAAAACTTTTCCTTGTTTATCACTCCCTTTGAATAATCTCGTTTAATATTCTTATTTTCAAGTCTTCGCTTTGATCTCTGGGGTCCATATAAAGTATTTTATTGTTTCATAAGATAATAACGCAATAGCTTCGTTATCTGCTGTATGTCCAGTAGCTCTTTGTCAATCTCCTCTAACATTGCTTCTTTGAGTCCGTTCGTAGATTCATAATTTTCGTTTATATTTTACCAGTCAGCTCGGTGATATGCCTCACATTTCTTCTTGCAATCTGGATGGGTTTTACTTTAATGTTGAGGAACGTTAATATGTTGTTGTTGTAGAGTACATTTATCTGTTCCGTATAATGGTTAAAATTTATATTGGCATTTGAAAGGGATATATGCGGTTCAAGACATTTAAAATTCCGTCTTTCTATTAGTGTTTGTAGGTCAGTTTAGGCTCTGTTCTTCCTTCTAAAAACCTTCTCTGCACACCAAGCACTTAAGTCCCCCATGATATAATTGAATGTCTTGTGTAAAATAGTCATACTTAACTGTTTCCCGGAATATTTGGGTACCGGAACGGCTGATACCCCGTGACAACTATTAGATTGTATAGTTCCATGTTCTTTTTCAATTGAAAGGTAGGATTCGGTTAGTCCTTGTAGCCTCCTGTAATCCAGTCCTCTCTGTATCGTGATGTTCATTGTATGGTTGGTGGCTATTTCGTCATAATTCCATATATATAATCGTATTTTTTCAAAATAAAATTACTTACGGAGCGATTGTTCTAATAATATATTTCCATATATCTTTTCGTTATATTTCCATACGTTGTTGTTAATCTGTAGTCGTCTGAGTTTTCTTCTTTGCATGTTGGGAGAAATGTGTTTGGTTTATGATTTTAGTGGTACTTTTTATAGTTCTCTCCTTGCTAAAGCTTGTTTCTTTTCTGTATTGCTTTTAGAGGTTGATGGAATTGGTGTGGTTTAACGTGAGGAATGGTCGCGTTCTCAGTTCTTTTGATTTTGCGTATTGAGCACGTGATTTTGCGCATAAGGTCTTGTTTAGTGCACATATTGAAAATGTTGTATTCATCCGATTTATTGTCTGATTCTGTTTCTTCGATTTCAGATTCTTTACTTTCTTTGGTTTATTTTTATTTTTCTTTAGCTTTTTCGAGTGGAGGACCACCTCAGCTTTCCACTAACAGGCAGAATCTAAAAAAGTAAAAAAAGTAAGTAATGTTTTCTTATTTTAGTCAGAAATCTTTATGTTGAAGATAGCAAATGAATTTAGTTCCTTCGACAGTTCCATCATCTCGAAACCGTTTTCTTTTTTCATTGAGTTTAGAGCTTTTGAGTTTGACACCAGTTGCGCAATGTTCATAACCTGCGAAAGAAGAATGCACGTTAGAATCGATACGTTGAGGGAACAGTCTAAGTTCATTTGTGTCATTCTGGATTGATTTGCCGTCCATGTTTCTGCCCTGCAGGGATATATGTTAGTTTCTTTTCTTTCCTGGTTGGCAATCTTTTTTATCTTGATAATTTTCCTTCTGCTTCGCATGAACAAAACCATTGTTATGTAGCTACTGGCACAGTTTATGCATTTTTAACTGTGCTTGGGCAGTTTTTCCCTATGTGAGGTCCACTTCATGTTTAACACATTTCAGTATCGTTGTTCGGGAAGCTAATCTTTGCGTGGTCTTCCATACTTTAACAATGTAAGCACAGTTGCATGTAAATATGTTAATCTCTTTGTATATTTACAATTGGAATTCATATGATTTAAGCAAGGAAGCCATTTTCTACCGTTTGATCCTATCTGGGTCGATTAACTTCTAACCTTAAAAACGTGTTTTTGCTCTTTGAACTTGATAATCTGGTAGATATAAGGCAGGGCTGTTATTTTCTAAGCTCCTTTTTTCAGTTTTCTCGGTGTGTGCTCGCCTACCCATGATTCTACCTTCTGAAATTCAAGGCTTCTGTTGGCTATGTCTCTCTACTTTAGGGTGATACTTCCAGTTAATCAGAGTAGTTTTTTACATACTTCCTATCTGAACAGATTACCACAAATCTATTAAGGTGTATCTATAAACTTGATCAAGGCACTAAGATACAAAAGGTTCGTGGTGATTGTGGTAAGTAATAGGACGTTGGATGCATCGCATGGCATTTTTCAATAAAAAAGTCGCGGAAGACTGTAAGAATGTTGTGGTATTCTAATTATATAAGGGTATATGCTGTTATTCTGGGACAGGTGCTAATAAGAATGAAAGAAACAGGTGGGCGAATGATGCAGAATAGGGATTAGCTATGTTGATATAAGCTGATGACACTGTCACCGGCTGAAAGTAAGGTTAATTTGAAATGCTGTTCGAACATTTGACAGGGTGTGTGAGAGGAATAGGCTGCAATTTTTCGGGGATTTGAAATACAGGTCTAGTAAGTTGTTAGTGCGAATATATTGATGAATATTGATAGTTAGTGCTCTAATTCTGAAATTTAATCCTTTTTAATATTAACATAATAGATTTACTATATTTCTTTTCATTGCTCTGATAATTTTGAGGGGAAAGATATTATCGTTCATTATAATTTCCCACCATTCCTCAGAAATTATTTTATCCAAATCAAATGTATATAAAGAGTATATTGAGGAGTATTAGGCTTAGAGCTTTATAAAAATCTCTTATAAAGCTCATTTTGAAATCAAGCGATGAGGCCGTCAAGGCCTTCTAAAAAACTTAAAAAGAAAACATCTTTATAAAACTAACAAACACATTACTTATTTGTATAAATTGAAGGAAAATTTTAACAAACGTAATAGCATTTCCTAATTTTGTAAATAAACTGCAAAATCAATTTATTGCTTTTTATGAAATGAGCAAATAATTTCAAATACTCAAAGTACCCATACAGCTGCTCAAAATATTATTCTGCCTTTGCTTGAAATTCTCATGAAAACTGTGTTACATCAATATTCAGAAAGTGTGTTAAAACATTACCACTGAGCAATCTAGGTATTCGGTAAAGAAATAACGAACTTACCTTGTTGACTACTAAAAAATAGTAAATTCTCAAGGCAAATTGAAAAATCTATAATGAGTGACAACAGATTATAGATGTCTGTGAATTTGTAAACAAATATTACTCATAAAACTTTTAGAAACTCACACTAATGGGTTATCTATTTTGGAAGCTACAAAATTTTGGTTTGACGAAAAAATTCCCCTTAGAAAATTTGGTATCTTATGCAACCAATGGTACTCTATTAATGATTTGTTAGCAAAAGGATTTGTTTCTCACTTATAATGAATAGTAGTTATTAAAACAGTTAATAAAATTAAATCTCACAGCATTCGTAGCGAATAAGACCACATAAGATTTATTCTGCATACGCAAGTCCGCTGGCCTTCCAAAGGCAACTGCTTGGCGAGATTTATAAGCTTATTTGATACAGTTGTTAACTTCCTGGAAAATAGAGGGAAGGAAAATTTGGCAGAGAAAATAAGAATCCACAAATGTAGCATCCGTTTTTTATCATGTATATTTGGAAAGTGAAACGAAGTTTCATTTAGGCTTCATGGTAAATTACAAGCCTTTTCTGGTGCTTTCACTGAAAATTACGATTGTTTCAAATCAATATAAAGAAGAAAAATTTAATATCATGCCCGAGTTAACACAAGTAATTGGACATCTTTCAGACGAATTTAATAAAAAATATGCAGAATATTTATTGAAATTAAAAGAAGAAGTAAATCTCTGATCTTTAAATTGATTTAAATTCGAAGTACAGCCATGGATAAGCGATGCTTTCGATTATGATATGTAATCCATCAGGGAAAATATAGAAGAAGAGAGTATCAAATTAAAATGCAATGATGCTGGCAAGTATATATTTGAAAGAGGCAGAATAACGAAATTATGACTGTCAAAAACAACTAAACATCCGTATCTGAACATGTGGTCTCAATTGGCTAAAATACTTAGTTGAATGTGTATTTAGTGCAGTCAATAAAAGCACCACAAAAGAAAGAAATCAAATTGAGTATGAGTTATTAGTCTAAAACTCACCAATTTAACTCCATTTTTAGAAAACTAGCAGCAAAGCACCAAATACAGAGATCACAATAAGATTAAATAAACAAGGCAAGTAAAGTATCCTTTTCATTATTCAAAAACTAGGAAAAGATGACATTCCAAACCTAGATTTCAGCTTAATTATGCTTAAAATTGATTTTAAACGGTCTTTATACTATCTATTTTTGCAATGCTGTAAAAATAGTTAAAAGAGGTGAGGGTAAGAAAAAGTTGCGAACCCCTGGTCTAGATGAAGCATCTTGCGACTACAAGGTTTTAAGTGGCAGGAAAATTCCCTGAATTTCTGATAATATGTTTAGAAGAATTCTGGTATGTTGGAGGGAAACTTCTGTATGGAAAGAATAGGATGGGAATCGAGTGATAGCCTAAAGGGCCGAATTAGGGTGGCTAATTTGTGTGCTTAGTGAAGATTTAGTAAAGAACAACTTGGAAAGACATATATATATAAGGTTGAAAAAATATGGTGGGGGTAAGGCTAAGATGACTTTGAAGTAATATTGCATATAATAAGAATGAATAAATAAAGACTTGTGAATAGCATATATCTCACGAGGCTGATTGGTAGTGTGTAAGAAGAGTTAGAATACCGAGTAATATTTGGAGTATTAATGAAAATTGTTGGATATGAGATTAAAGAGTGATGAGGAGCAAGTAGGATCTATTGGGTATGGTTAGAGTTTGGGTGGGGAAAAGCTCGGAGCCTCTTCGCATGAATAATCCATTAATGGACGAGATTCTACAGCACATATTACACATTCGTCATCAAGAGTCATTCGTAAACATAAAATGGAGCGTGGTCTTGTGCTAAATGGTGCATAGAGTAGTGGTAGCAAGTGTGTAGTTTTATTTGTGTTAAAGCGTGCCTAGCACAATTTGTTGGAAAGTGTTTTATCAGGATGTGTTTAATTAGCGAGGTCAATCGTGCTTTTTGGTTATGCGAAAACAAATGGAGTTAACTTTTTTTGTTAGGATTTTAAGTTAGATTGTTTGGGTTAGCTGTTTTTGTACAATGTTCATGATTTTTTCTTGCCGATAATTCACCTTTGACTCTTTCAATATATGTGCATAAGATGAATGCATTAACTCTGCTGTCGAAAGATACATAAGAATAATGAATCTCTATAACTTCCAGCGACTACGTCTTTGCGCCTATAGCTGAAGAATATGCAAAAGTTCAGGAGTTTTTAATATTTTTGAATCCTTAGGACTGTATTGATAACATCAAAAATTTACTCTGCTAGATCCAAAGCAAAGAAGCGATCGTACTAAATTAAAACAAAGCAGAATATCCATAATTCAAATGAAGAATAAGGTAGCCAATACTTATTACTCAGATTTGCAATAAAGGTCATAATAATGAAGAAACTGCTCAATCTCAACATGGAATAAACTACAAGCCAAATTTTTTCTTAGTTTGTTCCAAATTTTTGGTGCCAAAATTAACTAATTAGGATCCCCTTGACACACTCTGCTTTATCGATTCCAAATCTAACTTTTCTTTTATTTTCAAAAACGCCTAAATACGAGCCACGTCAAACATAAACTGTTCTGACCGCCAAAATAGAACACTTCTTAAATAAAAAATAGATTGTTTGGACTTGACCGGATGAGAACAGAACTTGTCAAAAGTGAAATAATGCTATAATAGGCTTCGTATAACAAAGCAAAGATAGCAAACAAGAAATGAATGAGGGCACAGGTCTACATAACTAAATTAAGTCCTAAATATCTAACAACATAATTATATATACAAATTTAACAATATAGTTACAGAGAAAAGAATATAAAATTATAATAAGTTGTTAGCGTACCAAGTAACAGAAATGTAAGGTAAATTTCGATTCGAACCATGTATCAGGAAAAAACAAATTGGGTCTAGTTTTTGGTGTTAATTAAAATTACTGACTCAGACCAAGCTTTTCATTTAGATTGAGCACCTGAACTTAAAAGGGCACCTAATGAAGAATCTTTCGCCCTCTTTTCCTCAAGTTAGGAAGATAACTGCTAGGCTCGATAACATATTACGAGAGAGCTGATTCAAAATATTCGGCGAAAAATGTGAGCATATCTGCTCTTAAACTGAGAGAAACCGATGCCGGTCCTAAAGCTTGCAAATTGTTATTAAGGGCTTATATCTTTGGCAACATAAATTTTCAGCAGAACGAGTTAAAGGACAGGATTCTAAACTCAAAACTAATTCAGGAGAAGAACTTTATTTCAAGTAAACCCATAATTAAAAACGTAAAAAGTGAACAGGAAAAATTATCATTGAATTGTCTTGAGCGACAAGGTGTACATAGACGCTAAAAATTGGTTTGTACCTTTAAATGGTAGGAAAATTAAGCTAAACAATTAATATTCACATATAACCCTAAACCTTATTTTTTATTAATATATTAAGATAGCGTGTACTAAAACAAATAAATGCATACTGCCAAAGAGTTCCCATATGCAAGGAATGCAAACTCTAACAAAATTTACGACGATATTTCGCCTTACTATAGAGGCCAAAAATTGGTTTGTACCTTTAAATGGTAGGAAAATTAATCTAAAAAATTAATATTCACATATAACCCTAAACCTTATTTTTTATTAATATATTAAGATAGCGTGTACTAAACAAATAAATGCATACCGCCAAAGAGTTCCCATATGCAAGGAATGCAAACTCTAACGAAATTTAGGACGATATTTCGCCTTACCAAGAAGCGATTTCCGAAAAATCTGTTTCCTATATAATTTTAAGAACGCAGAAATGGATGCCATTATATTTGTAAAGTGTATACTCTACCAAGACGGTTACTTGTGAGGAAGAACCGTCGAAATTCTCACCCCAAATTATTTGAGGGATAAGTTAATATAAAATAAAATTAAAAATCATAACAAGAAAACGAGCAAAGCTTAACGGCAACAATCAACAATAAATAAATATATTTAACGCCAGCCCACCGGCCGAATAGATATCTACTTCTCTAATAAACCTGAACATTTATTCAAAAATTTAAATAATTCTATGCTATGAAAGACCCACTCCCCACCTTCGAAATCAATCACCGAATCACGGTGTGATGGAGTCTGTCACAAAGACCGCGGGACGGAAGATAGAGACTCCTCATTGCGTATTAATGGGACAAGAAACTCTAAATCACTGTTTTCCTACCTTTTTACCTGTGGCGAAGCGCCATGTCTAGGTGTCGCATTTTTCAAAAGGAGTAAAGTTCAATTATACCCAGTTAGAGCCATGAAATGACTTATATGACCATGGGACAATATGGTTATTCACCCTGAAGATTTAAAATCTCTCATCAAAATTGGCGCTGAGTGGTGCGATTTAGTGGCAGGAGCAACATTTAGACATTTATCCATTCAAATAAACTTGTCAGTGATTTGAACCATGTGGAACCATCATCTTTTTACAAAACGCCACAGATCATTGGAAGGACTTTCCCTACTGTTAGGACTAGCGCTCCATTTGGAAACAAACTTTTTTGTCATCGCCCAACGTGTCAAATTAAATTTCTATTACCATACTAAATTTATATTTCAAAGCAAGATAACACTTGGGTATTATTGCAAAAAATATTTAATATGGTAGAATTTCTATTTTCAAAAATAATTATAAATGCTAAAAATACTTATATGTATTTGGTATCCTGCCTCAAAATGTTTTCAATGCGATGGTTGAATTTGGTGCTTACTGTCTAATGTTCTGAGTCTAGGTTCCATGCTGCTTAGAGGTAATCTCAAATCTTGTTTTGTTGGCGGTTTCTTTGTTTAGAAATAAGTTGAGTACCCTCACTAAATCCAGGTTCAGCCATATAAAAAATTGGAAAAGAAATGAAAAAGGTTTGATAATAGCTTCCCACAGCTGTGGAAACCTTTCATAAATTTTCTTTTGTAGCCAAAATTTAAAGTAGGATTGTTTGAAGAATGGCTTTAATTCGATGTCGTTTTTAAAACAATTAACTTCCTTTTATTGCAAAGTCGGCTTCATTTCTAAAAGTATCAATAAATTAGTTTATCAGCCAGTAAGGTATTTGCATTTTGATGAGATCCCGATATCTACAGCTCATGTTCTCCTTCAAATTTTAAAAGGTGGCAATAAATCAAGAGGGTAGCAAGTATTATGTAGTTATCAGGATAATAATCATTTTAGAGTGGATTGTGGAAGAATGAATATAACGAGGATAAGCAGATGCTAGTGTGTTTATACAGCATCAATCGTTACGTTCCACATGGGCCAAGAATTTCCTCCCCACCCTCCCTTTCCTTGCTGGCCCAAGACCCGTTGAAGTCACTCGCAGAGAAGGAGGGTGTGAGAGCCTTTAGAATGAAAATTTTGGTGCCTAAGGCTTCGTCAGCAGAAACACTAGGTACAGGCTTACTGTTCCCTCCGATTGTTTATGTCAATCTTTCGACAAATAGACGAAATCGTACCTTCCCCATGCGTAAAGTTGAAGGGGCGAATTGTCACCGCGTTGAAAATTTATGCCCTAGGATAGAGGCTTAACTGTGGACTAGTGAGGGTTCGCTCCTTCTAAACTCCCTCGTCTCCCCTTTTCCCATGGGATAATCGACGTATATATAGATTGATCTTGAGAATTTTAAAAGAATCAATCCATGTAGCCTTCGAGAAAAGAAGACGAGTGCTAGACTAAAACAGAGAATGAAGAAGACTCACCCTCCCGAGGCTGTTCCTTTGGTCTCTTACAAGAGCAGACCAGTTGTATCGAGACCAACTCTCATATTATTCTCGTCCAGAGAAAATCCCGTATCTCAGTTTTCTGAAAAAAACAGAGATACCCCTCAACAGTGAGGAAAACTAACGTGAATTCTCAGTCGAGAAAAGATTCAGATCTTGGTTAAGTCTCATTATCGAGAAGCCAGAATTAGTAACACAGGGATAGGGATAACTTCCATTCATCAAAGATCCCCTCACTTAAATCGTCAAGTCGAGAGTAGCATCGTCACACGGCTCCAAATAACCCCGGGAGAAGCATCACCTGTTTTTCCTAAGCACCTGCCCAGCTCGCCTCAGTTTAGCGTGGAAGTCTCCAGTCCAACTCGCCCCAAATCTCCTCAGCGAGGATGCTCACTTTCAAGGTCATCCAACTGTCGACGTACTCTGAGATAGAGGTAAAATGAATACAAAATGTATTAATTTTTTTTTATTTTCCATTCCATGCGAAAGGGTATTCGTAACAAAACTATTTCAATCTAGTAGTAGTAACTAGACTGTTTCAAGTTCAAATGACTTAAGAACTAGCATTAATTTAGCTTAAATCTCATGTATTAGAAGTGATTTGTGCGTCAACCATCTCATAGTACTCAGTTGTAGTGTTCATTTTTATTAGACCCTCTTGCTATAGAAATAGTGTATTTAAAGATTTAATATTTTGTTCTTTGATGTGATTAAAAGTATATTTTGTCTGAATTGTTTAATTAGATCCGCGAACGCAGCATTGGCAATAGATATATCATAATACGAAACCTCCATGGTTAAAGAATTAAATTAGAGCACTCTTAGAGAAAAGTAGAACGGATAAATCCACGTACGAATCAAACGTACATACGTACTCAGCCGTAAACCATGACATGGATCAAGATTTGGAAATTTAAATATCTCCTGACGACCAATATTATGCCTAAGAGTGAAAACTTGTCCATAAATGCGCATCTAATAAAAATATTTCTTTGCTAAGATTTGCATCCGTCTTGCACTTCCTTACAAATTCTTATCATTGCATATATTGAATAACTATGTAAAGTAGGCAATGTCACATCGACAAGCTTAAAGTTCTTGAATCAATTAACCACATTTATTCTAATAAAAAATTGTGTTATATTGTTAAAAAGAGAATAAAAACTCTTTAAATAGTTTACTTTGTATAACACTCACACTTCAGTACCATTGTCCAAAAATCATTAGACTCTGGTCAAGAAGTTCGCTTAGTTGGCCTGGATTTCAGTGCCGCATTTGACGGTGTCAATCATAAGGCCCTGATATTTAAGTTGAAGCAGTTGGGAGTAGGTGGTGTATTTTTAAATATTATTGAACAATTTTTAACAAATCGACATCAAAAGGTTTATGTTGACAATAATTTTAGTGATGAGAGAGAGGTGCTATCTGGTGTACCACAAGGCAGTGTTCTTGGTCCTCTACTGTTTATATTATATACCCATGATATGTGGTTTGGACTGGAAAATAGACTTATAGCCTATGCTGATGATGCTACTCTAATAGCCCCAGTCCCATCTCCTGAGTTGAGAGCATCGGTTGCAGAGTCTTTAAATAGAGATCTGGCTAAGATAAATGTTTGGTGCACTTCATGGGGCATGAAGTTAAATGCAAAGAAAACCCAGAGTATGATTGTTAGCAGATCCAGAACACTAGATCCTCCCCATCCAGATCTTTTAATAAATAACATTCCCATCTCCATATGTGATTCTTTTAAGTTGCTTGGAGTTATGCTTGACTCTAGGTTTACTTTTGAGAATCACATTCGATCTATTTCCTCCTCTATTGCTCAAAAAATTGGCATTTTGAGGAAATCTTACAAAGTATTTGGAGAGCAGACTGTTCTTAAAAATTGTTTTAATGCTTTTATTCTTCCGTGTTTTGAATATTGCGCCCCTGTTTGGAGTTCGGCAGCCGACTCTTATCTTAATTTATTAGATAAAAATTTGAGAGCAATAAAATTTTTAATTCCTGACCTCAAAGTTGATCTGTGGCACAGGCGAGCAATAAGCTCCTTATGCATCTTATATAAAATTTTTAACAATGCAGATCATCCACTGCATCACGATCTGCCCAATTTATATGCCCCTCAACGAGTTACCAGAGGTGTACTAAATGCCAATAGTAGGGCCTTTACGCCTATGAGATTCAACACAACACAGTTTTCAAGAAGTTTCATTCCTAACACAACTAAACTGTGGAATGAACTTCCTAGTGTTGTTGTTGAGTCCTTGGAACTTCAGAAATTTAAAGTGGGTGCTAATACATTTTTAATTAACAGAAACTTATAACTTTAATATTTTATTCATTATCCACACATATATAATATTATAATATTTTTAACATTATAGCATTTAATTTTTTTTTTTTTTTTTTTTTTTTTTCTATTTATTTATTATGTTTTTCTTAATCTTTGTTTCGTTTTTTCCATACCAGGTTTCTTTCCCCGCTGGGGCCCTTGGGCTTATAGCTATTTGCTCTTCCAGTTGGGGTTGTGGCTTGGAACTTTAATAATAATAATAATAAAGGATACGATCTAATTCTCCATCATTCTTATTGTAGTCGGTGAAAGATTAGGTATTTCAGCAGAAGGTATTTTAATTTATTTATTGCTGTGATAACAACGTGGAATTTATGAAGCCATCACTCAAGTTCCCAGCAACTAGATCTTAACGATGAATTATGCAATGTACTGCGAAGATATTAGGTACAGCCTCCTTTAAAAGTGCAAGACAGACTCTATACCACCCTTTTGATGATGGAGTATCATCCGTTGCACAAGCACTTATATTATTCAGTGAATTTCCTTTTCTTTGTAGAACTGCAATATACTAAAAAAATGGATTCACCTTTAGTGTCCGTTTTAATTTCCTTTCAAAACAGTAATTCTTTAACAATTTTCGTATCGTTAAAAAAACGAAAATATCCTAAAGGTATGTGTAGGGTAATAGTCACTCCCCCCTCTTCCCCGTTCACTCGCGGGGCAGTCTCAAGGCGGTTACCGCAAAGACATCCAGCCCAGGCATCGGCGAGTCAAAAGCGTAACCACAGCGTGGCACAACTAGGTGCCATGAAAGACCCTAAAGGTCAAAATGTAAGATCTCCCCCAGGAGAGTGAGATTCAAGTTCACGTCAAATAAGAAATTAGAGACGTGTTTCTCCCAATCTCGAAGGCTAACGAGGAGCCGATGTTTGACTTCGTAGGAAAAACCGTTGGCCAAAATTACTCTCTTGGGGCCGTCTTCAAGCCCCTCCCCCCCTTACCACTCCCCCAGTGGGGTGACAAGGTATAAATGAGGAACTCTGAGGAAAATCGAGGTAGTATACGTCAGTCTCTAGGTGACGAAGTCTTCGGTTTAAACCGAACTACCGAGACTGAAGAGGTAGTGTACTTGGCTCGCCAGACCAAGAAGTACCCTGCAAGAGAGGCAGGGCTACCTACCTTAAGGGGCTAAGAAGAAGCTCATCCTCGAGCTAGTCCTGGGTTATCAAACCAAACGATAAGTTAACTTTGTTAAGTTCAACTTACTCTCGCCAGAGAGACTCCTCATATCCTAGTGCACCTTAAACACCAGGGGTATTCCTCGTCCTTGAGGAATTAAGAAAAGAAGAAGGAAAAGACTCCCCCTCGAGCCCGTTATCGGTGGCCACACCGAACTTCAATTAACTTATTCTCACCAAAGAAACCCCCCTCCGTTATCTTCCTTCTTGAAGAAGACCCTCCCCGATTTCAGTTCTCGTCCATGAGGAAATAAGAAACGAAGGAGAAAAGCTCCTCCTCGAGCTCGTTACTCGGTGGTTACACCGCACTGCAAGTTAACTTGATTTAAGAACCAAGTTCGACTTACTCTCGCCAGAGAGACCACGACTGCCTAGGGGTTGCTAAAAGCACCGTATTTGTTCTCGTTCTTGAAGAACCCCTTCCCCCCCGGGAAGAACGTGTGGACCCCCTCAGCTGCTACCCTCGCCAAAACGACCGTGTAATTTTGCCCATCTACATCTGGACAGACGGCACGCGTCGTGAGTCAATAACATTTCTGAGGCCTTTAAACTCCACATGAGTCCGTAAGCCTAATTCTTATATTATTGTTGTGTGTAGAGAAATTAACCAATTTTTGTGAGGAAACTAATATAATTAAACGTTTGTCTAGGATAATATTCAGAGTATTGCTGTAATTAATGTTCAGATGTTGTGTATTCACTGGATAAAGTTAAAATATAAGTTTATTTGGGGATTATTTTGCGTTCTTCTTATAAATCCTTACGTGGTTCTGAACGGCTCGGTTTGTTAGGATATTTAGATATCAATATATTTGCACTCTTAGCACTCTTAGAGCAAAAAGGGAGGGGGCATTCTAGGATACTAAAAAAAAAGGTGGTGTCAGGTAAGTAGAGTTTTTATGAGAAAGAATTCTACGACATAAATAAAAGTAGTGTCAGGTTTGTAGGTTGTTATTAGGAAGAACAGAGCAGTGTCTAATTAAGAAACAGCCAACACGTAAAGGAATATCCTATCAGGAATAAGAGAATAATTGACGAGAGGAAAATTGGTAGAGTTAGGGGTGGTAACAATCTGAAGGTAATTGGTAGGTCAAGTGGTAAATTTGTTGTCGGGAGTGGTATTTCAATCAGCATAGTAGTGGGATTAAGGGTAAGATATGCTGAGCGCTACCTGGTGAGTGGTGGCATAATTACCTGATAAAAAGAAAGGAAAAATCGACGGACAAACACAAAATAGAACCGGTCAAAAGATTTTACCAAAAAGCCCAAATTCTGAGATTTGAAGGTGAGGATATGGACGCCTACATCCTTGAAGAATTGAGATTACAAAGAGAAGAAGAAGAAGAAATAATAGAATTTGATAGAAAGAGGGAAAATATAAAAAGAGAGGATAAAAGAAAACGGGAAGCAATGAAAATATGGATAAACCGAAGAAGGGAAGAAGCCCGAACACAGCGGAAAATAGGAATAGAGGAAAGAAGATTCTCAAGAGGAAGTAAGACAAACGAAAGAATAAGACAGTTGAAAAGAGAAGCACAAGAATTCGGAATAAGGATAGAAAGAGAATATGAGGAAAGGTGAATGTAGATAAAACGAGAAGATGATTAAAGAAAAATAAAGATAAACCTGGAAGATGAAGAAAGAAGAACCCGACGGGAAAATGAAATAGCGAAAGCAGAACAAGAGGCGGAGGAAAGAAGAATGAAGAAAGAAAAAGAACGTGCTCAAGCTGAAAGAGAAGAGAGAGAAGAAAAAGAAAAAGATTGCTCGCACTCGAAAGAGCATCTATCGAGAATCTGATAGAGGCCGAGGAAGTTGGAGCCCGGCCTGGACCTAAGAAAGGACCATCGAGGGAAACCCAGCCAAATGGAGTAACGATGGAAGAAGTAGAAAGTAGGGATGAGGTACCAACATGTGTACCTAAGGAAGAACCTACGAGGAGAACCCAGCCAAATGGGGTTATCAGGAAAGAAGTAGAAAGTTGGGTAGAGGTACGAGCAGGTGTACCTGAGGAACTACCTACTAAGAGAAGTGAGTCAAATGAGTTGACAAGGAACGAGGAAAGAGCCACTATTGCGATATACCCGTGTAAGACTAATCAAATAGGGGAAGCGGATAAGAAACCCCTACCCCTAGTAGTCTCCTCCCCGAACGGCACGTCCACGCAGTTACCGCTAATACGGCAAGTCGTAGTGAGCGCCACGCCCATTAACGACCTCGCAGGACAAAGTTTTCTTGATCTCCAAAGATCGAACCCAGACACAGTCTTCCCGTGTACCTGGTTAAAGGAGAACTATGGGACCCACGCTCCCATCAATTATGCCCCGCTGCAACAGGCCGCTCTAGCCTTAATGTTCAATGTAAAGGTAGTCAAGTACCATAAAATGGGTAAGTCGAGTAGGTTGAAATACCACTACCATTTAGTAACATACTGGGGTAGACTCAATAACCCGAACGGCAGACTCAGGCGCGGTAAAGTATTGGTCTTAGAGCACCATTTTAGGGTTAGCTACATCAAAGGAACCGATAAAGTACACCTGCTCTATAGGCGGAGACGAAATACCATTGAGGGGTATTTCCGTACCTAATGAGCGTGAAACAGTGTTTTCATTTGTTGTTCGTGTTAATATTTTTCGGTAGGATTTAAGTTATCAAAAACTTAGAAATATAAGGAAGTAGCTTGTTTTGTTGTTTTGTTTTGTGGGTAATCGACGAATTAAGGTTTTGTTATTTTTCATGTAAAATTGTAAGGCGAGTAGATCTAGTTCGACACATTGCCTGTGTAAACGCGCGCAAGGGCGCTCATGTGTAAGGAAACTTAATGTAAGAGAGGGCTCAAAGAAATACAACTTTGATAATTTCGACAAGGTTGAGTAAGTTGTTTTAAGTTCCCGGGAGCCTCTCCCCCCCTTAAGTTCTGGGATGGGAGGTGTGTGTAGGGAAATAGTCACTCCCACCACCCAGTTCACTCGCGGAGCAGTATCAAGGCGGTTACCGCAAAGACATCCGGCCCAGGCATCGGCGAGTCAAAAGCGTAACCGCAGCGTGGCACAACTCGGTGCCTTGAAAGACCCTAAATGTCAAAATGTAGGATCTCCCCCAGGAGAGTGAGATTCAAGTTCACGTCAAATTAGAAATTAGAGACGTGTGTCTCCCAATCTCGAAGGCTAACGAGGAGCCGATGTTTGACTTCGTGGGAAAAACCGTTGGCCAAAATAACTCTCCTGGGGCCGTCCTCAAGCCCCTCCCCCCCTTACTACTCCCCCAGTGGGGTGACGAGGTATAAATGAGGAACTCTGAGGAAAATCGAGGTAGTATACGTCAGTCTCTAGGTGACGAAGTCTTCGGATAAAACCGAACTACCGAGACTGGAGAGGTAGTGTACTTGGCTCGCCAGACCAAGAAGTACCCTGCAAGAGAGGCAGGGCTACCTACCTTAAGGGGCTAAGAAGAAGCTCATCCTCGAGCTAGTCCTGGGTTATCAAACCAAACGATAAGTTAACTTTGTTAAGTTCAACTTACTCTCGCTAGAAGACTCCTCATATCCTGGTGCACCTAAACACCAGGGGTATTCCTCGTCTTTGAGGAATTAAGAAAAGAAGAAGAAAAAGACTCCCCCTCGAGCCCGTTATCGGTGGCCAAACCGAACTTTAAGTAACTTATTCTCACCAGAGAAACCCCCCTTCGTTATCTTCGCCCTTGAAGAAGACCCTCCACGAGTTCAGTCCTCGTTCATGAGGAAATAAGAAACGAAGGAGAAAAGCTCCTCCTTTAGCTCTTTACTTGGTAGTCACATCGCACTGCCAGTTAACTTGATTTAAGAACCAAGTTTGACTCACTCTCGCCAGAGAGACCACAACTGCCTAGGTGTTGCATAAAGCACCGTATTTATTCGCGTTCTTGAAGAACCTCCCCCCGCCCCCGGAAGAACGTGTGGACCCACCAGCTGCTACCCTCGTCAAAACGACCGTGTAATTTCGCCCATCTACATCTGGACAGACGGCACGCGTCGTAAGTCAATAACATTTCTGAGGCCTCTAAACTCCACATGAGTCCGTAAACCTAATTCTTATATTATTGTTGTGTGTAGAGAAATTAACCAATTTTTGTTGGTAAACTAATTTAATTAATTCTTGTTTAGGATAATATTCAGATTATTGCTGTAATTAATGTTTAGATGTTGTGTATTCAATGGTTAAAGTTAAAATATAAGTTTATTTTGGGATTATTTTGCGTTTTTCTTATATATCCTTACGTGGTTCTGAACGGCTCTGTTCGTTAAGATATTCAGATATCAAAATATATTAGACACTATTAGCACTCTTAAAAAAGAACAAAAAGGGGGGGCATTCTACTACAGTATGGATTCATTCTCTAGGGAAGTATATTCGTCCAGTTGTTTAGCAAATTGTTGGTTTTAGGTATATTATATAAGGTCTCTTCTATGTCCCGCACGACGGCATCTTGGAGGGTACAACTTTTCACTATTTTTTGCTTCAGCTCTGTCTCTCAAAGATTATATGCCGCCGAAAGTAATGCGTTCTTCCATTTTGGATCAAATACTTCATGTCAAGCTCTGTTCCTGCTAGTGTAAACGAATGGCTCTAAGTCCACTCTTTTTTATCTCAGTGTGACTCTACCATGCGCTGTGTCTTTCTTCACGGCCGAGCTAGTTTTAAACCACCAATAGGTACGGGAGATAGCACTCAGTTCCTGCTTTCGAGAGCAGATTTAGATCTTTAACGATTAACAAAGCGCTCTGAATGCTCTGTAAATATTGGAATCTCCACACTTAGTAGTTAGAGGTGTCCGTTAGGCCAAGGTTGAATCGAGCTAGACAGATGTAGAAATTATTTTTGTTGGGTTGATGGACATGTAGAAATTGCGGGCAATGCGGTCACAAGAGAATGAACTTAGAGTGGGCGAGCAGCCAAACGTACTCATTCTTACACTGAATACATGACAGATATCAGGCCCAACCCCTCTGACTCCATGCCAAAGAAAAGAGACGAGTAAGAGGACAATAACGTTGCGTGCAATTGCGCTGCATTCTTCCCACAGACCTATCTCACATGCTGCGATGGCTTTAGGTCGCTTTCTGTCGTCTTTGAATTGTGTACACTCGCTTGACGCAGCGCCATTTGATGTAGCGCTGTAATACACCTTTTGTGAACACTGCCTTTTTCCCTAGACTGCTAGGCACATTCTTGTTGAATGTTCCAGAATGGGTGATCTTCGCGCACGTTAACTATTCCAGTGCCAGGATGAGCGGGATCGATAAAGCTTGTCTAACCTGCTTTAGACGAGTTCGTGCACACAGACGTGTGAAATATTTGACTTTTTGGAGGATGCTGGCCTTCACATTTTATTTCACTCTCCTTGATCTTGGTCACAAGATTCTGTGTATGGGGCGTGCGTTCCTGTCTCCGAACCCACAGCGTCCTTTCTTTTTCTTGCTTTTTGTTGTTCTTCCTTTTTTTACTGGTTGGATTTGTTTTGGTTTTGGGAGTCGTTAGTAGCTTCTTTTAAATCTACCTCAACATTAGCCTATAGATGCTTAGAGCGACTTATGCCCTAGTAGGCAGTAACCAGATAAGTTTGAATAGAATAAAAATAAGTTCCTCTGACATTTTATCAATTCTTCTTGCAACATAATAATTACTAATTGAAATCTCTATGATTCTTCATTTTGGGGAAGAATGATCTACTAGGGAATAAAAGGATTTCTCTATAGCTGGCAAAATGAGTTGTTCGCCAATTTTATGATGTCTCTCTGATCTAGCAATCATTTTGGAAATAATGAATGATCAAACAAGTCCAATGTCGCATTTCTGTGATTGGTTTGTCTTAAGAGACTGAATAGATTTCCTTTTATGAAATTGATCTCGTAAAATTTTAAAATTGATTTCGTCTTCTATGGATATTTAGGTTGGATGGATTCAGAGCATCTTTCGAAACTACTTTATCCCATTGGTTTTTATTCATTTTTAGGAGAAGTAATAAATCCAAACTTCAAATTTACATTATACTGTCCATTTTTGGTTTAATGAGATTTCCAACATGATTATGGGTAATTTGAGCGACGGAAAATAAAGTAATTATAAAGCTTCAAAGGGGTATCATCTAAGGTGGCGTCAACCCTCGGGTTTATTGGCTTGAATGCGTTATCAAGCCAAAACCTAAAAGACTTAATGGTATTATTGAAATTTCTTAATGGCATATGCCCCACGAAATTGGAATGGAGGAAAAGAGTACCATAGTTTACTGGGCATGATGTATATATAGTTTTATCTTCCCTACATTGACAAAGAAGCTCTCTTTGGATTTATGATTGATGGTGTAAAACTTCCTAATGATCATTGTGTATGGATGTTTCTATGTGAACTACTTTCTCGATTATTAGCAAAAGTTTCGCAGCAATGCCTGGACACGTAGAAGAACCAAAAATTTCAAATACCAATAAAAGCGTATGAGGTGCACGTCCAGGATGATGCTTTTATTTATAGTTAAGACACCCTTCATCACTTTGCCCCCCAAAATATCCGGCTCACCATATTTAATGGGGTTCTCGTTAAGATAGTTTCACGAAAAAAGCAAACATGTGAGTAACAGCCACTGTTGTGAGGTATAATAATGTCACAACGTCCCATAAATTTTTTAATTCTTACAATTTTACCTTATGACATCAAGATTTACCTAGTAAATCTCATCCCTCCCCTAAAATAACCAGGTAAACGTAATCCCTCTTAACAGATAATGGAGTAATTGTATATCTATCTATATATATAAATATAACTTTGGAATAATTACTAAAAGATGTGAAAAGGGTGACCGAGGAGAAAGTCTTGATTACATATCGCTGACTTTAGCGTTTGTTTAATTCTCTTGCGATCGAAATCTATTTAAAATGATCATAGAAAATGAGGGCGATTGGAATCATTACAATGAGAATTAATTTACTAATCATTCCCCGAGGTTTGAATCAAGATCAAATTCATTTACTTCTTTCGCACCATATAGTAGATCATGTATGAAATTGAAGTAACCCAACACTTATCCTTCCATTTGATTATCGTAGAGCGTGCACACAAGCATGTTTATTGTAGAGCGTGCACTCAAGCCTAGATATTTTTGAGAGTGCACTCAGTCATGGTTATTGTAAAAAGTGAACTCAAGCCTAGATATTGGATTACGTTTACTCATGAATGGATATTGTAAAGCGTGCTCTTAAGCATGGATATTACAGAGCGTGTACTCAAGAATGGATGTTCTAGTGAAGAAAAGTGAGCTAAATATGAATCTATTCATTCTTTACCCTTTAGGTGTCGGAGAGGCGAAAAGACTCAAAAGACTAAAGGGCTAATAAAATTCTCTGGGACTATATTAAGTGTTGGGACAAGCAAATGCCTATCTGGGTGCACGATCTGTACATAGAACCTACATCATCAACGCCTTCGTTCCCAACAGATCGTCATATTCAGGAAACAGGGAGAAGGCAACTTTGAATTTTTTCCGATGTGTAGCAACAAATAGGTCACGATACTGCAAACCAGGCGATGGTGAGATTCAATTCTCAAGGGCACTGTGCGTGCTGGGTGATTCACTCTAGATTAAAAAGCAGTCTTTCACCGGCAAGGCGCCTAATTTCCAATATCGATGGGTGCATTGTACCCTGTTAGGCCTCAAAAACATACGCATGAGCTGTCAGAGCCTCACTTGTCCATAAAGGAGGTAGCATGGAAATCTACTCCCTATTAGACAGAGAGCCATATTTGTGTACACCAGCACAGCTCCTGTGTGACAAAATGTATGCTCAAAGAAATACGAACGTTAGACTCTTGCTGTTGTGGAAGCGACGAAAGCATAGGTGTGAGGACAAACTTTTATATAAGGTATAGTTTAGGGCGGTATCTTCGCCCTAACCATTAGGGCAGCTAGTACAAATGTTGATTAGATCATTCGTGCAGCATAAAAACGGTCAATATTGATCACGAAAGAAATAACAGCCGTTGATGACCTGTATGGTCATCAAACTGTTCCTTGCAAAAGCACCATGGTTGTATGTACCACGTAAGAAGTAGGGTGTCTCCACTGCTCGAAAGGACAAGCTTAATGGCCCATTCGACAGCCGAAGACTGTGTGGTGGAAAAACGACTTCGTCCTTAATATACTCGTGTGAAGAGGAAAAATCTAATGTCAACTGTAGAACGAAGAATGTAATTAAAGATGTAATTAAAGATCTAATTAAAGTATGGCAAATATATCAATATCCCATGGCCGGAAAGGCACATAGTATCTTGTTTGATATAGCGGGATGCTAGAGATTAGTATTGTGTGAATTTGGCCACCAGGGTATAGTCATTCGTCGATTTATGGGACAAGACTTTGCTGCTACTCCTTTGTATATCATTTAGGTCTCTAGGAAGAACAAAAGGCCTTAAAAGCCGCGTTAATATACACTTGAAATCCAGATAATCGTATCTGTATGTCAGCCAATGGAAGGGAATAGCATCAATCTAGGTTTAGCTGGATTGCTATTGGGTAAAATTAGAGTTAAGGTGGTCCAATTGAATAAGGGAGAATCACATCTTGTATCAATTGTGTTTACCCCTACCTGGAGCCCATATAGTAGTTATGTGGTTGCGAAACGTTTATAATCCTCGAAAGTGGTATAAGGAAGGCGTACGGAACATGGACTGCTGGAGACGCAGCAAAGGAGGAAGAGGGGGAAACAAACCTCATCAGCTACTCCCATTTTTCTCATAGTACGTGGAAATTTTATTGCAAAAAATAGCCTTCAGTTCTACAGAGAAAGAATTGCGGAGTCCTTCTGCCCAGAATACACCCTGATTGGTATGGATAAAAACTGTGGGGTCGAGAAACGATACAGTATGTCCCACTGTTTAATATGGGTACATACGTACTGGAGTCAGACCGGCAAATCTTGGCCCTGTACTCAGGCAGGTATACAGTGAAGGGAAGGCAATGGCCTCCCAAAGTACAAGTGACTTAATTACAGGTTGGCTAATCGAAAGGGGAACTCGTTTGCCAGATTCAACTCATGAATTATTTAGGGAAACACCTCTACAAAAATAAGCTTTAATATAAGATAAATGACTAACTATGGATAAAAAATAATAATGGAAATTAGTACAAAGGTTAGCTTGACAATGGAATTTATAGCAGGCAAGAATTAATGGAAGCTCTACCCGGGAATTACTAATTAATTTCATGGTTTAAATAAGAGAAGGAAGATTACTAAATCTTTTCGTTATGCGATTATGGGCTCTTCTTAGTACTTGAGAGAATGAGCTGACTTACAAGGGTACGATTCTGGATTACCTCGGATTATTGACGGGAACGGAAGACCATTGGCCAGTTCTTCGTAGAACTAACTCGGGGTATGAGCGTTCAGGAAACTCTAACGGGTTTGCGATTACTCTGGCTTTCGGGGGGGCGGGGGAAGTGACCACAGTAGAGACTCGTCAACGGACGGCGTGGAATCTCCAAGAAAACGGATAAGAAGAGGCGAGCCCAGAACAGTCTTCAGGGACGTAATAAAGTAGTGGTAATCTTCCTCGGAAAAGAGCGGATTACGGAGATGATCTACTCAAGAGATCATGACGACGAAGTTCGGTTCAACTGGGATACAGATGTACTTGATCTGAACGACAAGACTTCTTAACTAGCACTGACTGATGAGAACTATGCACCTCATCTTAAATCGGGGAGTTTGTCTGGAGGCAAGGGGGGACGCGAGACGAGCGAAGTCCCAAGGGATAGCAAGGCGTCAGACAATGCAAACAAGGGACTTTGATAAGCGCCGATTTTGACGAAGCGACCGGGGGTCTAGTGAGAGAATTCTTTCTACCCCACAGGGACGGGGGGAGTCGAGAGAGAGAACAGCGGCAAGGCGGGCAGTCAAAGCTATCAGAGTGGGGGACGGTGGTCATAAATAAAAAAAAAACATAGCTGGCACCAGTCTAGGCCTGATAAAATTAAGCCACACTGCGCGTTCGAATTCATACTTCCACAAAGTCCTTTAAAGCAAGTGAATAAGATAGGATAAAGTGCAAATGTTTAGAGAGAATCAAACTCAGATAGACTTAATTTCGTATAAGACTGCCGTAGGCAAGAGTATCTAAATGGTGTGTCTTTCTTACAGGTACAGGATACAACCGTATAGACGTTTCTAGGTGATAAATAACCCAGGTCTTTTCTTACTCAAACTTTCAGCTCCTGTTATCCGAGGAGAATGAAAATTAAAAAGTTACTATCGTTTCCTCTCATCATGTGGAGCATTATTTTTGTACACAGATTTTATGTAAAAAATAATTATTGTTAAATTTAATATTGAGTTATTAAAATAAATATAAGGCTCTGCTTTACCTGCTAACAGAGCAGCTATACTCCCAGAAATAGTGTATGAAGCTATGGTATTCAGGTTTATAACCTGTCTAATCGGCGTAGGCTAAGAAATAATGTGGCATCGAATGCTCTTTTACAAACATATAGATGCTTGATTTAATCTCTTTACACCATAATAGGCTTAATTATAGTTCCATCAGTAAATGTTTTTCAAATTGCGAGGGCTGCGTGAATCAATATCACAAAAAATTGCACATCTCTCTTTATTCATTATCATACACAAATCCACCCATTCTTTATTTTATGCAAAATATGCCCTTATAGCGCTGGAGAGTATATGCTGCAACACTTAGGGTAGTCAGCAGTCATTCCTGTGTATAAAGTTCCAATAGGGCTCAATTACGCAGATCTGCAATCATACAAAATTACCATTCAATATCTTCTCGGTCCACCTTTTCATTCTGAAACAGTCAATCATATAATCAATCCACCTTTTAAGAGATCATTCACTCTTTTGCATACAATGGCATTCACTCTCTCTCCTTTATTCTACTAGCAGGCTAATTTAAATTCTTCTTCCTAACATACACTAAGTTGAGTACATCTATATCATTACGAAGTATTTGTTTCTGATTAAATTTTGCAAAAATTTTCAACCTTGTACGAACTTATGCTATATATTCTAATAGTCTGCCAAATTACAACGCAGAAAAAAACATGTAAACCACTTGTAAAACACCATTTATCATACCTACCCACAAGATCAGAATTCCTGTATTTCAATCGCAAAATCTTCCATAAATATAGGCAGAGAAAATACCGGCTTTACTAAACTGGTGTGGGATGAATAACAGGTATAAAGTAAGTATGGGAAAACGTTACGAAAATGTGAATGAAAAATAAATGAGTCTTTAGCAGATAAGCAAATTAATAGAAAAATTTACGTTCGATCAGAGAACCCGGGTTTCTTGTGGAGAGAACACGGAAGGTAAGCATATCAACTAGCTTTAGTTCAATCTCGTGTATGTTAAGTCCTCCTCATGCCAGCTGTCATCAAGTTAACATGACTAAGAAATTTATGACGCATCTATTTGCTATGAAGCCTTTGCCAAAGCTCCGACACCAAGATGATATTTTAATTAGAGCTATTACAGAGACAGTCAGGTATAAAAAAAGTGAAAAATATGATTAAAACTCATTTATTTCTTTGTAGAGAAATAAATTCTAATAAGATCTGGAGGTCCACCTTAAACCCTTAGAAGAACCTCATGGCCTTAACCCTGGAACCACGAGCGAGAGAAACAAGGAAGGAATCGGGCGAACATGGCTTTATCACATCGTCTGTGTTTATCTTACGAGGCTTATTTCCTGCGCCTGGGTGGATTTATTCTCGCCCCCATAGTCGTGACGCGAGAAAGAATACAAACAGCTATTTGACCCGCTATTAATCTCAGATGAGCCTCCTACCCTTCAGCCGAAAGCCGCTCACTTCAAATGCGAAGAGAGCACGCCGTAGCCCGAGGCAAGTTCTCCGTCCGCTGACCACCTATATGACCAGAGGTTTTCCGCTGGATAAGGAGTGCAGCTCACCTGCGCACGAAGACACATTATTTTCTCCAAGCGAATCCTCTGTGGCTTATTCGGGTACCAAGGGTTAGAATCTCTCTGCCGTGGACTTCCCCCCAGTCAATTGTAGCTCTTTACAACGGCCGTTCTTTCGTGAATTCGCGCCAGTACTCCCTCATCGAGAACTCTGAGGTAAAACCAGTCCTTCTTCATTAGCATCCTAAGTTAGAACCAGTAACTCCCACCCCAATGGAAAACTCTAAGGTAAAATATATTCCCTTGTTGCATCTTCGCGTCCCTGAGTTACCTTACCTTCGACACTTACCCCATCCAAGACGTCGTCGACGCTCCGGACCGCATTATTATCAGGGCTTTACAAATCAATTGTTATTATTTGTATTACGGCAGAGTGTAGCCCGTTTTTAAGACTCCGATCTGAGTCAAGTAATTAACCGCTTTAATCCCTTGGATTCGTTCCTTTGCTGACACCGAATGAGTCCATTATTTATTTGATCACGTATCTCACTTAAACCGGTTTTTATATTTATTAATATTTCTATATTTTTTATTAAACTTCATTTTCGGTGCATTCTATATATAACCTTGAACAACTCTAGACCATCATTTCACCGGGAGACATTGCATTCCATTCCGGGAGACAGATGACCAATTTTATGAATACTTAACGAACATTTGTAAAGACAAGTTATCAGTGATCATTGGAGATTTTAATTGTGCTAAAATAAACTGGCCTAACAAAACTGCAGACTCAGAAGGACAAAGATTGATTAATTTTATTGAAGATAATTTCCTGACTGAGTGGGTGAAAGAACCAACAAGAGATGAAAACATATTGGATTTAGTGTTAACATCAGACGATGAATTGATTTCAAATTTAAATTTTGAAGACAGAATAGGAAATAGTGATCATAACGCAGTAGATTTTGAAATTAATATACCACGTGTCCTACAAAATGACACCACCGCTAAACTTAATTTCAAAAGGGCAAATTATGCTGAACTAAGAAAGAGTTTGAGCACTTTTAGGATAAATAATGAAGAAATAAACGTAGCATGGCATGAATTTAAAAACAATCTTCTCAACAAACAGTTTCAATTCATACCACTGGCTGTTATTAAAGATAAAAATGTTAATAAACCGAAATGGCTATCTCAAGAAATTATGAAACTCATTAGAAACAAAGATAAAACATATAAAAGGCTAAAATACAACCATAACATAGAAAGCAGGAATCATTATTTGGAATTGAGAAGAAAAGTTAAAGCCGAGAATACCAGAGCAAAACGAAATGAAGAAATAAGAGCAGCTCAAAATTGCAAAAATAATCCTAAAGAGTTCTTTGCCTTAGTAAACAGCACAAAACCCATAAAGAACAAAATTGGCCCAATAAGAGATAAGTACAATAATTTTCAATTCGATGATATTGGAATAGCTAACACTCTCAACGAATATTTTGTATCTGTTTTCACAAAAGAGCGTAACTCGTATGACTATACAGAAACACGTGAAATGGCTAATATTATACCACTCGAATCGGTTTGATGCAGTGTCGACAACACAAAGAAACTAATAGAGAAGATGAATAAATTTAAATCCCCGGGACCGGATAAAATATACCCAGGAGTTTTAAAAGAAGTCATAAATCAAGTAGCAGAACATCTTACGCAAATTTTCAATTTATCCCTAGAGAGTGGAATTGTTCCTCAAGACTGGAAGATGGCAAATGTAACGCCAATATTTAAGAATAGATGTAAAGAGACTGCCAGCAATTTTCGCCCTATAAGTTTAACTTCCGTAGTTGGGAAACTCCTTGAAACTCACATTTCCAATACAATTGTAGAGCATTTAGAAAAGAATAAACTCCCAAATGATTCTCAGCATGGCTTCTGACAAGCGTCAGAATGGGTTTCCGTTTGTAGTGGCGACCCGCAAGGCTCTGTCCTTGGCCCGTTGCTATTCATTATGTACGTTAATGATAAAAAATGATGGCCTACTATCGAAAATTTCTAAGTTTGCTGATGATTGTAAATTAGGAAAAGGGATAATTACTGAACAGGACGTTCAAGAATTTCAAAATGATATTGATAAAATAGTAAGATGGACAGAAAAATGGGAATTGCCCTTAAATCTTGAAAAGTGTAAAATAATGCATATTAGTTATAATAATCCAAGGAGAGAATACAAACTGTTCGACAATGAGATCAAAGAAACTGAAAATAAAAAAGACCTAGGTGTCTACATTACAAACGATCTAAAGTTTTCACGGCAGTGCAACGAAGTCGAAAAGAAAGCGCAAAGGATTCTTGGATATATAAAACGCCAAATCACTTTCAAAAATAAAATTACAATTCTAAATATGTACAATGCACTAGTAAGGCCACAATTAGAATATTGTTCCCAAGCCTGGTCTCCTTACTTAAGAAAAGATATTGAGAAGTTAGAAAAAGTACAAGCCAGAGCCACGAAATTGATTCCAGAACTAAGGAATTATAATTATGAAACAAGATTAGAAAGAATAAAGTTATTCAGCCTTGAAACAAGAAGATTGAGAGGTCAATTAATTGAAATCTTTAAAATACTAAAAGGAATAGAAAATGTCGACTCTAATATGTGGTTTCAGTTTAGCACATCTACTACGAGATTAAACGGAATGAAAATATAACCCAAGAATTTTCGCACAAATATATGTGGGAACTAAATTGCGTATAAAATTGTAAATAAGTGAAATCAATTACCAGAAGATGTAGTGAATTGTAATACAGTAGAAAATTTTAAAAAGAAATTAGACAAAATTTTAAGAAATCTAACATTATATGTGACGTGACTAATAAGTTAAAATAAAATTTGTATGCTAATTTTAAGATTTACAAAATATTAATTCTATTTATTATAAAATATATTTATTGTATGAAATTATAATAAAATGCTTTTTGACATGAATATGTTCTAAAAATTCCTTATAGCTCAGAATCATTAACCAAAGACAAAGAACGAGTTTATGTTCTAATATTGGACGAGAAACCGTAATCTAAGTTGAATGTATATATATATATATATATATATATATATATATATATATATATATATATATATATTAGCATGTAAAATATTATATAGAATAAGTAAGTTATGAGAGAACAGCAAATTGACAAAAAAGAGTTAACTGTTGCATAATGTAGCACAAGTAGTATAATAAAAAGTTTGGATGTAGCAATTACCAGAAGATGTAGTGAATTGTAATACAGTAGAAAATTTTAAAAAGAAATTAGACAAAATTTTAAGAAATCTAACATTATATGTGACGTGACTAATAAGTTAAAATAAAATTTGTATGCTAATTTTAAGATTTACAAAATATTAATTCTATTTATTATAAAATATATAGATTGTATGAAATTATAATAAAATGCTTTTTGACATGAATATGTTCTAAAAATTCCTTATAGCTCAGAATCATTAACCAAAGACAAAGAACGAGTTTATGTTCTAATATTGGACGAGAAACCGTAACCTAAGCTGAATGTATATATATATATATATTAGCATGTAAAATATTATATAGAATAAGTAAGTTATGAGAGAACAGCAAATTGACAAAAAAGAGTTAACTGTTGCATAATGTAGCACAAGTAGTATAATAAAAAGTTTGGATGTAGCAAATAAATACAAAAAAATAAGTACCTTCATTGAAATGGAACGAATGTTCTTTTCAGGTACTTACTATCCTTGTAACTCCTTGTAACCTATAAACATTTATTTGCCGGACGTTTAAGTGTTTAGCAATGACCATCTTCAGCGGATTGAACTCAAATACGAATACAAGTAATTTTTAGAATTACATGATAAAATTTCCAAAATAGCACAAACAATTCAATATTATTTACAATATGAAAAATATGTCAAACTCAACAAGAGAGGTAACAGAAATGAAACCAGAATGATAAGCAAGTAGTTAAATATAAGTTAATTTACGGATATATGATATTGAAAAAATATGTTAAAAACAGTTGAATGCAAGGGATAACAAGATGGATAAATACAAGTTTAACCATGAAACGAAAATTTAAAATTTGAAACTCAATTGAACAATAATCCAGGAAATATCAAATATGAATAATTAACATGAATCAAACTCAATAGAAATAAAAGAAATTTGTATTTAAAGTAATACCCGAAAAAATTATGAGGACAGGGCAAACAATGAAAAATAAAAGGTAAGTAAAATCAAATAGCCTTGCATCCAAAAGAAAAACAAAAAGCAAAGCAAATAGTTCAATATAAGTTAAATATTATGAAACAAGAGGGACTAACAAGATTTATTTCCTTGTCAAGAATGACATCCTCTATCAAGTGTGCACCGAGGAAGATGAAACCAAGTTCCGTACACTAAAAGGCACTAAAAGGACGAGTCAGACCAGTGCCCTTGCAAAAGGGACCTCTAATCTCTAAACCCTTCTCCCGAGAAGCTATCTAATCAGACTGATCCATCACGCGTCGATCGAAGACTATAGTTACGTTTTAACTCTGGTCGACTTTACCACTCGATTTCCAGATGCCGTGCCCCTAAAGAAAATCGATAGAATCTACTGCGTCGAAGCCCTTATTACCCTCTTTATCAGTGTGGGCCTGCCCTAAGTAATACTCTCGGATCGTGGTCGTCAATTCACTTCCAAATTTATGGACTACGTTGGTAATTATTGAGGATCAAGCCCCTGTTTTCCACTCCTTTTCACCCGAGGATTGGAATGTGCGAAAAGCTAAATGAAAGCCTCAAGCCCATTCTCAGGAAGATGTATGCAGATCATCCCACTGAATGGCACCACTTCTTTCCGGTAGCCCTCTTTATTTAACGTGAAATTCCGCATCGTACTTTAGGTTTCTCCTACTTCGAACTTTTATATGGTAAAAACGTCAGAGGCCCCCTGAGTATCCTAAAGTAACTTTATTTCAATCAGAAATTGGATCAAAATATCCAGACTTCTTACTCGTACCTACTGGATTTGAGAAAAAGGCTGGGAAAGTGCGCTGAAATTGCGTTACAGAACGCCGACGTCAATTTTGACAAGTATAAGACATACTTGGATTGCAAATCCAAAAAAAGGAAATTTAACCAAGGGCAAGAAGTTTTGCTTCCCCTCCTCACGGACAACAACAAAATTGTTGAAGCATTGGAAGAGCCCCTACCCCATAGTCGAGAAGAGTGTCCCCATCGATTACCTTATTGAAACCTACTCGGAAAGAAGGCTCTTCCATATTAATATGCACAAGCAGAACCACCGGCACGCACGCATCCACCAGGTAGTTGCAATCGACGAAGAATCCCCCATGGAATCTGGCTACACTCTGGACCCCTTTTGCGTAATCCAAGTGGCTAATACCCATTTCACGCCTTACCCGACTTTAATAATTACCCGCCTGCGGAAGTTAAGATATGCGATCAGTCACTATCTCGTCAAAAGGATCAACTGCAAGCGCCCCTGAGTCGTTTTGATGACATCATCACCGAGATCCCCGGTTGTGCTACCCACTTTGAGCACAATATAAAACTAAGCACCGTGGAACCCAATCCGTTCTGAAACATACCCCCTGACTATACACGTCCGGGAGTCATTCAATAATGAAGTAGATAAAATGAGGTTGCAGATCATCGAAACTTCGAGTCGAGTTACTGTTCCCCGGTTGTCATGGTAAAGAAGGCCGATAGTTATTATCGAATGTGCATTGATTTTAGAAAGCTAAAATTGTTACCGTATTCGATGCCAAACCAATCCTCACCATAGATCAGAACCTCCAACTTTTTGAGAAGGTCAAGTTCATCTCCGAGCTGGATTTATGCAAGGCCTATTATCAGATCCCCTCGAGGAAGGAAGTGAAGAAACTTACTAATTTCCCCACCGAGAATGGCCTTATGCCTTTCTGGAATCTCTTTTCGGTCTGGTAACGGCTTGGAGCAATTATAACCGGACTTTGCGGATGATTTTAGAAGGTTTACCAAACGTCACCTTCCATTTCGATAATATTTATGTGGCCACCAAAGATTGGATCAACACTTACCACCCACCCTTCAAGCCCTGCTGTATTGACTTTTGAAACACAACTTAAAAAATAGCCTTGGCAAGTGCCACTTCTATTTCGCAATATCGATTATCTCGGCTTTCATATTGGGAATAATGGATTAGCCCCCAGGCAAGAAAAGATCCGGGCCATCGTGGAGATGCCATTGCACACTATTATAAAGCAGCTATGACCCTTAATAGGCTCTGCATCGTTTAATCGTCGCTTTATACCCAACTTTGCGAATGTTTCCGCCCCCTCTGCGAGTTATTATAGAAGTAGGCTTCCTAAACGCCTCTAGTGGACTCACTTTCAATTGACAGCATCAGCAAACTCAAAGAGAAGCTGACATCCGCTCCTATCCTCCGCCTCCCTAACTCGCACAAACAGTTTGGCATTTGCACCGACGGGAGTAATGACGGTGTAGGATGTGTCTTCCTCCAATAACCTTGTAGGACATCTTGCGAAAGATTGTGTTAGAAATACAGTCTTTCTAATCATTTTCTTATCAGTTCCAAAATTAAAGTCTTGTGAAAAGCATTCATATCTTTATGATCTTTTAACTTGACTACTGCAGTGTTTTTCTCGCTGTATCACAAACATCTAAGTTTCCTTTCTACCAAGAGGGTTTCTCTCCTTAAACTCGAATACTGTGTGATTTGCACTAGCTCAATATTCGGTCCTGAATCACGTTTAAGATCCTGCATGCAATAGAGAGAATTTAACTCCCTCATATAACTCCTATCTTTTCTCCTCAGTGACCCACACCTAACTATAAGAACCATGCGCTTGAGCTTTGCTCCCCTAATGCTTGTGCCCTCTGGCGGCTGAAAATGTGAAAAGATCCATCTGCTACGATAGGTTCCTTCCCCTCCCTTGCTGCCTTCAAGCTTGCCTTGAAGACTCATTTCTTCTCTCCGTAATCGATAGAATGGCACTTTATGAAGGACCCTGCGCTTCATATTCGCAGAAGCATAGATTAAAAAATTGTGTTGAATAGTTACACATTACTTGATTTTGCAAAATTCTGTTACTATCGGTTTTTGAATCTTTTGAGAGACTTACGTGGGTGATCGAAAATGTTCAATCAAATAAGCTTAAAGTTCTACTTCTCTAGCACTTGTCGTTTAAATGTTTTTCCAATCTGTCTAGGTGTGTCGTGATAAAAGTGTAAAGAATCGAAATCTCTGCTCTATTGTGCACGAGCCACAACAAATACAAAAACGCCAAAACGCTCATCGTAGGCAGGATGACCGTCCATAATCTTTGCAAAGGCTTGAAAACAGGAAAGAATTCAAAGATAAAACTCGTTTAAGCATAAATTAAGGTGTAAACTGTTGGGCTAGGAGAAAGGCTTCCGAAACTGCTCCGAAGCTAAAAAAAAACCTGCGCTCACGAATAAGAATATTTCGGTAGCAACGTTGTCCAGAACCACCAACGATGAGGGTGGCAAGAGATTGAGATGCGTGAAAAGTCCTCTGCTCACCTATTCTATGCGAGGACAAAGTCAGTAGCACTGTCCTTGTCTTCACAACTACTTAAGGGACATTCAAACAAATTCTCCTGATTAAATACTTTCAAGGACGATCCTGTCATTAACAAGTACAAGGACCGCGTGCTAGGCTTTGGCCAGTACTACTCCGAATTCCGCTACGTGACAACGAGCAAGAACCCGGCCTCAGTGATGATGATTGGTGTCGCAGGTTCGGATGATAGGTAGAGGCCGCAGGTGTGGTTCGTGGCCAGTTACAGGCTCACCACGTCTGATTACAGGGTATATCCTGGCTAAGTAAGTCCTGCCATGGGTGAGCAAGATCACAAAGGAGGCTGGCTACGTCTTCCAACAGTATGGTGCCCGGGCCCACATGACCAAGACCGCGCAAGTGTGGTTTGTGTCAAACATGAATTTTTGGTTGAAAGAATTTTGGCCACCGCAGTCGCACGACCTCAATCCTATCAAATATAGCGTCTGAAAGCATTTCTAGGGTTAGACCAGCAAGTTCCTCCACAGCAACTTTGACGAGCTGATATCTTCCGCTAACTGCTTGTGGGCTAGCATTATAAGGAACTTCTTCCCCACGCGGTGGCAGCCTTCTTGGGTAGCCTGGAGCGCGTTCTCCTCACTTAGTATGGCTAAATTGATTGATTTTAGAATAAAAATATATTAATTTGCTAAAACAATAAAAACATGTACAACAACATTAATTCTATCTTTATTTCCTTTGTTGAGAGAGTCCGAACGAGTGTACATCGACTTTTGCAATACCCGGTAAAGGCTAAATTGACCTTTCCTGTACCTTCTGAATCTTTAAAATGTGGATTGTACCTCTTGAGTGTTCTAATGAAATATAAAACGTGTGAAAATGACTTCTTTTAGAGAATATTTTATAATACATAGATCTTTAAAGTTAAAAACTATTATCCCTTTAAAGATCTAAAAAAGTTTCCTAACTCTAATGTCACAGAGGGCCTTTACTCTCAGATTTAGTAACATATTAACAAAGTGCAAGGTTTAAAGATCTTCTATAACAAATGACTTCATTAACCAGAAGTGAGTTGTAGGGTTGCATCTAATCCACTTAAATCACTTTGAATAATAACTATATAAAAAAAATGAATCTGGAACTCACCTTGGTGGGCCATGCATATGATATAACTTTTATTTCATTTCTTTTCAAAGCGAAAGGCTGTTTGGATTGATATTAATTTTTTATTATATGTATAGAGACTGATATATTTAAAAAACACTAAATTTAAAGGCCCTTAGTTAACTATTTCTTTACGATTAACATAATTTAATTTTTTTCTTTCTTGAGATATTCTACTCCCTGATATTTCCTACTCCTTGAGAAATGGGTGTACGAAGATGATTCGCGCCACTCATATGTTACCTTGTTAAACACTTTTTCCTTCACGGCTACTCAATTCACCATACACAAACCACACACTGGTATCAAGAGGTCTTACGTTCTGCTCTTGAAAATATTTTCGTGAAGAATCGGATAGTGGAAGAGACTTGAATTAGCGTTTTCCATCAAGTCAAGCACAAGGTACCAATTTTAGCCAATTTTCGGACGCTTCGCTCTATCGCCATGTATCGGATTTATGGCCA
Source organism: Ceratothoa steindachneri (assembly GCA_963969495.1). Taxonomy (NCBI): domain Eukaryota; kingdom Metazoa; phylum Arthropoda; class Malacostraca; order Isopoda; family Cymothoidae; genus Ceratothoa; species Ceratothoa steindachneri. The sequence goes on along the minus strand of OZ018324.1, from coordinate 101,272,446 downwards.
GAAAATACTCGCTGCGAATACCCCCAGAGAGCCAGACGACGGTTTATAAATGAGAAATGAAAACTTTTTTTCTGAATTTGACCTGAATTCTGGCCAATTTATGTGGGATATCTGGAAAAATCCGAAAAAAGATGATTTCCGGCTTAGACTAGAAAGATAATTTCAGGTTTAGAATTAGATTATTGGTTCTACTAGAAGAAATCCTAAAAAAATTATAATTTTATTTGAAAGTGTTTTGATGAAAGAGGAATGTTGTTGAAAAAGAATGGTCTGTTTATCGTTAATTTGCGTGTTTGCTCCTAATTTTTTAGCAGATCTAATGCATATTAGTAAGTTATCTATTTGTATTTATGTATATATCCTGCCTTTTTTTCGAGCAACAGGGGGTGCAGCCAAATAACGCTGGAAACCATAATATGGAGGACACCGGGCAACTGCGCCTTCCATGGGCAATCTTATCTCACATCAGCCAGAGAAGCACTATCGTGATCATTCCAATTATCTTGCCAGGATGCCATACCTCACCCGACTGTAAGCACCAGCTTTCAAATCAACCTCCAGGAAAGATCTCCATCCACGTGAGCTATAATACCACTGACTTGAGGGAAACAAGAAGAATTCCAACTTTAGACCTCTTTAATAATGACAAATATTGAGCGTGTTTACTTAATCAACTGCTTCATTGTTGAGTCGGTGAACAATTTCCAGTCATTCAAACATGCATTGAAAAAAACACATCGCTCTACAATATACTCCCTGCTATCGTCATGGTTCTTTAACAAAACAACCAGCAGCACTCAACCAATGATACAGTAATTGTTTCAGCGATGAAGTGTCACAGTATTTTCCATGGAAGCCAAAACACTGGCTCCGCCTCTGCCAGCTGGCCTATGAGCCAAAATATCTTAGGCAAAGGCAACTGAGACTGACTTTCTCACATTCTCCAGCAAAGCTCATGGGAGTGTCGGACTCGTTATTCGAATTGCAAGCAGAATATAGGATCTCCGAGGCTTTCAAGTCTGTCATTCTTCGGCATCACAAGCCCTCTGATCAGCAAAGATGACAGAACTTCAAAAGGAATATCACACTGGTGCGACAGAAGCCCACAACTCTCCTTCGGCAGCTCACAACACCAGGAGTGCCGAATTCCGGCGGCACAGCTGAGCCAAGCCTTCCGCATGCGTTTTACTATTTATGTGACATACATCCTGGAGCATTCTGGAGAGAAGGGGGCAACCTGCCAATCGATTCTTAGCTCAAAGTGCGTGAGGTAGCAAGGAAACTACTTGCCGTTGTCGCCTACAATAATCCGATCTACCGAAGTTCTTGAAGGTGTTCGGCCTCCAAAGAAAGCTCATCGCTAGAAGAAAAGATGGCCAAGCATATCGGTCCAGAATCTGGCAAAAGAGTTACTGCTAGAATCTTGCTTCGAGCTAAGAGACATGTTTTTCGCTCTCGATCTCGGTACTTGACTCGCTCTGGCTCTTGGCCCACGGGAGATCTGGGGATTGAGCCTTCTTGCTCCTTCTAGTATCCACTGGCCTCATTGACAATTTATAATTTTACCATAAGGCAATGAAAGCTGTAATGTTATGGCAGAATACGAGTAGTCCTCTGGTTGATCTGCAAAAAATTTCTTCCTTAAACCCATATAAACTTGCTTTTATGAAGCAACTAGTGATAACTAGTCGAGAGAACATAGGGTTCGAATATGTTCTTCGAAAGATTTTCGAAGATAACTAAGGCCAAGTTAGAAGAAGGCGTGTTTGTATTTCCTCCAAAAAGGAAATCCTATTTAATTTGCGCCACCCATCGCTTCTCATGGACGACGTCCACTGTTGATAAAATGAAATGTACATAAGGATAATAAAATAAATCCAAAGGCACCAGTATCAGGTCCTTTCTGGTGTGCCTAAATGTGATATTTTCAATTGAAACCAAATAGTCATCATAGAACCCATTCGTGCTACCAGGAGGAGAAGGAGAAAAACCGTTTCGTCTCAACGATATGCTGATTTAGATACCGTCAGAAGAGACATTAGTACTACACCTCAGGGTTATGTGGACATAAGTATCCGATAGAAAATACCTGTAATCCATCAGCAGAGACTCGAACTGAGAACAAAGTGTTTAGGTTGTGCTATGAAGAAAGAGAGTAAGTGGCATTATACCTGATGACATGTGAGAAGCAAGATACCCCCGTGAGTTAATTTCAGCGTATTGCATATTGTAGGGCCAGCTCGTGACACCGCTACAAGAGTTGGGGGACAGGTTATTGTTAATTCTTCGTAAATGTAACGGAAGTTAACGCAAAAGCGCTTACGTTATTTATTTAACATTGTATAACAATACAGAAAATAATTTTGCTCTAAAACCGCTGCAAAATCTATAAAATATAAAAATTGCAAAAATTATAAAGCACAAAAAAGAGAAAACATTGAAGGGATTGAATGCCACTACCTGTCGACCAGTGGCAATTTTTTGCCCACGCTCTTAGTGCTTGAACCACTGTCTAGACGCTAGAAATATAACTCTATATTCACTAGGATAGCAAGAGCTAAAAAAAAAGAAGAAACTTGGGAAAGACCGCAACTTTAGAACACTTCTTGACGTCGTGGAACTGGAGGCATGGAACTCTTTAGATGGCTTATGTGGAAATCTTTTCTTACACAAAATATCTCTGAATTTCAAAGGCAAGTACAAAAACATGTGAAATCTTATGATTCTTTAGGATGTAGGTTCTTCCACAAGGTGCATTTCCTTCATACACATCAAAAGGTTTTGCCGACATTCTTAAAACATTGTAGGCAAACAAGAAGAACGCTTCCAGCAGGCGTAAGATTTTCCCTGCTAATATGAAGCAAGGAATGCTTTGAGAGTACTCTTGAAAGTTAAATAGGGACGAAGTTGTAGTGTACGAGGTCCCAAGCTCAAATCGTATAGTTTGTAGAAAATGCCAACTAATGTCCAACAGTCTTTATGTTCCTGCAGTTTTATTTATCTTTACCTTGTAAATTAAGTTTTTTTAAATCTTATCCTTTGACTTGCGCCAATGCATGATTGAGACAAAGTTGAACTAGAACCTTATGTAATTGTGAAACAGAACATGAGACATACATTACTGAAAGGAACAATAATTGCGTAATCTACAGCAAAATATTGGTTTATATAATTTGCATAGAAGCCTTAAAGAGAAAATAGGATATATTTTGTTCACCCTTCTTCCAAGTTTCACCCAATAGCAATTGAGGTGAAACATTCTTAACTATTCAAGCAAGAGCTGGCTCATAAGTCTTTCTAATTATAAAATTTGGGGGTTATGAAATTATAAAAATGATAAAATTAGCAAAATTATCAATTATATTATTCCAATTATCATTTTATCAAATTATAAATGAACACATGATCAAACTATCACGTTAACAATTTATCTAATTATTAAATTATCAAATTATCAAAATATCAAGTTTTCGTGAAATCTGAATAGAATTAATAAATAATAGTGGCTTACATACATGACGGTTGTCTTCACTGAATAGTTCGTAAAGGTTGTTTTCTGTTTTGTTGAGGAAATCCTATTTTGATATATACATATCTGTGGGGACATATTAGCTCACTATTTAACTAGTGACAAGAGAGCAAATTCGTTTCATAGATTCTTTTATTTTAAATGGTCGCAAAATTTTAAATAAAGAGAGACATACTGGTATGTAAAGGGAGACTCTTCATTTATGTTAGAAATATTTTTTAAAAAATAAATTGTGATATCGTTTCAACTATTAGTAATATGGATTTTCTATTATTACTCGTATTTATAAATTCCTGAAAAAGTGAATATTTGATTCCCTATTTGAACGTGTTGAAAAGAGCACCGGGCATTTTTTCAAGCGTCAGGCGTCCATTGAGGTTTGCAACATTTCCACTTATAAAATTGATTCAACTAAGAACATTTTTTCATTTAACTTAGTTTAAAACCATCGAATACACATGTTTAAAATTAAATTAGACAAACAGTGATTTTACAATTAAAATACCTATATTAAAGCATACGTAATAATAACACAGGTCAACAATTATTTTTTTTTCTGCTGACTTAAGTTTGAGACCTGCTTTTAGAAAATTCGGGGTCACTGATTTTAAAAATGGCAATAGCTTTTTTCTATAACGTCAAGTTTTTAATTTATGAACTGGTCCATATTGGTCCCACTCACTCATAATAGCAGGCTATCTTACGACCAAGTGAGTGGAAGTGATTGCGTTGGGTATTCTTATTATTTTATTTTATCTATGTATTTAGATTTCTCTTTATGCACATCTAGATATACAAAGCAATATTGTATAATATATTTTTTTGTTTTTTTAGATTTGTTTTAGGAAATAACATTTAGTAGTATGGCCTCATTAAGAAGTAAATGTTTGAATTCCTCTGACTCGTTTTGCTATATATGTATATTCTTTACTGCATGAAAATTAGTATATTTTTGAAAAGAGCATACTTGGCTTACTTTAAGATTAAATTAGGAGATCATGATAAACTTTGGGCCTCGCACAATGTTTGTAAACCATGTGTCAAAAATCTACACCAATGAACCAAGGGAACAAGGAAACAACTAGATTTGGCATTCCTATGGCGTGGCGGCAGCCAAAAAAAAACATGTAAACGTTTGCTGTTTTTGTCTCATAAAGACTTCTAGTTATAGCAAGAAAACGCAACATATAATAAGTTAGCAAAATCTTGATCAGCAATTTGTCCCGTGCTTCATTCAGATGAAATTCCAGTACCTAAATTCAAGGAACTTCTTTCATTGGACGATGTAAGTGATATAAGTGTATCTAATGTCAGCAATGAACTGGACAGTGGTCCAGAATTTGTAAATACATCGACCCAAGAACGTGGGAACTTGAGCCAATTAAAATTGAATAATTTAGTTAGAAACCTAGGCCTGTCAAAAGAGTTAGCAGAAGTGTTAGCTTCTAGAATCAAAGAGAAGAATTTGTTGCAGGAAAAAACTTTTTATCAGAAAAGTGAAAGAGATCTCTTGGCATTCTTTTAAACTGAAGAAGATTTTGTTTACTCTTGTAAGGTGGAGGGACTTTTAAACGCGATGACTGTTTCAGAGTATGGTCCAAGTGAATGGAAACTTTTTAGAAAGAGTTCAAAGAAGAGTCTAAAATGCGTGTTACTACATAATGGAAATTTGTTCAATGCGATTATTATTGATTACTATGTGCATTTAAAAGAGAAGCATCAACACATAAGATCTGTATTAGATTTACTCAAATATCATAAACAATAATGGATCATATGTGTGGATCTGAAAATGGTTAGGTTTTTCCTTGGCCAACAAGGAGGCTATACAAAATATCTGTGTTTCCTGTGTTTATGGGAGAGCCGATCCAAGGAAAATCATTGGAAAAAGAAAATCTGTCCAGTTAACAAAAGTTTAACTGTTGGGCAGAAGAATATTATACACCCACCACTTGTTGAGTGAAAGAGAATCCTCTTCCATCCCCATTCATATTAAAGTAAGGTTGAGGAAACAATTTGTGAGAGCTCTTAATGTTGTGAGTGACTGTTTCAAATTCATATGTACAACATTTCCTGGATTAAGTTATGATAAAATTATGGCTGGAGTTTTTGATGGGCCACAAGTCAGAAAGTTAATGGAAAACCAAAACTTCTGGAGTTCGATGAGTGACATAGAAAAAGGAGCATGGGATTCATTCGTGGCTATTGTGAAATGATTTCTTGGAAAGAAAAAGGCTGATAACTACAAGGATTCGGTAGAGACATTCCTCGATAGCTTTCACGCTTAGGCTGCAACATGAGCATAAAGGTTCATTTCCTCAAAAGCCATCTTGATGAATTTCCTGCTAATCTTGGAACGTCAGTGATGAACAAGGAGAGCGTTGTCATCAAGCAATTTAGATTATGGAGGAGAGATATCAAGGCCGATGGAGCACAAACATAATGGCACACTACTGTTGTAGTTTTCAACGAGACTGTAAACATCAACACTCCAGACACTCTCGCAAGGGAAATTTCTTCCATGAATGTATAGATATGTGTACGATTGTTTGTGTTTTCTCTATTATATTAAAAAAATAACCTGTATGAATTTAGTAATCGGTGATGTTATCTTACAATTCATTTATCCTTTCAAATTCTATTGACATTTTAAGTAAGGGTTGCTTGAAGCTATATAGGAAACTACTTCCCGACTAAATATATGCAGTACGTCTTAAAAGAGAAATATGCTGTTAGATAAACACCTAATGTTTTACAAAACAATGGATGCCATATTTAAAATCACCACGTTAAGATTAGTTAAAAACAACCACAAAACATAATTCAGCAAAAGGTGTGTGTTGACCAGTGTAATCATAAATTAACGGTGTACTACCGCGTTCTACTTTAAAGTATATCCTAAGACATCCTCACCTTACTTTCTTCACTTCTTCTGCCACTAGAGGACCTAAGGGTCGAATCTAAGGATCTATGCTTTTTATATTCAATATTTCTATAAAAAAAGGAGAAATATATAAATCACATACGATACTCTAATATTAAATGAATATATATACCTGTTAAAACCATCATAAATTTTGTCCATTATCATTTAATGTGTAATGAAGTATTTTGAGACGTCTATCTTCATTAATTTTAATATAAATACTGTCGTAGATCCTTGACTTTCACTCGCCTTGTTCGAGCCAGAAGGAGCAAGATAAATTTTGCAGGGGAATTCAAAATCCCAGAATGCGTGGATATTTTTATTTAAGTAAGAGTGCGGTCGGCCAAATTAATATAATTTCTTATAAGTTCTGGGCAAAAAACCTGGAGAAATAAAAATAAGCATTACTATTATCCAGATAATTTACAAATAATAGAATGTATACGCAAAGTTACTATTTCATGGTCAGATGAATTTAAGGGTGTTAAAGGGACTTTTGTAATACGGCTGGGCGCGCCAACAAACTAGCAAACATTTCAAAGAATACGGGAAACTAGATTCACGATTGAGTCAATCGCGGAGCCTACTTTTAGCGGTATACTTTGAATAGTTGTCAGGAAGAGAGATTGCAAAATGCGAATCGCAATCGCCACGTTTAACCTCGAGGGAGCATTACGCTTGGTGGCAACAGAGCCGATACCTAGAATAATAATCAGTTGTCGTTAGACTATCGTTAATCTGGAGAGAATTCTTGCCTTCTGAGTAGAGGGGTGCGAGAACCGAATCGAGAGTTGACGTGTCGCGTTTAAGGGGCTTGCTGCTACTAGTTCTTTGAAGTCTGCATCTGATATTTTATACGGGCTCGCCAGAAGTAACTTGCCCGGGGACCTAGAAGGGGGTTCCACTTTATCAGACGCAGCGCCGAAAGAAGTGAACCTTAGCTTGGTTCCCACAATCTCGCGGACTCCCCCGCTACCTTTGGTTCGCTCGGTCTGTCCATCGGTCTTGTTTTTGCCGGAAGTTGGTTGGATTTCATAGGGGGCTGCTCGACGATTATATATATATATATATGGTATTTGACTGAAAATTTCTTTTAGATGAAAAGGCATGTAAAATATAAAAATATCACTTTCTTAAGTATAGATATATCTAAGCTATATTTGGAGAGATTTGTGAATAGAAATTAGCGCCAAATATGCAATTAATTTGAGTCTAAAGGGAAAGATGTGCATTCCAAATATTGTGCTAAACTGTAACATGGTTAAGGAAAATATACGCCACTAAGTTCTCTTGTGAGCTAAGACCAGAAAGTTAATCTATGCTCCTTCACTATGCGATCTTAAGCATAAATTCTTTAGAATATATATTTTGAACAAAGGAAGTGACGGGAAGCGGCGAGGTCATAAGATGAATTGACTATCTCCAATCAGGTGAGGTTTGTTTCACACATTTAACCATTTCTCACTGGTTCTAGTTGGTAATAAAATACTTTGGAATTTATCTGCACTAATTTCATTATTATGCCACTTGCAGATTTTTGTTGATTTCTACAATCTTTATTGTGTTGCTTAACTTCTCAAGTGTTGGGGTACTGATATGGATTTTTATTTCCCATATTTGTACATTTTATATATATGAGTGTGGCAGAATTCCTATTACACATGGTACGACGCTCTAACAAAGGACAAAATGATAGTTATGATGCAGTTGGACACGTTTTTTTTATTGTTTTAACCTAGAATTATTTGTTTAAATTGTAATATTAACCTGAATGTCACGCACACGTTGCGGACGAAGTCCTTCCTCATGCTGGAGGAGTTCAGCTCATCATTGCTGATGTGGCCGACATTGCAGGACTTACCCTCGAAATGATCCTACTTGCTATAGGCGAGGAGATTGAGATTAGGCGACTGCAGCGGCAAAAGGTCTTTGGGCAGAAGTACATGTTCGACCTCAAACACTCTTGCACGGTCTTGGCCGTGTTTGCCAGGGTATCGTCATGCTGAATTACATAACTCCCATTCTTCGTGATATTTCTTACTAAGAGCAATACTGTCGTGGCCAAAATGTCCCTATAATCTCCATCAGTGAGCCTGTAACCGGCCGCGAACCACACCAGCGGCATATTTATATTATTTGAAGCACGAAGATAAGCAACATGAAAGATGCCGCGACCTTGATCTTAGTCACGTAGTGACTAAGATGGAATTTTCATTATTCTACTCTGAGTTGACATCAGATAAAATCCTATGGTCGACGATCTAACACTAACAAAACGACAGAATTTTTTGCTGAAAACCAAAAATTAATTCATCAACAATGATACCAGAAATTCGATGATGAGTGTCGTAAGAAAAGAGAAATGTGTAAATAAAGAGCTCTCATGAGGCTAGTGCATAAGGAAATTCCCAACATTACATACAAGATGAACAAGGGACAATTTCTGTCCAAGGCGAGGCATAAAAGGAGACTCAAACACACTAAGAAGCTGATCGACATGTGTAAACAGCAGTTAGTGCCATACATGCCATATTACTTCTCCAAAGAGCAGAATTTCTATCAAGAGCAGAAGATTAACTCCAAGAGCAGGGAAGAATCGATATCACCCCTCAAGGACGGCTCAGAATCATACAGGTGAAATTGTCAGCGACACTCATTGTTTTGGTTGTATTCAGCAGTAAAAGTAACGTCATGCCAGCCCATCTCTTCCCTGAGGGCCTGGAGCTCAACATAGACAGCTACATCTATATTCCTACTGTGGTGGTGAAGCACTGAATTGACGAAATAGAGGTAGGGAGGTTTGAAGTGTAGCAAGAATCCCCTCCATGCAACACCAGCTGGAAGACGCAGGCCTGGGTATCGGAGAATTTCTTAGGTCACGCAGCACCTGAAATATGGCCTACAAGCTCGGCTGACTGAAACCTTTCTACTTCTTTGTGCCAGACTCGGTGGAAGGAGAGACTAGCAAATCCAGCTGCAACACCTTGGAATAGTTGAGAACTAGGATTACCAGGCGTTCAGAGGCCTAAAATGGGAGCTAGTTATGAAGGCCTGTGGACGGTTACGAAGTCACTTGGGAGCTTTCATCGATGGCACAGGTTAGTTCATCGATTGATATCGACAGAACAAGCCATGGAGACAAATTGCCCACATATGAGCAATATATTAAAAAAAAATAACATCTTCATTTTTTCATGAGGTAGTCATCATAAGAACTAATGCCGTCATCACCCTAAATATAACAGTGGAATTATTGAGTGTCATTTTATCATTTGCATCTTTGAAGTTTTGGTTTTGAATCCATTATCAAAGACAATAAATAAACAAAATCGAGCTTAAGAATTTGTCTTTGGGTTTAACTTAGTATTTCTCGGAAGTAGAATAAAGATAAAGGGCATTTAAATAGGAATATTTCAAATTAATGAAGTTAACAATAGAATTCCTTAAATTAATTAAAGAAAAAGTTAAATCTGAAATAAAGAGATAAAGTATTCATCATTCATTTGTTTTAATTTCATGTCTCTAGCTGCAATGTTTTTGGAAAACCACATTCGCATGTCGCACGCGCAATTCCAATGGCCGCTTGCCTTCTATAAATACATACATTAACAAATATATTTACATATGTATATATGCAGATACAAACACAAAGGAAAAGTGAAAAACGATTCCGAACGCTTTCGTCTTTATTCTTAAAGATCTTTTCAAGGAATGAGCATGTGGCTGGACATACATTGCCTTAAATAGTGGAAGGGGGGATTAGACTACCCACCTCTGAACCTTAATTAGGGGGTAAAAATTCATGAAACAACTTTATTTTTGAACTTATGTATGTAGTGATATAAGATTGTACATATATAGAAAAAGCGCCGATTGTTCACTGTGATTACGTACATTGGCTTGATGTTGCTTAACCCGGACCTCTAGTTCTTTCCCGGTTGGTCCATAATAACATTTTTAGCAGTTGTTGTAGCCTATCAAATAAACAATGGCAGGTTAGAGGGGGACGAACTTTTGACAATGATGAGATAAATTTGGGAACGCGTTAATGGAGATACATAATAATATATTTCTCGAAATATAATTACTGCATTTTCTGACTTGTTCGGCACGGTTCCAGTTAATCCTATGGTTAAGATTGTACATATGTAGAAAAAGCGCCGATTGTTCACTGTGATTACGTACATTGGCTTGATGTTGCTTAACTCGGACCTCTAGTTCTTTCCCAGTTGGTCCATAATAACATTTTTAGCAGTTGTTGCAGCCTATCAAATAAACAATGGCAGGTTAGAGGGGGACGAACTTTTGACAATGATGAGATAAATTTGGGAACGCGTTAATGGAGATACATTATAATATATTTCTCGAAATATAATTACTGCATTTTCTGACTTGTTCGGCACGGTTCCAGTTAATCCTATGGTTAAGATTGTACATATGTAGAAAAAGCGCCGATTGTTCACTGTGATTACGTACATTGGCTTGATGTTGCTTAACTCGGACCTCTAGTTCTTTCCCGGTTGGTCCATAATAACATTTTTAGCAGTTGTTGCAGCCTATCAAATAAACAATGGCAGGTTAGAGGGGGACGAACTTTTGACAATGATGAGATAAATTGTAGTGCGTACTTAAAAATAACATTTATTTTCAGAGGCCTAAATAAACGAGGTAATTTCATGAAAATATGATTATAACCATATTTTCATTTGTCGTTTTCATTGTTCTTCACCACTAAGGTGGAACGACCAAAAGCTGTGTATGTCGAATTACATGCATATCCCAAGTTTTTATCTATATGACTGGATACGATGGTCGCAGCTTTGTGATACAATTCCTATTGGTCAACGGGAGGATTTATCCAGGTGCTTCTTAGATTCTCGTCTTTTGATAAATCTATTCTGAGACGCTTATTGTTTATTTATGTGTGGTCTTATTGACACAGGTGTCTGTGGCCTTTAGTGCGCTCGTACATTCATGTATCCCGCGCACACTTCCATAAATAAATATACATTAACAAATATATTAACATTCCTTATTTGTTTATACAAATTCATAGATGCAAATTACTTTATACATTCTCATTTCCTTATTCCAATTTTAGACATTATTTTATATGTGTGAAAAAATATGCTGGTTTTAATATGACCAATGTGAGTTCATTTTGTGGTTGTTTTCGATGGGCCTATTGAATTTTGCAATTTGGGTGCCAGTAACCTACCTAATCTATAATCCGATCACCACAGGTCTCCATGATACTATATCGAATTGCACTATTAGACCTTCTCCATATCAAAAATCATTGTGGCGTAGTGCTGTCTACAAAGGAAGGCTTCGTAGATAGCATTTTTCAGTCGGAAGAATAGTAGGGAATGGAACTAGCGGAAGCCGCAGTGTGCAGAAGAGAGCAGATTTCTGCTGCCCAGGAAAAAAGCTGACTCTAGTATTTAAAATTTATCCAGCACCTTAGGTCGCCAAGAAATTAGAGAAATTGTGTGTAAACGGGCCGTGTTGGAGTAATCTCTCTCTAAATCCTGTTGATGAAAACTAGTAGAATTTCCATGCTTTGCTTATCCAAGTGTTGAAGCGTTGCATGTGAGAAATTGTAGAGATCAGGCCACGAGTCCAGGCATAAATCAAGTGCGGAACGCTAATTACTCAATATAAACTTATTGAAAGTTTCTGCGCTTCTGGAGATATAGTCTAGTCGGCGGCTTTCAGCGAAATAATGAGGTGCATTAGATGTTTGGAGATCATCATCTCGACTAGAAAATATGGAGAAATGGGTACAAAAGACTCAGCCACGGAAGCGGTGTCCGATATTATAGTCTCTAGCTCGAGGAACTTCACTGGCAGTGAAACTTTTCGGGCAGGGCCTATAGCGCATGCATGAGTATCGTTCCTGTCAGAGGCCTGTCTCATACTCTGACGACCAACAAAGATGAAGATGGCGTGGAAAATGACAAAGGTATCTAGGAATAGTAGTTAGGCCCATGGAGAATAACTCAAAGGCCTCTTCATGCAACTTAAATTCCTCAACTCGGCCAGTTTAATCAGAAACTCCTCGAAGATAAACCATTGCCCCCCTCCTCAAATTACTATGTGTGAGGGTTTACATAGAGCAGTGCTCCAGAAGATAAGAGTTGGATGGAAAATTGGCCATTACTATGAATGATATCTCCCCACCCCCGCTACGAAATTAGTCGATGCATCCGTAGAATACAGTGACAAATATAAAATGAAGCGGTTCTTGGTCAATATTGCATAAACTCATCCACATTTAGAAAACATAACAAAAACTAATCAATCAGATTGACAAGGCCATTAACCTAAAGATTTGTTGCATAGTTCTTTCAGAAGGAGCCTAGTTTCGAAGACTTATCGACGGAGGGAGGGATTGCTATATGAATGGTAACTGAAGCTCTTTTTTGCTCTCCTCTTTATAGGTGAGAGTTATAGCAGTCCTCGAAAATGGTGTCACGACCACTTTCGGGGATATTTACTTCTTTTCATGCTAAATATCCGTGAAAGCGCGACGACGTTACGGTTTACGAGAAGTAGCCACTTTGGGGAAAGTGGATGAACCATGGTTTTAACAGAGGCTAGGCGTGGGCCATTTGTACCGCGAGGTCTACATGGGGAGCAACTGAGTAGAAAGATCCCGCAAAAGGCTTCCAAATAGGCTCGGACACGACTAAGCTCGTAGGCATGTATGGCCAGGAGCATAGGGTGCCTTTTTAAAATTCAAGTATTAGACGTGTAAAGTACCAATATTCTTTCCAGCACCAAGTCATTAGCTTCTTGGAAAAGACAGTCTATCCGCAAACTGAGTGGCCAGGATTTCCTTCTTAACAAAATACGCGCCACTGCATTGCTCCGGAAAAGCATGTTGCGGCTCTCGGAAATGGATACATTTGCTTATACACAATAAGAACTTATCGTATACTGTTTTGGAACAAATAACACTGACCTAGTGCAAACCCGACCTTGCATGTCGACCAGAATCGCATAGCCGAATTGGTGGTAGAAGTAGCAGCAGCTTAGCGGTAGAGACACGAATGCCTTCATACGGTAGGATATCGACCGGCGCGGACCGAAACAATCAGCCAATCTCGATCGAACATGAGAAAGAGCAAATCTTGGCACTAACCGTTAATCTGTTAATCGTTAATTAAAGAAGTAAACATTTTCGTTAACGATTTAACTCTTAAGTTAACTTTGGAAATCATTATCAGACTAATTAACTTCCGTTACATTTAGCATCCGTTAACCCAAGTCCGCTAACCCCTAAAATTCCTAAAAACGCGTAAAGGTTTAAAAGTTTCTATTATTTGCAGATTTTAAATACACATGTAGTGTGTTAACATATTTAATAATGCATGCGTCTTTCTTTCAACCCCGATATAATGCCACTTATTTTTATATATATATTTTATATTTAAGCAACTGTTTTCTATTAATAGATCATATAAAGTTTCTTTAATAAACAAATAAGATATTCCACCATGACACGCAATGCAGTGCTATATATAAAAAGTATTGCACCATAGCACGCAAAAAAATAAAAGGAAAGTGCCTGTAGAAAGAGGATTCACTTCACTCGTCACAGCTATTAAGGTTACAATGTGAGTATTAGTTTTTATAGCGATACCATTAGTGTTAATTGAAAGAAAATAAATAAGTCTGCCATTCCTCCAGGAGATTGAGAGTCTTCCAGTCCCTCCGTTCAGACCATTCTGTCTCTTCCCCCGCGAAGTCCCGCAACCCCTGTTCGAGTGGTACCTCGTCGTTAAGATTTTCCTAGCAGATCTCCATTCGCGAACATTTGGCCCCTGTTCAGAGGAAAGCTATCAAGCCACCTTTTTCCCGGAGAACTGTGCGGCGACGTCATCTCGGACCCTCTTCAAGACTCCCATTCCTTCGTGTCAGAGACTCCCTGCTGAGCGTCAGAAGAAAATCTCTTTCTTCAACAAGAAGTACTCCAAACTCCCATCTATCAGTCCTCCTCGTTAGAACTCTGCGAAGTATCTTCTCGAATACTTGTGTCGTTGGTCTCTCCTCCCCCATCAGATCACCACTACGCTTCAAGGTAAAGCGATCTTGTGTTGTAATCCTCTGATTATTACCCGCATCCACTTTTGAGTTGACTTTCCGCACAATCATAATTAATATCTCTTTTTCGCGCTAACGTCAATCTTGATCCTCACGCTTAACTCTGTCATATTATAAATTGTCACAATACAATTAGGTATCTTTATCGAGTAATTTTCCCCATTTTTTGTATATATATCTTGTTCCATTTATTATATATATTAAAATTATATTTTGGGGTTTTGTTCATTATATATCCTTTGAACTACAACTTTGCAAGCCATTAGATACATCCGGAGGCGATAAATCAAGGAGGCGGTCCCCTACTTCGTTAATTACCCCAAAGCATATTACAGGCGGCCTCGGGTCGGCTATTTGGCTGTGCTTGTGTATGCACCCTTACGCTTAGCGATTCTTCACAGGCATACCTCAACATATACCTTTAAAATTAATATTATTGTTATTGCGTATTGCATAACAAATATTACAAGTATTATATTGCTGCTATTTTCCGCAGGCTGGCTACAGTCCCTTGCACTTATTTACTTTTCTACCCCGATTTTTTTAGGTGCAAATTCATTTAATAAACCTCTTTCCATATATAGTTAATTTAAGTGATTATAAATAAATAGCTCAAACGATCTCAACAGTGTTGACATCGGCGAGGTTGAAACTGCCATTGCCCAGAACCCTAGACCCCACCTGGACGACTACCTTTTGATCAAGTCAATGGAAGGAGAGTGCCAATCAGGAAGCACATGACAAGCCTCAACAAACTCAAGGAGCACATGAAGAGGACCCACCCATCCAAGGTCATGCAGTTAGAGGAGAAAATCAAAGCAGGCTCACCTCGTGGAAAAGCGAAGAAGAAGTTTTCTTATGGTTCCAACAGCGGCAGCAGCACTACGGAATTATCGACTCTGTTTTCACCTCCTTCTGGCAAGAAAACACGCCAGGAAACCAGTGCCGGGTCCTTTAGCATCGCTGCAACTGGCATGGGCATTCTCCAGGCTGCTATACATCGAAGGATTGTGGAGCTGTTCGTAGCTAACCTGCTGCTACTCCATGTCCGACAGGGACACTGGACAGGTGAATCGTTGATTTGCATACTGACTTGAAGCAGTACTTGATTATGAAATTGAATAATTGACATAATTTTATCTTTTTTTATAATTGAGTTAACTTATATTTCCAATATATAGAACATGACTTGAACATAGTTAAAATTAAGATAATGCAAAACTTTATACATTCGTGGAAAATTTTTCTTAGATATTTAAAGGTAATTTGTAAAAAAAACTAAGAAAACTACACCATTGATTTGTATATTATTTTATTGCGGTTTTATATACCGTTTAATAGTATATATTTTGTTTTAGCAACATGAAAGAACAGTGAAAATTATGATAATTCAAAATTTATACATTCCTGGAAATTTTCGGTACATTTTGAAAGTTGATTTGTGAACAAAACGCAAAACTATACCATGTGATTTTAAATATTTGCGATGAAAAATGGCGCCTAAGAACTGGTTTATATTTTTAGCATCATTCAAATATAGATTGAACTAAATTCAAAGGTATTCAGAACACCCCTACTATTCACCTAATAACCCCTTCAACTGAGAACAAAGCCTATAGTTGACCTTGTCCGAAAAATATATGTTTTAGTCCACCATTAACATAATTTTAATGGAACAAAGAAAACTGATTTAAAATGATAACTAAATTATATGTTCATATTTTGGTCGTAAATTAAGTTCGAATAATAAAGTTTGGTACTTCTATAATCATTTATATGATATCAGGTTTCAAGGGGGAGAGGGGTCTAAAATAACCCCTTGTATCTCAAAAACGGCGCCATAGGTTATGCTGATTTTAGGGGTAATAAAAGGGCTTTTAATGATCTTTAAATTTCATATATGATAATCTAATGTAGTATAAAGTTGAATAAATGAATTTGGTATGCCCTTTAATATTTCGTATTAGACTATTAGTAGTCTATTAGTTTTAGTAACACTTTGTATCACAATTTTTTTTCACGTTAATTAAAGATTATTTTTATTTCTAAACTTAATTAAATTGTAATATTTAATGACTGTAATTTTATAAAAAAAAACGACTGTCTTTCTATTTCAGGACTACCACATACAATTGTAGCAACTTTGTAAGGGCATTTGTCCTGTTTGGAGATGTGGATAACACACTGCAAGACCTTCCAGTGGTTTAAAATGTGGACACTGACCCTGATGATGCTGCTGCAGCTACCCTGTTGGCTAGATCCGTGGACGAGAAGGAGTTGGAGTAGGTCTCGCTATAGGACTCTCTGGCTGTGCCTGACGATGTCAACCCACATGAGATGAGTTGCCCAAACCTTCAACCTAGTAGCCAGCAAGAATGCAGATGCTGCACTGCAGAGTTTTGTGTTCAAGAGGCCATACGGTGCTACCATTGCCAAGGAAAATGCCCTCTGGAACCACCAGGATCGCAGTACTGTAGCAGCAGACAGCATCTACGCTGAAGTGGGAAGAAGGCTGGTTGTGCACAAAAGGACGAGATGGAACTCCACCTATGACTCTGTGGTGGTCCTAACACCATCATGGAGACTAATTGGCTTGTTCTCCACAGAGTCATGACCCAGTTGAAAGTCAACAGCTTTAACGACCAGGATGTAAACTTAATGAAGGATATGTCAAGGTAATAAATAAATAAAAAAATAATATTATATATAATTATAATAAATATATTTTCATTTTTTGAATTTATAAAATTTACTAATATTACATTGTTTAATTTCCAGCTCATGTCACTCGTGGCCAAAGCGCTCGAAAAGATCCAGGGGGAAGAACAAGCCTACCTTGGGATTATGCTGCCAAAAGTTGCTGCGACAATCTCCAGTCTCATGGACTTTAAGTCCAAGGGCCTTGCCTACTTTAAGCCCTTGGTCGAAGCACTTTTAGCAGGCATCGATAAAAGGTTCAGGACCATGCCGTATGATGAGGAATTTCAGCTGAATGCTGCCTTCTACCCCAGGTTTTTTCTCATCTGGTTGGGTAAGTATGACAGCACCAGGATCGCCAAGGTGAGAAAAAGCATGGAGAGTAGGGTCGAGGAGGATATGAGGCAGTAGTCCTACGACGTGAGCAGCAACAACGAGGAGGAGGAGGAGTTCTTCAGATGTGTAACTAAGCCAAAAGAGAGCAACAGGAACCACAGATCCTTCAAGAACACTGCCCAAAACTTGGGCAAGATTTGGTAAGAGACCAATCTCCAAGAACTTGCTGACAGATGCTGCCTTCTTGGGTGAGGAAGTGTTGCTGGATTGGTTCATGCCCTCTAATGCTGCAGTTGAGTTTCATCTCTATGGATAAGGACATCTTGAGGGCCAAGAAATTTTCATGAAGGGCAACATGCATCTCATGAACAAATTGGAGAACGAGAAGAAAAGGAAAAATTAAAATATGTATATATCGTGTTTTTAAGTTTTTTATTTCTTTCAGCCACTTTATCAATAATTTCTTTTAGTTTATTACTAATATTGTCTTTCATTTAAGTGTTTTTACCCTTTTTTGGCTGCAAAAGCCTTTAATAGGTGGAAAACTATGAAATCAGCGTTTTTTAACTCTAAAACAAAAAACTATCATTTGGGGATTCTAAAGCCCTTAAAAAGAGAAAAAAGGCTAAGTTTATAGTTTGAGCACTTTTTAAAGGTGTTTTTAGGTGGTTTAGAGCAAGAACTTCTTTTTTTCTAAAATAGAAATTAATGTTAACGATATTTATCGATAACTTCCGTTACATTTTTAAATAATTAACTGATTAAGGGTTATCGGAGTTAATTTTTTGGTTAACGCATTTACAGTTAACAAATTCAACTTTTAGATTAACGGTGCCCACCTGTGACAAAGAGTGTAGTGGTGTGTCTCGAGTCACCGCTCTTTTCTAAACTTATGTTTGAAATTGGTCAGCTGGGTCTTTAATGGTGTCTTCTAATGAGTAGTCCTAAGTTTCCTCGTATTAACCAGCCCTTTCACGGAATTCATGGTAGAGTGCGGTGTCACACTCACCAGCAAGACATCGTTTGTACGGGGAGCACTAATTATCGCAGCCTAGGAAGGTTCAGCCGCAGTCGCCATAGGTGTTGTACTGGAAACTGATCACCTTTGCGTCTTTACCAATCCACCGAACTACTGCTCTGCTTTAATGGAAAATCTGGCGTCTGACCAACTTGCTGTCACTGCTTGGAGCAAATAACTAAAAACTATTTGAAGCCAACGAGCCCAAAACCTGCATATTAGCTCTGACCGAAAGGACCTGTGGTATTTAAGGGCCCGCTCATCACACTTGTGAAATAGTCCTTTGTCTGGGTCTCCCAGCCCGAGAGCGCTTCTGGTGGGCCGCAGAAAAGCAAAGGGCCACCCACCCAAAATTTCATTTGAATAATTTAAACTGCCTTTAAATTACATTCTCTTTCAATATTGCGGTGGCCGGAAAAGCGAATATTGGAGAATGCATAAATAAGTTACGAGTAGAACAGCACCTATTATTTCACTTCTTTTAACGGGGAAAATAATTTATATTACACTATTCCGTTGGCTCTCTCACTCTTTTTGCTTTCTTAATCTATGTATGAACTTTGATTGTTTTATAATAAAGAATTCCTTTGCGTATCATTTTCCTTATTTCATATATATATATATATATATATA
Organism: Ceratothoa steindachneri; assembly: GCA_963969495.1. Lineage (NCBI taxonomy): Eukaryota > Metazoa > Arthropoda > Malacostraca > Isopoda > Cymothoidae > Ceratothoa > Ceratothoa steindachneri. The sequence continues at coordinate 101,253,198 of OZ018324.1, read as the reverse complement.
TATATATATATATAGATAATAAACTCTTGTTTCTTGTCTCATTGCTTATTCGCGTCCAATTTCTCTTTCTTGTACTATATTGTTATATAGTCTGCAATGCAAGGTTTCTGCAACTTTCTTTCTGTCTTTAAAATTGTTTTGAAAGGCAGAAAATAAATATGGCGAAAGCCCTGTGGTGGTTGTTATCACCCGCATAACTTGCATTTGCTCTTTCTATTTATATATATATATATATATATATATATATATATATATATATATATATATATATATATATATATATATATTTATATGAATGTAATGTCCCGCAGGAAAAATGAAATAGTGTTTCCAAGTACGTTTGAACTATATTAAGTTCCTTATCAAGGATAACTACAATAATTAATATTATATTAGAGGTATATATACGAAAGAAAAGTATAAAAGACAGCCCTTTAAAACAAGAAATCACCAATGAGGAAGAAGGAAGGGGGAAGGTTAAGATTCACATTAAGAATTACAAGAAGAAAGTAATAAGGTCAAACTGAGAAGACGGAAAGGGTAACGGATTAAAAGAAATGGAGATTGCCTAACGAGGGAGATTATAAGACACAAAGAGCGAAAAGAAGGGGAAATACAATGTACTTAACAGATCAGTGACAATTAAAAAATATATATGTATATTAGGGCCACATAACTAAAGGTTGTATATAAAAAACTAAAAACAAAAGTCAGAACTAATTTCCTTAAGTATTAGTCTTTTAATTATAGCATCTATTTTATATAATGCAGGAAAAAGGATAAAATTATCACATTGGCTTAAAAAAGCACATTCAATGATATTCTTTTTTATAGGGTCATTGGAACGATAAATAAATTTTGCCGAGTTCCAGTTAATTCCAGTCTTTTTCTGACATATGGACAAAGAAAGCATGGTTATCTTCCCCTCTTTGGACATTTATGCGAACAGAAAGTTGTTTACCTGTTTGTCCATAATATTTACTTAGGCAACCACAACACTCAACTGAATAAACTCCCGCTACTCAAACTATTACAATTATTATGTACTAATAAATTTTTAATGGTTGTCTCATATTTAAAAGCAACAGAAATGTTAAAGTTATTCAAAAGACGGGGAAGATGACTAAAACAAAGAGAAAAAGGTAGAACTAAAATGTTATTACTATTAAAAGGGAGAGTAGGGACAGTTTGATAAAATGTATTTTTAGCAGAAGAAAGACAGTTTTGAAGAAACGGGTAAAGGTAACAAAGTTTATGGCCAATTTCAAAGATATTAGAAAATTCCAAATCCATATATACCGGGCTCACAACTTGTAATGCCCGTAGAAACATAGAAGAAAAAACAGAACATCTAACTTTAGGGCTGTGAGAAGAGTTAAAATGAATATAAGAATTTGAATTAGTAGGTTTATGAAAGATAGAGTATTTAAAACCTGTATGAGTTCTATGACTAAGATAGTCAAGAAAGGGAAAGGTTCTATTATTTTCCATCTCGTGGGTAAATTGAATTGAAGGGACGAGAGAATTGAGTCTGGTAAGAAAAACATTAACATCTTTGGGATTAGGCCGCAAGCAAATGACATCATCAATATGCCTGTACCAAACGATCAGGGCGTTAAGGATAGTAGGGAAAATTTTGTTTCAAAATTGTCGCTGCCCTGTTATGTACATTTTATTTTCCCCTCTTTTCGCTCCTCGTGTTTTATAATATTCCTCGTTAGGCAATCTCCATTTCTTTTAATCTGTTACCCTTTCCGTCTTCCCAGTTTGACCTTACTACCTGCTTCTTGTAATTCTTAATGTGAATCTTTACCTTCCCCCTTCCGTCTTCCTCATTGGTGATTTCTTGTTTTTGAGGCGGTCTTTTATACTTTTTTCTTATATATACCACTAATATAATATTATTTCTTTAAGTAATCCTCGATAATAAACTTAATATAGTTCGAAAGTACTTGGAAATACCATTTAATTTTTTCCGGCGAGACTTTGCCTTCATTTGCTACCCTCACGTGATACTTTGTAAGATTTCATATATATATATATATATATATATATATATATATATATATATACATACATATATATAGGGATATGTTGGTAGTAAAAGCACATATTGTTTGCATGATTTTCTCAAGTCGACAGCGACGACTGCTTGGTTGAGCTTGTACTGCAGCTTTTTTACGTTTTCTAAGACTTTTCAGAAAGCAAGGTCTGCTCACCATAAAGTCGCTGGCTCTCACCTATTCTGATTTTGGACCTTACGACCTCCAAAACTTTCAATAATTACCGGACTAATCTTTGAAGGACCTTGCCAATTATATCATTCGAAAGAGAATGTAAAACAACATAATTTTTTTAAATCTTGTTAGAATCTGCCGAATAGTTATGATGTTATTGCCAAAACAAAATAATCCTCAGGCGACCTAGAGCTTTACGTGAAATTCAAATCGTTGCTGTTTATCTTGCTCACTGTTCCGCGTATCTACTGTAATTCCAGTGTGTGAATGTTATAGTTATAGGAGATTATTTGCTGAAAACTGAAGGAAGTAAGAGGTTCGAAAGGAGATGCTATTTTTCCTTGAGATCAGGCTAATATCTTTACATTGTAGATAGTTACTGTGACTGTGTTAAGGTTAAAAGTTAGTTTCAGGTGAGAATCAAGCATTTCGGTTTTTATATCTGCAACTCTTTGTATCTTTGTCATTGTAATGTTTATATAAGGGCTCAAAGGTTTATTAGTAATTATCCGTACTAAAACTAGTGTAGGATTCTATCTCTCGAGCAATTATTTTCGTGTCTTGGAAACTTTGGAATAATATGTGTGTTCTCCATCATTCTCTTTGAGAAATTTGTTTGGTTAAATCAATTTAATTTCGTCCTGTGTAATTTCTATTTCATTCTCGGCTCTTTTTACGATTTATCAGTTGAGTAGCTTTATCTTTGCTTCTCTGAGAAGGTCTTGGTTTCTTCTCAGTTTTCATTGTCTGGGTTCTATATTATATAAATAGCTTTATTATGTACTCTTTGGAGTTTTAGGAGGTTACTCCTCGTGATTATGTACCTAGATTTGGATAAATAAACGCTGACCATATTATCGTCTGATAAACCTTCCTCGTTTTATTCATGTAGAGGTTTCTTAACTTATACAGAAATACCAACAAGCTTTTATCCAATTTATCCATTTAGTAGCGTGCGTTTTGACACTTGATGTTATAATGGTTAGGCCAAGCATCTTACACTCTTTGTCGTATTTGTAGCTCTCCTTCTACATATTGTACATCTGAAAGGCTCCTCCTGTACACGGGTACTAACTTATATTTATCTATATTCGTTTTAATTTTTTCTTCTATCTATTTATACTTCCTATCTCTTCTGCCATCATTCTAAATTGCATTGGTCTGTTCCTATATGGGCAAACTATCAACTAGCTGATGTTGTCGTCAAAAAGGATGTTTAGGCAGCCATCATTTATGGGCGCTAATTTATCCTCGGTGTAGATTGCTTAAAAAAACGTGTTTAAACATCCTCTATCGGGCAAACCGTCAGCGAGCTCGAATTCGTCTGCTCAGTGGCGTCCTATTTTCATATAAGCCCGTCTCTCCATTGCATAAACACATAGTATTCTTTTCTTCTTGTCCATTCCGAATGGAAAGAGTAACAATGGGCTCTCCATTAGGTGTTCTAATGCAAACTTTTACTCTTAACCGTGGAGGATGTAATTTCAAGAATAATCTTGCCCTGAAACCACCGATATTCGTCGTTTTTTAACGAAATATTCATAAATGCAGATAACCCTAACCTTTTCCTTACCCTCAATTAAACATTCAAGGAAACTTGATTTTACAACTTTACCTATGAAACAGAAAACAACTGCAACTTACCATTTCTCGATATCCCGTCTATTCTCAACAAACACCTTTTATGACTGAACTTTCTGTCCAATTGACAAATCTGGGCTTCTGCATGAGCGGATCGTCCAAATCTCCTGATCTATATAGGAATAACAAATTTAACCCCTTCCGCACGACATTTTATTTAAATTTAAATTTTGCATTCATAGCATTATTCATCTTGTTATGTTCATGTTGAGAATATCATTCAAATAATTAAATAAAACAATGAGATATTGCTTACTCACCTAAATGCAATGTTTATTTAGTAGGCCTAATATGAAACATTCTTTATCAATGATTGAAATATAAGTGTGACTATCACTACTATCATTTGATTCATTTTTACTCTGCATGGGTTTCAAGGCACTATCTTCATAATTATCACTATCGCCTGAAGACATCGTCAAAATATACAACGAAATTAAAAGTTTATGCTATATATTACGCAATCAATCACGAGTAATTTCAAAATGGCATAGAAAATGGTTTCGCCTTGAGGGGATAAACAAACCCCGATCACAAAGTGTTTGTATTGGTCAGTTGAGAAAGACAACATTTTAAGACAGACACTTCGAGTAATTATCAGGAATGTTCATAGCGTACTCCGGCAAAATTACAGAACAGAAAAACAATCATTTATTTCATGATGATAACCCTATCGTCATCGGAGACATGCGCAATAGTAGGCGTGACGAAAGCATTTCGTCATCGTAGTGAAGGTGTTAAATCACTTATCATAAGACTTTTCTCTCACTCTTCTAACTGGATAGCAGTTGATACAGAATAATAAAGAGTATCTCAGGTGCTCGTCAACAACGGCTACCCACAAACTTCAATTGACAATAGCATAAAGTAAATGATGGACTAATAGCGCTACGCAAGACAGAAAAATGTAAAACTATATAAAAGAGAACTTTATTACCAAGCATTCATTAAACACTGGATATAAGGAGGACCAATAAATTCTCAGAGTCATTATTCACTGTAACGTCACCCTCAACGATCCATTAAACCAAATTAAATTAGTAATTTATTATAGACCAAAGAAAACTTGCCCTCTTGTCATAAGGAATATATACCTACCCACCACGGGCCACTTGCAGAAGTGTATCCTATTGTACGAATATACATGCAACGTTGGTGACTGTAAGCATCACACATCCTAGTACATTGGGATGAGATCAACAAGGCTTTCTTGAATGATAAAAGAACACCACCATGAGGGACGGAGCCGTCAAACGCCATATTACAAAGCATCGAACCACTCTCGCTCGAGAAATGGTAAATAGCAAAAAAAACATCATTCTCAAGGAGAGTAATTTTCGAAGACTGCCCATGGCTGAAGCCGAGACAATATGAAAAAGAAGACCACAATTAAACACTCCAGCTTCACCAAGACACCAGTTTGCATACCACACACATTCTTAGTATCAAAAGCATTGCATTATAATTCGCCCTCCATTTACTCATAACTTGTCTCTTTACTTAAAGTTCACTGATCCAAATATTATTTAATTATTATAAATTTTATCTCATCTGATTGATACAAACAAATATTTTCATGTTAAGATAATAACTAATACATAAGACCCCTTTTCTGTAATTTTCCGCCGTTTCCCGACAAGATGCCACTTGAAACATTTGAAAGACGTCTTGGCTAAAAAAGAACTTCCACTTGCTAGCATTTTCCCTCAATTTCTGCTTTCTGAAAAGAGAGTCTTTGACAAGGTAAAAATCCTTAGCGCAAAATCAACGAAGCAGCCGTTGCTGTCGATTTCAACAAATTAAATATATATGAATATGAGAAACTCACATAGAAGCGCGTGAGTAGAGCAATTAATGCAAAAAATACACAGGATAATGAGAGGTGGATTCCTAGTACTTTCGAACTTGTTCAGTTCATTCTCAAGGATTGACAAAAAATGTTATAAAGCTGGTATATATGTATATGAGAAACAACAGAGTAATTCCTCGCCCATGTACAACGAAAAGACAAAATAGAAAAATATTATCAAAGACGGATATGAATTTTGTTTTTTTAGATTTTAGGAGCCCGTTTGGCGATTGCCTACTTGGGCAAAAGTCGCGGTGATGACGACAACCTAGGACTAGGCTAATTTAAGACAACAATATGCAAAGCAAAAAAGAAAAAAAATAACAATAACAATAATAAAAAAAGGAAAAGGGCAACAGGCAGTAAGCAAGCTAAGGCGTCGAGGGAAGGTACGTCTCCCGCCTGCACAGGTAAAGTGCGACCTACGAAGAAAACTACAAAAACAAAACAAAAATAACTAACTAAATAAAGCGGAGAAGGCTGGTCTCCTAAAACAGGTCATAAGTACATAAGTCAATGTACACGAATCCGTCCCGAGTAAAAAGGATAAGCGGTAGCAACCCAGCTCATCCCGGTACGGGGACAGGTAACGAGTGCGAAGATCGCCCAGACTAGGACATTCAACAAGAATGTCCCGAACATTCTGGGGGATAACGCGATATAGCCGGTGTAAGGAAGAGCGAAACGGTGGTCCGGTCTCCCAGTCCTCGCTGATTCTTTGGCGCCTTCATCGGCGCAATCAGGCGCTTTGTGAGTCGCTATAAATCACAATCCGGTGTCCTAACCGGGCACGTCGCGTAACCTCTAGTAGGCTGAGTGGTGTATTGCCAGAGCTCGGCTACGACGACAGACGCAGCGTCTGGCAGAGCCCAGCTGACTTCACACAGAAGGGATACAGCGTAGAAGCCGATCTCATCTTCGGGTTTGGTGCCATCCGTATACACTGGCACGGTTCCAGTGTGACACGAGGTGCGCTCCAAAAAGGCCTAACGCAATACTTCCAGCGCTGCATAAGCTTTGGGAGCAGAGGCGTGGCGACAAATAGCCAAAGGGCGTACCTTTCAGGGTGACCTCCTGGAGAGAACCAGGGGCGCCACCGGCTCGAGAGCTATACCTAGCTCTCAAAGGGGTTTCCTAGTCCTAAACCCAAAGGGCTTAGGATATAACTAGCGTCTCTTGGTGGCATAGGCAGCCTCAAAATCAGCTGTGGATCCTTGGAGAGCTTTTGGTGACTGAAGGAGGCACCGAGCTTGCGCATACAGGCGAATAATGCACTGTGTACGGCGTAGAGCGAGTAGCATCTCCCCAGTATCGACAAGTAAGCTCTTAATGGGCAAAGTGCGGAAGGCATCTGTCGCCAGGCAAAGGCCGTTGTGGTAAATCAAGTCCCCTTTCTGCAATACACGCACAGCTGCGAATGCATAAAACTCACATCTGTATTCGAGCTTCGAACGAACAAAGGATCGATTAAAAAGGAAGATACTAGCCCTATCAGCGCCCCGAGCGCTGAACGTCACGGAAAGAAGAATATTCATTACGCGGGTACAACAGACCCTAAAGTTGCGAATATGAGCCTCCCAGGTGAGGTGTCGGTCAAATATAAGACTAAGGAAATGATGTGATTCAACCACTTCCAGGCGTAAAACATTAAGAAAAAGGTCTGGGTCAGGATGGAGCCGTGGATAGCAGCAGAAGTGCATCACCTTAGTCTTAGCAAAGGAAAACCAAAAACAGCTCGTTTCAGCATAGAAAAAGACGCGGTTTCAATGCCTGTCTGATTCGACGCTCCAGAGTTGGCATTTGGGCCACACCAAAAGAAATGGGAAGGTCGTTTGCGTAGACTGTAGCGAGAATATCTTTTTGCAGCAACGGAGTGATGCCGTTGCTGCTCAGAGTAAAGAGCGTGACCTGAGGACACTTCTCTGCAGAACACCCTCTTCCTGCTCGATTGGGCCGGAGAGGGGTCCCCCATCCCGTACCCGGAATTGACGATCTCGCGAAAATTCAGATATGAACATTGGGAGGCGTCCCCTCGCTCCATCGTGTGAAGGGTCTCTATGATACTGCATCGCCATGTGGTAGTATCATAGGCCTTCTCCAGATCTAAAAACACCTTGGCATAGTACTATCTACTAAGAAATGCCTCGCAGACGGCCTTTTTTAGTCGAAGCAGAGCATCCGACGTGGAGTGGAACTTCCAGGAGCCGCACTGTGCAGAAGACAGATGGCCTCCGCTGCCTAGAAAAAGGCTAATCTAAAATTTACTAATTTCTCCATTAAATTGCACACGCAAGAGGTTAGAGAGATTGGGTGGAAACCGGCCGAGATAGAGTGATCTCTCTACGGTTTGCGAAAAGCGAGTACAGAAGCGATTCACCGGGAATCCTGGAGGAGACACTCTACCCAGATGCTGTTAAAGAAATTTAACAGAAAGGTCATGCTTCGGTCACCCAGGTGGCGAAGCATGGCGTATAGAATATCGTCCAGACAATGGGCGGTGTCCGCACACGAAGCAAGAGCGGAGCGCAACTCACTAAGAGTAAACTTGTCGTTGAAGGGTTCTCTTACTGTGGAGATAATGTCTAGTTAGCGGCTTTCTGCGACATCAGAACGTGCAATAAATACTGGCGGAGCAGCATCCCGGCTAGAGAATGCGGAGAAAGCTGTCGCGAATGATTTTGCCACGGACGCGGGGTCTGAGATTGCCATCCCATTCTCCTGAAGCACGGATATGGGGCCCTGCGAGAACTTGCCCAGAGTCCTTTTGACTCGATTTCACACCTCTGCTAGAGGGGTCTTCCCGTTAAGTGAAGACACGTTTGCGCGCCAAGAAAAGCGTCGGGCGTGCTTCGAAATATACCAGTGCCTAACCCTAGCCCGACGAAATTCACTGGCAGTGATATCGTTCTGGCGGCGCTTATAGCGCATGTAAGCATAACGCTTCTGTGTGAGGGCCGTCTCACACCTTGCTGATTACCATGGAAGTGGTCTGTGCACAAAACAGTCAGAGCTTCTAGGAATAGTAGTTAAGCACACGGTAAATAGGTTGCAGCACAAGATCTCAATGGCATCGTCTAGCGACCTAAATTCCTTGACAGAAATACATAAATCAGTTAGTTCCTGAAATTTGGACCGATGCGGACGCGCGATCACCACTTGGGCGGAGTCTCGGGTGGCAGCGGCACAGAAAATGATATTTGATCACTACCATGGAGGTCATCGACTTAGCACTACCCCAAATCAGGCTGGGCATCCGGAGAGCAGAAAGATAGCTCGAAACATGAAAATGAAGCAGTTCTCCGGCAGAGATCAGTAAACTCTTTCATATTTAGGACAACTATCTCCAGCTCGTCGATCAGGACGGCAAGGACTTGAGCCCGAAGATTAATCGAGTAGTCTTTCCTAAGCGGGTGTAACCTTTTAGATCTCCGACCAAGAGAAAAGGCCACGGCAACCGTGCCACGGCGCGGCGGGAGTACCCAGCGTTGAAGTCGGTTGACGGTGGAATGTACGCGGAAATAACAGTATACCACCTATCCAGGTGCAGCTGCACAGCCGCTGCCTGAGAGGAGGTAATTATAGTGAAAAGAAAAACGGAGACATTATGCCGGGTGTAAATCGCATATCCTCCCGCCCTGCCCCAATCCCGTGATGGTGGAGGCACAAAACCCTAATACCCCGAAAGGGTCAGCAGGGGCATGCGCCTAGTATGGTTTTCTGTGAAAAGATAGCTAACCGGGAACGGTAAGAGACTAGCCACCGCAACTCCCACCAGTTGGCCCGGTGTCCTTGGCAATTCTATTGAAGGAATAGGCCCTCCAGGCCGTATGTTTCACCGAAAGCAGAACTCCGGTAGCTGTTTTCCGGGCAATGCGCTTGTGAGAGAACCCCACGTGGAAACTCTTGGGCAGAATGAAATTTCCATGCGCTGCAGAGGGCCCGGTTAGGCCTAAATTGATAAGCCTAACCACCACCTTCCACGCGGTAGCCTCAAACCGTGTCCACCACGATTCATTTTTACACGAGCAGAATAGTCTTTGCAAGAAGATTCGAGGCCATTCGAGAGTAGAGCTGTTTCCCGCTTACCGCCCCCCAACCCCGAGAAGAGCCTCGGACATAAATAGCGCTTGACTCCCACGAAGATACACAAAGTTGAGAAGTCTCTCCTGGACCCCAGAAGATTCCCCATAGTTCCAAGTCAGGGGTTAACAACTAAGCAAAGTGACAGCTGAACTATTTTGTTTATTTGGAATTAGCCCCAGCCAGTGAGGTAATTCCACTTAACGATCGCCACCAAGTGATTTTTCCGGCTTCTCTCGTGTACTCCTGTCGAAGCCCTCCTTCGTTCGTCCCTTATTTCAGGTGGCCGACATACTCTCCCCTACACCGAAAGTTACCGCTACCCCCAACCTGTTTTTGGAGAACCGTCATCACTTCAAGTTCCCGCTCAGAAGTTCCGGGCAGCCTAGACCACGTGCAAAAGACATCCTTAAGCCAACCCCCCTCCCCCCTTAGTAACCCAATTGAGTTAATCCCCCCCCCCCATTTGTAGAGTCTCCTCTTGTAATACCTTAAGTTCTAACTTCATAGTCTGATTTATAACTACAATTCCCCCCTTCGTTTACTGACGTGATTTTGTGCGTTAATTCTCTGACGTAATTTTACCCTTCCAATTCTCTCATTATTTTTGTGTAAATAAAATTAATTTTTTTATATGCCTCTTTAAATATCCTTGAGCTTTGACCTTGTCCATAATTTACCTGACCTCGTTGCACTCTCTCTCGCTACTCATCCTATCTAAATTAGTGGTGTTCCGTCCCTTCGTAGGTTCGCCTGTAAGTTATCGGTCCCTTCCCCATAGATATAATATGGTATTGATGTAAAATAATGTCATACCACGACAGCGCTGAAGTTGCTGTCGCCTTCGATGACCTAATGGGGGAGGTTAGGCTTGTTATGCAAATCTTTTCCTCCCTCCGCCTCGAAACCATTGGTGAACGGGTCGACTTTGGAGGTGGGGGTCCCTCTTTTCCTACTACTTCTTTGGAGATCCGAGCCGCTGAGGAAGACCTTGCACAGGAGCGGACTCGGGTTCGGTGTTTGGCGCCGAACTCGGATTCGCCCCAAGGAAGGTGCTACCTTCTGGGGCTGGGTTTCCAGCAGGACCATGTCTATCTCAAGAAGGGGGTCGCTATTTTGCGCCCTTCCTGGATGTCACAGGTCTCATTGGCAACTGTGTCGATATTTAGTTTATTTGGGGGGAGAGCACGTCCCTTGACCCCCACTGAGGTCAATATCCGAGCCAGCAGGTATTTCGAGGGAAGAGGCAGATGGGCCCTGTCTTCCTTTGCCCCTCTAAGGGGGTTTACCCTACCGAGCCAGCAAGTATTTCGAGGGAAGAAGCAGATAGGCCCTGTCTTCCTTCGTCCCTCTAAGGGAGTTTGCCCTACCGAGCCGTTCAACGGGTAGCGGTCTGTTTTGGGCTGCCTGCTGGCTTTCTTGGCAGTCCCCTTGGAAAGTAAAGGGGGAACTGTCGTTGGTTACTGCGAGGCCCCCTGAGGCATCTCCAGACCAAGGGGTGAAGGGGAGTTCCCTACACATCTAAACAAAGGAGAGGAGTAAGCCTACTCTCTAGTTAGAGCGTTTTGGAGGGTCCCCTGCGAGAGCACTGGCAGGAGTTCCTCTATTTCATCAGTGGAGCTGCCCGAAAGCGGTTATGTCGATGGTGAGGAGGAAAGGGGGAGAGTTTTACTTTTTATTTTTATCATCAGGCATGGGGACCCGATTCTTTTGGCTGTAAGCAAACGCTAATTACCTCTCGCAGTAGCCCGCTATGTAAGGGGTGCCTATGGAGCTGGAAGAGCCAGGTGCCACCATTTTAGGCCATCTATCCTGCCTGGTGACCTGGCAGCACTTCGGCATGGCAGCTCCATCTTGGGCACGGCGTAAAAAGATAGATATTTAAGTGATAAGGAAAGGGGGTGTGAGAAAGTTATGGGTGGGGTTGTAGCAGGTTGTTAAAAACCCACCATCCTAAACTGGAGATCAGGGTTTAAGGAACATTGTCCCATCCCCCCTCAGCCCCGAACAGGGATAGTTGGCTAAGAAGAAGTTCCGCATCTACCCTGTGAAAATAAAAGCCGACCAGAGAAAGTTGTGGGAGAGGCTGTATGGGAAGTGAAGAAGTAGGGGAGAAACACAGCCTGTCTAAAAGAAGGAGAAGAGGCTAAGCTGGGAGCGTACAGGGCGATGAGTCCCGTTACCATGGCAGCCAGGAGAGCAAACCGCTGTCCCTTTAATTGGAAGAGCGATATGAAGTATAAAACCAAATAGATAAGGTCTTCTTCCGCAAGTTCCAACTGTGAGCACAGAATGTAGACATTTTTTCTTTGCATTTAGTTATTAGTTACTAAACAAACTGAAAAAGCAAATTTCTCAGCGTTTACCAGTTTTGAAAAATAAAGTAATTGTATTCAATTAAATTAAATATTTATTGAGGCACAATAGTTTATTTTGTGAAGTTGACTGCAATTCGCCCCTTTTCCTGAATCTGGAATAGTTTACCTAATTGTAAAAATATCTAACTTTCCTATTTTGGCTTTTTATATTTTTTAATTGAAGGTGTTTTTAAAACGGTGGTAGAAATGATATTATACTAATGAGAACGAGTTATTCAATCAGCACGGTTTGCAGATCCAACGAAAAGGTGATGATTTGAGTATGTAGGACGTCATTCTTTCGTACACAATTAAAGCCAAATAATTTTATGCTTACGGATGTTTTTCTTTTTCATTTGTTTCCTATAATTTAGTTAGAAGGGATGGGTGATTTAAATTTTTTAGATAATTAAAATTTTTATAAATAAAATATATTTGCTAATTGATTGATTTTACGACCACATTAAATTGGAAGAACCCTTTGTCGTGACTGCTCCATTATCCATATAATTTAATGAGTAAATTAGTTATTTAAATTGCTTTATGTGGTCTAGTTCGTCTTCATCGGTTTGACCAGGATTTTAAGGATTTGACTATTAGTAGTTGGAAAGCTTAATCCTTATTTCCGTATAACATCCTTAAACCACACCTACATTTCTTTACTTTGTTTCTTAATGATCAAAAAAATTTTGGTTAAAACATAATCGTTTGGATATATTTTTTAACCTCCAATTTTAACTTAAAAATACTAATATTTGACCCAAAATACAATTATTATGTTTCTTAGATAAATATTCATCAATATTGTTTATGCGTTTAGCTATGCCTTGGTGGCATTCATTAAATTCAAAGGCAATCCAGTTTTTGTAACTTTATTAACTAACTAATATACGTTGAACTAAAGTTTTAGCTTTAAACAATAGATGTGATACTCTCCCGTTCCATTATTAAGGCCTAATTTATTTTCCATTTTAACTTTCTACTGTATTTGAGATTAAATAAGAAGTTAAATTTTTATTTATTTGGGCCTGTAGCGGTGTTTTAAACTTCTTAGGGAATTTTAAAGCAATGCTCATTAATTTCTTCAGTAGTTTTTAATTTAAATTTCTATCTTCAGGAAAGATCAAATCTAATTAAGTTTATTTTCACACCGTCGTTCTTGATAGGCAGGTCATTTTTATCTTTAATTAATTGTTCTCTCCTTTCAACTTAACAAAATACCAAATTGAGGTTGTTTTTTTAATAATATATGCACTATCTACTCCCAAATTATATTTATATCGCTTAAGATATCGGTACTTTTGAAGGGATGATTAGCTTCCAACCCTTGATACTAAACACTATCACAACTTTAGACTCAGCTAAAATTTATCGTTTCCAAGACATAATTCGGGTTTTTTTCAATACAATTACATCATTTCAGGCAGAATGGCCCAATTCAAGCTATCTGAATGACAGACTAAAAAACGGCTAACAGGTAAGCCAATGGAAAAACGAAGAAAACAAGTCATTGCTATGTTCAGTTAGCATACAAAGAATTATGTTCATTAATATGGGACAGCACTTTTATAACTTCCAATAGATTTCCAAGTGAATAATTTGCAGGTTATTTAACCTGAAATACAGTTAAAACACACTAGAAACCCATAAAAAATACATTTTAGGATGCATTGTATAAAATATCACGATTAATGAGTTTTTAGGGGATTAACTAAATTTTGGTTAGTTTTGAAGGTTATAATTTATGGTAAATGCGGTTAGTCTTTATATATTTAAATTAAATGCTTCGTGCTATCCTGTTATACAATCTAAAGTTAGTGAATGTAAACAAAAAAGTGCACGGTGATGCGTTGATAATCTAGAGCAGTGGGGTGATATTGTTCGTTTTCTTTTCTTTTTTCTTTACCGAAATTTTAAATTGTACAAAAATGTAGTGCCACAGCTTTACTTAAAATATATAATACTTACCGCTCGTAACTTAATGATTTAACCTACAAAACTTCGGAAATAATGGATAGTGTCAATTCAAATACATACCAAAAAGTGTCGATCGGTAAATAGTTTACCGTACCTGTAATTTTGTCTCACTGAAATTATTTAATAGCGAGATCACTGTTATAGAATGAACACTTACAAATTGTTTCCATGAAAGAATGCTTCAGAAAAAGCTATGCTTATATATTTAACTTAAACTAGAAGATAAAGGGCTAGGCTCCAGTGAATAACCCATGTACACTTCGCTGATTTTGAAAATGGTGTAATAAGGTACTTATAAAAGTCTGACCGTCTTGAATAAATATCGTTACGTGAAATGAAATTTTGTACAAACTCTGGCCCCCTTCCAAATCCCTATAGTCAGTACGTGTCCACCCATTCGGACAGCCTGTCAGCAAGATGTCTTGAGTTGAGACGGCAACAATGTGGAGCTTGAATTGAAAAGACCGCATATTTAAAATTTAAATACCTTAGTTTCATACCGTTTCGTTTCATTACTGTTACTTTCAAGTAATATTTTTTCTACTACTGTCAGTTTAAGTCGTAAAGCATTTTTTAGATAAAACAAGGTGTGGTGATCGACAGTTGCGTGCTCTCACTTATTCTGATTTATGACCTTACGAACTTCAAAACTTTCAACAATTCTCGGACTATCCGTAGGAGGACCTTAGCAATTATATCATTAGAAAGGGAATGTAAAACGACCCAAGGGTTTTAAATTTAGTTAGAATGGGTGAAATATTTATGATTTTTTTGCCAAATAAATCCTCAGCTAACCTCGGGAGGACTTTAGTAATTATATTATTCAAAAGAGAATGTAAAACAACATAAGAGTTTCAAATTTAGTTAGAATCAGCTGAATAGATATGATGTAATAGCATGAACAAAATAATTCGCGAAATAACATTGAGAGGACCTTGGTAACTATTTAATTCGAAAGAAAATGTAAAACAATCTAAGGTTTTAAAATTTCAATAGAATCGGCTGAATAGTTATGTACAATGTTATTACTTAAACAACAAAAAAGCAAAACGGGGACCGACCGACATAATGAGATATAGAGTGGCCCTCGACTATATTCACACGCGACTAAAAGTTACTTTGACTACCTTCATTACACACGAAACCTACACTGATTTACGCAAGAAAAGGCTACAAAATATCATGTACCGTACCGTTAATCTGATATGATGTGCTACTTTAATCCTATTTTGAAAAAATCTATTAAAATAAACGAATACAAAATATTGTATTGAATCGTTAGCAGTAATTTCGAGTGATTATGAGCATGTGTTATTTTCTCTATCATGCAGCTAATATATTGAGGTATCGCTTGTAAATCCTATAAAATTATATATAAAGGATGTTCTATTAAGACAGATCGAAGTTAGCAGTAAATAAAACAGTGTTATTGAAAAAAAATTATTGATTTCGCTATTGGATCATATTATTTGAATCATGGCAATTATGTGTGAAAAATAATATCGCCTGAATGTCCGCCAAGGCTTCGGCGGCACACCTCCAATAGAGAATCAAAATCTTTGATGACTTGTTGGCTTGTTGGCATACACCTTACTTTTGAGATGACCCCGAAGGAAAAATCTGAAGGCGTCAAGTCACACGATCGTGGTGGCCAATTGACCTCGCTGTTTCGAAAGATGATGTGACCTGGGAACTTCTCATTTAATAAAGCCACAGCCATTGTTGCAGTGAGTGTGTGGCATGTGGCGTCGTCCTGTAACAGAATTCCCGGCATCATTTTCGAAGAAATGCGGCCTAATGATTCCGCTAGCAAAAAATGCACACCAAACAGTGACACTTTGTGGATGCAGTGGCTTTTCAACAATATTCCTGGGATTTTCATCAGTCAAAATGCGACAATTGTGCTTATTAACGAATCCACCAAGATGAAAATGGGCTTCATCACTAAAAATGATTTTTTGTGAAAAATGATCATCGGCTTGTCTTTGCTGCGGCTCCCAATTTACGAATGTACGGCGCTTCAAATAGTCAGCAGTCTTCATTTCTTGTGTCAATTGAATTTTGTAAGCGTGTAGAGACAAATCTTTTGTCAAAATTTGATGTAACGTTGTTGTGGAGAGGTTCAATTCCTGCACACGATGAGGAATTGCGTAAACGAGCACGCAATAGCGTTTTCATATCTGCCACCGACCAGGTTTGTTTGAATTTACGGACAATTTTCCCAATTGCACTCTCGGTTGGTCGATTATGTTGACCAAAAAATCGCGAAGTGCCCGAAATGCGTTTCTGTTTGTGCATGCATTTTCGAAATAGGCTTCGATAACTTTAACTCGTTGTTCCATTGTTAATCTTTCCATGGTTGAAATTGCAAAAAGACTGAATTCTTAAATCTGTAAAAAAAAAAAACATTAGACGCTTAAACTTAACTCACATTTAAAATCGGTCCTGGTTATTGGAACCCCCTTTATATATTTATATATATATATATATATATATATATATATATATATATATATATATATATATATATATATATATATATATATATATATACTAGGGGCGGTCAATAAGTTTTGCAATTCGGATATAAGGAAACGAGATATGAGGAAAGGTGTTTTATTATTTTTCAATATAACTATTCTCGACTTCAATGCACTTGCGCCACTTGTCCCTAAGGCTTTGAATTCCCGACAACCAGAAATTCCTCGACTGCTTTTCAATCCACTCCTGGAAGTCGAGCTGGACATCTTCATAGTCCCCAAACCGGCGTCCACGCAATGCAGCCTTGAGCTAGAGGAATAAAAAGTAGTCGCTAGGGGCCAGATCTGGACTGTGGGGGAGGATGGTTGGGCTTCTCGAATCCGCGCTCACGCAGGGCAGTTTGTACAACTCTGGCCTTGTGGACGTGGGCATTGTCTTGGAGGAGCAGGACACCGCGTGTCAACTTGCCGCGCCGCTTCTGACGGATGCACTTCTTCAACCCAGCCAGTTCCCCGGTGTAATATTGGGCGGTAATGGTCCTTCCACGAGGCGCATAGTCCACCATCATTACTCCCTCAGAATCCCAACAGATGGTTTCCATGTTTTTCCCAGTTGAGGGTTGGGTTCGGAACTTGATGGGGGTCAAAGAGCCCCTGTGCTTCCAGGCCATGCTTCGAGCTTGGTCTCGAGATCCCAGTGATGGACCCACGTTTCATCACCTGTCACTATGCGTGACTCGAATCCCGCCGGGTCTTGGTTGTACAGGAGCAGCAGCTCCTCCGAACTTTGACGACGTTGAAATCGATCATGGGGCGTGAGGTTTCGTGAGGTTTCTAGGGACCCAACCGGCAGAGACCTTGGTCATGGCCAAATTGTCGTGGATGATATTGAAAACACTTCAATGTGATTTTCTAAGGTCTCACTCGATTTCTTCGACCTTCACACCTCGATTTTCGAGGATTATCTTCTCTACACGGGCTACATTGTGCTCGTTGGTCACGTCTGATGCGGGTCATCTTAAAGGAACTCACGACCATGGCGTAACTCCCTATTCCAGCGAGCAATGATTGCATAGGAAGGGGTGGTGTCGGTGTACACTGCAACCATGCCTTCATGGATCTCTTTTGCATTCTTGCCTTCCTTGGTCAAAAATTTGATCACTGCGCGGTGCTCAACCTTCTCCATTGTTGAAAAATTTGTGACTGACGATCTGCGATCAGCTACTGCTTCTTAAAGAAACGAGGCAGGAGCGTGCGGCTGCAGGTCCTGACTTGTCATAACCTGTCCTAACACCCCCACAAACAGCCATTTCCCTTCCTCTGTTTTGCCCGACCGATTCGCAAAACATATTGACCGTACCTCGTACTAACCATCTTACCTCATTGCCAAATTTAACAAAGCACTCGAGACTGAAAGGTTAAGTTCCGACCAATAATGCAGGAGTAAAAAATTCTAAGAAATTATTCTAGTATACGCTTGAATCCTCAATCATGTATTGCTTCTCATTGCTCAAAACGTGTAGTTTATGAAAGTATAAGAATTAGTAATAAAATGGAAAAATCGAATTTTTATCTTTCTTGAGAGCGCTGATTTTCCACCAGCGGAGAGTAGGTTAAATCAAATTTTGCCTCCGATGAAGTTCTTGCTAGAGAGATATAAAGAATTCTACCAGTTAGTTCAGAAATTGTACTTGATGAAACTATGATGCCATTTCGAGAAAGATTAGTTTTCATAAATATATCACTCAAAAAGACACAAATATAGTTGTAAAATCTTGGAACTTTTTCAGAAACATTTACTTGGAACTTTGATGTACCTACAACTATTGTTATTACATAAAAACTACTTGATTGTAAAGAGTGAAGAGAAATAGAAAAGGCTTATAAGGGATGCAACTAAACGAAAGATACGAGAAATAATAGGTAAAAAAAATGATACAGATAATATAGTTAAAATTTAGAAGGTTAAAATAAATCTTTTGACACTGATATCGGTTCGACAGCCTCATGCTAATACTGTATAAATTTGCACGAGGAAAAGAGATAAGAAAAATGCAATGAAGCCACAAAGTGTCATGGACCTCAATTTTTCTAAAATAGTTTTTCATCTTTGTCACCTGTTACAGTAGTTAATTCTTGGTTTATTTCTAACAAATAGCTTTGTGCAAGCAAAAATGGGTCAAGTGAAGTTCAAGGAATCTTTCATTACTTAATTGCTAACTTGCCGCCCAAAAGAAGATCTAAAACCAGCTAAGAAAGACTAGAAGATGATGTGTGGCATATTATCACATGAAATCTGAAAATGAACGTTCCTAGATTGCTGATAAAACTGCTAAAATGGTTTAAACTGTTTGTAAAAGATATCCTGTAAATCTATTTTGATGTTTTGATTTTCATTAGTACAACTGGCTAGTTTTCTTTAACCTGTATTTCAATTAAAAGGTTTAATTTTAAATTTTTATTGCTGATATCATTTTATCTATGATTTCGTAGTAGTAGATCGAAACAATAAATCAGTGATATATATTTTCTTTTAATATTTTGCATTAATTGGTATTTTTTTTACTATGGACCCGCCGATGGGTCGGTTCACACTAACAAATACTTTACTGTGACCTACCAGTGGGTTAGATCGGATTTAACTTACTATAATTCAGGTCTTGGAAGTTTGTCCACCCCAGAATATCTCAAGTTTATGTTGGTAGATTAATTTCGTTGCTTATTCCTGTTTATCTGGCTGAAACAGTTTTAACCGACAGAGATTCCCCTTCTAATTTCTATATTACGTGTGGATGCCTTCGGGATTTCTTTTTACAAATCTGTTTTGTCAATTTCCTCAAAAATTAGTTCATATAAATAAAGAATCGTAGCGAAATGAAACTTTAATTCATCTACGTAGGAATGTAAAGTTTTTTAATTAAGAGCTTTGTCGCCAAGAAAAGAATGAAAAAATATAATAAGGTGGGTAATCTGAGCACTATATTCCTCTTGAATTCTAACCCCTCTCATCTTGGATTCAGGATTCGTGTGGTAAAATTGGGCAATATCTCACAAACACAAACTTTCTTAAGAAAAAAGTGTGACGGGAGAGCTATTCAAACTTAATATCATGTATGTATATATTTACAAAGCTCAATTTATTTTGTGCGCTCTTTATATATAGCACGTATCATTAAATTTATTATATATATCTAAGCACCTGTTTATATTAATATTTACAACATGGAATCAACTGTAAGCGCAAAAGGGTTAAATTGGAGAGATGGATAATTTTAAAAGTTTCTAGCCCTATATACAGAGGAAAATAAATCTGGGCTGCCCATTAAATATGAATGTAGCGCTCACCCTTATCGTATAGTATTAATATGAATAGTTAGAAACTACGTAAAATACAAGGTCTAGGAACTTATCCTTACCGTATCGCTTATACAATGGAGTTTGATAGCAGAAAAGGGGATTCTTAACACTTCGTAAATCATTCCTCCCCTTGTGAGGTATAAAATTACTTGATAACGTAGAGGTATTGGGAGTTAGTCCACAGAAATCTTCTGTCCGCATTGGCTTGTAACTTTAAATTCTCGAGTGGCTTCTCCATATACCTGCACTAGTTTCTAAATACATCTACATAACCAGGAACCCAGCAAAAGATAATATCGACTGGTTTTCAACTCGCAGTCGCTATAGTTTAACAAATACTGCGACCCAGGAAAAGTGGAGATTCCAATTACTCTAAGGCAATTTGCTCGCTTTGAGAGTCAATATACGATGGGCGGTCAATACGTTTCGCAATTCGGATATAAGAAAACGAGATATGAGGAAAAGTATTTTATTATATTTCAATATAACTACTCTCGACTTCAATGCACTTGCGCCACTTGTCCCTGAGGCTTCGAATTCCCGAAAACCAGAAATCTCCCGACTGCTGTTTAATCCACTCCTGGACGGTGAGCTGGACATTTTCATCGTCCCCAAACCAGCATCCACGCAGTGAAGCCTTGAGCTGACGGAACAAACTTTAGAGGCTAGGGGCCAGATCTAGACTCTTCGAATCCGCCCTCGGCAGGGCAGTTTGTGAAACTCTGTCCTTGTGGACTTTGACGACGTTGAAGTCGATCTTGGGGCGTGAGGTTTCTAGGGACCCAACGGGCAGAGACCTTGGTCATGGCCAAATTGTCGTGGATAATGTTTGTCGTAGAATTACCCTTGGTTTTGATCACTATACTCTTTGACACCCTTTTAGTAGCGGTATGCTACTTCTATAATGAATAGGCTTTGTTCTAAGAGTGCTAATTCAGTAGTTTTATTCTTAAAGAAAAGCTATTTTTAAACACATAAGGATAAGAGGAAACACCAGAATCTACCAAAATAAACATGTATTTTAAACAAAACACTTAACTATTACAAATCAACAGTTAACCCATTTCTATCTTTGGCATCAAAGATCTTTCAATGACAAAAAAAAACAAATAGGCTTCCCGTAAACGTACCAATTGCCGATTAGTATTTTTTTTTCGCGACTCTATTTAATTAGCGTTAAACATTAAATTAACGTACTCTCGTCTACAAACATATATGACCTAGGTTCAAGAACAATGGTTTCTACTCTTCTTTAAAACGTGGGACGTACTAAACTTCTACTATCACAAAAGAGAGATAAATGGTATTTTTAACTTACAGGTAGGTATTAGGGATTGCCGGATGTCGCTGGAGGACTTATCTCTCGCTTTGAAGAGTTGTGGCAGCTGGTTGAATTTTCGTGGCGGGATTGTTTGTCGCCTGTGACGGGGGCTGATGCTTCAACGTAATTAAAGAACGGGAGCTCGTTGGGGCTGGGTTCTTCTGCTCTCACTCTTACGGAGCTTAAGATGTGAGAGTCGCTCGAGTGTGAGCGGCTTTGCTTTTCTTCAGTCGGACTTCTTTGCAGACTGAAAAGGCTTCTTTGGTATGGAACCAATATAAAGCTTGACTATTTAGGTTAATCCGGCCCTGAAAGGGGGGATCGATTTTCTCAATCTGATCCTATCGTTTCTCACGGAAATAGTCTTGTATGGCTGAAGGATTGATCTTCATGAACTAACCGTTCTTCTGGCGTATCGACTTCTAATCTTCTTGTCTGGCTGAAAGATCGATCTTCAGGAACTTATCTTTTTTAGGGCGAATCGACTTCTAATAATCTTCTTGTCTGGCCGATGGATCGATCTTCACGAACTAATCCACCTCTGACGTATCGACCTCTGATAATCCATTTCTCTTTCTTTGCGGGGCTTATTTATAGGCGGATTGCTGCCCCATCTAAAGGGGAAAGTGACCAGGCCACAGAGGCAAAAGGGGGAGGGGCGAATGGTGAGTTAGCATCTGGGGAGAGCGAGAATTCCTGAGGTGGCACTGGGGTGCCCAAGTCAGCTCGCAAATTAGAGGCTCGCAACGGCACCGCTACTTGGCGTGCCTTCGGACTCGCACTGCTTTTTTATCCTATAACCACGGGTTTATGGGTCTGGTAGGTAATTTGATCGTTAGAGTGTCGTTTAAGGACCTTAGGTGGTCGCCTTAAAACAGATGTTATCTCCCTCCAACTGCCCACAGCGGCGGGGAGATCACACATGGTAAGCATTTTCGCCGGCTACCTTTCCCACGCTTCTCCTTATAAGGGAGGTGGGCTTTAATGTACCTATACTACTCCAGGATGCTTAAGGTAGCCGTTTCTCTACATTTACCTCCCTTCTTAAGAAAATAACGGGAGGAAAGGGGGGTTCCAATCCGACGCTTACAATAATATACATGGGTAACTTACGGAACAGTATATTATACAATAAATTCTAGTTCACACGAGGAATTCCTCGATAACATTTCACCTGACCTTACATTAATTCCTATATTACTGTGCCAACTTAGGATCTTTTTACCTACCACTAGGGGGTTACTCGCCCCTACTAACTTACAATTCTACTGATTTACACTTAACTTTGCTATAATACAATAGTTGGGCTGCTGCTTAATTGCCGACAGGGTTCTGACTTAACGAGTCGGCCATACAATTGTTGGACCCTTTTATATAGTGAATGGAGTACTGGTACTCCATCAAGAGTAAACTCCATCTCAGGAGTCTCCCATTCTTACTTTTATTTTTACTTAAGTATGACAACGGTTTATGGTCGCATTCAAACTTAAACTCGCACCCTATTAGATAATATTTGAATTTACCTATGTACCATATTATGGCCAAAGCTTCGATTTCGATAGTAGCGTAGGCTTTTTCTCTACACAACAGTTTCCTACTGACATAAGCTTTTGGATAGGTTCTTTGCCCTTTTGGGGTATCTATCAAGTAATCGACTGGACCCCGTGCCTCGAATACTTCGAACGGTCCCTTCCACTGGGCCCATAACTTATTATTTTCGGTATGGAGTAATAATAAGACTTCATCTCCTGCCTATAATTTTCGAGCCTTTGCTTTCATATCGAAGTAGTCCCGGTATTTGGCTAAATTTTTCTCAGCGTCCTCTCGAGCTAAGCCAGAGCAGTATTCTAGGCGCTCGCGCATATCCATCACGTAGACGTAAGACGATTTGATTTCTTGTTCGAGCTTCGCGTTGAAAAATAATTCCTTAAGAATACTGAAAGGGACCTCGCACATTTCTCCCGTATAATAGCTCAAAGGGCGAGAATCCAAACGTCCGATGAGGTATTTCTCGGCAGGCGAAAAGGGCTGCAGGCAGGTATCTGTGCCACTGTGTAGGGTTGTTTTGACACAACTTCTTCAATATATTTTTGAGATTCCCGTTTTACTTTCTCGCAGATTCCGTTAGCGGATGGATGAAATGGACTCGTAAAAATTGGCTTGACTAACAGTAGTTTATTAAAATATTCCATCAATTCTGAGGTGAATTGGCGCCCTCTATCCGTTTTAGGCAGGCTTACTCGCGCAAAAATTGAAATTAATGCTTCCGCGCAGGAAATAGTGTCAATCTTCCGTAGGGCCACGGAATCTGGGAACCGAGGGGCACAATCAACTAGGGTGAGGATGTAGGAGTGTCCTCCACTTAAGGGAGGGTGAATTGGTCCCACCAAATCAGTAGCCACTTGGAAGAATGGTTCAGTTATAACGGGCACCTTTTGTAAGGGAGTGGGAGGTACCCGTCCTCTGCAGGGATCCTTCTGACACACGGCGCATGATCGGCGATAGGCCACAATTTCCCTGGCGGCCTGGGGCCAATAAAAGTGTCGAAATATCTGCTGCACCGTTTTGTTGTGCCCAAAGTGTCCAGGTAATATTCCATCATGCGTGGTATTCAAAATTCTTTGCGTGTATTCTTGAGGTGCACACAGTGCTTTCTTGTTCTCCTTATTCTCCTCGCTGATAGTACAGGAGAGAAGTGAGTCTTCTATGATATACTGGATAGGCTTCTTTCCTTTCACTTGGAGAATTTCACCTTTAATAGCTTTCTCCCATAGAGGTTTAAGATTAGGGCATTCCTTCTGAGCACTTGCGAAAGAAGTCAATTTGAACCCATTGTCTTCGAGGGTAATCCTCGGGGTCAACTTAGCAGGCTGCTCTTTCCTCTGGGCTTCTTGTGCCCGGGTGACTACTTGTTGGGCCACTTCTTGCTGGGGAATTAGGGGGTTTTGTCCGATTAGTACTGCGCAGAACTTAATCGGGGCTACTACCACGTCCATCCAACCGGTGAAATATCTGCATTGTATATGACATCTCACGACGGGGAATCGATTGTGCGTCCTAAAAAGTCGTGGACGATTGCGAATTTCTTATGGTTAGGGTTTACTGGGGCCAGCAACTTGTCGGATACCACTATGCACGTACATCCAGGGGCTCTGACTAAAGTGGATACTCGGCACACATTAACAGTGCCCTCTTCAAATTGTAGGCCGCAGGTTTTGCACCTGTTGTCTCGAGGTCTCCCTCAGTCGGGAGTTCTGTGGGCACTGGAAACTCAGGTGACATATTATCCCGCAGGTATAACAAGTGACGGGCTTCCTGGGATAGGTGCCGGTATTAGGGTATGATCCTTGTGGAATCTTAACTTCTTTTTTATTTTTTTCTCCTCCAAAATTTGGCTTATAAGTTCCTTTTGCTACTGAGAACTTAAAGGGCTTTTTCTGCAAATGCCTGGGTGGCAGCCCATTTTTCTTTAGGGAGGGAGCATTCTCTTTCTTTTACTCCCTCGGATATAACCGATGATTTACCGCGTGGAGGTCAGCCTCGTCCAGACACCTCGTTGAAGGTAGAAGCTTTTCGGTCCTCA
Source organism: Ceratothoa steindachneri (assembly GCA_963969495.1). NCBI lineage: Eukaryota > Metazoa > Arthropoda > Malacostraca > Isopoda > Cymothoidae > Ceratothoa > Ceratothoa steindachneri. Next base: position 101,228,316 of record OZ018324.1, on the reverse strand, counting down.
ACGAATGCACGGATTTCCTGGGGTAGTGTACTTAGTCAACGACCGCAGCGACTTCGTTCTCTCCCCCTTCTGACTCCATCCAAAACTGTAAGCTTCGACGAAGCTCAAAGCCAAAATGTTTGTATGTTTGTCCAGGTCTTATATGAGACTGCTTGAACTTCATCCTATATTCTTCCGGGTTAAGGTTTGTTGCTGTGAGAAGTTCGGCTTTGAGAGTGGAATAGTTTACAGTCGCTTCTGAGGGTAAAGATACGAATATCTCTCTCATCCTACGATTGAGTAGCGGTAACAGTCTGGCGACCCCATCTTCTTCTAGGTCCCAATTATTGACTTTAAATATTTTCTCAAAATAGGAGAGATATGGGCATAAATCTTTATCGTCCCTATACTCTGGGAGTCTCATGCTGGCCGCTGGTGACACTCCTGTTCTGGATGACACTGACTGCACCTCTAAATCGTCTTTGCTAAGAGCTCTTTCGTGGGCCCGAATCTTCTCTCTTTCATGAGCTTTTATTTTCGTCTTTTCTCTTCTTTCATTAGCTTTCATTTTCGCATTTTCTCTTTTTTCATCAGCTTCCATTTTCATTTTACGTTCCTCTCTTCTTTCTTCTCTTTCGTTTCTCTCTTTCTCCTGAATAAACGAGTTCAGCTCGGTTCCTTCCAGTCCGAGGCTTTGACCTTGCTTCCGATAAAGGTCAAACAATGCCATCGCGCTTATGTCAGTCATCTACCTTGTTTTTAATCAAGCCTGACCTACTCCACCACCGAAACTTACCACTTGGCCTAACAATTCCCTTTAGATGGTATCCACCTCTAACTTTACCAATTTTCCACTCGTCAAATATTCTATTATTCCTGGTGTTCCTTTTATGTGTTAGCTCTTCCTTAAATAGACACTGCTGGGTTCTTTCTATTATAAAACCCCACACCTGACACAACTTTTATAATATTTCGTAGAATGACCCTTGGTTTTGATCACTATAACCTTTGACACCCTTTTATTAGCGGTATGCTTTAAGGGGCGTGAGTTACTTCTATGATGAAGTAGGCTTTGTTCTAAGAGTGCTAATTCAGTAGTTTTATTCTTAAGGAAGAGCTATTTTTAAACACATAAGGATAAGAGGAAACACCAGAATCTACCAAAATAAACATGTATTTTAAACGAAACAATTAACTATTACAAATCAACAGTTAACACATTTCTATCTTTGGCATCAAAGATCTTTCAATGACAAAAAACAAACAAATAGGCTTCCCGTAAACATACCAATTGCCGATTAGTATTTATTTTTTTCGAGACTATTTAATTAGCATTAAACATTAAATTAACGTACTCTCGTCTACAAACACATATGACCTAGGTTCAAGAACAATAGTTTCTACTCTCCTTTAAAACGTGGGACGTACTAAACTTCTACTATCGCAATAGAGAAATAAATGTTATTTTTAACTTACAGGTAGGTATTAGGGATTGCCGGATGTCGCTGGAGGACTTATCTCTCGCTTTGAAGAGTTTTGGCCGCTGGTTGAATTTTCGTGGAGGGAATGCTTGTCGCCTGTGACAGGGGCTGATTCTTCAACGTAATTAAAGAACGGGAGCTTGTTGGGGCTGAGTTCTTCTCCTCTCCCTCTTACGGAGCGTGAGATGTGAGAGTCGCTCGAGTGTGAGCGGCTTTGCATTTATTCAGTCGGACTTCTTTGCAGACTGAAAAGGCTTTTTCGTTATGGAACCGATATAAAGCTTGACTATTTAGGTTAATCCGGCCCTGAAAGGGGGGATTGATTTTCTTAATCTGATCCTATCGTTTCTCACGGAAATAGTCTTGTATGGCTGAAGGATCGATCTTCACGAACTAACCGTTCTTTTGGCGTATCAACTTCTAATCTTCTTGTCTGGCTGAAAGATCGATCTTCACGAACTAATCTTTTTTCGGGCGAATCGACTTCTGATAATCTTCTTGTCTGGCCGATGAATCGATCTTCACGAACTAACCCTCCTCTGGCGTATCGACTTCTGATAATCCTCTTCTCTTTCTTTGCGGGGCTTATTTATAGGCGGATTGCCGCCTCATCTAAGGGGGGAAGTGACCAGGCCACAGAGGCAAAGGGGGGGGGGGGCGAATGGTTTGTTAGCATCTGGGGAGAGCGAGAATTCCTGAGGTGGCACTGGGGTGCCCAAGTTAGCTCGCAAATTAGAGGCTCGCAACCGCACCGCTACTTGGCGTGCCTTCGGACTTGCACCGCTTTTTTTTCCATAACAACGGGTTTATGGGTCTCGTAGGTAATTCGATCGTTAGAGCGTCGTTTAAAGACCTTAGGTGGTCGCCTTAAAACAGATGTTAGCTCCAACTGCCCACAGCAGCGGGGAGATCACACATGGTAAGCATTTTCGCCGGCTACCTTTCCCACGCTTCTCTTCATAAGGGAGGGGGGCTTCAATGTACCTATACTCCTCCAGGATGCTTAAGGTAGCCGTTTCTCTACAATGTTGATAACACTTGCATGTGGTATTCCAAGTTATCGCTCGATTTCTTTGACCTTCACACGCCTATTTTCGAGGATTATCCTCTCCACACGGGCCACATTGTCCTCTTTGGTCACGTCTGATGAAGGTCATCTTCAAGGGACTCACGACCATGGCGGAACTACCTATTCCAGCGAGCAATGGTTGCATAGGAAGGGGCGGTGTCGGTGTACCCTGCAACCATGCTTTTATGGATCTCTTTTGCATTCTGTTCTTCCTTTGTCAAAAGTTTGATCAATGCGCGGTGCTCAACCTTCTCCATTGTTGAAAAATTTGTGATTAACGATCTGCGATCAGTTACTGCTTCTTAAATAGACAAGGCAGGGGCTTGCGGCTGCAGGTCCTGACTTGTCATAAATTTTCCTAACACCCCCACACTCAGCCATCCCCCTTCCTCTATTTTGCCCTACCGATTCGCAAAACTTATTGACCGCCCCTCGTATATTACAAAACACTCTCCAAACCAAGCACACCATGTAACTGCAATTAGTGAACGGTATATTGCCATTCATTCTTTTAAACTTTTAATTTGTAACAGCTTGACTAATGATCTTTTATATAACTTCCTTAAACTCTGCGAAAAACGTTGCTTCAAGAAAATCAAAATTTGAACTTGCATTAATTTATAACAACCCATATTCTGCTTCGCCTTACTTTGTTTGTTTTTTCCCAAAACCGAGTCTGTAGAGTTACTCTGACGAACTGACTTTTGTTTGATATCATTTTCAACTATCTTTATCAATGGTATCGTCTAAAGCCACTTCATACAAGAGTAATGCTTTAGCTCACTTGGAATTTACAATGCATGCAACTCTGCAGTCCCGGATTAGCTGATCCTGCAGAATGCCATAATTGCACTTGCTATTTGGAGGCATTATCATTACTTGGCCTTTCATGGGATAGCTCATCTTTTCATCGTAATGTTTTATGTTTTAAGATAAAATTATGTCAGCAAAATACCTGTACCGGAAGTTGAGATATTATGAAACCTTTTAAAAGTTAACTGTTTAGCTCTTTGTGTAAATTTGTGTTAACTTTTTTAACAAGGCAAGCAAAATACGTGTGACAGGGAAAATTGTGCTAATTAATGATGTATAATTTAGTCATAAAACAAAGAATCATTGGCGACGTGCACCACATGTTCATTTATGGATATTCGGAATTGTTGAATATTCTACGTTCTATCTTTGGGGTAGTTGGACATTGCTGACTAAAGAAATACAACGACACTCTTGCTTATAAATCAAAAAAGTTGGTACTGAGGAACAATTATACACAGAGATCAATGGAAAGCTAATCGAAACAATTAAAGTAGCCAATTAAATATATTGATATTAACCTAAATTGAATATTTTTTAAATGCCTTGAATAAATAATATGATTCTTTAAAAAATTCTACCCTCAAATTGATTGCTTCACTTTACTTTGAATTCTGGAAGGGATTTATCAATGCTGTTGTCATTTTCGAGATGAATTATCTTTAGTACTGTGATCTGCGAGGGATTATCATAACTTCATCCAAGTACTCAACACTTTCCCCCAAATTCTGCCTTTTCTGAATAAATTTAGCTCTCTCATGTATTACATTAAGAGACGGAAGGAATAAAATACAAAAATTCACTTCATGACTTTTTGCTTCCGTCCCGTTGAAATGAGCAGATCGATAAGTCATTCAGCATTCAGGCTCATATTATTATATATAAGTTTTATAATTTCCATTTCTGCTTTCAATCCCAATACGACACGGAAAATCTAGAATCTGATAACCTACATAGCTTCCCGATCGACCTACTTGAAACAGGAACGATTCAGGGTGGGAGATTCTCATGGAGTATCCATGAATAGCAACTGGAGTCTGATTAGCTAAACTAATAATACCTGTGTGAGTTAAAAAAAATCAACGCACAGTTAAGATTTGGCAGCATATAAAACAAATAGGTTCGGCAAATCGTAGACTCATGAATACCTAGATAACCGTATAGAAAGACTTTCATTAACTAGGCAACTAAACAGCCCAAAATAGTGGGTCAATGAGCAATAGATTCCAAAACGTGACTTCGTGACCAAAAGGCGAAAGAATTCAAGAAAAAAATCACAGCGAAACACTCTAATCTCTCTAAAATTGCCAAATAATCTTGAAAACTACAAGAGTAGGACCAAACTGGAAGCAAAACTACGAAATTTAAAAAAAATCTGGAAATATTACAATCAAAACAATAAAAATGGCGGTGAAATTTAAGCGAGCTATTGGAAAAGACCAGAGAAAAATGAGAAATCTGTATCAAATTACGTTGCGAACATAAAAATTCAGTTGCACACTGATCTGTGTGTAATTATGTATCTTGCCAAGCCTTTTAGTCATCATTGTTTATAATTAATTAACGGTAATAAATAAAAATAAAAATTATACTTAGTTGCATCCGTCGCGATTCGTCTTGCAAAATGACCCCGTTAGATTTCTAGCGTCCCACTATATAATAATATGTCGCTTTCCGGCTCATAAAGATGCTATGGCACAATAATAACTTACTAAACACACATAAAGCTCACTCGAGGAAAGCCTTCAAGTTAAAGGAAAAGCACAGGTAAAAAGAAGCGAGGAAATAGATATAGAATTATTTTAACAGTTTTTGTAGCGGAACATTTTTAACTTAAAGTAATATTTATTCAGTTTATTCATAGAAATATTAGTTGTGGTGAATGTAAAGAGGTTCATCGATAAGTATTTATTTTCTAGGAGAGGAAATTTTGTTCTATCTTAGTGTTATATTTTGGACTAATAGCATAAAACTGTTAAATAAACTGTTATTTGTCTTCTCACCCTATCAAAAGTCGATAGAAATCAAGACTATGAAAAATTTAAGCTATTAAGAGAAAACGATTTTATTAGTCGCAAGTACAGGAATAGTTAACTGAACAACATGCTCCATACCTCAGCTGTTCAAAGTATCATAAAATATTGCCATAGCACATACATTTTATACGAAGACAGAGCGAGAGAGAGAGAGAGCAGAGAAAATAACTTCAAACAAGGGGGAGAGAGAGAGCGAAATGCAAAATAATGAAGGAAATATTAATAAGAAGGTGCGCTCTCCTTTTAGATTTTTGCTGATACATATTTGTTATGGATTAAGCGACTTAACCACTGGATTTATTTTGAAATTTCCTTTTGACACATTAAGGGTTGTTAAAAAGCGAACGCACAAGATTCAGATGATTATCTTTTATAAAACGACAAAAGTTAACAATCTCATTATGAAAAACAACATTTGCCAAAACTCTTCGATCAGGAAGTCTACGAACATAGTTTACGAATTTACCTGCCTGAATGGAGACTAAGCTTAAAAAAATATCTCAAAATATGTTGACATGACTACCACCACACTTTCGAGGCGTTTGGCAATGCAACTGCAACATGGAGCCCCCCTAAAATCATATGAGACACTACATAACATCAGCTAAACCAGGGAAATATTGGTTAATAACACCGCGATCAAAAGAAAGGAAAGAAATTAAGCTAAACTAAACACCTTAGAAGCCATTTTAATTCACCAAGAAAGGCCAACCATCAATATCCAGACTACGGGCTGGAATCGAACTTTGAAGTTGTTTTAAAACTCCGCTTACACAGGATTGGCAGTGGCCCCTTCCCTTGACATAACGTTTCAGCAAGGAGGAATAAATATCCCCTTAATCCGTTTTCTTTTCAGTCTGACTCCACCATTCATCAACGATAAAGGAGGAAAGACACTCTGAAGATGATCGCATATATCGAAAGATCAGCAATTAAAGTCAAGTTTCGTTTTACCAAACACATTTTATTTAAAAAATATGAACATAGAAGTTGTTTACAACTGCAAGATGAACTAAAAAAGATAATAAAATAAATAGAAAGTTTTCAAAAAAAATTAATAAAGGCGAAATATACTATGGTCTTTAACAAAATCTGCATACAAAAAGGTCTGCTATCCATTTACATTAATCTGCAAAACTTTGATTAACGTGCACTTTGTGAGCTTTTTCCATATATATATATATATATATATATATATATATATATATGACGTAATTGGAATATTAGCAGGGCAATATCTTTGTTGGAGGTTTGGTAGAAAGCCGTGGGGAAGGAGTCAGCTACGAGCACAGTGTTCCTGATAGTGGACTTCTCATGCGGGAGAACGGGAATGAGATTTAAAATAACGTACGCCGAATTTTTATTGCATATCTCTACATCTCTGTTCTCTTACCATTAAATATATACGGTATGACAAATGGGTAGAGAAGCTTGCTTGATTCAAAATTGAGAAGAATCTGACCTTGGCTAGAAAAATTCACATAAGATGAAATAAAACCTGGTGCTTATAGGCACTTGGCTTCTCTCCTTGTAGAAAGTAGTCGGCGTGATAAACGGCAATACGTTCGAAGAATATTAAAAAGCACTAGGTCTTGAGAGTGTCGGAAATAAATTCAACAGCTTTTTGATATGCCTAATCTCCTCGACTCTAATATGATTGTCAGTCACTTCCTTGACTAAGGACCACCCTGGTGCTTACATCAGCATCTAGGTAGCATTTTAAGGAGATGCAGTAAGGCAAAGATGACTTAAATGGAAAATTGATTACTGCCATTGAGGTCATCAACCATCTCCGAATCCAAATCCACTTTTGCATTAGCAGAGCACAGCAACATATGAAGGCAAGACACATGGAGATGTAATTGTGTATAAACTCCGTAGTTTGTCTACATTAAGGTACCTATCTCCAGATCTTAGAGTAGTTGGCTGAGATTTGGCCAGGGACTCACCATGGAATAGCCACATAGGAGATGTCTGGCATTAAGGTGTCTGAGTAATAAAATGGGGTGGGCATAAGCCTTCCATTCGACTGAAATCCACTGTATCAAATAGTTTTTAGAATTATTTATATGGAGTTGTTGTGGCTACTCTTAGAAAAACCGCACTGGAATGGCCGTAAACCGCTTTATAGCAGAGCTCTGACGGCCATTTGTTGCAAAATCAGTTGAGTGCTGAGTAGCCTTCGTGGTCTTATTTAAGAAGGTATTTATTTACACTAAAACCTATCCTTTCACTTGTTTCCAGCTCCTGAGCTGCCAGGGAGAATATGGTGTCAATGATCCCTCATATTTAGGGATGGCTGTCCGCTAATTGTGCCCCGTTCAGCTTTTGGTGGTTTGATTGTCTTGCAGAAACATACTTATTGAGTAAATCAAACAGCTAAAATAAGGGATGGGGGGAATATCAACCCTAAATTCCGCGAAAATTCAAGAGAATGCCATCACTCGGATGGCTAAAGACCGCCTTAAAGCAGACTTTCGAAGTATATTAGCTGCGAAATGTACTGAGGACGTTGTCGCCAACTAAGATTTGTTAGACAAGAAAAAGATCAACATGCAAGCCTTCATTTCTCTTTGAATATGACATCTATACTTCCTCGTTATAGGACAGTGCGTCCTCTACTCATTTAACTTTTTCAACTTTAGGCGATATTAATTGTACATTCTTCTGGTATGATTTCTCTTTTTAAACATTTGTACTGAAGGTAGTTAATAAAGTAGTTTTTTTATTGTGTTGTAGCGGTTTTCTTGTAGGTTAGTTTCTGTTTTTGAGAACATTTAGTGAGTGTATTTTTTCGCTGTTGGTTGTTTCTCTGTGTTTGGAACTATATGGCTGACCAGAGAATTAAATAGACGTTAAATTCAGGCCTTAAAAATGGTTGTGAGTTAAAAGAGGTTGGATGAATTTTGGTTGAAATTCGGAGATAAAATTTTGGAGCAGAGGTAGAATTTTAATATCGATTATAATGTAAGGTATTTTGTTGATTTTTATTGATAAATATGCAGATTTCTGATATATTAAATTTATAAAGTGTTGTTAAATGGAGTGTCCTTGCAAATTAAGGTGGAAAACTGCATATGAGTTGTATGTATATCGTGTCTTAGTCCTGTGATGTTCTAGAAGGGATTTAGCCGCGATATATGGTTAGGTGAGATTACTGGATTAAAGCAATTTTGGCTTTATGAGGTTGCAGCTTTTGTAGTTATTTTTGCTAATAGTCGATGCTATTCATGCTGCATTTGAAGAGGTTTTGTATGATGTTTGGTTGAATTATTTCGATATAGGGAGGTTGAGGGAGGTTTTACATGGGGTGCAGTTCAACTCAGATGTGTAGTTGTTTAACTTTTATTAGTGAGTGCATCTGATGTGGCTTTATTATTTTTTTTAATGAGTGCATCTACGCTATGTACCAGACAAGGGTGTGGGTAAGACTGGTGTTTGCCAGATAGCACTCGTCAGAATGAAAAATATAGATGTATTAGAATAAAAGAGAATAAAAGCCAGTAGGTAGAGATGATGGTCATAACTATGGTGGGCAAGAGATGGAGGGTGTACTTGTTGTTGGTGGAAATATTACTATTATACATATATTTTTCTTTATTGTTTCATTTTCAGAATTTCTAGCATATCGAGATTAACAAAACTAAGGGTAACATACTTAGCTTGATAGCTTGATTATGTTCTCCATTTTCTTTTATGAGGGTTGATGTCCACTGTCTTGGAAGACAACCGTATGTCGCTTTGGACGTTTGATAGCTAAAAAAATTCATATCTGCTCAGAGTAGGAATAATTACTGTGAAATTATCACCTGCTGTCTTCAAGCTTCTATACAGTTTCTGGATTGCGTAATGTTTTTCATTCATATCTCTAAACGAATTTTATTTTTTTACGAATATAAAATTTGATTCACCAATTTCAATACATCGTGAAAGACTTCAAGAGAGTAGTTAATTTATGTTATCAAAATTACTTAAATTAATTTCTAAATGCAGTCTACACTTCGAGTACTTACCCTGCAATAAATTTGCTTATGCACACAGCGTCGATCGTTCACACTACTTTTCACCCAAAGAAATAAAATTTCTCTGCCATACATAAGTTTACAAAATTAAGTGGCCCTGATAGTACAGCTTAAAAAGGTTTGTCAATTTATCTCGAGACACATTCTAAACTTTTAAAAAATAGGTTAAAATAGTCACAAGTATTTGCAGAGGTTTTAAAATGAGCTTTTTGGAGCTGGCATACATATAGCTAATTGTTTAAGATATATTAAAGAAAATTCAATCATTGATTTTATAAAATTTGTAAACAAACTTCAATAAAAATAAAATGACACTAAATGATTATTATTAAAAAACTGATAACGTTGTTAGTCGAATTAATATTGAGTATTAATGGTTCAAACCAAACCAGAGGTGTTTTTTCGCCGAATAAATTCCTGAATATATGAAATATAAAAGACCTTTTTGAATCCAGGCACACTCGCCATATGCGTTTTAAGTTTAAAGTCAAGCTTCAGCCAATTTCTTGCTTGTAGCGAAGGAGCACTTCAAGTTTATTGATATTTTTTTATAAATGTAGAGCGATTATTAATGTTATTTGCAACAGATTTCGTTAATATTTATATGTCAATGAATAACTGTTTTTATAAAAAACTAAAAAATTAAACTATTTTAAGCAACTGGCTCAATTAGGTATCAAAATCATTCATAAAAATAACAAAGAAAACCTGCGTGGAGGTGGTCTCTTTTGGCTGATCTCTAAAACTTTCATTTTTGGTTCACGTTAACTCAGTGTTGAGTAGTTCCATTGGGACGCAATATCTTCGAGTGTTTTCACATGGCAAGCAATTATTAAATTTCTCTTGTGTGTGAACCTAATCTGGGTTAGGGTAGTTTATATATTACTCGTTATGTGTAGATTAATATGAAATAAGAAGCAATATTATATATTAAGTTGTCAAGGAATTAATGTCATTTATATAAGGCAAAGAATTGCTTTGTGTTGTTTGAAGTGTTTCACATTTTTTAACTTCTGTTTAAAATAACACAACTAATGCCTAAGTTTATTTTTAAGTTAAAAATGCCTAAGCTTTTTCAAAATCGTTACTAATGCCTAGGCCTTTTTAAAGGTAGTAATGCTGACTTATTTTAAAACAAAGAATGCGTAGGATTTTTAAAGATATATTAATGCCTATGACAATTCAAAGTCTTAATACCTAACCTGTATTAAGCAGCATAAATAATGTTTGGATACCACATACCATGTTTGAAGGACCCAGTTTTGAATTCGTGAATGTTGCTTTATATCATTTGGCTCTTAGATCTTGAAACCATCTCGTATAAAAATTGTTACACGCTATTAAAAGTGTGTTATTCAATGTAATATTAAGCACAAAAATAATCCTGTTGGCTATGTCTTTATTTTTTAAATGTGTGTCAAAGGAGTTATTTATAATCAACCCCTCAAATAACAAGCAAACTGGTACTGTAGAGGTATATGTTAAAAAAATGTAACGTTTAAATCAAACTTCTGAAACAAAACGGTCATTCACTGGTCAATCGAAACGGGGTCCTCCTCCTATTTTATGACAATGCATTTGGATAAGAGCATCTTCTTCTTTCATAGTAATTTTATGTTGCTGCACGATGTGAATACGGCTTATTAAACTCTCTATAACATCACCTTACACGGAAAAATACTCTCATTCAAAGCAGGTGGAAAAAGAAAATCAAATCATATAATTCATCCAAACCGATGGGGGAACATCATCAATAATAATGGAAACTACTTTGCTGAATAAATGAATCATTTTGCCCAATTAAATATGATCTAAAATTCTGCTTATTTAAACAAAATAAATTTCTTAATAATATAGTAAAATGTTAATAAAGGGAATCATTGTGTCACATTGATATTGTAAAAAGTAATATGTTAAAGTGATCCTTTTATTCGACAAGCTGAAGAGGTAGACCAAAAAAACAAAAAAAAACAAAGTACGGCAAAGATAGACGAAATAGAAACCGATATAAGAAAAGAGTTAAAGATAGAAAAGTGGAGGTCATTTTCAACGACTTACTTAGGGTAGAGGAAGACAAAACCCTCAAGGATTCACGAATTATGCGTTGCCAGGGATCGTATAATTGGTGTTCATTTGCTCTGTTATATTTTTTCTATAATAAATGAGCCCGACAAGGACGAATCTGGCCTCAATATTATCCTCACGCAATAAGGTTTTCCCTACGTTGCTTTCAGTTCTTCGATAGCGATAGGAATAAAACTCCCCTAACAAATCAAAATAATCCTACTGGGTCATTAATTGGTGTTTTTCTATGGGCGGTGGTGTAAGTGCTTTAATCAGCAATTTTGATACTTAACTAAGAACTCCCCTCTAGCTTACACACACCAAGGAGATAGAACGACATCGTTTTCACGCTGTTGTAGAAAGGGGCTCATACATACTCGCCTGACTAAATGACTTCGCGCTTCCTTTTTTACAATTCCCCAGAATCGCTTCCTTGCGTGTGCACTACAATTTGAGGTGGCTCCAATTCTCTACCTTCAATTAACTCCTAACGTACCAATCTAGCTTTGGGGTTCGAAATTTTCATAAACCAAGCATCTGTCCTACAGAAAAATCCTTATTTTCAACCCAGGCAACTGAATTAAGGAGGATTGCGTGCTCTCCCACCTGCAACGCACGCAGTTGCTTCTTATCAAGCCCCTATAATCTCATTTGATCGGCAGTAATATATCTTCAACACACTTTCACTTCTTCTTGCTTTTACAGATCTCTCTTAACAAACTTTCTACGGGAGAGAGCTTCATTGGATTTTTCTACAAGAAAACAAGATAAAATTATATGTTCAGAACCAGGAAGGCAAATGTATACTCTCAAGTCACTTACACCTTCTAGTATTACTCATTTCATTAAACACTTTCAGGCCACGATTTTTTACCTGCGCTTAAATTCGTACATGAGGCTGGTACAACTCTTCAGATATAAGACAGATTTAGCTGTCAGTATCCCAAACTTTATCGATTTAGCTAAGATCCTTGTGAAGGGATCTCCTTGGAATTTTATTATCTACCCTCCTTCTAAGAGATTATTTCTGGACAGAAAACGAGCCGTTAATCCCCCCTCTTCCGACCTCTCCCTCATTTGACTCGCCGCCAAGTGCCGTGAAATTCTCACCAGAGCTTCCTGTCGGTCGCCTCAACCTCCCCGCCCCCTCGGATAGGGAGACTGTTTTGTGGACAGCGTGAACCGCGTTTATAGTTCCGCGCTGTCGCCCATCTGGATACTGATCCCATCCTTTGACCCGCCTTTCTAAGAAGACGCTTAGTTCTTCGCGCCTGATACCGAGGATTAAGAAAGTTTTAATCTCTCTCTCTCTCTGTTTTGAATAGCTCCGGGTACATATGCCCCCGCTCCAGGCTGATGAACAGATTTGGTTTGACGAGACTTCCCCGAAAGGAGTGTACTTTAAAGAGCTCTCTCCCAAGAAGTGTAAGTGATGGTCGCAAGCCACTGAAGAGCTGGACATCACCGTTTGTATCTTCAAGTTGAGGAGAAGAGTCTCATGGGGCAAGGTCGGCCTTTCTCATTCGCCTTCGGATCAAGAATTGGAGAAGCCGTCCCCCGGAGTTCTTCTGGTGACCTCTTACGACAAGAGGCTCATTAGCTCGATCAAGCCGATTTTCGAGAAGTCATCTCCCCCTCCCCTCATCGAATCGAAGTTCATTCAGTGACCTCCTGAGGACAGGAGGCCCGCATCTCGCACAAAGGAAGTAAACCATTCATTAACCCCAATCTCCCATAATAACCATTCCTTAAATACGGTTACCTAAGTAGTATTCAGAACTTATGTCCGTGTCATTTTTATACCATTTATATATATATATATATATACATATATATATATATATATATACATATATATAAATATATATATATATATATATATATATATATATATATATATATATATATATATATATATTTATTGTTTTCCATTTTAGTCGTGTGTATTAAAATTATATTTTTGTCATTGTATTTGTTATATTCCTTGGGTCAGCAGCTGCCGCTATCTATTAAATCGCATTTTTAGAAACAATAATAGTTGTCGACTTGCTTGGCTAACCTTAGTGCCTGTGTGCGCATATTCGCTTACACTTGGCCATAACTCGGCAATCCTGACTACTTGTAAACTTCTACCGTAGCGCAAACTCAACCGGGGAAAACAATATGGAATTAGGTTTGCTGATTGACAAGATAACCATCTTATAGTATACACATACTTTACTTATGGGCTACTTTAATTACCAGAACAGTGACTGGAATAAGGTGCAAGTGCCAAGGGGTTCTTTAAATCAAGACGAAACATTCTTTATAGAAAAGATAAATGATAACTACTTGGTCTAACATAAAATGCAAGCAACGCACACAACGGTAACTAAAAATAAAGAAGAGATGGTGAAAAATATAGATATGCAGAGCTCTTTAGGAAATAGTGACCATGATAATATATTCTTCAATTTCAAGTGCGAAACCCAAAATAATGATGATCAGAAACAGATCTGGCTCTACAACAGAGAAAAAACAACGAAATGAGACGGACGATGGACATAAGTTGGGATAATCAATTTTGCTGTTGCAATGAGGATGTTCAAGGACAATATGATATACTCATCCAGAAAATTGGGGAAGCCAGAGAAAAATTTATTCCTACCAATTCAATCTCAGAACTAAACAAACGTCAACATGCCATACCTCCTGGCAACATGACAAGAGAGAAGATGTAATGAAAGGAGCGACTCAAATGGAGGAAACAGAAAATAATAAAAATAGAATACAGTACAACCGTGTAAAAAAACAACTTAGGACGATCACTAGAAAGGAAAAGAATTACTATAGAACCATAGCAATGTCTTCCAAAATTTTCCAAAAACAAAGAGCAAAGGAACATTGCTTATTTGGAAACTAAATAGAATGACATAATGACAAAACAGTGAACGATAAGGACAAGGCAGAGATGATATCCAACTTCTTCTCCTAGGACTTCATAATCGAACGAGATACACCATTTCCAGACACGGAGGAGCAAGAAGTGGTTGATACCTTAACAACTATGAAGATCACGGGAAATAAGGTACACAAACTACTCGATGAACCTGACGCAACATAATCACCTGGTGTAAATGATATACACTCAAGGAGTCTAAAAGAACTTTTAGATGTCTGGCTTGGACACGGGCATTTTTTATAGAACTTCACTAAGAACCGGAAGAGTACCAGAACAATGGAAACCGGCCAGCATTACAGCAGTCTTCAAAAAGGGCAAAACAAATAATCCAAGTAACTATCGAACTGCTAGCCTAACATGTATATTATGTAAGGTCTTTAAAAAATTGATGAGAAGAGTGATACTCCAGCACCTCCGGTTGTATAATCTAATCAATGGTCAACATATGGTTTTGTTACGGGGCGCTCTATATCGCTGCAGTTACTACAAGTCATGGAAACTTGGACCAAAATTCTGGAAGAATGCGATGGCATTAATGTTAGTTACATGAAACTCATAAAGGCTTTGGACAAAGTCCCACACAAAAAATTCCTAAAAATGGTAGAGAGTCTTGGTATTAAGGGTGATATACTTCAATGTATAAGATAATTTTTGAGCAATAGCAAACAGAGAGTAAATATCAACGAAAAATACTCGGAGTGGAAGAACGTTGAGAGCGGTATACTACAGGCCATTGTACTTGAACCAATCCTGTTCATTACATATATATAAATGACCTCCCAGAAACAGTGTCCTAAGTCATTTACCGTTTTTTTCTGATGATTTCAAGATATTTATAAGAATAGCAGGTAAGGATAATCATGATGTACTTCAGTCAGACCTTGATGCAATGATAACTTGGTCAGAAAAATAACTCCTGAAGTTTCCTACTGATAAATCCACCTCGATGATTGTATTCACTAGAGGAAATATCAGCCATGAATATGATTTTGCCTTTACTAATATACAGAAGAATATGTGGGGATATGATTGGGGCATTCAAAATTGTCCATGGAATTTATGACAGAGAAGTAGCCCAGATAATTCCCATTAGAAGGCAAGACAGGGAATTGAGAAGAAATAGAATCAAAATTCAAAACCAATTCTCCAGATTAAATTTAAGACCGCACTCCTTCACCCCAAGGATAGCAGCAATCTAGGACGACCTACCAGAGACTGTAGTAGATAAATACTCAAGCAATAGAGAAATAAGTTCTGACTATCGAGCCGCACTCCTTAACGGAACATAACGCCAGGACAAGGATACCTGTAGGCATATTTGTAAGCATTATGCTCCCTGTGTGCCTTGGGACGGATTGACAACTCATGGCTTAGGGTGGACCAGTTTCACGATTGGGAATAGTCTCAATAGGGTAAAACTGTTATGGGGTTTCCTGTAATCTGAATGACGAATAATTACCAGGCCAACTAAGTATCGTGTCTCTCGAGAGCGGATAACTGTGTGTGCTGTACCGATGCTCGTCTATTAATATGAGTTTGGTTACTGGGGAAAATTGCCCTAAGTATAACATACCAGGATTAGGGTAGCTAAACCTTGGCAGAATCCGGGTTGTCACTCTAGGTGTAGCCCTTATTTTCTTGCCCTAAGAGCAAAAAGGAAATTTACCATTATTAAATCTGACGTTTTCTTGTTCGTGGCAATAACAATATTGCAAACTGTTGGTTCTTTCAAATCCGAGACCTATGACGGACCAAGACAATTAACGTGAATTAGGGTTCTTTCTCTGAAAGAGGGCTGGCAGTAAACATTGAAATGTTGAAGGGCACAACGTTTCCACTTCTGACTAACATAGTTTATTGTTCTTTTCACATATAGATAATTCAAGGTCCACCTATGTAACTATGAATATGAAGACTTTCAAGGTATAATATCTTAAAAATATGTACTGCCCCAAACTGAAATCATATCTGCTGACTAGAATGCCTTAAAAGTCCGTGAGTACTTGATTACACTAAAAATACGGCGTAGATCTTCTGAAGTTTGACCCAAGAAAGTAAAAAAGGGAGCTTAAAATATTTTGATTCAGGATTTAAGTTAATAAGAGTTGAGTCAAGCGAACCCAAAATTCGGGCTTTATTTAGGGTTTTGATTTTTATAGGTGATATTCCTCGAACAGTGTTTGGAAAATCAAGAAGAAGGAGAAAAATATATAAAAGTATCCATTGGTATCAAATAATGTTCGTAAAATAAGATAAATAATAATGCAATGAATTCAATTTTAGGTCCAATCTGACTCGGGAAAACACTTAAAACAAAGTACCAAATATTATCTCTGGGGAGGTAAAATTTGTAAATGAGAAAACACCTCGCTTTTGGCTTTTCAAAGCTACACTTTGACCTTTCGTAGAGTTGCTTTGTAAAATATTAAGCACCCTTCGATCCAAATTTGTTAATCGATGCTTAACTCGGTTTTTACTTGACCTCTATAAACGTAATAAATATAATTTCATCTATGCTACAGTAAGTTTTATGGCAATAGATGAATATGATGAATCCTAAAGTTGATTACTCATATGGGTCACATTTGCAAAGTTTCTTTATTTGGTTGTGTATACTCAAGATAAGAAACTTTAATTTTTTCTAATATTTTCATGATACCTTTCATATTACAGAGTTTGGTAACTTTATTGATTTTTTAAATAACATTAAAGGAATTCTTAAGTAAATAAAGTACAAAAGAATCTTTGTTAACTTTAAGATGAAAAACTGTACGAATAGAAATTTAGATGTAGAAATCTTTGGTACAAATTCTTAAAATAGTAAGTTATCGTAATGTAAAAAAGCATGTACTAAATATTATAGGATACTCTCAAATAAGACTTCGAAAAGATTCCTTCAAATATTTAGAAATAAATATATTATTATTTCAGTGAGACTCAAAGTTCATGTGAAATTACATAAGACCTCAAAATATGTAGGAAAGTAATAGTTATCTAGTAAAGTAACTAAACCGAGCAGAGGGGCTCAAAATTATCTCGTAAATTGAGATAACGATAGCGCCGTCATTTCCAGGGATTTAGAGCCTTCTAATCAATTAAGGTTATAAAAGAAATGTTGTTAAGCTCATCAAATCCCATAGAAATGCTCGTTTTATGTGCAATTCTGATGGAATTCAGTTTATGATACATTGTTACTTTTTCTACGTTCTGACAAAAAATTGATAACCGCCCTTATGGGAGCCAGTAGCCACATTACTAATTAGAATTGCATATATTATATAGCATTTTAAATGAAATTCTTTCCTGAATTAAAATATATATGCATATTTTATTTTAATCAAATTTAAAGAAAATATGATTGATTTAAATAGCATTCGGGGGGGGGGAGGGCTTATATTCCAGAAGTCAAGGAACACGGTAGAAAAACTAGAGTCCTAACGACATTTAACATCTTCGTTTGAATTAAAATCTGTTAGGCCTTCGAATTAAGAATAACACGAGTTTATTTAAAAATTGCATGGAGTGTGTGGGGTGCACCTCTCCCCCATTTATAAATTACTTTAAAAATTATAATTTTTGCCGGATATAGTCTAAATTAGGCTGCGCTATCGTCGTCTCAATTTAACAATTATCTACCTAGATAAGAATGAGTACTGTTGTTCTACATCTAAAATTACTCGGATATGTTTTAGGGTTGGAGGAAAGATTTAAGATCACATGTGATCTTATGAGGGCGGATTACTTTTATGTCTGGAAGTTGAAGCGTGAGTTGATACTCATCAAACAACGTCCATCTCTTTTTCTCCATTTTCATTCTCAGGATTCTTTATCCCTTCCTTATTCAGGAATGAGAAAATGCTTCCGAAGGTTATAACAGGTTTCTTTTACAGGTTTTAATATTATAAATTATATTGTGAAGAAAAATCATAATTCCGATAATGAGGGGTATTAAAAAAATGAGGAAAAGAGAGAAAATATGAATAGTTATCGTATCTCGTTGTGAAGGAGAGGCTCAGAAAAGAAACCGAAAGGAAAATATATAGATATAAAAAATATCTCTTCTTTCTCTCTCTCTTTTTCTTCCCTCTTTTCTCACCCTGTCACTTTTACTTTTTCTCTCACTCCCTCTCACCCTATATCTCTCCTTTATCTCTCTTTCCCTCAATCTCCCCTTTTCTTTCTCCCTTTCTCTCTCTTCTCTCTCCCCTCTTTCTTTTCATCTTTTTACCTCGCTTGCTCCCATAATCTTTTACATATTCTCTCTCTCACATATTCTCTTTCTATTTCTATTTGATCTGTAAGTAAATTGCATACTACTTTTACTTCACTTCTGAATTCTTCTTTTCCTCTTCATTGAGTGCCCTAAGTTCATATTACTTCGCGATTTTTCCTTTTTATTTACACTACATTTGTAATTCATTGGCGTGAATAAATATCAGAGATAAACGAATAATATCTGATTTTTTCCTTTTATAATTTGCTTATTTCTGAAAATTAGAGGAGCCTTGATTTTTGTAACAGACAAATACCACAAATTGATAAAGAAGTTCATATATTACTATAAAAAATTGAATCGAACATTTGCTGAAGTGTGCTATAAATACATAGTGATATTATGATCTTAAGAATCGACGTCTAGGTTATAAAATCTCAAGAAGAAAACAATTAAAACAACAAGTGGTGAGGAGTAGAGTATTGCTAGTACCAATAGATTACATTAGTCAACAATTCTTTCGAATTCTACATTGCATAAGATTTATTTACTTATCCTTACTGCCTTTGACCTGCTAAATCTAAATCGAAAACATGTCAGCTCTACATGCTCTAGTTTTTATGCAATTTTAAGTTTTTAATTCTAGCTGTTTGTGGTCAAATGAATTACTTACACGTTTATATTATCAATATAGATATTAAAATTGTTTTGTTTTTCTTTCAAATCTGATCATGGCTACAATCACTAGCTAAATTCTAGTTTCTTTGGTCCTATCAGTTTTCACTCGTTGTATTGTAGTATCTCGCACTCTTTCTTTGCCCTATGAATGTGTGTGTAAGATGGCGTATCGTAACATTTATCTCCTGATTGGTTGGTTGTTTCGGGATTACAAATAAATGAGCATGAATAGTATTTTTTGATGTTCTCTGTAGATTTTAAATTATAGAAATAAAAATATAATAAATTATGAATTTAAATATTAATATATCAAAAGCATATTTTCTTGTAGTAATAAAAGCGACAGCTGTGGCTGACTACGAAGAGATATTGATAAGATTGACGACTGCATTTTTGAATAAAAGGAAAGGAATGTTGTGTCTTTAATTTTTTACCATGATAATCTCTGGCGCATACTTCGAGGTTATCGAGAGTGACAACGCTGACATTTCAGTAGCAAATCCTACTCCATCCTCTTTTAAATCTGTATATTTCCATTTCAGGCCTCTTTTTTCCGAAAACTTAAAATATACTCGAAAGGAACAAATCTTTATAAGTTTAAAAAACGGCGCATTCGATGAGCGCAAAATTTTCCATGCACAAATTTGAAAGAGGGAGAAACTCTTCCCAGAAGACTGTTCACCTAGACCAAAATTATGCAGAGAAACTAGAATATTTAGATAAAAATTTATTTTTTGTTGAAGAAATGTGTTTCATTTTGTACCAGACTTTTATGCTGAGAAGCAGTAATAAGTTCACCTATAGTATATGACGATCTTCAATTATTCCTAATTGAATTTCATAACATAAAGCAATGGTCATAGGCTCAGAAGAGGGTTGCAGGTGCAATATGGGCCAAAATGCTCACAGGATTGCGTACCCTCCCCGCCGTAATGCCCACAGAAGCTGCCTCAAATATATACGTATCTATCTTCTGCACATTTTCACTTCTCCCTCTTTAAAAACATTCGCGATCTTCCTTTACCAATCATATTCGTCAACTCAATTTATGGGCCCAGAATATACTGTGCTCACGTCCCACCCATTGCTGTGATTTTACAATGCGATGACAGGAAAAGAGGAATTCGGTGGCTCAGATTTCCAAGCAAGTGCCTTCTACCTGGCGTTAGTCCACCTTTGATGAGACGTGCCGAAGGACGATTGGATAATTGGCTAGACTCTAGAAACACATAAAGGCATTTATATTATTAAGTTATCAAGTATATTGTAAACAATTTGCAATCTCGCTTTTTCCATTATTTTCAGGCGTATCCCATGAACAGTACTTTTTCTATATGAACCAAAGGTCATAAATGAAAACTAATAGTAAATCCTGGTTAAAATCAATCCTCTATAAACGTTCAATACTATTAATGACGTGGCAGTATGTTCACTCTTTTTCATGCAATTTGTGTTGCATAGAATAAGAAAAAATGGAAATATGGTTTCCTCAAGAATTGATAGCATCGGAAAATTCGCCATCAGGAAATGTATTCAGTTGTGACTATCCACAGAAAAATTAATCTTTTCTTTTCCGTTGCTTTATGATCAGAAATGAAAATAGTTGAAAATAATAAACGTATGCAGAGTTTATATTCCAGTAGTTCTTCAAAACATTTGATCGGAGAAAACAATTTATCCAAGGATTTTCTAGTAAAATTCTAATACGCCTTTAATTTTTAAAGCAATTTAAAACATTCAAAGTAAATTCATAGTCAAGAAATGGGCCAAATGAATAAAAAAAATATTAGTCAAATCAAGTATGTAACAGATGTGCACCAATTATATTGCGCGCCAAAGCTCTACCACAAACTTCCAAAATCACTACACGAAAATTAATAGAGTTCAGTTTAAAAATGTTGTCACCATTCTTAGTCCTCTTATCTAGCCCCAATATATATATATATATATATATATATATATATATATATATATATATATATCTATATATATATATATATATATATATATATATATATATATATATATATATATATATATATATATATATATATATATATATATAAATTCTCAAGTATTTCGAAATTTTGATATGTTCCTAAAGATTTCCTGACTCAAGAAGACATTATTGATGCCCTGGAACAGAGGTCTCAAAAGATGAAGATTATTGCATCATGTCAAGAATTGAGAACACAATTTTACCATGTTCAGGAGAGCGACCTATAAAGTTTTCAATCAATCCGAATATAAATATGAAGTTAAGGAAAGAATTAGACATAGGTGATCTTTATTTAAATTAAATAAACTGTAAATTCATTTATTAAAAGTAAATTGATGGCAATTACCTTATCAAAAGTAATTTTGCTCTTTACTTTATTTCTTTCTATCCAGATGAACTGTTGTAAATAATTTCGAAAAATTCACGTTTGCATCTTTGCATGTTGTTAGTTTTTGTCTTATATCCTCGGAATTCGATTCAACATATTGCCTTTGAACGCATGTCTGTGAATTAACTAGGTGAAAAGCCAGCTTACTGATTATGTGTTGGTAATTTAGATTAGTGGCCTGATTTCTATCGGCTCAAAATTAATTACTATAGATAATTGATCCATCTCTTACCACTTTTTCGATTACTTGCAGAAGTGTTTCTTGTTCTATGTGTTCAACTACTATTTAGCCAAATATTGGTGAATAACTAGTATCTACCAGGGCTAGCGCCCAAACTTAAGTTATCAGTGTGTTATGGCTAAATTTGACGATTTCCATTAAATAAAAATTAAACGCAATATCTCAGCTAAACATAAATATATGTAAAAAATTGAAAAATATCAACAAAGATTATGGCTAGGAGATAAGATTTTGTTCAAAGTATCGGCCTTTTGCTTTCAACACGGTCTCAAAACTGATCCTGAACCTAGCTCAACCATTTTTTACTGTGTCTCTAGGAATATCTTCGAACACTTACTTGATCTTGTCCACGTTTCAGTCTTAGCGTTGCAAGGCCGGGCGAATCTTATTTTTATTAACTGCGCCCAATGGCATTACAATAGGAGGGGGTGGTATAAGCCCAATAAGTGTCGCTTGTGTGAGTGTAAGACATTTCCGACAAGCACATCCGAGTCTTTCCAAAGATATTGACTTCCAGCAGCAATACTTTCCAGCCAGGGTTTTAGCACAGTCTCCAGCCGCTACACATACCCTTCTGAAAAATGTGAACTGATATTATGTGAACTGATATTATCAGGTTGCACTTATCTTCATAAGTGCAACCTGCTTGATTTGTAGTCAACCCACTTGTTGTTCTAAGTGTTATGTAACTGTTATTAGTAGAAGTTCTTTTCATCTGAGAAAAACTAGATCGTCTCTGGCTCACAGAATGCTTCAGTTTGTTCAGGAGCTTCTTTGCCTTCTTGAGTTCTTAAAGCTGTTCTTCTTGATGTGGCAAAGAGAAATTGTCTCTTGCGCAGCTTTTGCGAGTGGTAGTAAAACTCTTTATTCAAGCCTAGGTCCATGGTGCTCACTTTAGCACCTATTTCTTTCCAAAACTTAGGTTTCTTTGCTCATGTCTTCCATCAACTTGTTCTGCAGCTTTTGGATGAATTCCTGGGTGCGGACGCGGTCATCAAGGTTGCTGTCTCATGATTACGACATTTTGATACCCGGCCAAAATCATCATAATGTAGGTAAACTTTTCTAATATTCAGAAGGGTTCGAGTCCTCCAAATCAGCTAACCTTTTCTCAACTAAATCTGTACCCTTTCTTCTCTCCAACGCCACTGACTGTTCACTATTCCTCAATCTTTTTTTATGAAAAAGGGCTAACATGGGTTAACCGAACTTACACCTACCCTCTGAGGTTAAAAAACGTCCTTGATGACTTCTCATGTCAAGATTAGCAATACAGTAGTTTCGCCAAGTGGGAATAAGATGAACACCGGCATGTATGCAGATGACACGGCATGTTTTATTTAAAGGGTGTTCCATTAAAACGGATCGAAGTTAGCAGTAAATAAAACAGTTTTATTAGGGAAAATTTATTGATTTCACTATTGTATCATGTTACTTGAGTCATGGCAATTATGTGTGAAAAATAATATCACCTAAAGGTCTGCAAAGGCTCCAGCGGCACACCTCCACTCGATTGTCAAAATTTTTGTTGATGTCTCTGCATAGTTGCTCCTCGATCTCACCAATATGCCTTATTATATCATCTTTCAGCTGTTGAATTGTTGTTGGCTTGTTGGCATAGACCTTACTTTTAAGATGACCCCAAAGTAAGAAATCTAAAGGCGTCAAGTCACACAATCGTGGTGGCCAATTGACCTCGTTGTTTCGAGAGATGATGCGACCTGGGAAGTTCTCATTCAATAAAGCCATTGTTTCATTGGTTGTGTGGCATGTGCCGCCGTCCTGTTGAAACCACAAATCTTCGACACCCATAGGATTCAGTTCAGGACATAAAAAGTTGGTTATCATGGCACAGTATCGCTTGCCTGTCACCGTAACAGAATTCCCGGGATCATTTCGAAGAAATACGGCCCAATTATTCCGCTAGCAAAAGATGCACACCAAAAAATGACCTTTTGTGGATGCAGTGGCTTTTCAACAATCTTTCTGGAATTTTCATCAGCTCAAATGCGACCATTGGGCTTATTAACGAATCCACCAAGATGAAAATGGGCTTCATCACTAAAGATGATTTTGGCAAAAAATCATCATCGGCTTGTCTTTGCTCGTGCAACCGATTGACGAATGTACGGCGCTTGAAGTGGTCAGCAGTCAATTTCTTTGTCAAAATTTGATGTATCGTTGTTGTGGAGAGGTTCAATTCCTGCTCGCGATGATGAATATAGGTGTCTGGATCTACAGCCACATTTTGGCGCACTGCATCAATGTTTTCAACTGAACGGCGTAAAAAATCGCGAAATGCCCGAAATGCGTTTCTCTTTGAACGTCCATTTTCGTAATAGGCTTCTATAACTTTAACACGTTGTTCGATTGTTAATTTTTCCCTGGTTGAAAGTGCCAAAGACGGAAGTTGTTTTACAACTTCTACCTCCTACACAGTTTCTCATTGCTATATAGTTTTAGGAACTAACAACAAATTTAAACGCATCTTTCACTTGAAATGGTTTAATTTCAGAAGAATTTTCAGCCACGTTAGATCCAGTCACTAGAGTTTCAGTGCAGCCGTGTTCAGCATCTTTCAAAGCCCCAATATATTAATTGGTCAAATCAGGTACTTGTTCTTCTGACTTGTCAAATCAAATGACAGAAGTTCTATGGCTTCCTCTGTGTTAAAGTAAAATTTCGGCCAGTTTTATATACTTTGGCAGCAGTCATAATACGGTTCGTTATTGCACTACTAATTTTTCTGATTATGAGAGAAAAACGTGAAGTACATGATTTACATTGATTATTTGTGACCAGAGGCACAGAGGGAAAAATTAGTACCATTTAACCAACTTAATATTTAGGTTGTTAAAATGAAAAAATCAAATTACATTATCGTGTATGCAGTATATTATCGCATGTATTCAAAATATAGCTATAAAGAAAGTTTGAGAAAAATTTTTAACTAAATTATGTTAGTTAAATTAAATTTAAAAATTGTTGCATTTGCTTGAAAGATATTATTGAAATCAACGAAACATATTTCAATAAAATGTTTAAAAAATTGGGAGGGATTCATATCAAGATATTCCTGGGACACCATTATTTATTGGTAGGACAAATTTTTCTAACAAAAATTAATGGTTGACTTAGGATTTCCCACATTTCATTAATTAAACGAAATGAATCCAAATTGCTACGTCACAGCAACTGATTAGTAAAGGGAGTGTCAAAGCCAGATTCAGGAGAAATAGGAGCAGGAGAACATATTGCATGTGTTGTGCATACAAGAGATGACAATCTTCTAGAGCCAGCTGCAGAAAGGTTTCATTGGTCAAAAATAATATAGGTAATTCTCAAGGAAAAATTTATTGGCACTACATATAAAATTAAATGCCACAATTTTTCTTTTATATCAACAAAATGTCTTAAAACAGAAAAACTGGAAAGCCAAATTTCAGTATCGAACATTTCAATGAAACTTTTATGTTTACTAATTTGAAATATCAAAATAAGAAACTTTGTTCGCACTCAATATTATTATTTTTTGAACGAAAATATAATTAGTAAGAAGTCTCTGTCTTCAGGCATTCATGAAATGTTGAATTTAAAGGAATCAAAAGGCACTTTAGATCTACAACTTGAGTAGCCAGAAGAGAAGAACACTAGGTGTGCTAGATTATATGCCATTGTGGCATAGCATTTTTAGGTTTCCAGTAACATGTTTACTATCTTTGGATGTGATCATAGATCAAGTTTTACCTAACTCGGAGATGGGGAATGGGACCAAGGGCTTTTATACTTCAAGAGAGTAATTCTAATCATTTCTCTCTCTTCAGATCTTCTGAATAATTACAAAAGACGTGAAATGTTAGTAATAAAAAGGTTTGTTTAGTTAGATATTGAGCTAGAAACATTGATTGTTTCACATCTCTCGCAAGCCAAATCTTCTCATACATGGCCACCAAAAAAAACGGCCCCAACTTTCGATAGGCCTCATTTCTTAATTTTTTTGCAAGGATTAAATGAAACTTTGGTGATAACTTTTTACTTTCTTCTTTATTCTAGATCACGTGTTCGAGATCACTTCCATTTAACTCTGTGCATTTATTTAGGCGCAGAACGAAGTTGTCCATGACATCCTTAAAAACCGACCAACTAATTGCTTTGATCTCCTCCCTAATGGCTTTCTTGAGTTCCGTGATGGTCTTGGGTCTCTCTGCGTACACTCGGTCTTTAAGGTAGCCCCAAATAATGATCTGGGGTGGGGCTAAAGTTTGGGCTGTGAGTTGCAACCTCAAAATCAGTCTTGAGACTGATCGCACGGCCACCAAAGTTCTCTTTCAGCCAATCTCGGGACAGGTTTGAGGTGTGAAAGCTTGCTCCAACCTTGCTGGAACCAGAACTTCCACATAAGCGACGGGAACAGGGTCTGCAGCTCCCTATTGAAGGTTTTAAGGACCTCAACATACCGCTCCTTAGTGACTGTCACTGTTGCGCCAGATTCCTCGAAGAAGAATAGTCCAATGAAGGCCTCTGGCTAAGATTGCAGTCCATAGCGTGCACTTAGGGGAGTGTAGGGGCATTGTGGCTATATCATTTAGCCTGCAGGTCATCCAAATGACATTTATCTTTAAGTTTACATATCCTTAAGATGCAAGTCAGCTTCATCTGAGGTCTGAAATAGGTTAGGAAAGTTGGGCTCTCCTGAATTTTGTCTGGTATCTTGACTGCCATGGCCTTTCTCTGCTGCTAGTATGAGGCTGTAACGGTCTGCCTTGTCTGTATTCTGTATAGATAGGCCTTTAAATATATTAGTCGCACTCTCCTGCAATTCTCACGAGATATACCGAGGAACCGACTTCGCTTGCGCACACAGAGTTTTGTACTCTACTGAACTGCCTCTCTCACGCTCTCGACCAGCTCAGCTCTACGCTTCCTGTTGCGTCTTGAATGGCTTGTACAGATATCACTGGCTGCATTGAGGTTGTCCACTGCTTCCTAGTTCTCAAAGTGGTCCTGCCAGTCCTGAATTCTGCTCTTAGGAAGGTCTTTTCACATTTGGACTGACGCACGAGTATCCTTCACTTTCTTAAACGAGCATGACTTGTAGTAATGTTTGACGCAGTATATTCTTTGTTGGAGCTCTCATTGAGATCTATTTGTGTTCACATGCATTGCTTTTGTCATGTCCAAAGTAAGGGTGACTTGTGAATGAATGAACGATATATCACAAAAAGTGTTTGCAGGCCAGTTTTGGGGGCTCACCCTGTAATACTAATAGAAAACGAAAGCGGCAGAAGTAAATACACTGAAAAACCTGACTAAGATTACAACACTTTTCCTTTAACTAGGAGTGATATCTGACCATGATTACAACACAGTGCCTTTAATTAGGAGTAATATCTGACTATGATTACAATACTTTGCGTTTCAATCTTCGACAGAAGATAAGAAATTTGACGGATGTGCTAAAAAACTGGACTAAAGGAAATCAATTTGCTCTGGATTTTACGTTTGATCTAAGTGTAGACCTACAGTATAAAGTGAAGTGGAACCAGCATTTGACAGCCGCCATGAATTCGACTAGAATCGAAACCCATCTTGCCCCTTACAACACCCGATGTGGCTTTACATGGTTGATATTAGAAATAGTGTTTGCACACTATCCGTGTCCATAACCCTAATCTGTTAAATGTTTTCCCATAACTGAATTAATTAAACAGCACTGAACGGAGGAATGTAAGAGTGGCTTGTATACCATGTGGTCAACCGACATATTTAATATACTAAACTGTGCTATACCCCAAATTCAACGTGCTTAACAGCATTGCACCGGAATAACGTTTACGGTTTAAGCAACAGGTAGTTAGAATTGAATGTTTAGGTTTTATTTAAAGCGTGGTAAATTTTTATATAACCAAATTAATTTGTTCGTCCTGCCCCGTATTATAATTCTAAGTAGCGTGAAAACATAAATTAACGAAGTATTAAATACGATCCTAACATGCAAAACCTAACCACCCATTTCGTAGCACTCAGATCTTTTTAGTATCTCGCCTAATCTAACTATTTTAAAATTCTACTGCCCAAAAGCTTGACCATCATTCCCAAATTTTATGGGTCAAGTTAAGTACTTCAACTTAAACAAACCTGACTAGCTGACTTGCCATTCTTTTTACAATTTTTTTACACTGGCAATACATCACAAGTTATTATAATGATTCTAACGTATATGTGTGGTGTCTCTCTATCTGTGTATGTGTCCATCTGTGCATTTAAAAAGAATTGTAAAATGATTTTTTTCTTGCACACCAACTTTGAGTGTGTTGTGAAATACTAAACACATTTTTCCACAATTTTGTGAGCAAAGTGAATAAGAGTCTCTTGCCTCGCCAAAAAATGCCCGCAGGACAGATTTTTGCTTGTCATACAATGTGAATTGATTTTGCCCCAAAATATCCAATCATTTGGGGGATTATGTCCTAAAAGCATCTGCATTTTTTACTTTAACATACGATTTTGTTTTAAAAGCCTATTTCTAACCAGCAAAATGCTGCTAGTGGGCGCTCCACAAGCCGATGAGAAATGACAGTATGCAACGTTTTTTGAACGAGGAGTTAGACATTATACTGATTTTTTACTAGACAAAAATATTAAAACTTGTATTTGTGCTACCAACCACTTCCCAACTTTTTATTAAACTAGAAATTTTGCTACCTTTCGGGGTAATTTGCAGTAATTTAACATCCTCTCTCCTAATCTTTTGCAATTATCTTCCTCTCTAGCTTGAAAACAGCACCAAGGTAAAAATTCATATATAAATTTCGGAAAATGGAGACTCATTTCAGTTTCTTGCCCAAGTAGAGGCAGAGCACCTGGATCGTTTCCCAATTAATTTAAAATAATCTCGTATTTTTAAAAATAAATTTAGTTTTTTGCGTGTCTTAGTTTTAATCACATAATTTACCAAATTGTTAGAACTTCATATAACTTGAGCGACCGTAAAAAAATATGGAACATTTCAGTTTTTAGACGGATATCTTCTTTAAGGGCTGAAGTTAGATTAGAGCGATCAATAGCATATTCCCATGAATTCGTTTACTGATATAAGAACAACACACACGTTTCTTTGCTAAGGTGTACATTTTGACGAACAAGTACAAGAATTGTCTGTGCGAACTTGTTCTTGGAGCCCCACCATACACAATCATAGAGTTTGGCATCTTTTTACCCCATACAATTTTCTCATTATTTTCTTCCGTTAAGTACTCTCCAAGCCCTAGCACCATAAGCGAGATCAACTGTATTTACAGAAATCGATCGTGGTTGATAAAAAGTCTTACCTCATGTATTTTCTTCCTTAGATTTCTGGGTTATTATTCTTGCGTCGCATTTTCACATGTTTTTTTCACCATTTTCCTTACAAAAAAACAGGTGTATGTCCACTTGTTGGATTTCTCTTCTTAATTATAGGTAAAAAATAAATTGCTCCGTCGTTTTTTTCTTATTCCTTCCTTGCACTTTTGTTCCTGTCACCGCAATACGCAATGGTGGGAATTAGCGTGGTTATTGCCCACTCCTTCCGATAATACTAATAACGGGGTTAATAATTGCCAAAACTATCAGAGGAGAGAGATATTAGTGATGATGATTCTTATTTCCTGTTTTTATGCTCTTACGCTTATCCTTGTAAACACAAAGGCACTGCTGGAATTAGATGTGTTACCAATTGATTTACAACTACATTCATGTGCTTTGACTCACCTTTGTAACCAACGACGGCATTGTCTGTTCATGGGGAATTTGAAATATGTTTAATGGGAACCCTTTACTCTAGAAGATTCAAAGGAAAGGATGGATTTTGTAATTTATTTGAGCAAGTATATAATTTAACGGCATTACCAAAATGTGCCAAATATGGTAGTAAGACATAAAAGCTTGAATTATTCCACTTCCTGAAAATTTCTAAGGATAATGATTTCGCTGTTATGATACTGAGTAATTCTTCATGTTGCCCGATATTGCTCGTTAATAAACTTTATACCATACATTAAGAAAACCCCGGCTGTATCTTGCAATATATATGACGACCATATTTAAATCATTGTTATTTGTAATAAATATGTATTTCCCGTGCTTAATAAATGCATTGGCGTCATTTGAATGAAGAGAATTTTTCTAGTGTCAGATGTCAATACAGATCAGATAGACGGGAAGTATCGCATTCCTTGTACTGTGTTTTGACAGGAACCAATCAAAGCCATCTTGGTCCCAGGGTGATGTAGCAAGTGATCAACATCATATGCATGCAGATAATAGGTCCCTCCCCTAGAATTTACTAGTACTGGATAACCCCCTCTCCCTAAAAAAAACCGGTCCCCAAATTTCGAATAGCTTCATTACTTAAAGTTTGGTCAAAATATAAAAATGAATCCTAAGGAAAGTTAGGGCCCGGTTTTTAGGTTACCCTGTACTCCATCGGCCACGTTTTGAAACAGAGCAGAGAGTTGGTATCTTTGGGCAATTAAGGTAGGTAACTTAAATTATAATACTGCTAATATTTGATATATGCATGATTTTATCGTGTGGAGCTAATTACCTCCGTGCGGATTAGTAGTATTGCATCCGTCCAATGGGCCGCAGGTTTAATGTTCGGATGAAATTTTGGTGCCAGCGCCTGCAGCATTTAGCATTATGATTAAGAATCCATTTCTTATTACCAGCAACATGCCTGCTCGACATTGTGCCTGAACTGTGAAAGCAATGACTTACATAAAGCAACAAGTCGTTTCAGCTTCTCTTTGGACAGTTCGTATGGAATCCATTTTCCAATCACTGGAACCATTCTAATCAATTTTAATTTGGGGTAGAAAAGTTATTTTGGTTACGTTAACTTGGTTGGCGAGTTCTATATAAGTTGTAGCAGCTTTCAAATCTCCCTAATCTCGTCTTTTCTTAACCATATCTTTTCCTCAATATAGCTGGCTATAAGATGGTAGAGTTTCTCAAATTCTTTTGTCTCTTTTTGATGGGTCTCACAAGGTAGGATAAAATTTGCCACGATCGGTTTTCTTGTACGAGCACCAAGGATGTTCTAAGCTCTATCTTGTATAACACATTGAATAGTGATAAAGGCTACTCTATTTCTTTCTCTAGGAATCTTTTCTTCGCTCAAAACTGGAATACTTGATTAAGATTTTCTTATCTAATGTATCTTGTTTTGCAAACGGTCACCAACTCACCATACCAGCTCCCACGTAGTGAATTTTGCATTCTGCGCTTCACCTTTAGAGGTCTTTCTTTACAATGCAAAGGGCATACTACTCGCTTTAGGTCGTACGCTTTCCTCTGCAGTAAGTGCTTTGATGTTCACTCGTCACCAGCTCTTATTTCGTTCGTGGCCGATCTCTACTGTCTATGTTAAGCAGAGAGACAATAAACATGCATTGAACATTTCGAAATCATAGCTAGGGAATTTCTTTTAGGATTCTGTGTAATTCTCGCAATATTAACGCCGAAAACCGTGGACAAATTCTTACAGTGGATGATACTAACATTAAAAGCTTCTCACCCATCTTCTGCCGCCAAAGCTTCTGCATCAACATGAGTATTACCTTTGTGAACTTTTTATAGCAGAACTTGTGAAACACTGGCCCCATGCCGCAGTAATCAAATCGCCCCATGAATGAAAGTAGAGTTTGCTTTATTGATATATTACCAAAGTTTGTAGCCAATATTGCTCTTTCTGTCCCTGTTTCTGTCTTATCCAACTGTTGTCATTATATATTCATTACTGACAATTGACAACGGACCCCGACTCGAAAAGATTTTAAATTCCATAGCGATTCACAAAACGATCAAAGATCCCTTAAAGCATTGTAATCTCTTGTTCAAAGCATCCTTGATGACACGCTCACTGCACGTCAAAGTGATGCCGAGATTTTCATCTGCTTAGTATTCTGACATGTAGCGTATGCTAGAAATGATTGCAGTGATAAGGGAAGAGCTGTGTTCGCTAATGAACTCCAGAATCAATGATAAGTATTGCCCTACACTACTAATAACATGGTAGGAATCAGGACAGCACTTTCGGATGCTGACATAGACAATGCTAGACGGTGCTATATAATTTAAACTTGCGTATCAACGCTCCTCGACTATTTCCATGAAATTAGCCCCAAAGGCCTCGTAATGATCAAGTCATTTATTGTTACCTCCAAGTCGGACACACTCTCGGAACCCAGTTTCATGTGATGGAACGCTACCCTTTACCACTCTGCAAAAATTACTCAGTAACGCAGACTGCGTTCCACGCTTTAGTAGATTGTCCTAGTCTGAGTCTGGTCGAGATCTGACTAGAGTGCTTAAGTTGGGCTCTTTCAGGCCAGGTTGCAGTGTCATCGAGAAATTGGTGGAGGCTAACATCTAAAATGCAATTCATTTTTAAATTCTTCATTATACGTTTGTGTGAACAGTTGTTAACTTCATTGCGCGTTGTCTGAAATGCTGTAGTGTTGATTTTCCATATTTTAAACTAGGGTTTTGGTAATATTTTTCCTTTTTACGTTGGCCAACATACGATTGAATTAAAAAAATTTAATTTCAAACTTTCTTTAATTTTTCCCCTATTCTTTTAGGACTTCTGGCTATCGCAATTCAATGCAAACGGTTTATCAAAAAGGTTAAACTTGTTTTTATTTGGATTGATTTATTCCTGGATATTCATTCCCCTTGGCACCGTCACTCAATGAATCCTACTGAGTAAGAAATTTTCTTAGAATATTTTTTCTTTTGCCTCTATTGACTTTGCATATCTGTTTGCACTTACCACGGTCCAATGTATATGATCTTATCTATACTCTGATGTTAGCCCAGCTTCTGTGAATCTGTCTTTCTCTTCTCTTCCTTTTTCTTCCTTATCTATCACAAACAACCACGCAACCAGATCCAGTGTAATTTCAGACTCATTTCGACAACAATTAAGTTTTAATAATATAATTTCTTTCAGAAGTTGAGGAATTTTCCTGAGTAGTGATGATATATTCCGAACAGGGAAAGAGATGTTTCGATGATCCAAAATCTTATCAGAAGTAAATTAGGTTGTATGTAAGAGAGGGAGAGAGAGAGAACATCATAGATGGATTACTAAAGGAATACAGGCAGAGATATCCAGACCATCAGAGAAAGAGGGAGAGGTAGAAAAAAGGTTTCAATAATCAGAACAAAATATCTTCTTCTGCCTAGTAAAGAAGAATGTATTCAAGGAAATAATTAAATATTCAGTGAGAAATTTATTTTATATAGATGATTATCAGGTAATTAAGGTAGGATTAAATTAAAACCAAGAATGGAACTGGAAATGAAGAAGCCTTCAAAATAAGGGAGCTTCAACCGATCCTTAATTAAAAGTGACGGGCATTAATATCCTAGTTATTCATACGGTTTTTCCTAGGATCAAATTACCTGCATGCAGGAACATATAATGAGTTTGTGTATGTATTTATAAGTTAGTGTACGTTTACACTAAACTGTTTGCCATGTATATATCAATTGTATTATTATATTAATTAATCAATATTTAATTAATGAATTTACGAGTTGCTCTGTCTTCTAAATTATAAATAGAAAGATTATCGAATGCAAGCTACACGATCAACCATCACTACCAAGAGAAAGTTCTAAGGAGTGTTTAAGAAAAACTGATCTTATTGCACGTTAATAAACTTAATACCATACATTAAGAAAACCGCCCCGCTGTATCTTACAAAACATATGGCAACGATATTCAAATCTCTATTCTTTGTAATTAAAATGTTATTATCGTACTTAATAAATGCATTTTAGTCGTCTCAATGAGGATAAATAATTTTTAGTGTCAGATGATTATATTGAGCAGAGCTGACGGGAAGCATTACATCCCTTATACTGATTTGACAGCAACCAGTGGAAAACATCTTGGTCCCACGGTGATGTGCCAGGTGATCTACGTCATAGGCCGCTCTCATAGAATTCATTAGTACCGGGTAACCTCCCCAAAGATGCCACAAATTTCGACAAGCTTCATTACTAAATGTTTTGTTGAATTAAAAAATGAAGTCTATCGAAATTTAAAACCCGGTTTTTAGGTTCATTGAAATATATCTTTTCCAGACTTGTCTCGCTTTAAAACCAAAACTACTAATATATAGACTTATAACGTCAAAATTAAAATATGTAAATAATTTATTTGATCGCCCCCTATTAAACTTCGATTTGACTGATCTTTCCTAAAATAATGAAAAGCTTCTTCAATATAACAAAACGGTGGTCCTTCCTATAACTCGTATATGATATGTGTTTGATTTACACGATAAATGGTGAATAATATTGTGTTACATTTTTAGGGGGAGAGATAAATCCAGCAATCAGGAAATTACCCTTCAAAACATAGCGAAACATGTAGATATTAACTCTGCCCAGAACTGATTATGTTGGTGTAGTCTGAAACCTATCAGTTTTCCCTTAATTTGAATTCGTTACCAAGAAGCTTTCGCCTGATAGAAAATATCCAGTACACTTTGGCCGGTGGCAATCTATCCACATTAGATTTAGGCTAGCGCTTGCCGGGTAATTCTTGTGACAAAAAATGCAGACAAAAAGAAATATTCCTAACATTCTTAACAAAATCGCTAATCTTTAGCTAAGTTGTGACTCTTTCATGCACTCATTACTGGCAGTCTGTCTTCGAAATTCAGCTAAATGCATTTTAGCTTAGCGAGTATTTCTGCCTCAAAGTGAAACTTTCTCGCCTGAGGAAATTTCCATGCTAAAGACAGCCTCGTCATTTTTGCATTGTCGGTCCGCGTCTGCCAATAATTCTTCCTTGAGATTTAGTTGAATTTTATAATAACTTTCATGAAAGATTCGAGATATGCAGTATGCCATATTGTCGATGATAAGGTGTTAAACTCTCAATTTCAATAAACTGATCAAAATACTTCGAGAATTAAAATTTTATGGAAGATTCCGGAAATTAATGGGTAAAAATGGAAAGTAATAATGTAATTCATTCGGAAGGGCGCTCAACAAAGAGAAACTCCCTTTGAGAGTAGCTCTGAATTAAGGGACCTTTAAAAATACTCTCGTGTCTGATTTCTAATCAAGTGTATTTTCTTATGAAAGATAAGAATGCTTAATGAGAAATAAGAGTCAAAAGTCATACTGAAGCTCCCAGTAATCTGTGCTAACATTGATTATTTGTCGCCTGCTATCTTACTGGTCTTTTCCATAATATCATTTATTTGTATGTAATTAATTGCTTACTCTTCCTCTTCTCACAGTTGTCTTCAATAAACATGAACACATGAACTAATAAAAAGATCAGATCTCACAAATCAAAATCAGAAATGCCGCTAATTGAGCTTTTTATTGCGAAGTCGCAGTAGTGAAAGATTCCTTTTGAGTTCACCTACTATGTTTAAGGAGTTCATTAATCTTTTACAACTCTCGTTGCAGAGTGACCCTTTATTTAAAGATAAAACGCTCATTTCTCTCCAATTTGTCTTACCCCCGCGGTTCTCAGAAAAAAAACCCAAATAAAACTGCTCTATTTCATCTCTGAAGCGTAGGAAAAAACGATATTCCAAAAATTAATATAAAATTCGAAGAAGATTAAAAACGGAGATTGCAAAAGTAACTTTTCTTCCATTTTTTGGTTTGTTTTATTTGTTTTTAGTTTTATTTTCTATATTATTTTGTAGTTCTATAGATATTTGGGGAGAGGCCTTAAACGTAGTGCAAGTTAACAGTTTTGAAAGTTTGTGGCCTATCTGTGAATGTGAAAAGAATAAATACATCACACAAAAATTTCGTGGATGCCCATTGAGAAATATGTATTTAGTAGTGATAGAGCATACATCACATCACAACAAAAACAAAGGAAACTTTGCACTTTTTTTCCCTTTTAAGTCCATACAGGCTAAACGAACAGGAATGATGAGAGATCTATAGTTATGCACGTGAGAAGATAAGAAATTGTTTGAGAAAATCTATTTTAACTTAATTGTGATTATGAAAGCTCTATAAGATAAAATTTCAAGACACATCTTCATAATAAATTTGCCGTAGAAGAGGCTGAGATTTGTATTTGCGAAATTAATACCCCCGTTACTTAATAACTACGTTCAAGCCTGGTGTCGATACCGTACTACCAGAAAGATATAATAGCGAAATTAGAACGAGTCTAACGAAGGTTTACTAAAATGATACAAAGTTTAAAGAAAAAAACAAGAAGAGCGTCTTAGAGAACTAGATCGATTTTCTTTAACTCAGCTTGGATAAAAGGGGACCTAATTCATGTCTTTAAAATTATCAAACCAATAGACAATATGGATTGCAATAAATTTTTCACTATCGACGAGTAAAATTACGCTAGAGGAAACGATTGCAAAATTATATGTTAACATTTTAACTCGTACGAATATAAAAACTTCTTTTTTAACCGAATCGTCAACCCATGAAATGAGCTTCCTCATAAAGTAATAGAATGCAACATCGTAGACACTTTCAAATGTCGTGTCGTTAAATACTTTGAATCTAATCCCCGACTAACAGACTTTTCAAGCCATAAACTAACTCACTAGCCTTCAGGTAACAGGTTCACCGAATGTCTCCTACCTTCCATCTCCACTAAATAAATTTTACGTCGGAATTTTTCCTATGTCTCGACTAATGAAAGGTGCACTATCTATCTTCCGTTTAATCTATATCTTGGTCACCTAGTGTGGTCCACAAGGTTTGTTGTGACCTGTTTATCTATGTAACTCTATATGTTATGGTCATTTCCCCCCACTCTATTCGAAAGCCTAACTGTTCTTTGTTTTAGAATACCTATTTGTCATGTGTTAAAGAGTGTTTCAAACATCCTCCCACAATTGTGCAGTATAATTCAGCCTGTTTATAAAATATGTCTTGACTGAAATTAATTTCGCAAAAGAGATGACAGATATTACAGATTTTTGAAAACTTAACTTATTATGATGTACAATGAGGTGAATCAAATCAAACTTTTATATTAAAATACACTTGTGATGAAATTGTGTATATATCACACAATCACAAACTTACTAAGAAAAAAAGGTGTGAAGGAAGATCAAGTGAAACTTAATATTACATATATATATATATATATATATATATATATATATATATATATATATATATATATATAAGCATAGTTATGTACGCCTTATATCTCACTTAACCATATATTTCTTATATTTACCGAAGCATCTAAGTTTATATTAATAATTACAGAGAAGAGGGAGTGAACTTTGCTGGCAAAAGCGTTTAATTTGGGCAAAGTCAGCAATGTAAAGCCACCAAACGGAATAAATAGAATTAAACAAATTAGGCAAAGGACCAAGCGAAGAGAAATAGAATCACTAACGAGTAGATAACCAGCCTAACCGAAAATCAGCATAGAATGTAAAGCCTTTTAATATTATGTCAACTTGAGGAAAACCTAAGAGACGGTTGGTTTGTCTCTTGTAAGTAGCCAGGCTCTCCGCAGGCGAATTAGAGTAATTAAATCCAGGCGAAATAACAGATAAATATGAAACAACCCTACATAGTTTTTTATACCAAGAAATAGATCTCGTACTTAAATAAGTTTCATCTAAATGCGAAAATTTCTTTTTCTCAGTATCGATAAAATATCACTTAGAACTTGTCTGCCTCATCGAAAGGAACTCTCCTTTGTATTCAGGTCATCAGTTCTCTATTATTTTTCAACTTGCTGTTGCGTTGCCCAAATTACATTGCAATTAAAAATGGAGGTGCATGTACATTGAGGGTTTTGCTCATTAACAGACTAATCATATTCTTGATATCTTTAATTTCATCTTCAATTTTCAACTTTTAAGAGCCACTATTTTTTTCAAATTTTTTAATCCAGTATCACTATAGTTATTTTTCAACTCTTCTTCCTATCTTTGATTCTAAAGTTTTAGTACTTTAAATTGAGCTGGGTTTTTAATTAATTTAATATGAAGCTTTGAATAACAATCTACTCAATGCTGCGACAGTTAAATTTGCTCGATTGCTTTGAGTCCATTTGTCAATTTATTTTGGGAAATTTTCTGAATCTCACCCATTTTTACATTTCACTTTTTTATCTTTCACTTCCTGCCTATAACTAAAGTTGGTGAATTTTTATTATACTCTTATAATTTTACACTTTCAAAATTTAAATTTATAACTAGTTTATAATGTAAAGATACAAATCATTAAACAAACAAATAAAATATTAGTAATTGGAGCAAAATGCTACTGCTAGTAATAATTATCATTTTCTCTATCCTAATGGCTTTCTCTCTCTCTCTCTCTTTCTCGCGCGCGCATAAGTGCAATAGAACCTGCATAGTTTATAATTAAAAATAATATTAATAAGCGAAAGAAAATGTGCGAATAGTAATTATTTTCATTACTATCCCAATCGTTCTCTCGTTCACAATAAGTGCAAGCGAGCCTGGGTCGATTCTTATCGGAAAGGAACAAACTTACTGTCTGACTGATAAGAGTTAAACTTCATTTAAATGCTAAGTTGTTGAGTCAATTATTGATTTGGATAAGGTACGATGTTATACATATATACGAGATTAACATTTGGCTAAAGCCTTTGATAAATTGCTTTATATTATCCTGATTTCAAAATGACAAACATATTCTGATTCACAGTTATAGAGTCAATTGTGTTAAAATCAGATCAACATGTTAAACAGGGGCTTTTAGAGGGGCAGACATCACAAATTTTACTCATCACTCAGTTCTGGCACAACTTTACAAAAAAATGGAGGGAAGAGACAAGATAGGAAGAAAACTGAGGCTTGTGGTTCATTGGAGAACACCAGGTGTCCGAAATAAGACATGAACATGATTAGATGAAGATCGAGAAAGCATTTTAATACTTGGGATCGCATGAAACCTTGGACAGAGAGTTGAATACAATAGAAAAAAACAAAGGATTCAATCAGCATTACCAAATTGGAAAAAAATTTCAAGAATTTTATCGGATAAGAAGAACAATACGAGGGTAAAAATTAAAGTTTATAAGACAGTTGTTGGGCCAACCATGTATAAATTACTTGAGAGGAAAATGGAAGTAAATGAAATGTAATTGCTGTGATGGATGTTCAGAGTGAAAGGGAGTGTTTATATTTATGACCGATTCTTATTTAACGACAAAGCTTAAAATCAGGTGGTAATAAAAATATATACATCTTAGCATGAGTTTTCGTTTCTGATAATTCACGTTCGTTTTCTTATTCCTACCACCAATGAAACTTCATAAACTTTTGACAAAACTAAAAAAAATTCAGCTACCTTACCGATCTTGAAGGTGTTCCAGTTTATACATTAATACTAGCAAAGGTTGAAAACTTTAGTCTTCTCAATCCTCTTGTCATTTTACCCGTTCTTAATTACTATGATGATTAGAATATTCCAATAGGACCCCCAAACTATCAGCAATAAATATAAGTATTCAAGTGGCTAAATTATAATTCCAACTATAAATTCCGAATATCAATTATTTTCTAAACCTTATAAGTCATTTGACCTTCATTTTGTAAATATCCCGGCCACAACATATGAAGTTGATCCTTTTTAATATGCTCTCCTGTTCCTTTGAGATTCATTTCACTTTTTATATTTTAATTTTTAATTCCTGCAATCAATCATACTTCCGTGTTTTGTTTTATCATAATGAAGTCATAGTTTAAATTTATCATTAGAGTCAGCTTTTCTTCAGTCAACTCCCAACAGGAGATCAGTTTGTATTCGAGAGAATTTCTCAAAGTTTTCTACCTTTGTACTTCGCTAATCCTCCACTCCATTTCATGCGAGGCCAAATACTTCTTTCCACAAGCATGTAAAACATTTGAAGTTAATGTACTTTAAAAGATAATGTATTATTCCTATTATCGTATTTTTTAAAATTTCAAGTATTTAAGTTTATTTTGATCTTCTCTTCTATTTTTTATATTTTTTCTCTTATTTCTTCATTTTACTTACTCTTGATGTTCTTTTGTAATTGAAAATCTTTTTCTTCCAATTTCTTCAATTTACTTACTCGTGATATTCTCATTTTTTAAAGTCTTATCGCCTCTTTCTCCTTCCCTTGTCGAAGTATGACTTCTTCGCTAACTGGTAGCTCATTTATATTTTGAATTCCATAAATTTCTATTTTTAATTAATGTCTCAAATAATTTATAATTTAATAATAGCACTGCAAATTTGGATAAGATAAAAGAAAATTCTTTGAAATTAAAATTATTTCATCGTATATTTTGAAGTATTTTATTTAGGTATAAAAATGAGAAATAGCTCCAAGGGCCTTATTTAGTTTGTCTACGTATTAGGCCTTCAAACCTCGGGATTATTCATATTGCAATGTAATCTTGCTCTGATTACTGGTACTTTATTTTATGTCTTAACTGAAACAATAGAGATTTCCTATACCGTCATTTTATATTTTGTGTTCTTTTAATGACAGCTACATGTCCTTAACTAAATTAAATCAAACAGAGGTATTGTCATTCGCTCCCCTCAATAATAGTTAAATAATACTCGTCGTTTGAAAAGAGCAGCAAAATAAACTGCGAGTAAGTGCAAGGGGGAGGAGGTTGATGTTGACTCTTCCTTTCGAAAACAATTTCCCAGGATGAAAAATGTTGGATTTCTTTTTCACTGAGGCCAAATATTTTAGCTCCTTCATCCATATTGAACAATTTGTTTTCCGTTCCGACGCTTTTGTTAGCGTGACGTGTGAAAAGCTGAAATTTCGCCAGCGTGATAAACGGAACTCTTGGTATCACGCTAATGATGATATATCAAAGGTCTTGAAACTGGGATTTTCTGAACGAAGCCTCAATTTTTTGTGGATTCTGGACTATGCAGTTCCCGAGGAGAAAAGTAATTATAATGGGGGCAAGGCCCGTAGCACGGTCGAAAGAGGTAATAACAAGCTTGAAAGGAGAAACACATAATAATAAAAATACTTTTAAACGGTAAAACCCAACTTGTTAGATCTGATATCAAGAGATATTTTACCATTAATCCTAATAACTAAAACAAACGACAATTAGAACCATTATTATTACGGATAATGATAAGTGAATGCTTTATCATCATATGAAAGGTGGTAGACGTGGCTTTTGATTGCTCGCAACTCAAAACAAAATTGGTCACAGTTAATCTCAGAGAAACACCAATGGATGAAAATGAATGCAATTGTCTCTGTAATCGAGTAAGAAGGTTGAAACACTGGAATGGTTTTCGTCAACCGCCCTTGAGTCGGTGCTATTTATGAATCCCCCTAAAAATGGCAGATGAAACCCTTAAGAGATTGCATAGATGGGCTATTGCTATATTTTGGTGGTCGAGCGAGGAAAGATTTTGAATCCTCCATACGGTACTCAGGATAAGAACTGGCCCTTTGGAATTGATAGTGAAAATAAGGAAAAAACTCTGAACATGAGAGGGAACCGATAGTTGAAGGTAACCTTAAGAGATACTCGTATAATAGTTGTGGTCTACTTCTTTTTACTTGGAAAACGTGAGGAAAAGTTAATACCATGTTACGATTTAATTCCCGTGCGAATAACTTGATTCATACAAACAAGCCTATCGCATTTTCCTTCTTTAACCTTTCAGCTTAAAAGTTTATTTATGTGACAGAAAATCTCCCCTATGGAAACATGGTGTTAAGTTCATCTGGCCGTGGAAATTTACTAGTAATTATCTAATTTTATATGGTTAACTTTATAGCACGTTTTCCTTTTGTAAAAATGCGAGTATCGCACATCATATTAGACATTATCCAAGATATTTCGTATTAAAGGAGTTTATTCACAAGCGACAATTCTTTGGCTACCTTGACTACACCCTTTAGTGATTGTTGCTACCATAATCTTCTAAACTTTCTTATAACCATGTATTTTAAGCTTGAAGTTCAGTGAGAACGCCTTTCAGACGAGTTTTGGGGTTATATTAAGTGATGCATAGCAATTGTCATTGATAACTCACGTCTGGTTTCATAATTCAGATCACGAATATTGTCTTATATGATGAAAGAACATCACGCATTTTTCAGCAAATTACCGTACGAACAATCGCACCCATACAAGTCAAACATAGCAACTTTATTATATCTCGGCAAGTTCGAGTTTTAATTCGTAGGAGCGACAAACAGCCACTGAAAAGGCTCGAATGACACGAACGCCATATTCCGGAATACAGCCCATATACAAGGCTAAAGATGGGTTGCTTTACATGGAAGTAACTAGGATATGGATTGGAATTTCATCTAGTGCACGATACTCTTTTCATTTGGAATGGAAAAAAGATGGACAAAGGGTAAAATTAAAATGTGGATAGAAAAAGAAAGAAAGACAAAGACAGAGATAAAGCATGAATAAGCACAAGATTTGAAAGGAGCGTTTGTAAAGAAAGTGATGAGTCAAGGGGAAGTAAAGATGTGTAGAAGATATCTCTCCCAAGAGCCTGCTACAGAAACTTGTACTGGGACGGCAAATTAGTTTCCTAGGAGCTGAAGGGCAAACAATCCTTGAGATGTCAGCAGCAGCAAGGTTGACCTCGCTACACCTGACATTTTCTGGTGGGGGCAACAAGAAAGATGGGCAAAGTATCGGTAGAAAAGGATGGTAAGGATACTGGTGTGTTAAAATGCAACAATCGAAGCTAAGAGGAAGGGGAATAACAGGTCCCAGCCCTCTCCCACTATCAGCTAAGGATAAATGGACGAAAGCTGGTCGGCGTCTAGCCTGGGAAATTATCCGTTGGTATAGAGAATATTGTGTGAAAATGCCTAGAAAGAGACTCCCGGATAAATTTTAAAATTATGATGTTTGGAAGGAATAAAGTCCAGGTAGACGCAACTAGTTTGAGAATCCTTAGGGCACTGGGGTCGGGAGCGGTTGCTACCTAGGCATGTACTAGGTTTAACAGCAAATTTGATCAACTCAAATTCTTCGACCAGGAACATGAATCAAGTACATGTAGGAACAGGTTCCCGCAAAAGGAATAGAGATGGAGATGGCGTAGCCGGATAGAGGAGGCGTGAGTACTCGGCCTCAAATCTTGCGACTCTGGGCACAGTGTAGGTAACTCTCGCCACTATGGCCGAGTCTGGTGCATGTGCGTCGGTAGTTTGATCCACCTACGTCACCAAGCCTGTAACCAATTATAAGACTAACATATTTCACTTTTGGCCTTCGCACACAACCACATGTCACTTTTCCTACTTTCTAAATCAGACTAAGTAGTTGCCTAACTCATCTCTCTTCCCAGTAAACGGGTGACTCTCTGATGAGCCATACATGATTTCTAAACGCTGATGTCTGATTTTAACACACACACTAATACCGTTCTTCGTGCCTCTTCCACCGTAACTAATACCGGCTCCATGACAACATTGGCCCTGCCTATGTATGTCATACAACCTTTGATGTTTGTTTTATTATCTAGACGAGGGATCCAACGGCAACACAAAAGAAAAGTAAAGTTAATATTAGGTAATTACCTCAATAATGCAGCAATTGGAGACGTTAGTCTCCAAAATGAACCCAGTTGAGGACGACCAGTGGAATTGGATCAAGATCTTTTTAAAATAGGTAGAAAAAGATCCAATTGTGGCTGTTGAAGATTCGAGAAAGAACTACATTCATTACACTAAACATCGATATTTCAAGGAGATTGGAAACGTTTCACGATTGATGCAAAGGATTCATTGCGACCTTTCTCAACCAAAAATCAACATCTGTTCATATCTCCGTTTTTGACTAAAAGGTGAGGCATTTTGAGGAGGATTGTTACTAAAGACAAAAAAAAGATTATTTACCAAAATATTAAACTTCATGACAATCGATCAGTCGTTGGAGTATATTAATACCCAAGTCGAATCAGGGGCTTCATTCAGAGAAGTTTCTCTACTCGTTCGGTGGGATATGAATGTCATAGTTCAATTTGAACTTCATAACTCAAATTACACATCACCAAAGAGGTTAACAGTCCTCAGATCGACCGTTTTAATGCTGCACTTGAATAAATGAGAGCATAGTGATTCAAAAGAAGAAGAGAGATCTTTCATTAAGATTGGCCGAGACCTCATATAGAAAAAGATGCTAAAGCAAAGCATAATAATTTCTATTTGAAACTAATAATTCCTCTTCCATACTTTCCCAACTTAGCCACTTCATATTATTATCGTTTTGGCCTGGCGAATCACCTGAAGAGAATGAAGATGTAAACAAAAGAAGAGGTCGAAACTAACTTAAAGAACTTTATTAAATCAAATTCAAATGATTTTGACAAAATTGGTATTGTAATGTTAATAGAAATATGGACACTCTTGGTAGAATCTAGTCGAAATTATATTACCTATTAAATTAATAAAGATCATTTAAATATAAATAACTTGAAAAAGTTGTTATATTTCTATCAAAAAATAGCGTTAATATGAAAAATGCCGCATTATTTTTGGAATGACCGAAGAAATAACGAGTACAATTAAGGAGTACAATTACTTGAAACTGGATTTCTGATGTCGTGGTAAGGGTTTAATCCCAGCAAGCGAGGCAAAAAAACTTTCTCAGGAACTGGTTATCCTACTGATATCCATATCGACATAACTCTGCCTAGGGTGATAAAGTGTTAAAGAGAATATGGCCCTGATA
The DNA here is from genome assembly GCA_963969495.1 of Ceratothoa steindachneri. Classification (NCBI taxonomy): domain Eukaryota; kingdom Metazoa; phylum Arthropoda; class Malacostraca; order Isopoda; family Cymothoidae; genus Ceratothoa; species Ceratothoa steindachneri. Next base: position 101,183,671 of record OZ018324.1, on the reverse strand, counting down.
CTTTCCAATCCTTTATCGATGACAGACATCCTGGTACTTTTCCGCTCACCAGGGTTGGTCATTCTGATTTTTATGTACATTTCATTATCGGGTCTGGAGACCTAGGACGCGATGAGAAGGGCGAAAGGCGATACCTAACTAGCTCAAACCTGACGTGGCTTAAGGTTTAAAGAGGACCTCGAACGGTGTAATGCTCTAAGGAAACTACCTCAAGGAAATGGGATTGAGTGATTATTTACCTACTTGTTTTAGTACAACTTCATAATTGACAATCATTAGTGTTTTACAATGCATTAAAACCGTAGAGAAGGATTTTATCTAAAAGCTGTAGTAGTCAATTGCATGCACTTGATCTAACGGGCAAGCAAGATGGCAGAAATTAATTTGTTCTTCCTATCACGGAACAGTAGACCCTCGAGTACGCTCAAATGGGACTGAAAGTAGATAGCAATGAGAGAGTGGTGAAAGAAGGTCTTAAAGATTCAATATTTGGTAATATTTAAAGAAAACTCAAAATTGGACATTAGTCAATATATTCCTGCTAATTTTAATCATAAGCGTAAAAAATTTTATTTTTTATTTTTTATTAAATTCTGCATTTCTTTTACGTTTGTTGTTTTTTCTTTAGTGAAAATAGTGAATTTGATGTGAATTAGTTTACTCTCGAAGATTTTTCCAGCTAAAGTAAATCAAACAAATTTTAAAGAGAATATTTATATGAGAATAAAAAGACGATAAGAGAATATAGAAGATTGCTAGGAATCTACAATCCCACAGGGGTTATGAAGACGTGGAAAAATTCTGCAAAGTACCTTATGATGAATACTTAAGCCGCCTTCCCCTCGTTTTTCTTTGATGAATACAACCAAATTCTGTAAAAAGTCCTACCACGAGTGGAAGAAGAGAATAAATGGATGTAAGAAGACGGCAAGATGCAACCCTCGTCCCTCCTTCTGACAAGAGCTTTCACTTGAAAAGCAAACGTGATCTTTCTGAGTTATAAAATTGCCAAATGAAAACACTCAAACTTTGGAAGAAGAAGAACGGTGGAATAAATTGTGAAATTAAAGGTTCTATTAGAAAGAGAAGGATAGCGGTAGAAGTTTTTAAGGATATGTTTTCTACCTTCCTAATTAGCAACCTGAGGTAATATTTTCACCATTCTATCATTTCTGACGTCCGGGTAGTTAGTGTGGCATTAACTAACTTCGCAGAAGCGACTTCGATTATTATTTTACCAACAAACTTTTAAGAACAAAAAATTCAACAAAAGACTGGATTAATATTCCAAAATAAGTTAAAATAAATTAAGAAGTGTCAGTGGATTTAAAATAATTTTCAAATCTGGAAGTAAAATTGCATAGCTGGACAAAGGAAAGATCGCATTATTCTTCTCATGACGATCCTTTTTTGCCAGAATAATCTTCGCAATTCGCATTGTTAACAGAATGCAAATTGCACTTTATACTTAATGTGCGTGCCTGAGTTCATCCAGGACTCTTCATTCATTTGCAAGAGTATAATTTTTATGGTTCCTCTTGCCATCATCTTTGTTATAACTTACTCGTATTTATTTTCGCCATTTTCCTTCTCTCTCACTCTTTCTTTACTACGGTCTTCGTGATCGGTTAAATGACCCCAAGTTGGTGTGGAAAAACAGACACTGTCTTCCTTTCCCCGAAGAATACCTGAGACGATCAGAGTAAAGAATCTCAGAAATACAATTGTCCTGCTTAGTCGGGCCACAACGCATAAAATTAGGGACATTAACTACGCCTTATGAAGTGTGGCTTTGCTCAGGCAATTTAATTGTTTATTATCGGTTATTTCCAGATTGAAATCGATGAGATTTTTTTCGCATTTTAAGACCAGCGGGTTTTCATGAATTAATGTAAAAGTCTCTCAATGAATCAGCGACATGCATGGTATAGGTAGGTATTTATAGTTAATATAAGTTTTTTAAACACAGAAGATACTAGAGATTCTTGAGAAAAGAGAAACTGAAGGCAATAGGTATAAAATATAAAGTATTTTCAGCTGATTTCTGGGCTGAGAAACGAATACACGCAATAACACAAACACCAACACTAAATTGCCCTAATCCATATAAAGAGAGAGAAAATATTTAAAAGAAGCTACCTAAAAGAAAAATGAACTAAAATACTAAAAACGACTAGGCTTAAAAAACAAAATGATACAAACCACTTTTCAACATATGAAAGTAAGTGCTTGGGTGGAATGAACTCTGGAAAAATTCCACTTTATACTAATTAAGAAATGAACTCATATATTTACAAACTTAATTCTTTTTAAAGTTAAAGAGAATGCCAAATTATAGAATTCTGATCTCAGCACCCACTTATGAATTAGGTATCTTTAGTGAATGCATCCTGCATTCACACGAATAGGTAAATAAAGCACTTTATACTTTGTCCTTTCTAACCAAATTTCCTTTTCCCTTCGACTGTTTTTAATGAGGACCAACCCATTTCATAACCAACATTTGGTTCCCTCCCTTGTAAAGCGATATTTACACTGGCGCGTACACTTGTTATGTACTTTTGAAATTAAAGAGAAAACTTCGCTACTAAGATTAAAATTTAAAATGAATAAAAAAGCAGCCATGGTTAAATATTTATAAATTTTCTGAACTTCACCAATTATAATAATTTTAAAAAGAAACTCGAAACTAAATTTCCCCCTTTCAAAATATCACGTTGCTAAAATATTAGAGTTATAGAAGAAGAAGTAGATATATAAAAATAAATTTTCTGAACTTCACCATTTGTAATTCTGTGGGTTTTAAAAAATTACCAAAATTCGATAGTTCTATATATTTATGAACTTCACCATTTTGTTTTTTTCATATTATAAAAGAATTATTAGAAATAACTTTGATAAAAAAACATAAGTAATAACCAAACTAAGATGAAATTATTATTCAAATACTCAAAAAAATCCCCTTCTAAAATTATAGAGTTACTGATGATGATGAAGATGATAATGATGATAATTCCTGTTTTTAACCACGCGAGCGACTCTACATCTTACTATCTCGGTCGGTCGGTCTGTTTTGCTTTTTTTTTGTTTTTGTAATAACATCATGACTATTAGCCCATTCTAACGAAATTTGAAAACCATATGTTGTTTTACATTTTCTCTCGAATGCTATAATTACCAAAGTCCTCCCAAGGTTAGCCCGGAAATTATTTTGTTTGGGGAATAACATTTGGCCGATTCTCCCGAAATTTAAAACCCCTAAGTCGTTTTACATTCTCTTTCGAATGATATAATTGCCAAAGTCTATTAGTTTTTTTATTAATGCACTTACTCCCTTTATTTACAGGGCAATGTTTACGGGCAATAAATATCCATAATTAAACGATAAATAAAATTAATAACATCAAACAAGCACTAAATGAATAACACATTAATGAAGATACAATTTGAACGAAGATCACGGAAGCATTTGAGAAGAAAGTTATTCTCATCAGACCCAAAAAAGATTATAATTTTAAGCCGATCACAGTAATTATTACAAACTTAATGGCAAACCATTTATTTTCGGACCGAAGGTAAATAATTCTTATAATACAAAAGATTTTAAATGTGAAATATTTGAAAAGAGCAGCAAGGTCTAAAGTAAATTAGACAAGGATGATATATTATAGCAGAAACTACGAAAGTTTGATGTTGTCGGGAGGACAATTTGAAAGCAAGTGAGCTGGGTGATTCTCACAGGTAGTCTTAACGCGGGATTTTTTTCGCTAATAAAGTATTTTAAATGACGTGGAAATGGTGTTTCCCACTGATTCAGGAGGAAAATGTACTGATATGTAGTTTTTTTTAGGAGTTTTTCTAACAAGTCCTCCTAAGTTTAGTCCAGGAATTATTTTGTTTTGGCAATAATATCATAATTATTCTAGCGAAATCTGAAACCTTTATGTTGTTTTACATTCTCTTTTGAATGAAATAATTGCCAAAGCTTTGCGAGGCTAGCGAGGGAATTATTTTGTTTTGGCAATATCATAACTAGTTATTCGGCAGATACTCTGCTAGTCTAAACTAGTCTATATTATGCTAGGCAAGCCTAGAATATACTAGGCTATACTATGCTAAGCTATGCTAAGATATAATATAGAAGGACAAGATATACTATGCTAATTTAGGCCATAAAATGCTATGCTAGGATAGCATATACTATGTTAGGCTAGACAATAGTAAGCTATGCTTGACTAGGGTATAATAGGATAGTATAGGCTATACTTGTATATGATAGTTAATTACTAGGCTAGTTTATACTATGCTAGACTATTCTAAGTTATGCTAAGCTATACTAGGCTAGATAGGGCTATACTATGCTATGCTAGAGTAGGCTAAAGTATAATAGGCTATGGAGGGCTATGCTCTGATATGCTAGGTTCTGTTAGGTAATACTATGTTAGGCTACGATAGGCTATAATAGGCTAAGCTATGCAAGGTTATTCTAGTCTAGGGTGTGGTATGTTATACTAGTCTAGGCTCTAATATGATACGCTGGGCTATATTATGTCAGGTGTGGTCATAAATCAGAATAAGTGAGGGAAAGCGAATTTTTGGTAATTGGAACAAGGATGCTCTCTCTCTCAAACCCATACGACCATTATTAGGCTGTTGAATGCTTCATGTTTTGTTCAGAGCGTTGCTGATGACTCATCCGTTGTGAAGGTGGCAGATGAGCCGCGTCCTTCTATGCAAACTAATTACATAGCAGAACATTTCCTCTCCAAAATTTTATAAGTCTGCGATCTTGCCTCGTGCCTGTTTGTCTACCGAAATCATTAATAACATAGCTTACATAGAAGCTTAAATCGACGCTTTAGCTAACTTCATGAGAGTACCTCCCTCAATATGTCTCGTTCATGTACGTTATTCGTCCAAGAATTTTAAACCCATTACTCTTGTTATGAAACTTAAATAAAACCTGCTTTCAATGGACAATAAAGGTGAGAGAGGATTTGTAATTAAAGCAGGTTTAGGTAAGGTCAGTGCCTTCCAGGTTTTTAAAAGCTTGGTTTCTCACAACTTGGGTTATCTTCTCATTCACGCAATTTTACATGATCTAATATCGTGACTTACTTACTTATTAATCCCTTCTAAAATAGATTTGCAAAGAGGCTCTTGGCTTGGTAAGATCAGTGTCAATGCATTTTATTTATGCATTTTTTGTGTGTGAATTTTAGGCAGATTTTAGGTGATTTTTCTCCCTATGCCAAATATATTTTTTCTCTCAGGAAGATTTTCGTCTCTGGTGTGGATTTCTCATCCTTTAACAATTTAGTTCGTGTTAGAAGATTTACACTCCAATATTTCTCCTATCATAAAACTACCATCAGTGCCTTTGCATCATCAATGTCAATTTATCTCTTTCACTTCTATTTTTTCCAATTTAACATTTTTAAATGGCCTGTTTTATTTCTCTATGACCACACCAGTTTTTGGCAAAGGCACGCATTCTAGCTACCCTATCTCACGAAATGCTCTGAAGGTGTACCCAACCCTCCGCTTTTTTCAGCTCATTTGGGGATATGGAAGGGATAAAAGACTCTATGGAAGAAGATAAATGAGAGAAATAAATTTAATACTATATGGAGCATGAGTTAGAAAGAACTGTGAAACCTTTATCTTTTATATCGTGGAAGAATTCCTCCAACTGGTTAATGAAATTAACATAAAAAATGACAATCGATGAAAAGCCGATGGCTACCAGGCGCCGGTCGTTCTTGTAAGGGAAAGAGGGAAAATAGTGATGGTTAGAAAGGGATCTGTCTCCAATCAGCCCGAAACTAGCAAGTGTGGCTTTTTAATATTTATTTGTCATGGTAATTTGATTAGCAGGGGATCCAAACCACTGGTATCTACACCTTTTGTGAACCAGAAGCGATTCATACACCAAACGAGCCATTTACCAAATCTTATAAGGCTTAACTTCGCTATAATCGAAAACTATGTTTAGAATCGACTTGAGCGTCGCCTAAAGGATATTGTGGACATTCAAACCCCCTCTGAAGGTTCAAAAGAGAAGAGTGATGTAAGTTGTGTGCAAAAAAGGACGGGGAAATGAAAAGTTGTTGTGATTGAGTATGTGTGTGGCGAAATACGTAGCTAGCACTGTTTGAAGCATTCCTCAGACACCACGCACAACTCTTATAGATGCCGCTTCTTCCTTACCAGCAAACATTATATTTTTTCTGTCATTGTCGAAATTCGAACAGTATAGATGAGTGGAAATGCACAACTTTACTAGGTCGGCATTACTGAATACGGCGGGATAAAACTTGGCAAAATTGTTGAGTGAAGGAAATTGTTATAACTATCGAGAGTAATAGCTTTCTCTGGATTTATTTTCAAAGAGCATCATTACTCACGACTACTACCAAGGGGGTAGTCACCGAAAAAAGTGGCGCGCCTATTATTAGACATTGTTAAAAAGGTTCAAGCAGAAATTAAAGCAGAAAACACAACCAAATATGTAAAGGCAGGCTCAGGCCACGGAGAGGGCCCTGAAGTACTTTTGTGCCCGAAGATGCAATAAAATCCAAAAGGTTTATACAGTGGTCGAGGTATAAAAACCAACTTGGTCGTGAAAACAGTATCAGCGTCGGTTAGTTAGGGTACCGCTAACTTCAAAAAGAAGACACACAGCATTGAGAAAGACATGCTGGTCAAACGTCATATTCTTCTCGGTTGCGTTCTGGGCAGATCTGTAGGCGCTACCGGCCAGAGAGATACAACGAGCTCTCGTTAAAGTTTCCTAGCCATAAAGCTGAAAGGCTTCAGGTAAGCTCGGCAGCTGTCGATAGAATAGGCATAAACAAGATCTGCTGCAGTTGCAGTGAGGTCCGATGGCGACTGAGGGAGGCAAAAGGACCCATGCTTACAAACGCCTATTATATTGTGCCCGGCGCAAATCGTGCGGCATTTCATATAATTGACAACCAGGATATCAATAAGGCACGTGAGGAAGGCTGCAGTGGACGAACGGAGACGGTAAGGTGGATCAAATCCGCCTTTGGCCATTCAATCTTAGCTGAACATGCAGTAAATGAGTATCTATATTCGGGTAAAAGTCAAATTATAAGAACACAGCTGTATTCCTATCAGAACCTCAGGAGCAGAAGATCACGGAGAGAAAATGTCTATGGCGTTAATTCCAACGCCCCAAAGGCTTGGAATGTTGCCCTCCATGATGAGCGGTTGGTTAAAAACAAGAATAAAAGAATGGTGTGGTATACTTCTTTCCAGTCAAGCCCCATTTAAGAACAATTCTTAGTAAGGGTGAAGACGTTGATGGTCGAAGAAAGACAACACCTTAGCTTTGCCGAAAAAAACCGAAACCCATTAGCATCGGGTTTGCGTGAGAGGCCTTTCTATGTACATATATTTGAGCCAAGGCTCTTGTTTCCTCACTAGGGCTGCATCAAAAGAAATCGAAATGACGTATATGTAGAGCAAAGCGTGAACATCTTCCTAGCATCAACAATGTGAGGCCTTTTATGCTCAAGGAAAAAATATTGACAATAAGGCGTTTCATCTTGTCCTATTGGACCGGATAGTGTTCCCTTTACGCGAGCGCGGAATCGACAATCTCGCAGAAAGTAATATATGAAAATTACGATGCGTCTCCTCACCTCCATCGTAGGGAGAGTCTCCATGATCCCGATTTATCATACGGTATGATAGGCTTCTCCAGATCAAAAAGAATGGCAAAGTGCTATCTACGAAGAAAGGCATCTTAGACAGCATTTTTCTGCCGAAGCAACTCATCCGACGTAAAGTGGAACTTGCAAAAGTCGGACTGTGTAGGAAATAGGCTACCTCCGTTGTCCAGAAAAAAAAGCTACCCTTATATATACAAAATTCTCTATAAAATTGCAGCCGCAGGATCTTAGAGAAATCAGACGGAAACTGGCCGAGATAGAGTAATCTCTCGCGGTCTTCGAAAACAAGTACGTTAGGCATTCATTAGTAGTTCGGAAGAGTACCCTGATTCCAGATCATGTAGAAAAAAATCTAACTAAAACGCCATGGTTAGCTGACCCCAGATATCACAGCATGGAGTAGAGTATATCGTCTCAACTATGGTGTTATTCGCGCAAGAAGCGAGGGAGAATGAACCTCGATCAGCAGAAACATGTCGTTAAATGTTCTCCGCCTTTGGAATTAAAAGGTACTCGTCGGGCTTCAATGAGCCAGCCACGTGCAAGGAATATGGGCGGAGTTGCATGACGATTATATAATACAGAGAAATCTGTCACCAAGAACTCCACCACTGACACGAGGTCCAAAATTGCGGTCTTATCCTCCTTAAATACTGTATGGGGAAGATGTCATCCGAAAACATGCCTCAAATCCTTTTGAAAAACTTCCAAACCTTTAAAAGTGGGATCTACCCTTTGAGAAAAACATTTAAACCCAATAAGAAGATATGCGTGCATGCTTAAGAACATATCATCACCACGCATTCGCTCGATGAATTTCACCTGGGGTGAAATCATTTCGCGGCAATTGAAGCAAAAAATGTATATGCTTATCTCTTAGAGCTGTGTCTTATTCGGCCAACCACACCGACCCGGAAAAAGTGATAGCTGCCCTGAAAATGATATTTAGATATGAAATTAATTACTACCATGAATTATACTCGACCTCTAAAATCAGTTAATGCAACGAGGAACAGGTGTGAGATTGCAGACGGAGTGCTGAAATGGCTTGTTGAAAATGATATTAAAGATGACAACACGGCAGCTGATACTGGCTACATTAATTAAAGCGTCCTTTACAGTGGATCACCTGCAGCTTACATCAAATTAGCTTCTTTTTAGGCATATATGCAGTAAATATATTGGTCCAACAAAAAGTGTAACTCAATGGAAAGGACCACTTGGTACAGCCTTAACCACCTGTAAAACTCTATCAGTATCACAAAATGGCTTTCACTGTATTGCTAAAGGAGCTCTTTTTCCAGATGTAAATGTGAATGAGCTTAGTCGAGACCAAGCTTATATGTACAGAATTATCAGTGCTATTAGAAATGGTGTAGTTGACGATGATCTTCTACATTTGAAACTAGGGCCAATATCTCTGGCAAAAGGGCTCACAGGAGCTGCAAAATGTTGTCGATGAACCACTCTCTATTGACATTCCATGTCCTTCTCAAGGTGTGGAGTGGTGTTTGCGAATGGTGACGGAGTTTTCTGGCGAGGTTTATGAAAAAGAAGCAAGAGATGGCTACATTTGGGTGGTACTAAAATCCCGTGACTTCATGCCATCGTTTGAGATGCATGATTTTAATGTATCAGTTGACAAATAGTATGTGTCGCTTAGATAATAAAAGTTAAACTCATAACTTGTTTCTCATTATCATTCAATTTAAACTTAACTCTAATGTATTTAGAAGCACTTATAATAATGCACCAACTCTGATGGTGTATACCTTTTTTGATCGAAAAATTAAAATAGAAGAAATTTTGAGCTAAACAAAGGTGTGCACCTTTGAAACATGTGTACTTAGGTGTACAAAACCTGAAATGTGCACACTGATTTTCTGAAAATTGTTTATCGATGCTACGGCCTAATGAATAATAGCTGGTATATCCTTTGGTTGCGTTAAAGCCCTTTAAAAATCGGTGACGACAAAATAAGACGAACGCCTGAATATGAGTAATGGGGAACATGGCCCAAGTCGTATTGGCAAAACACACGATGATCCTATTGTGGTGAGAGGTGGAGGCTGGGATCTGTCGAGGCGTAATTGGCCCGTTTACTTGGCATTCTTACAAGAGAGATTAATTGAAAAAGGGAAATGGCCGTGATTTGGCATCTTTCTCATCTCACCGCGTAGCTTCTCAATTGGGGAGAACGAAAAAACTTGAAAAATTGATGTCGTATTTCAATGACCTCATCGAGTCTTTATCTGGTTTGCGTGGTTGCCATGGTGATGCACCCTGGAAACGAATGTTTTTTTGATCATTAAGGAACAAAATGAAACAGGGAAAAAATTCTGGGTTTCATGACTCGTTCGTAAAAAAAAGAGTGCATGGAGCAACTTCTGTAGAGTTGAGGATCTTCTCGATCTTTAATAAACGTAGTTTCCTAGGGCTGCATACATTTTGCGGAGTTTTACTTCGTCTAACCTCACTACTTATCATCCTTTTTTGCCATAACTGTATTCCTTAAATGGTGGCATTTGGTTCCGTTTAATAAATATAATGTGATGACAGGGGAAAGACAGACAAAATAAAAAATTACTGAAAGAGAAGGAAAGAAACTAATTAGACGATACGTTAACTCGATAAACCATGGCCTTAAAGGACAATTTTAATTTTCCTGGAAAAGGCATGTACAAATCAATCAATGACCTCAAAAGTTCCATGCTTAACAATGTAGACGAGCCCCAATACAATAGATAAGGTGCTAGGTTACACATAAATAAGAAATGAAGTACCAGATGATTGGATTAAATGCAGATCCCGTAGGCGAAAACTGAATAAAAGACGATAAGTATATAGAAAGAGATGCTAAAGTGTTGACATGAGAAACATTATCAAACTTAATATCTGGTAGTGGTAATAATTGAAACCTTTCAATTTTCTCAAATTCTTGCTCATAGTAATCCTAAAAACAATGAACTTAGTTGGTTAAACCCGTAAAATAAAATTCTTACCCTGTGATCGTGAAACATATTTTAATATTATCGAACTTTGGGTGAGAAGAGAAGG